>CM042563.1:10865983-11490983 GCA_023630585.1 Cranoglanis bouderius
ACTCTTGGTAAATATGAGCAAAGAAGGCTGTGAAAAATTGTCTTTATTGTTTAACCTTTTGATCTTTTGTTAAAAAAATTCACAGAAATACTCTGCTCTCATGTGTGTCAACTCAGGTGTCAGAGGTTTCCACCGGAGTGAGCAGCGAGTTCAGCAGTCTGAAGCACGATAGCGCGCACTTCTGGGTTTTTTGACATTGACCTTGTTTACTGTTTCACGTGTGTTTATTTTGATTTCTGTCATGTCTCCGCCCCTGTTATGTTATTGGTTGTCTCCTAATGTGTCTCAGCTGTCCTGTGTCATTCCCTTGATTACATTGTGTATTTAAACCATTCCTCCATACAGAATCTCTCCAGATCCTTCAAATTTTGAGGTCCACGCTGGTGGACTCTCCTCTTCAGTCCACCCCACAGGTATTCTATGGGTTTCAAGTCAGGGGACTGGGATGGCCATGGCAGGACCTTGATTTTGTGGTCAGTAAACCATTTTTGTGTTGATTTTGTTGTATGTTTTGGATCATTGTCCTGCTGGAAGATCCAACCATGGCCCATTTTAAGTTTTCTGGCAGAGGCAGTCAGGTTTTCATTTAATATCTGTTGATATTTGATAGAGTCCATGATGCCATGTATCCTAACAAAATGCCCAGATCCTCTGGCAGAAAAACAGCCACAAAACATTAAAGAGTCTCCACCATATTTAACCATGGGCATGAGGTACTTTTCCATATGACTACCTTTCTGTCTGCGCCAAAACCACCTCTGGTGTTTATTGCCAAAAAAACTCTATTTTGGTTTCATCTGACCATAGAACCCGATCCCATTTGAAGGTACAGTAGTGTCTGGCAAACTGAAGACGCTTGAGTTTGTTTTTGGATGAGAGTAGCGGCTTTTTTCTTGAAACCCTTCCAAACAACTTGTGGTGATGTAGGTGACTTCGATTGTAGTTCTGGAGACTTTCTGACCCCAAGATGCAACTAACTTCTGCAATTCTCCAGCTGTGATCCTTGGAGATTTTTTTTGGCCATTCAAACCATCCTCTTCACAGTGTGTTGAGACAATACAGACACACGTCCAGTTCCAAGTTGATTCATAACATTTTCTTAATTATTGCTCTGATGGTGGAAATGGACATTTTCAATGCTTGTGTTATTTTCTTATAGCCACTTCCCATTTTGTGAAGCTCAACAACTTTTTGCTGCACATCACAGCTATATTTCTTGGTCCTACCCATTGTTATGAATGACTAAGGGAATTTTGGCACAAACCAAGCCATTAAGTCCAAGGAATTGTCTGTAGACCTCCGAGACAGGATTGTATCGAGGCACAGATCTGGGTCCAGAAAAATTTCTGCAGCACTGAAAGTCCCAATGAGCACAGTGGCCTCCATCATCCGTAAATGGAAGAAGTTTGGAACCACCAGGACTCTTCCTAGAGCGGGCCGCCCAGCCAAACTGAGTGATCGGGGGAGAAGAGCCTTAGCCAGGGAGGTGACCAAGAACCTGATGGTCACTCTGACAGAGCTCCAGCATTTCTCTGTGGAGAGAGGAGAACCTTCCAGAAGAACAACCATCTCTGCAGCACTCCACCAATCAGGCCTGTATGGTAGAGTGGCCATATGGAAGCCACTCCTCAGTAAAAGGCACATGACAGCCCGCCTGGAGTTTACCAAAAGGCACCTTTTGCACCTTTGGCCTGAATAGCAAGCGTCATGTCTGGAGGAAACCAGGCACTGCTCATCACCTGGCCAATACCATCCCTACAGTGAAGCATGGTGGTGGAAGCATCATGCTGTGGGGATGTTTTTGAGCGGCAGAAACTGGGAGACTAGTTAGGATCGAGGGAAAGATGAATGCAGCAATGTACAGAGACATTCTTAAGGAAAACCTGCTCCAGAGCGCTCTGGACCTCAGACTGGGGTGAAGGTTCATCTTCCAACAGGACAACGACCCTAAGCACACAGCCAAGATAACAAAGGAGAGGCTAAGGGACAACTCTGTGAATGTCCTTGAGTATCTCAGCCAGAGCCCAGACTTCAAGCCGATTGAACATCTCTGGAGAGATGTGAAAATGGCTGTGCACTGACACTCCCCATTCAACCTGATGGAGCTTGAGAGGTCCTGCAAAGAAGAATGGGAGAAACTGCCCAAAAATAGGTGTGCCAAGTTTGTAGCATCATACTCAAAAAGACTTGAGGCTGTAATTGGTGCCAATGGTGCTTCAACAAAGTATTGAGCAAAGGCTGTGAATACTTATGTACATGTGATTTTTTTCGTTTTTTATTTTTAATAAATTTGCAAAGATTTCAAACAAACTTCTTTCACGTTGTCATTATGGGGTATTGTTTGTAGAATTTTGAGGAAAGTAATGAATTTAATCCATTTTGGAATAAGGCTGTAAGATAACAAAATGTGGAAAAAGTGAAGTGCTGTGAATACTTTCCAGATGCACTGTATGTGTTACTTCATATTTATACCCATGCGAAACAGGAAGTCATGGTTGAACAAGTTCCTGTTCTTAGTCACCCCGGTGTACTAAAAAATGTAAAATATCAATGAGAATATACAACCCCAATTCTGAAAAAGTTGGGACAGTAGGGAAAATGCTAATAAAAACAAAGAGGAGTGATTTGTAAATGTTCTTTGAATTGTATTTAAACAGAAAAAGTATAAAGACAAGGTATTTGATGGTTTACCTAATCAACTGCATCGTTTTTTGAAGATAAACATTTATTTTGAAATTGATGCATGCAACATGTTCCAAAAAAGTTAGGACAGGGGCAATTTAGGACTAATAGCGATGTGACAAGTTGAAATAAGAAGGTGATGTGAAACAGGTGAGGTAATCATCTAATCATAGTATATAAGTTGCCTCCAAAAAAGGCCTAGTCCTTCAAGAGCAAGGATGGGTCGAGGCTCGCCAATCTGCCAACAGAATAATCCAACACTTTGAGAACAACATTCTCCAAAAACAAATCGGTAGGATTTTGGGCATTTCATCTTCTACAGTGCACAATATAATTAAAAGATTCAAGGAATCCAGTCAAATCTCAGTGCGTAAAGGGCAAGGCCGAAAACCACTTCTGAATGTGTGTGATCTCCCTCAGACGTCACTGTCTTAAAAACCATCATGAGTCTGTAATGGATTTCCTGACATGGGCTCAGGAATACTTTAGTAAACCTTTGTCAGTCAACACCATTCGCTGCTGCATCCACAGATGCAAGTAAAGGCTTTACTATGCAAAGCAGAAGCCATAAATCAACACTGTCCAGAAGCGCCACTGACTTCTCTGGGCTCGGTCTCATCTGAGATGGACAGTAGCACAGTGGAATCGTGTTTTGTGGGCCAACGTGTCAATATTTCAAATAGTTTTTGGAAAAACAGCCGTCGTGTTCTCTGGGCCAAAGAGGAAAACAGCCACCCAAGCTGTTATCCGTGTCAGGTCCAAAAGCCAGCGTCTGTCATGGTATGGGGGTGTGTCAGTGCCCATGGCATGGGTAACCTTCACATCTGTGAGGGCACCATTAATGCAGAAAGATACATTTTGTACATATCTTAACACATAAAGAATTGCTGAATTTATCACTATCATAAGTAAACTTACTTTACTTCTGAGATTCTGAAGGGAAGCAATAAGGTGCAAATCACAATCACGTTTCAGAGCAGATCTAGACCAAAATGATGCGTCCATTTACTTCATTACAAACATCTCCCCTCTTAATCATGTTTCAGATTCAGGTTTTATTACTGATTATTCATAATAGATGAGAGGAAGACTGTTGATCTCAAGTCAGTGCCAATCCAAACCTTCTCCACTGTACCACCTCATTCAGTCCAAACCCATGCTAACCATGTGTGTTTGTAATTTTAGCCTGGAGAGACATGCAGCCTGCCTCTGGAGGAAGCGTTAATGGAGATGGTGTCCAAGCCTCCTCGTTCTGAGAATGTGGTGGAGCTTCTGGAATGGTTTGATACGTCCACATTCATCATCTTGGTGCTGGAGCGACCCAGTCCCCTGCATGGACCTCTATAAATTCTGTAAATGTAACAACCGTCCATTCATGCTCAAATGACTCTTTTTTGCATTTTCCATACTGTCCCAAGTTTTTTGGAATTGGGGTTGTACTTCAAGTATATTTTTCTCATATGAATTCATAGGGCTGCCAATAATTGTTTTGAACAAAAGATCAAAAGGTAAAGACAATTTTTCCACAGCCTTCTTTGCTCATATTTACCAAGGGTGCCAATATTAGTGGAGGGCACTGTATGTGTATAGATATAGGGATATAGAGATAGATACACACACACACACACACACACACACACACACACACACACACACACACACACACACACACACACAATAATAATAATAATAAACAGAATAAATAAATAGATACATGCAATAAACAGTGCTTTCTTTTTTGTTATTTTCATTATGTCCAAGCACAACAATGCTACGGAGCCCCTGACCTGTGCAAAAAAAAAAAAAAAAAAAAAAAAAAAAAAAAATCACAGAGACTTTTGCGTGCGCATGAGAAACTTTTCACGTGAGCACAAGAAAAGTTTCTCGTGCGCATGCAAAAGTCTCTGTGATTTTTTTTTTTTTTTTTTTTTTTTTTTTTTTGCACAGGTCAGGGCCTCCGTACTACCGTACAGTGCACACTATTATACAAAGAAGTAATGCAAACAGCATAAAAACAAATTGTTAATCAGATTAATCACATTAAATTTTCTTGATTTTTCTTTTCTTTTTCCTTCTTCTTCTTCTTTTTTTTTTTTTAAACAAACTGAACTCATTCAATAGTGCTTGCTTGTGTTTAATGTGTTTAATCCATCCTCATAGTCTTTGCTCTCATAGCTACACACCTTTCCTATTAATCTCTCTAGAGTTGTTGAATAATTTAGTAAAATGCTTTAAGATAAACAAATGATTCATATACAGGGTTAAAAAAGGATTGAGCTAATTAATCTTTTCCTGATCGTACTTTCAACATGTAGTGGTATACTTTAGATACAAGTGCATTATAATATGAAACAACACATTGTATTGATATGTTTTACTGTAAGTTAAATAATAAGCCAAGTATAACACACATTTTTTAGGATATTTTTTGCAATATATATATAATATATTTACCATATATATTTGACTTTAAAGATTACTCACCCAGTCATACTTGAAATATAGTTTATGTTTTCAATTCACTGAATGTAAAAATCAGTCAGTACGTAGCTGCTCTCTGCCGTCCTCACATGAACCAGCCCTCACACACTTGAGGAAGTGCTGTCAATGAGATTAAAGATTAACAAAGGCATTTAACGGGGTAAAATATGGGCATTTGCTGTGATTTTAATGGGAATTTTTTTTATTACCAAAGTACAGAGACTATATAGAAACCAAGAGAAGAGTCAGTTTATCAGAGGTAAGTTCATCACAAATAAACATGAAAATAAGGCAATGGAAATCCAGTGTCGATGACATGACATAAGAATATACTGCACACAGGTTGTGATAAGGAAGGAATGAGTGAGTTTCCACTTTAGTGAACTTTAAACCCTATCCAAATGAAGGTCAAAATGCTAATCTTTCCATTCAGAGAAGCTTATTACACTTCAATGAATAAAGACATAAAACCTGTTGTACAAGGAACCAGAAAGGATTCTTGAGACACTGCTAAGGTTTCCTCTGATGCAAGTTCAGTGTAGAGATCATGAGTTAGACAATGTAGGGAAACAGCTTAAATCTTAACAACAGCTTAAATGTATCCATTACTAACATGTATTATCCAACTTTACTGCTATTTGAGATTATTGAATAAAATAGGAATACATGGAAAACAAATGCAGCCTGAATTTCTAATACAATCAAGTAAATCCACAGGACTGGAGCTAAGAATGCAGAGCTGTACTCTAACCCTTAAAGATCCTGAGTCCAGGGTTCCTTGTGGAGGAACCCTGGTCACTATTAACTCCCATTCCAATGCTTTGAGTTCAAGTGAAGTTTGTTAGATGATTGCTTTGGAGAGCCAAGGAGTCACGTCAACATGGGGAACTTAATCAAAAGGCATTGCAACCTGATCCAAATTCCTTTTCAATAGTGAAAAACTTATGAAAAAAACGTTTACCAGTAAAAACAAGAGCAATAACATTAGATGCACCATATTCAGTTTTTATGTAGTCAGCTGTTTCCTTAGTTTCATCATGATGGCAAGATTTTGCTAGTTAGCAAGTCAATATGCACATGAAGAATATTAACTATAATACATTTGCAATCACATTTTAATATGTGTATCTCTAGTAGATGTAGCTCAGAGCTGAAATGTATTTAAGTAATTGTAATTCATTCCTATAATTAAGTATAATTTTCAGGGATTTGTCCTGAATATTAAAACGAACACTTTTGATCTTATTCAATCACATTTGTATAATGTAATAAACAGTTTTTTTTTTGTTTTTTTTTTTAATTTAGCCCTTCCAAGTGCTTGCTACAAATTAGATTGTTTTTTTTCTGCTACCAATTCAGTCAAATGTGTTTCTTAACATATTGAATGTATTTATTGTATTTATAGCTATATTTTCATGTACATTTATGGCATTTGGCAGACGCCCTTATCCCTTATTGAAGTCTTTATCAATAAATACATCCTGATACTGGTTCACGAGGTCACAGACTAGAATACCATCAGTTGAAAAACTCTGGTGGGAAGGTAATATAGTAAATAGTATATCTAATGCACACAGACAATTTGACTTTTATGCTCACTCACTGTTCATACATTAGATTAAAAAAAATAGTTACAATTCTAACATTTTTAAAATAGTTCCTCTCTACTTTCACTTTTGATTTTGATACAACAACCATGTTTTCATTTAAGTGTCATTTTTCTTTACTTTTTCCCACACCTGTCTATTTAAGCAAAGTGGAGTGAAGCAACAAGCAGGCAGAGTCGAGCATGTGGGCCTTCATTTCTGTCAACATCTCTCCATTGTGAAGCAAACTGACAAATGCTGAGATACATGATGAGGTCTTGCATACTAAATTATCTCCAATTATTTGACACACTAATTTAACCCTGTTACTATACTTTCACTATGTAAATAGTATGGGGGGGGAAATCCTACAAACCAATTAAATGGTAGAATTGTGGCAGTTATTTTGTTGAGCACAAAATTCATTTGTGCTCAACAATGTTTAATTTGTTCAGCAATTTTTAATTTGTTCAGCACAAATTAATTAGAAACCCTTAAGGAAGGTGAGAAATCATAACTATACAACGAAACCCTTGATGAACATTCTTAAGAATGTGGCTTTAGATTAATCTGAAATACATAATGGCAACATTTTTTCACTTTCGGCTTATTTAAGTTAAAATAAATTAAAACCTCCAAGTCAGGTGCACTATAGTAACCTCCTAAATGTTATCATGTCAAACACTATATAGCCAAAAGTATGTGGACACCCATATGTGCTTGATGAGCATTCCATTCCCTTTTCTGTTATAGTAAACTGAACTCTTCTGGGAAGTCTTTCCACTAGATTCTGGGGTGCGGCTGTGGGGATTTGTTCTTATTCAGCCACAAGAGCATTAGTGAGGTCAGGCACTGATGTTGGGGGAGGAGGCCTGGGGTGCAGTCTGCGTTCCAGTTCATCCCAAAGGTGTTCATTGGGGCTGAGGTCAGGGCTCTGTACAGGCCACTCAAATTCCTCCACTCCAAACTTGGTACACCATGTCTTCATGGAGCTCGCATTGTGCACAGGGGCATTGTCATGCTGGAACAGGTTTGAGCCTCTTAGTTCCAGTGAAGGGAAATTGTTATGCTACACCATACAAAGACATCCTATACAATTGTGTGCTTCCAACTTTGTGGCAACAATTTGGGGAAGGAATACATGGGTGTGGTGGCCAGGTGTCCACATACTTTTGGCCATATAGCATATATATAAAAGTTCATGGAGGCAGATGGCTGTATTAACAGTCCGATTCCTCAGACAACCTTGAGGTCAATAACAGTCAGGGGTCAAACGTCAGGCAAACTGCAATGCAGGGCAATAAAAAAAAAAAACAAACAAAAAAAAAAACCAGGAATAATATACAGACAACGCTCAGAAATGCACCCTGGGGTGGCAAAACCTCTGGTAATTAATTCAATCATTTTTAGTAAGTGCTTTATCCTGGTCAGGGTCATGGTGGATGTTGAGCCTATCCCAGAAACACTGCTTGTAAAACAGCAATACATCCTGGTTGTAGTGCCAGTCTAATTTAGAGCATCATTCACACACACACATTCACATCTAAGGGCAATTTAGCCTAGTTAGTTCACCTGCATGTTTTTGGGAGGTAGGAGGAAACTGGAGAACCTGCAGGAAACAATAAACACACAGACAATAATCCAAGCTCAGAATCAGCCCAGAAACCCTGAAGCAGGTGAGTTCAATAGACCAGTAAGTGAGAGTGAGTTAATGCCCTGGATTAGATAATGCATTCATGGCAGCTCCTGAACTCGCAGTGGATTTGGATGTGACAGTAATAGAATAAATAATGCGGATAAATGGTCTGCATATTTTAGTCTTTTTTTTTGTATAAAGAGAATTAACATAAGCCTAATATAATCCTTCTTACTTTCATAACACTCTTTTGTTTCTTAGTTTTTCTGTACACTTGGCTGCAATATACCAAATACACTGCACTGCATACAATAAATAACACCATTCTTCAATTTATGTTTTATTCTGATTAAAACATTCATGATTAAGAGTTTCCACCATTTACTGATATTCTATTATTTAACTACTTCAGCATTTCACAGACTTCTGGCATCCCATCTAGGCAGGTATTGCAGTGTACTTGTTAGCAAGCACTGCTCAGTACCCTGTTTATCTGATTTCACTGGGAGTACGGTATGGGGGATACAGGCTGCTTTTGGAAAGCACACGAGCTTAATGAACAGTGGGCCAGTGGTTTTGAACCCTCCGTTGGAGATTATCTGTGGATTAGCTGAACACTAATCCAGACCAACACATGGCACGTCACACTCTGAAAGTGTGTGTAAGCATTTTCTGTCCATAGATGTGTGTTCTGCTGTGAGAGCAAGATGGCCAACATATATACACTAAGGTAAACTGAACTTCTGCATATTATGTTCTGTGTAGTACTGTATCCTGTGTTAATTCAGTAGTGTGGTACGGATGATGACAATTGTTTAAACTGGCAATGTAAAGAAATCACTTTTTTGTTAAGGGATGTACAGTCACAAAAGCCTATATGACATTTATTTTGGAATCCTTTTAGGAGTGGTTTTAGACTGTAAAATTTAATGTACTCAACTGCTCATTTTCCATCATCATCTTGTGTTAGGGCATTTTTCTTTGGCCACTGGTCTTCCATGGTAAGACTTGATGGCAAAACAGTTATTATTACAGGAGCCAACACTGGCATTGGCAAAGAAACCACAAGAGATTTAGCAAAAAGAGGTAGGCATCACATTCATTTGTTTACTGTGACCTGTACTTGCAAAGATATGATTCTGTCGATCATATAGTAATCAGACAGCATCCATGCAAGAAATACACAAGAGAAAAATCACAATCGTTTAATCACAACTGTTACATGCCGGCTAGTCAGGTTTCGTAGTGCTGTGCTGTCTCACAGGGGCCAGGATCATCATGGCTTGCAGAGATATTGTCAAAGCTGAAGCGGCACAGAGAGAGATTGTTACAGAGTCAGGCAACCAAAACGTCATTATAAGGAAACTAGATTTGGCGAACACCAAATCAATCAGAGAATTTGCAGCGGTCATAAACAATGGTGAGTGAAGATTTACTACAACCTCATATGATATGGTTTATGGAATGACATCTGTAGCTATAATAAGCATGCATATATTGTAACATATTGATACATAATACTTTTTATAATGAGAAATATATTACATGACACAAAATTGGACACTGCTTTCATATTATTCGCTCTTACCTGTTCAGAGGAGAAGCAATTACATATTCTTATAAACAATGCTGGAGTCATGATGTGCCCCTATTCTAAGACAGTTGATGGCTTCGAAATGCAATTTGGAGTCAATCATTTGGGTAAAAAACTTTTTTTTTTCTTTTCATCTAAGAGAATTGCTGAACCTCAAACCTATAGTATTTCATAACTGTACATTCATCATTGACTTACTTGATAATGTTTCTGTAGCTTTCCGAAAAATCAATTAATGCCAGGTTATGTGAATGTAGTTGAATTTAGTTTGTGCTAGCTCTGACAGTACCAACACTGCCACCTTCTAGGCCACTTCCTGCTAACTTTCCTGCTGATTGATTTGCTGAAAAAGTCTGCCCCGTCAAGAATCATCATCCTGTCCTCCATGGCTCATAGCTGGGGCACCATCAAACTGGATGACATCAACAGTGAGAGGAGTTACCACAGCAGGAGGGCGTATGGACAGAGCAAGCTAGCGAATATCCTCTGCACTCGATCCCTGGCCAAAAGACTTAAAGGTGGGTTGATTACAAATTTCCTTTTGATATATAATAATTTACCTCAACTGTCAGCAAGAGACAGTTAATTATGAACAATATATTGAGTCGTAATAATACTACGATGTGTTTCAAGCAAAATGAGAGAAATCATTAGGTAATGAATGCAAAAATACAATGTTATATCATAACAGCTGTAAACAATCATTCTCTCACCAGCCTCTCTTTTGAACTCTCTTAGGGTTAATAAGACAAATATTGCAGCTTGTTGTGTTACCAAGAAACACCTTAACACGAACACCTTTCATCCTGAAGGCTTTCCAGTGTCAGAAAACCTAAAATTATAAATCAATACAAATCACTTACAAATCAACTTAAAAAATTATCAATATTTACAAATGTTTCACTATACAATGCGTCTGCCATAAAAATCCCTGTGTCAGTTGTTAGTATAGAAATGATGAAATATTAGAATGTGCATTAATATAAAGCTTGCAGCTGGAACTACTGTACTGTCACCTGCTTCTGACCAATCAGAAGCGAGCGTTCAATAGCATTATACAGCATAATATAACAATTATATTTGTATATTGAACAGACACAGGAGTGACAGTATATGCTGTCCACCCAGGCATCGTGCGCACTGAACTGAAGAGGCACATGAACCTTGGGCTCCTTTGCTTGTGGAAAATGGTCAGGCCTTTCACTAAGACATCAGTGCAGGGAGCTCAGACTTCAATCTACTGCGCTGTGGAGCCAGCCCTCGACTCACACAGTGGTGGTTATTTCAGGTGATTACATTCCCATATGGTTTGCTAATTGTCTCCAGGTGTTTTACTAAATCTCAGAGGTATGACTGTGTTCACGGTACATGTGTGCATGAAGTGTAATCACTGATCATGGTGTAATCATTTTCCTTCTTGCCACTTTACAGCAATTGTAGACCTGCAAGTTGCACAAGAGCTGCTAGAGATGATGAAACGGCACAGAAGCTGTGGGACCTCAGTTGCCAGATGCTTGGTGTGAACTGGGAATGAATGTAAAAATATTTAGACATGGACACACTGACTGCTTTATTAGGAACTCCTGTACTTCTGCTCATTCATACAGGTATTCGATCAGCCAATCATGGGGCGGCAGCACAATGCATAAAAGACATAAAGGCCAGGCAACATTTTCCAATCTTTAATGGTCCGGTTTCAGTGAGTCTGTGCCAACTGTAGCCTCAGATTCCTGTTCTTGGCTGACAGGAGTGGAACCTGATGTGAACTTCTGCTGTTGTAGCTCACCTGCCTCAGGTTTCAGTGTGTTGTGCGTTCTGAGATGCTTTTCTGCTCACCACAGTTGTAAAGAGTGCTTATTTGAGTTATCATAGCCTTCCTGTCAGCTTGAACCAGTCTGGCCATTCTCCTCTGACCTCTCTCATCAACAAGGCCTTTCCACCGACAGAACTGTCGCTCACTGGATGTTTTTTGTAGGCTGTTATATGTGAAAATCCCAGGAGATCAGCAGTTCTCGAAATAAAAGCTACATTGTATAATTGTGCTATCAGTATAGTATATAGTATCGTTAGCAATGGATCGAAGCTCAGCAACTTACAGTACAGTTTTTAAATTTTTTTTATCTGAGGCCACATTTACATGTTTTAATAAAATGATTCTGCCTTGATTCACATTCATTTGTGAAGTGATTCATATCTGTTACTGAGTTGAACAGATCTATGAAATGATACACACATTTTTCAAATGAATAACTTCATGGGCCACATGCATCATGCATAGTAACAAAAGCATCATATTTGTGAGGCAACCTATTAGTGTAATTATTGTGAGAAAATGAATGAATGAATTAGCAGCCCACTTAATATTTGCTACAGGGGTGGAATGATAGCTTTTTGACGGTTCATGGTTAGGGCAGAAAGACATAGCTTTTGCCATTTTTAGGACTATTACTGACATTTTTTCCTAGTTACCTAGTTATCAGGCACTGACACATTCCAGATTCCTGATTTTATCAGATAAAACAGATACATTTAGCCATGTGTTTGGCAATAATTGATAAGCGCTAAACATTCATAGACGGGCACAAGAGAAGATTGTGTAGCATATGATAGCGATGGGGTTGATTTTAATAAAAGGTTTAAGGTTAAAGTTGCAACAAAATTTATGGGGAGCATGGTGGCATAGTGGATATTGCTGCTGCCTCACACTTCCAGGGTATCTGCTTCAGTCCTGAGCTGTCTGTGTGGATTTCTTCTGGGCTCTCTTGTTTCCTCCCACTTCCCAAAAACATGCTAGTGGGAGGACTCCCTGACCTGCAGTCTATCTACAGCAAGTGGTGCTGGACCAAGGCCAGGAAGATAGTGAAGTGCCTCAGCCAACAGAGAATGAGGAGGAGCTTCTTACCACAGGCCATTCAGGGACCTGAACCAGTACAACACCTAGGACTAGAGCTTGGACAACACCCACACTGCCTACATTCCTGTTAATATACCCATATTACCCCATGTTCATAAATATTTATTATATATGTTGGCAATTCCACTACAACTATCTGAGCCTGATGTTGCATAGTATTATATTGCACAAACAACTGCACATATCTGCACCTTATTCCAAATATAGTCATACTGTTACTGCCACCTATCTTATATCCCTTATTATATCTATACAGTTTTCCTTTTATATCTGTATACAAGTAAAATTATAATATATTATTAATATAAATTCTATTTTATGTTACAGATAGTTGAAAGAAATTTCACTACGTGTTGTACTGTGTATGGTTGTGTATGTGACCAATAAAATTTTTTATTTTAATCTGAATTTGAAATGACCCCTCAGTGTGTATTTCCGCCTCCAACCCAATGTTCCTGGAATACGAATACATAGATTTGAACTTTTGTATCAGCCTACCTCCTTTTACTAGACTCCTAGAGTCCTTGGTTTCCACAATACTTTTCAGGTCTGGCTTGTATTCAGTTGTGGCTACTCGAAGTAACTCTTTCACACGTGTGTCAGGAAGAACAGAGCGATGCTTTGATCTCACTTGTTTCAGTGCAATAAAAAAAGATTCACAGATGTAAGCTGTCCCAAACATTGACAACAGTGCAGCCCGTTTGACATTGGGATATCTCTCTATCGACACAATCTTTTAAAACTCCACGGTTCCTTCCCTCAGAACACATTTAGGTCCATCATCCTCAGAAAGAGACACTGCTTCCATCTTCCACTAAAGGGGCTTTTAAACAGTTTGATTCAGCAGTGAAAGGGATGATGAGAAATGTAATCTGTGGCCTTTTTTTTGCCATAGGTTGCAGAATCTGTCGTCAAAACTCTGCTGGAGATTTTCAAGCAGTGTTGCATACAGTGCAGTACTCCCTTTTACAACCTCTGCTGGAAAATATGCGAGCTCTCTCTTTTGTATATGTGTCTTGAACAGCCTTGAGTTTGTTGACAAATGCGAAAACACATTTGTCTCTGCACCAAATCAGGCAGCATCTTTAACTTCCCTTGCAGACCCACATTCAGTCCGTTAACATAATGCAGCATGTCGACCAAAAATGCCAAATCCGAAATCCACTGGGGGTTATGCAGATCAGGATAGTCCTTATGTTTCTCTGCAAAGAACATCTACATCGGATTCAAAAACTAAAAATCAAAATAAAACAGGAAAGTACATTACCTCTTGAAAGCCATCTCACAGTGCAGTGAAGAAGCAGGTCATTTGGAAGATCTTCATCAAGTTGAACTGTCTGTGATTGAGAGCATGTGCGCGTATAAAATGGACAATTTCCAGCAGGTGTGGTCCAAATTCAGCTTTTTAGACACCAAGTGCTCTTGATGGATAATACAGTAAAACGCCAGAAATCTGGAAAACATTCATTAGCTTTACACAGTCCTACAAGGCCATTCGCAGATCCCAACATAGCTGGCGATCCATCCGTGGCTATTGCTGTTAGTTTTGATAATTGCAGATTGGCTTTCTCAACAACAGTCATCTGGTGTGTATCAGTTAAAGAACTGTTATGGAAAGTCTCAAATTTTCGTTTTCGGCACAAAGGATAGCAACAACATCACTGAGACACTTTTTTTTAACATTAAAAAAAAATAAAAATCCCCTTCACTGTATGGCTTTTTAGCATGAGCAATGTTCCATGCCAACTGATATGATGCTAATGTGACTGTCTCTATGTGATATGTCTCATTTCATAATGCGTAGATCAGTGCTGTTCATATAAATTCAACGGACTGTTTTACACAGTACTGAAATCTTAACACGGAGTTCTTAACATTATATTACTGAAGTTTTTCAATATGTTCTATTCATTTTCTATGTTAGGGGCTTCATATAACTAATTGAAATTAGATACCTGGCCATTACATTTGCAGTGTTCCTTATTTGTCAGTTTTGGCATCAAAATGATATCACAAAATGTTTTGGATTATTTTCTAGCAAAGACAGACATACAGTAAAGCATCTAGCCCATAATAACAAACATTTGCTGTACTTCGAATGTATACATACATGTATGCACAGCAAATGTATACATACACACACATGTATGCACAACACTTAACAGTTGCCTTGACTAAAGGAAGACATTTTAAAAATGAGGGTTTAAAAAAAAAAGTCCTTAAGTGTTTTCAATTTTAAAAAAAAAACTGTTACCAAAAACGTTTTATATAATTATTATTACCACTTTACTATGATTTAAATAGCATATCTATCAAACTATAGTAAATGAGACATTTTTATTGTATAGAGTACCTCTTTAAAAGTAGTTACTTATTCTTGGATTGCAACCAAGTAAATAAAACATTCACTACCCTGTCCTCAATGACAACCGCTTTCCCAGTTCATTTATAGTTCAATTAAACTACAGTATGTTCAGTGTGGATGAATAAGCTTATGAGTGTTCACCAAGTTCATTGTAAATAACAAAGCTGAAGCGTCCACTAATAGTAGATCAATACTGAACTTTATTCTTTGTGCCAGCAGATGGCACTAACGTTTGTTACAGTTTTTCTCGGTCGCTTTGGTACATTTCTCAGATCACAATTGAGATTCTTAAATCTACTTGTTCAACCTCCACATCATCTAGTCACTTGTGCACATCATAAAAGCAATTTCTCCTTCTTTTGAACAAATTGCAAATGCTTTGGTACATTCATGCAACTGATTGTGCACAATTGTTCGCTGTTTCCTACATTATCAATGGCTTATGTTATGTTGATCAAAATATATTATACCGCCAAAACATCTAGGTATTAGCTCATTGCATAAGTCATTAAATGCAAAATGGTTGAACTAGTTGTCATAAACTGTCAAGAATATTTTCTACACATTTCTAGTAGACTTTTTTTTTTTTTGTAAACGTGACCTGAATTGATGAATTGCTATCAGACCTTCACTAATGAAGGGGAATGTGTGAAACGTTAGATCAACCAATGATCAACCAGTTCTCTAAAGTAGCTCAGAGGTGCAGCTCATGAACCTTCAATTAGCAAGCATATATAGACAGAGCACAACACAGTGTTACAATTTCTGACAATGGAAGAACAACAAGGAAATGAACATGGTCAATAGCTGGGAAGAAGAAGAGGAGTAAGGATGCGTAGTGGAAGGGTAGGGAGGCAAAACAGAGAAAGAAGTAGAAGAGGCCAAGGACATAGGCATGACATTGTACTGTAATTTGTTGACAGACCAACAAGTGTAAATGTGAATCCTGCCCAAGCTCTTGCAATCAATATCCCACAGACAATAATGTGTAACTTTGTGCTATTGAAATTGAATGATGTATGCCATACAGAAAAAGTGCAGCCTTGTGCATTTTCAAGCACTGTCATCAAAACCACCATAGTAGCCATAGTTTACATCAGGAAATACTGACAGAGTACACTGTTATACTGACAACATGACTAAGTATTTTGACTATCTTGTTGGTGAACAATGACACAAGGACTTTTCATTCTGATGGCATTGATATGTTCACTGACATAAATATTTACTTCTGAGAGATGAACTAAAGATATTGAGCAAGTTACAGGCTTTTGCAGGTAATCCACTGTGTGGTGCTGTTTGTATGAATTGTTTCGAGAAATGCACTTACTGGTTTGCAAATGTTAAGGATGATTCGAGAAATGTACCAAAGCGACTGAGAAAAACTGTAATATGTCGGAAAGGGGTTGATGGAAGCATTTTGAATTGTGTCCTTCAATACAACCTAAAAGTTTATGTGTAATAAATTCTATGTTGAATCAAATAAAACAATGCATTTCTTTCTAAAGCTACTTTTTGTAATGTCTATTCAGTGCTTTTCTCATCTAACACAATAATGACTTTATATTATTTTTTAGGGGGTAATTTCTCAGCCAAAATCAATGTGCGATTAATTCGATTAATTAATCGGCACATCATGTAATTAATTCGATTACCATTTTTAATCGATTGACAACCCTAGTTGTACCATATAGGTGTGGAGCTGGAGCAGAGGAAATCTATTATAACAGACTCAAACAGGGCACAAAATGTGATTCTAGACGTTTCTAAAAGTAAACTAGTGATAGCAAAATGACGCTTTCCGAAGCAATGAAGATTTCCTCCCCACTGTTTAGGGAAAAAATGAAATAAATAAGACTTCATTACTACAAGGTTTCAACGCAGCGCACGCTAGTGACATCTGGTGGCCAAAAGGATGAACTACAGATAGTAATCTACTGCGTAGTCGTTACTTTGCTGTTTCCAAAACTAAAATATATATTTATATCACTTATTCACTCATATCGCTAATTGCTTGAGCCTCGAATCGCGTGTTACGGTTTTCGTATTTTTTAAAATACGAAAACCAAGCAGTCACGTGGTCGTGTACCGACACGAAACTTCTATCGTCAATGGTCACGTGTTTATGGTTCGCACCACTGATCTATATTTATAACTATAAAAATATATGTATATATAACTGCTGTATTTGACACACACAAACACATCGGAGCCTTGGTATCAATGGTGACATTACTAAAGTAAAATATATTAAATGTACACGTATTGGTTTATAGCAATCTGTGGTCACGTGGAAAAATCTACAGACTTCCGGGTTACGTTGTATGCATTGCGCATGCGCAGGTAATAGGCAACGTCATCACTTTGCCATAGCTATACGTGTATCTTCAGGAGCTACGTATAAAGGAGTTGGTGTTAGTGGGTGTAGTGTATTCGGCTTTCGAAAACTTCTCAAAGGCAAGCGTTATTAAGATTTTTCTCTGGTAATTTATTTATTAAGTGTATTAAAATATATTGGGGATATAGTAATTCAAGTGATATGAAGGGAATTAAATGTTAATGTGTGTTGAAAATGTTACTGAATATGTTAAGGTTAACGTTAGCTATGAGACTAGATTTCAAAAAAAAAAAATTTTATTGTGTGTGTTGACGGAAAGTTTTGGTGTAACATTTAAGTGTTTCATATTTACAATGTTTAGGGGAGATTGTTTAATAGTAACTGTAATCTTTTGGTCATGTTATTTTTCAGTTAGACCATTGTGATGGATCAGGTAATGCAGTATGTGGAGCCCGGGCGGCAGTTTGTGAAGGACTCCATCAGACTGGTGAAGAGATGTACAAAACCTGATAGGAAAGGTACATGCAATTTAATCACATCAGGCATTTCATTCCTTACTTGTTTACATGGGAGGCATGAACTGGATATAGGATCAACCAACTCTTTATTTATTTAAAAAAAAAAAAAAAAAAAAACTCCTGTTCAGGACATAGTGATATGGTCACGATAACATTAAAAAGTCTTCTACCACAGCCATGTTATTTTCTCAATTCTGACAGGTCGAACGGTGTTTATTAATTTTCTATAACAGCAGCTCTGACGATAGTCCTGGCTGTAATTCAAATCGCATGTTTGTATTAAAGTCCCCCATGAAATCAAAATTGAAGTTTTGTGGCCTTCAATATGAATATGTTCGCCTTAAGGTTATCTGTAAGCTAGTGTGCTCCAAAACAATGACAAAATTCACATTTGGAAGATATATGCATTCAAAATTTACAGTCTCTCTCTCAACCGACAATTTTGATGACATCATTCTGCACTTCAGTGTCTCGTCAGAGTTTCTGTCCAATCAAATGCTCTCTAGAATCTGAAATGTCCCACCCCCAACATTATAAAATTCACCTTGCTGAAGTTGCCATTGTTGAGCGATTGGCTATTTAAAAAGAGGGAGGAGCCACTCTATGTCTCGCCCTGACTTCAAGTTTCAGTGGAAATTACGTCAACACGTCGCTGTGCCACCTCACAGGGACTTAATGCGCTCATGCTGTTATTGTTTTATAGTAATTCACAGGAACTTGTATGGCAGACGCTCCACATAATCTACTTATAAGAAACGGATAAAAAGAGTAGATATTTAACAAAGAAAAATGTAGAATTGTTGATATGGTGAAGCGTTCTGTTAGGGGATGTTTCTTTAACATTTGTGGAAGGAGTCTCCGGTATTAGCACTTAACGGACAGTAGGTCTTCTGTTGCCTTTTTTTTTTTTTTTTTTTTTTTGTCTCATTAACCTGGATGGTGTTCCACACCATTTAAATGTGGCTATAAACTATTAAAAAAGCATTATTGAATGCCATCATCAATGGTAAATCGCTGTGAAATAAGTAAATAAGGGGTGGTAACTTCTTGTGAGGCTGTATGATACCACCCCAGTGTTGATTATAATAGCACACCTCATCATTTTATTCTCTACTTGACAGTGTATTTTTATAAGAACTCCATTTTGAGCCAGACTGCTTTTCTCATATCCAAATATCTTGTGTTACAAGTAGAAAAAGCTGTGTGATTTTCATTTCTGTCTCGTGTAAATATATACAGAGTTTCAGAAGATTGCCATGGCCACAGCGATTGGTTTCGCAATCATGGGCTTCATTGGGTTCTTCGTCAAGCTCATCCATATCCCCATTAACAACATCATTGTGTAAGTATGCCCTAAAGTTTTTTTTTTTTTTCATTTATTTATCTGCTCCACACTTCTCTCCACAACCATTATACATTTTGGTGGTTGTTTATGATCGAATGTGTTGAGTGATGTGTCTGATGAGATAAATCGATCTTCTTTTACAGTGGTGGTTAAACTGTGCACCAGAGATACTTACCTGCTGGACTTGTGCCTTGCTGAGTTTTATTTTTTATTATTCTTTTATTTTTTTATTTTTTATTTTTTCCCCTTCCGTTCTTGTATGTATGTAAATTAAAGTATTACAATTTTTTTTTTTTTTTGCACACCCTCTCTACAAACTGTATTTGCATGCCATGTATTATATTAAAAACTCTTTTCACATATATTTATAGTGTTTTATTTTATTTTATTTTTATTTGTCTGTCCTACAATGAATATTTATTAATTTAAATGAAAGTGGGCCATGGATGACTGATATTCAAAAAAAGTGGGTCACAGTGGGTCGAAAGGTTGAGAAATCCTGAACTAGATTACATTGTTTTGCTTAATTCTCACCTTTTTGTGCCCCTTTGCACACTTCTACTGCACACTTCTACTCCTAAGGTGTCTTGAAAGGTGCCCATATATAAAACTTATTACAAAAAATTTATTGGTACCATTTGATCAGACATGCCCCTTCATGCCATTGGTACAAGATGGTCATTTAAGTAGAAGGAAAAAAAGCAGTATTTTTTTTTTATTAACAAATCAGCTTTAGTAAAATAGTAAACATGCTTTGTTTGGCTGATGCTATTGGCTGTTACGTGTTAGCAGGTTAAATATAATTGAGGTAATTTGGTGGGAGACCAAAAGCTTTGAATGTTTTTTTTTGTTGTTGTTTTTTTTTTAATGGCATATACAGTATAAAACTATAAACATACATTTCATGTTGAACTAATGTTTTTTTTCTAATTGCGGGTGAGTTATAGTCCTTATATTGTCTCACACTCTTCACATGGAAAATAAGCTTTAATGTTTATTAAAGCCTTGGCAGCTAACATACAATTCAATGCACCTACAAATACAAAATACGGAATAATATTTGCAGCTGCCTTAGAAAGAAGTGCCTCGTTATACACATAAGTATTGTTTTTAAATTTAATGTCATTACTATTTTGTTGCCCATGGCTCCACTGTGGCCTTTTATTTCCATCATACAAAAAATAACCAGAATCTCAATACCGTGTTTGCTCAGACATGGGCTTCCATTTCATCAGAAAAAGAAGATAAGATGGTCATCTGTTTAAAAACAAGCTGCAGCACTTCAATCACAAAAATTTTAAATTTGTGTGAGTATAAATATTGCAAAAAAAAAAAAAGAAGCTATTTCTAGGCTAATTATGTTGTTTCATATTAAGTATATGCTAACACAGAATTTTATGATGACCAGGGTTGTAATAAAAATATTTATGTATTCAGTGTGAATAGGTTTGTACAGAAGGTTTGCACTGCAATCACAATCTTTTCACACTGAATACTTAAGTTAACATATTTACACATAACTTTTAAATTTATTAAAACTTTATGTTTTAAAGCAGGGGTTCTCAAAAGTTTTCCATCCAGTGTCTCATTTAACGGTAAAATAAATTTCACAAAGTCCATCAGCACAGTTTTATTATGAATTATGTTCAAATATTAGTCTCATTATTTAAATGTGTTCAATAATATTTTGGCTATTTATTGGAGCCAGACTTGTTTTTCAGTTATTGAGGTGTACAACATACCATTAAAATTAACGGTAAGAACTCAATAATAAATATCCATCCATCTATTTTCTGTACCGCTTATCCTACACAGGGTCGCCAACCCATCACAGGGCACAATCACACACATAACAGACAATTTGGAAATGCCAATGGAGATAACATGCAAACGTGCTAACCGCTAAGCCACCATGCCCTCAATAATAAATATAATTTTGATCATTAAAAAAAAAAAAAATCAGACCCCATTTTGAGAACCACATTTCTAATTCAGTTCCATTCAGTTACTTTAGGCAGAGATAAAAATATGAGTCTAAACATCAATATCAGTCATGCCCAGCATATCAAAATATCTTGTAAATATGTGTTCACTGTAATCCAGGAGTATACTTTGGATTGGTATTGGGTGATAAGGTGATTTCTGACACTGAAAGTTTTTCTGCATACAGGTGCATGTCAAAAAGTTAGAATATCGTAATTTAATTAAATAAGTGGAACTTTCACATATTCTTGATTCATTACACATAAAGTGAAATATTTCAAGCCTTTTTTGTTTTAATCTTGATAATTATGGCTTACAGCTCATGGAAATCAAAAATCCAGTATCTCAAAATATTAGAATAAACAATTTATAATACAAAAAAGTTGACCTTCTGAAAAGTATGTTAATTTATGCACCTTGGGCTCCTTTTGCACGTTTTACTGCATCAATACGGCGTGGCATGGAGGCAATCAGCCTGTGGCACTGCTGAGGTGTTATGGAAGCCCAGATTGCTTTGATAACGGCCTTCAGCTCGTTTGCATTGTTGGGTCTGATGTCTCTCATCTTCCTCTTGACAAAATTCAGGTCAGGCAAGTTGTAATTCCATGGTCAGCAAACCAGTTATTAGTAGTTTTGGCACTGTGGGAAGGTGCCAAGTCCTGCTGGAAAAGGAACTCAGCATCTCCATAAAGCTTGTCAGCAGATGGAAGCATGAAGTGCTCTAAAATCTCCTGGTAGACGCTGCATTGACTCTCGACTTGAGGAAACACAGTGGACCAACACCAGCAGATGACATGGCACCCCAAATCATCACTGACTGTGGAAACTTCACACTGGACTTCAAGCAACTTGGATTCTGTGCCTCTCCACTCTTCCTCCAGACTCTGGGACCTTGATTTCCAAATGAAATACAAAATTTACTTTCATCTGAAAAGAGGACTTTGGACCACTGAGCAACGGTGTTTTGAGTAAAAAGGTGTTTTGAGTTAATTAGCTGACTAGAGCTCTTCTCAGGTCGACATTGCTGTATTATAAATTCTTTATTCTAATATTTATGAGATACTGAATTTTTCCAGTATCTCATTTCCATGAGCTGTAAGCTGTAATCATCAAGATTAAAACAAAAAAAGGCTTGAAATATTTCACTTTATGTGTAATGAATCTAGAATATATGAAAGTTCCACTTTTTGAATTAAAGCAAACTTTTCCACGATATTCTAATTTTTTGAGATGCACCTATATATCAAGAACCTACTGTATAAATACGGCTTTACTTTTCAAATGAATGACTTGGAATCTGTCTTGAAGCTCCTGCAATATGTGGGATGCTTATACAGTACATGTTAAACAGTCTCTTAAATAAAGCCAATTTACTTTCGATTAGATTTATGTTATTACTTTCACATTCCCATTTAATCCTATGGCCAATTTAAAATGCACTTGAACTTTGATGTCTTAAACATAGTGATTATCTGATCTTTCTTTTTAAAAATGATGAATATGCTCCAAAACCACAAGACAATTTGCACTTACAAAGGTTTAGGTTTTCAAGTCTGATCAGTTGTGCAATATGCTTGGTCAAACAGTACCTAGGAGTAAAACCTTCTAAATTCCACTCAATATTTAAAATTGCTTTCAAGTTTTCATCATTACTATCAATTAACTATTTTTGATGGAGGCACCAAAGTGGAGGGGTAAACTCTCTTGATATGATTAAACAGTAATCCTTCCACAATATTTCAGTTCCTTAATGTAGAGGGGAAACTAAGAAATATGTACATATAGTTATTGTTTACAGTATTGGGCAATGCTGTCCACATCTAAGACTCAGCCCCTGTACTGACTCTTCTTCGTGTTGTGTGTTGCATCGTAAGCTCTGGGATCTGGCAGATTTCTCCACCACACTAGATGCCATGCCGTCCTCTGGATGGACTTTCCCAGCAGCCAGTTTAAAATCAACAGATGTAAAAGAGGGGAGGCTTCCATTTTTCTTTGCCAGCATTTTTGATGTTTCTCCCAGTGGTGATACTTCCTTGCTTTTTCGAGTGAAACCTCTTCCTTTGTTACTGGTAATGCTCTGGTTATCCAGGAAAGGGTCGGAGTCGCTACTGTGAGCCATGTTGAAGTATGTACACTTGGGTGTGGAGGGCTTGGCCATGTCTTCCAGCTCAGAAGAGGATATGACGGCTGGTGGGGACTGTTTTCTCCCACAAGGTATGTAGGCGGCATCCTCACTTGTGTTTTCTTGACCTGTGTCAACCGATGTTGTGTCCTCATTTTCATACATTCCCATTGGAACAGGAGGGGAGTTACGAATGAGGTGATTTTCTTTAAGAAGCCACCTGCCCTTATCTATCAAGATTCCTTCCCCAGAGTCAGCCTTTGCATGAAAGGCTAGACATTGCGCAAGCTCAGAATTCCCAATTGAGTCTGAAGAGTTGCAATAGACTGGGTCCTGCATAGTACTGTTAACCATGGAGTCAGGAAAAGAACTAAGACTGTTGATGCTCTTTAAATTAGGGCTAGCTATTTCTTTTGTGTCTGAATGAGGTTTCTTTGAACCATTATCCAGGGTTTTAACTTTTCTGTTGATGTTCTCAGACCTTTGCTTCATGTTGCCTTGGTAAATGAACAGCCTCTCTGCCTCATCCTCTCCACTCTCGGTTAAAAGATCTGTAGAAACCTGTAATGGGTCTCCTCCACTGTCTGATGTATCAGGCCTGTAATCAGAGAGGTCAGATGTGTTGGGGCTAGGAAGACATCTCCTAGCGTACTGATTGTCTACACTGCTTTTAGATAAAGACACTGCTCTGTTTTTGCATCTGTCTGGCTCGATTCGTAGACAGCCATTTGAATCATATTTGAAAATCAGAGCAGAGGACATCAGTGCTAAGTTGACAAAATCCAGCAGCTGCTGGGGGAACACCGTAGGATGCACACAATGACAATTGTGATCTATATCTGCTTCTTCTATTCCTGCAGAATCTTCTGACTGGGCTTTGTGTTTTTCCTCACTTTTGCATGATTCCCTCCTGTGAAAGTCTTTGGACGAAGGATCTTCCAAGAAGCAGTGGTGTGACTGAGTATCTAAATCTTTGTCAGTATCTAAAGTATTGCTCTGCTTGTCATCATGTTCATCTGTTTCATCATCTTCCTCCTCAGCAGGACGAGTTGCATTCTTACTAACACTTTCCTCCTCCAATGTCTGGAGGTCAAGTTCACCTATCGCTTCTCGACCTTTATAAGACTCTGAGTGGTCTGAATATTCACCTTCATGATGGAGATGTAGAGGAGAGTTTGGTTCTGCATAAAAATCTTCATCCTCATCTGCTTCTATATCTTTCTCGTTAGCATTATGAGCCTGTTTCTCAGTTACACGTTCCTCCTCTGACTTCTCAAGCTCATGTTCAGTTTCTGATGCTGATTTGTAGTGGTCAGAGTGTCCATCCTCTTGATTGGACACTAAAGAATGGTGTGATTCGTCAGCTGGATTTTCACATTCTGATGTGGTACATGTTGTTTCTTCATGGTCATTGTTACTCTCAGCGTCCTTTAGGCCATTATCATCATTACTGTGTGGATCAGCTTCATCTACACTAAAGTCCAATGCCTCTGATCTAGCATCTTTGTGTATTGCATTCGTCTCTTCTATTTGGATAGTGTCATTGTTTGGGTGGTGGGCTTCTACAGTCTCTGTTTCTGAAGCCACTGATATTATATCTGGTTGTTTCGGATGTTCCCTGGTTTCACAGTAGGTGTCTTCCGCCTTTGAATTAATGCCACATCCTTCTAAACCATCTGTACAGTCTCCCCTTTTACTGACAGTGTTATCAATCACTTCAGAAGTTGATCTGACATCTTTTTCCTCTATTTCTGAAGAGGGAGAAAGTAGTTCAGATTCAGATTGCATACAATTTACATTTTCTTGCCATTCCACTTTGTCTTCCAGATTAGTTGGACTACAATCTGGCACCTGAAACTCATCAACATGGATTATCTCATCTTCTGTGTACTTTTCCTCAATCATTTGGACATTGTCCATCATCTCCTGTTTCTCCTCACATAGATCTGCTTTGCTTGGCTCATTATCTACATACCTTACCTGGTTTGTCTTAACATCATCCACAATTTCAGTTATATATGCAACTACTCCTTTTTGGTTAGTCATATCCTCAATTTGGACATTTTTTACTGTGCCTGAATTTTCCATAGCTATCTCTTTACTCAGAAGTGTTGGCTTATGGGAACTTGATTCAAGTAGGTGTAATTCTTCAGATTCTTTGGATAAATCTGCAGGATTAGTGTTTGTTATATCATCATACTGACTTTCTCTCTCCTCTAAATATCTTCTTTCTTCCTCTAAGAACCCTCCTAAATCATCTTTCATAGTGGCATCCTTGTTCTCACAAGCAATACTGGTGGTTTCATTTTCATGACCTGAATGCTCCTTAGTGGGTTTTGCTGTATCAAAATTGGTTAAATCACCGCTAACAAGTGAGGAAATCTCTCTGCGGAGATCCTCACACATGTTTAGCTCGTCCATTAAGTGTCTGATACCAAAAATGTGCCCTTTATCTTTATCTTGATTGTCCTCTTCTGAGTTGACCTCAAGAGCAAACTCTTGCTCTGACTGTCTTGGTGACAGTGGGGGACTTTCGTTGATATCGTTTCTCTGTTGGAAATCTCTCCAGCTCTTCTTTAACTGAGCAGAAGTTGAACTGTGGAGACTTGCCAGGCTGGCCTTAAGCTCTTCTTCATCCTTTATGCTGGCCAATTTTTGTATGGATTGCATGACCTGCAGAGCCTCTGGATTTCTGCCTGAGTTATTAGCATTGGCAGAACCTGATTCTTCATTGGCAGAGTTGGTGATTCCATCTCTCAGTGTCATCACTGTCAAGAAGGAGAGTAGGGCCTTAGATGGAGAGCCAAAAACAGAGGCTAACTGTGATGAGAAGTCAGGAAGGCTACTGGATTTTGTCTTCTTCTTCAAGGATGATAGATGAGAATGACTACAGGCTCTTCTGATAAACTGAATAGATAAACATAACTGCTCCAAAATTAGTTTCATATCTGACCTAGGGTTCTGTGTGTTTGGTGATATTTCACCCCCTACATCTGGCAATTTGGGAACCAAGTCCTCTGAAGACTTATTCTTTCTTGTGCCAATCTCCTGTTCAGCTGCATGCATTCTCACACTTGGCATTGATTTACAGGATCTTCCCAGGTTCTGTGTCTCCACAGGTTCTCCCTCACACCTAATTTGCATAAGTCGTCGAGACACTGGCTTCTTGACAGTAGAACCTTCAACAGAGGCACAGTTCTCCACCAAAATGTTGTTGTCTAATTTGCTTCTCATTTCTGAAATGTCTGAGAAATCACTTTCAATCTGGAACCTAGCTCTAGGTTCATGCAGGTTTAACTCATCCATATAGGGCACTGATTCAGAGTGAATTTTTTCCAGCCAGTTTTCCACATACTGGTGCACATTACAGGGAGATGAATGGAGCACTGGCATAGAAACACTTTCACTCAACTCCTTGTTCTGTTTAGTAGATTTTGTTATGCTGCCATTCACAGACCTTTGCTTTGTCAGAATCTTGAAATGTGCTAAATGAGATGGTGGGATAATGTCTAATTTTTCCTTAATGTGAGGCCTTAGCATGTCTGTATGACCTATGTTTATATTTTGAGATGTGCCCCTTAACATGTTACTATGACATGTGTTTACCTTCTCAGGTGACTGACCTTTCTTTCTCTTTTTAACCTTCTGCCCATGTTTGTCACTTTCTGTACAGCTCTGCGATTCTGGAGAATCACTGTTCTTCAGGTCTTTTAAAAAGTCTGGAACACTACCTTTCTTCTTTTTGTCTCTCACAGTGCTTTTCAAAAACACACATTTGTTTGACCTTTCAGTTTTTTGTGCCTTTTTACTCTTCTTACTAAGAACTCTTTTATTTTCAGAGTCCTCTTTAGGGGATATCTCCACTCCTTTGTCTGAGGATTCACGCCTAGCTTGATTTTCATAGTCGGTAAAGGAGGACGCATCGTTGCTTTTCATTTGTGAAAGGTCTGATTGGCCAGACAGCAAAGATAAGAGTTCATTATTCCTAGCATTCCCAGAACCAGAACTCAGAGATGGTTTGGTAAGATCACTGTCACAGTCATTGCTTGAAGATTGAGGCCCTGATTCAGTTGAGCCTGGCTTTTTGTGTTCTTGAGACATAAATTCAAACCTGTCATCCTCATCAGCCCAAGTTTTTGCAAAACAGTTTTCACATGCATCCTGTGACTGATGAATATGCATTACAGTTTCTCTAATCTCTTTTCCTTTGTTGTGCAGCTGAAGCACCTCTGCCATCCCTGAGAGAGAGGAGTGAGTCTTATTGTGCTTGGCTTCCCCCAAATTTTTCTTCCTGGGTTTTGGTACAGGTCTTGTACTGCTAGAGCTGCTATGACTGACAACACAGTACCCTTCTAATAGCTCACCTTCAGCTGTGTGCTCCACATATGAGTATGTACCAACTGTGTTTTCCTGAACAGCAGTTTGTGATAGCCTCTTTATATTCTCCACTGAAGTTTCTTTCCTTCTGACACGCCTAGGTCCTGGAGTAGGCAGCCTCCTGAAACACGGTTTAGGATTTTCCAAGGCCTCAGAAATAGCACCTCCACAATGATTTTCTCCTTGCTTCTTTAATATTATTGGTTTATAGGTTTGTGTATTCTCATCTTTAGATTCATAGCCATCTATATTCGATTCTCTTGTTCTGTTGTTATTATTGTCTTTATTATCTGGGGAGTTGTAGCTTGAGACCGGTTGTGAGAATGCTGCCATCTCCTGGCTATTAACACAGGCTCGACTCACTGTGGTGGTCCAGTGAATCATCTCTTCTTGCTTTATAGTGAGACGAACTTTCATCTCAACGGTCATGCTACCATCCTGATTCACACGAAACGATTTCTCAATCTCATCATCTGAAGGTTTAACTAAGAGATCGTTTTCCTCTATACCAGACATGAAGTCACATTTCCCCATCTCTTCTGATTCTAGTGCTTGGTTGTTCATGCTCACCATCGATCCTATTTTCACTTCATTCTCCTCGGAGTGACTTCCATTTAGCGACATATTGATCTGATTTACAAAATATCTTTCTGATGATAATGAGAAATTTCTTGATCTTGGTCTAACTGATTTTTGTTGAACTTCTTTCCAGTTTTTCAAATTTGCAGGTGTTATCAGAAAGGTCGGTTTGTAAAGAGGCAAAACAAAGAAGAAAAAAGTAAATAAATAAATATACATAAATTTAATGTGATGAAGAATGGTATTGATTGTTATACAATGCCCTCCAGAATTATTGGCAACGTTCATGAACAATAATATATAAAAAGACATAAATAAGTCATGCAATAAGTGATATTTTGGGCTCGAACATACAGCAATATTGTGTAGTTTTATTTAAATGTGGTTTTTCCTCCAAACACAAAGGTTTTTTTTTTTTTTTTTTTAAAGATTTCAAATTTTTCTACAAAGCACTTGTTTCAAAATTATCAGAAGCCTTACAATGATTATTTAGTGATTAACAGCACTGAGTCTCTTCCGGTAATGACTAACAAATTTAGAGACACTTGTAGTCCACTCTTGTTCCACTCCTCCAAGCAAAATATTGATTTTGTGTTTCTTCATTTCTGTGTTTATATGGAAGTACTTTTCCCTAATTATCTTGTCGAACCTCCTGGCAGAGGCAAAGGTGCTTTTCCTTCAAACTCAGGTACTGCATTTTGTGAGATGCTCTCAGGCTTCTTTATTGCTTGTTATGAAAATGGCATCTAAACAGTGTGCTTGACTGTTTCAGTCATATGAGACTTTTTGTTATGACCTTAACTGTGTGTAATGGCATTTTTTAATGGCTTGTATGTGTTATATCCATTACCCAATTTGACCATCTGTCCTCAGGTTCACTTGCTTTGTGTTCAGTTTGTGATTACTGTGCCTATTTATTTTCTTGTATCTTTTGGTCTCATCCATGTTAATGTCCATTAATGTCTGTGATTACCCATGTTTCCTTGTTCCCTGGTTTTGTATGTCTAGTTTGACCTCCCGGTTTTGATCTGTGCCTGTGTTTTCGATTACAATTATGGATATTCCTGTTTTAACCCTGCCTGCCTGTAATTTAACCAATGCTATGGACCATGATTATGATTATTGGATTTGCCCTATTAAACACAAAACCAGTTTGACACACTGGAGGGCACTGTAAGTCATCACAGGTAGAAATATACATTAAAGAAATGATTGTACAGCTTACGTGGCAATGGCTGTGTCTTTGTTGGTCCCGTGGATTCAGATATGACTGAGTGTGAGGGTTGAGTGGATGCTTGGGGATTGAAGTTAGCCAGCTGAAAGGGTTCATTACCAGCTGCTATGATGACACCAGAGCACAGGATCAGGGCCGGCAGACCTTCAACCTACAAATGGAATGGTGTACAGTGTATATTTTTTTCACTCACAATTATTTATTTACAGTTGCTTTTGTGAGTCGCTCTGTTACAGTTACTCCCAATCAGAGCTGTCAGGTCTTATTATTTGGGAGTTTTTGGACACATATTCATATGTGATGACAGATATGTCATTCACCATCGAGTGTGGATTCACACTGATCCGATGGTAGCAAGTTCTCACATTAGCTAGATACAATACAGACAATAAAATACACAGAGAACACAGAAAAAAAGTGAGTGAGTGTGTGAGTTTTGTTCTCCACACTGTCCTGTTAACTGTCTTTGGTCAGAAAATTGCATGAAGCATTGCAGAGAGCAAGACGAGCGCTGAGAGAGAAACAGCAAAGACAAGTGCTCGTGCTTTACTCAGCTAGCTAATGTTTGTCATCCAGCTTCATGCTAAGTTCTGATCGTGCAGAGTGAACACTACATCATCAGTGACAAACAGGCTCAACACAAGCATCAGACTATGATAGGAGGTATAGCTTGGTGGTTTGTGGATGCATCCACAGTACAGCTACAGGAATTGGGATAAGTTGGAAGTGATTCAGATGATAATATTGTTAAAATTTCATCTGTATACAGATTATTGTAAGTGTTTTTTCTTTTCATGGCATAATTTATGTTGGTTTCATTTTTTCCCCAACATCACATAAACCTGCAACTGTAACTGTGTAGACTTTTTATATCCACTGTAGTTCTACATACTCTATTTTACATATTCTATTTTTATTTGTGCATGAAGAGATTTATTCTATTATATAAAACAAATTGAATCAATTAGTCAAATAATGCCTTTTCAGTTGTTTATCTGATGATTTAGGCACTAAGCATACTGACATGCTGGGGACTATACTTAACCCTCTGCATACATAAAAATTGTTTTTGTGGATTTTTATTGCTTGAAGTAGTTCAAGTAATAAAAAATATATTTTTAAAAAATTGGCTAGTTAGTAAATTGTTGCCATATGCCATTGCCAATGTGCAATGGTGGAAAGTATCATATAGTCAGAAATAACACAAAATGTATGAGATTACAATTCCAATTACTGCATTTTCCAGACTTTAAGTTGTTTAAGTATCTTCTAGAAACGCATTACAGTTGTAAAAAGTATGTGGATGGATTTACTCACTCAAAATACATACAAAAATGAGATCCAAACATGTTTTGGGTGAAGTATCTTTTAATTCTTTCTCTTGAATTCTTAATTCTTTCTCTTGAAACATACAATTTAGGAAATAAGGTGCAATTGCAAAATGTCTGAAATTACGACAGTTTTTCTTACTTTGAATGTGAAAAAATGTAAATATACTATTAGAGAAGCCTAGTGTGTCTTTTTTTCTATGTAGGTCTGTTTCAATTCATGAATGCACACACCATAGTTCCATTATCGCATGTTGTTGCCATATGGCAACAATTACATTTTACCTTTGAACAGAATACGCAAAATATATAAACTTGTTTAAATGACAAAAAATAATTGCCAACTTATCTTAGATAGTCTTTCAATTTTTTCCTTTAAGTGGTTTTGCCTAAATATAGAAAAATTAATCAAATTTTGAGAGCCCTCCAATGGTGACCATCACCATGCCAAAAGGTTGCATAATTGAAGAAAAGGAAGTGCAAACAGCACTTCCTGGTCATGTGACATGACATTTTTTTTTTTTTTTTTATGTCAAAGTTAAAGCCCCCTTTTTCCAGTTACATGAGAAAGTTTTGTATTACTGCCTAGCAAAAAAATTGGAGACAAATGTTTTGTTGCCATATGGAAACACTATGCAGTAAAGGGTTATGTGTGTAGACCAAGTGCAGAACTAAAGAGACCAAACACATCTTGAGTGATCAACTACATTTTGGGCAAAAATTGTGTAGCGCTCACTTTGGCAAAAACAGTACTTTTAAAGCACTTACTCGCCTGCCATCAGCGGTGTATAGCTTAACCACAGGGAACTGCATCACTTGGGAAAGGTATTCCAAGAGAGCCTCAAAAGTCGGAGCTGTCCTCCTCTGCAAAACAACTATGCGCTTAGCGCTGGGATCTCTGTTTTTAAAAACCACAAGCCTTTTTGGTGTCCTCACTGTCACAGAACTTTCAGCCATTTTTGCCATCCTGCCCACTTCATTCTTCTTTACCAGCTGCCGGATCAGGCCTCTGCGTCCCTGACGTCCTCCGCTAGTAGGTCTGGTGCTGTTCCAGGGGACATGTCTCCGGTTGATCTCATCCAGGTTCAGGGCTTTGACCTTTCTTTGATCTGAGCACACATAAGAGGCCCCATGCCGCAGATCATCTAAGCTCCGGATAGCGTGTGTACCTTTGGGTGTTGTGATGGTGCGTACCCCAAATGGTAGAGGCACTTTGTTTGAAAGGGCGTCCAGCAGGGCATCAAAAGTCTTGAATGTACGACTGTTGATGATTACCCAGTGTCCAGAAAACTGTGGGTCTCCACTCTTGTAAAAACAAACTCTCTTTGAGTCTTTGGGTGCGAGTAGGGGTCTGGAGGGTGGAGTCTGCATGCTCCCCAAGAAAACATCTGGCTGTTGTGGATCATGATGGGGAGGGGTATTCATGGTCAATCAGATCTACTATTTGAAAAAAAAAAAATCACACACATTTAAAGGAATATTGTTTTCTTTCAAAATTGTCCATTATTTCTGAAAAATGAGGAGCATGAGCAAGTGCCCCAAGCAGTGCTATATTACCGTGCCATTTCTGCATTTATGTATTTTATTTATATATAGTGTGATTAACATAGATCTTGTTTATAATTGTTGGTGGTTACTCTCTTTCAGTGCTATTTTTTCTGCTTATCTAAAAAAAAATAATCCAGTCTGATGATATTAAATCTTAAGACAGTTACACTGAAATCTAGTTAATGGTCAGCTTTATGATGTGTTCTGAGACAATGTTAACACATTTACTCTTTAAATTAGTCTTAGAAACTCATACACCATGCACATATACATCATGAGTGTACATACTGTATAATGATAAATCTAAAAACACATGTCATTGAAATGAATGAACAGTTACAACAGTATCAGATAAGAGAGACATCGAAGTGCTCCATAATTTGGAAAATTAATTTTGTGGATTTTTATTTATTTATTTATTTAAAAAAAAAAAAAAAAAAAAACAATTAGAAAATGTTCACAATGTTCATATCGAATATACGTATTTGGTTCAAGTGATGTTGAGTAAAATAAACAAATGATGGAAATGAAATATCTTACCTTACTTCACATGTCAGGTGATCCTGATGTGGGACCGGTGAGCTGCTAGTCCAGTCACTGAAAAGATTATCTATGACACACACGTGGCTATTTTTGGATGGCCAGCATCAGAGTTAATTTGTGTAATCTTTACTCACGGTTAATCAGCGTTTTAAGTAAGGTAATATGCAGCGGAAGATTTTAGTTGGAGAGCCAAATGTACATTTTAATAGTGAAAATTTAGTGATTTAGTGAAATCTTCAGAGCTTATTTTAACTCAGACCAAATGAAGAGTGCACTTTCATTTCTCCGGTGTGTGTGTAACGGCTAGCAGATGGCTGAGTGTTTCTAGTTGCTGGCAGAGATGTAATCAGATTTGGAAGTGTGCTAATAGGGATTAGTGTGTGAGAGGTAGTGAGGGTTTATTCTGCAGCTAACAATAAGGGAAAGCTGGTGGCTCTCAGTTGGAGGCCAGCAGCAATTGTACAAGCAGAGCAGTAATACAGTGATGGTTTACTAAAAAATGCTTACAGTTGAACTATTTAAGCAACTTTAATATTAGCCCCGGAAGTCATGCAAAGTATCAGGAAATTTTCTTGCTCTGTAAAAACTGGGAAAATGAAGTGATACATATTGGGAGCTTGAGTGCTACAGTACAAGGAAGTGTGGATTGTTTTGTGTGTGTGATGCTTGAGTAGGGTGACAGATCTTCGATTTAGGACACCACCATCATGAGATATGAGATTAGTGCTGCAGGAAGTAGTGGGGCGTGACACACGTCACAGACAAGTTACCTCCAGCTACGTTTGCTGTTTTGTCTCAACTACAGATGTAAAGTAAGGTCAAAGCAAAATAGGATGTAAATCAATCAGCGAAAAAAAAAAAGAAGTTATACCCATTTGCATGTTCTCCCGGTGCTTCGGGGGTTTCCTCGGAGTACTCCGGTTTCCTCCCCCAGTCCAAAGACATGTGTTGTGGGCTGATTGGCTGTTTCCAAACATAGTGAATTGGTGTGTGAGTGTGTGTCTGGTTGTGCCCTGCGTCCAGGGTGTCCCTCAACTTGTGACCTGAGTTCCCTGGGATAGGGCTGCGGGACGCCTATCCCAAGGGACTCCGGACACGAGGCGGGAATCGAACCCCCAACCTCGGATGTGAGAGGCAAACATGTGACAAAAATGCTTTAAACTGTGTAGTTTTATTTAAATATGTTTTTTTTTTTTTTTTCAAAACACAGTGACTTTTGTGCAAGTATGTTTTTTAACCAAACACTGGTTTCAAAATGATCTGCACATTTACAATGAACAAATCTGCAACCCCCGTCCTTAAAATTTATTTTATGAAAATAACACAACACTAAGGCAATTGAAAAAACAAACATTTAATTAATAAATCGATCAGTTTAGACCAGGGGTTCTCAACATTTTTTTTTTGTCTAAACTCTGCCACTCAATCTGCTAAACACATTGTACTACTCACCCGTGTTTCACCTGGAGAGGTGGTTTGTGCTTTCACGTTTTTTTGGGGTAAGTAAAAAGATTATTTTATAAATATTTATTTGTACTTTAGAAGAAATGTGGTTTCTGAAACGTGTTTTGCCAGGTACGTTAGTTAAATCAGTGCACAAATAGACTAAATCCAGTTAAGAAACAGTTTTTCCTCTGTGGATAGAAATGAATGCTTCATGATCGCAGCTTCTTCACGATCTTCTGAGATTAGTCATATTATTTACCTAATTTAGTCACATGAATTGCAGTTTCTATTCTTTTCACACCACAAGGTGTCCCCCTGTGACTGTCTGATACATAAATCTTTTCACCAAATGACAGTAAAGTGTGCCTGTGTTTACCTGATCTGCTTCCCCTGCCACTTCCACGCAGTTTTTATGCTTTACAACTCCACCCAGTCTCTACCGTGCATGTGTGTCATTTTGAAATAACTCATGCACTGTATTTACAAGTATATGAACTCTTAAAACACTGAAAGATCTCTTCAGCATGTAAACGAAATCAGCACCGCACCTCTGAAATCTACGATGCCCAAGAAAGGGGCTGCAGAATTTGGGCATTTTAGTCGACTTTGGAGCTCCAACTAAAAATCACACCTCTGGCACTGTGTCAGAGCTCACTGCATTACAATTAATCATTTGCAAATTCCCCTGTTCATAGACTTTTTTAATTCAACCGATCAACTTTTTGGAGAACTGGACTGTGGGAGCCCAGGTGCCGTAGCTACCTTGGTGCTCTCTCTTGGACTTGCCCTCTTCCTACCTCTACTAGTGCTAGTTTGGAGCTGTTTTAATCTATAAAGTCACACAGAGCCCAAGAAAGTACGCATACAATTTTTACACAATGTGTACACAGACAATACTGACATACAGTACTGTGCAAAAGTTTTAGGCACATGCAACGAAATGCTGTAGAGCAAAGATGCCTTAAAAATAATGAAATTAAATGTTTCTACATTAAAAAAAAAAATACAGTAAAGAGCAGTAAACAGTAGTAAATGAAACAAAGTCAATATTTGTTGTGACAAAAATATAAAAATTAAAATAAAAATAATAGTCTCCGGTACAGTTTGTGCAGTTTTATAAGGAAATGAGCTGGTAAGTTTTATTGAGCATCTTGCAGAACCAGCCACAGTTCTTCTGGAGACTTTGACTGTCGCACTTGCTTCTTATTTTTGCAGGAAAACCCAGCAGCCTTCATTGTGTTTTTTTGGTCTGAAAAGTGTCTCTTACGTAATATGCTGCTTTCTTCAATAACATACAAACATTTTCCTGTAACATTTAATTTTGTGCTAGAAAACTAATGTTTGGGAATCTAAAATGTTTTTTTGTACTGACTTGATAATGTAGACGTCATAAAATAAAAAATCTACAACAAAATTTGTACAAAAAATAAATAAATAAATAAATAGGGTGCCTAAAACTTTTGCACAGTGCTGTATGTGATTGCTTTGGCAGCTTGGCAGTGCTGGGATTTGAACTCACGTGACCCTCTGATCAGAAGTCCAATGTTTTAAATGTTAAGGCAGGCAAAAGGTCAAAGCACAATCAGGAATAGCAAACACAACCAGAGGATAATCCAAAAAACAAACCAATATAAACATGGCAAGGCAATCAGATACTATGGATAAAAAAAAGGTCTACACACTCCTGTTAAAATGGCAGGTTTTTGGGATGTAAATATGAAACCAGGATAAATCATGTCAGATCTTTTTCCACCTTTAATGTGAAACAGCAACCAACAAAATTCAAGTGAAAAACAATATAGAAACATAGTGTACAGTCTATACTATATTATATCATTATAATTACTAAATATATATTTAAATGTTTTTGCCTTTAGAAAGACATGGTCAGCCTATCTTTTTTTCTATTCATTAATCAATTCAATGACAAATCATCATTCTTCTATGAATCTATGTTTATAGATGATGAAATAATGCAGTTGTGAATCCATATAAGGATTAAAAAAAAAAAAAAAAAAAGATTTAAAAGCAGCAATTTTAAAAAATCTCTCATACGGATGTACTTTAATTTTCCTCACTGAAAGATATATATACTGATACATTGATTATATATATATATATATATATATATATATATATATATATATATATATATATATATATATATATATATACATACATACATACACAATGAGAAAGAAGAGAAACACTCTGAAACTGAAACCAGTGAACTCTGTGGCAAAAATGTACCATTCTCCAAACGAACAACATTCTTTGTTAACAGTTTTCTAAACTTCGTTTTCGCTAATGGTTTATGAACGCGCTGGCAGTGTTTCCATTTACGCTTTCAAAGTTTCGTTTACACTTCTCAAATTCATGTTCGCCATTCTGGCACAAATCTCACATGTGGGCGGGGCTTATCAGCGATTTACTTTCATTGGCTCGTGAGATTTAGATCGACAGCTCCATGACCAGATAGTAGAGACTTCAGTGTCGCGAATTTCGGAGAGCGTTCTGGATGCGGTTCTCTGTATAGTTATAGTTTGTACTTTGTAGTGGAAATTACTTACTTACTTAGTCGGTGTATTAGTTCGTAATTAATATTTGAGGTTTGGGTAGTCTCATACCACTATTTTTCAGAGATGAGCTCTCAGGAGCGGCACGGAGCGTTATAATCATCATCATCATCAACATCATCCTCCTCCTCAGCTGGACACTCGAGCTGTCGATCCAAATCTCACTAGCCAATGAGAGTGAATTGCTGTTAAGCCCCGCCCACACATGAGGTTTGTGCCAGAATGAGAAAACTTGAGTAAAAGAAAAGTTTGAACGAAAACTCGCTTAGAATACAAAGAACGCTGTTTATTTGAAGACCATGTTACATTTTTGCAAATGAGTTCACGGTTTTCAGTTTCAGTGCTTTTCTTCTCTCACTGTATATCTTTATTCGTTTCTTGAAAAATTACATTCAATACTTTTGGCACAAATTTAATTCCATATGAAGGTGGCAACACTAACTGTGCAACAACAACAACAACAACAACAACAATCACAGACCCAGAACAAGCTAGAATTTTCAGCAGGACAATGCTTTAAAATATCGACTGGAATAAGAGACTTTTTAACAGTATTCATTTCTGCATCTGATGTAAGAGAGCGTCAGATGAAATAATTAAACTTGGGTCTGGAGCGTCTAAAACCTAACAAAGCCGGCTTCTGGTCTTAATCACGACTAGAAATTTCTGCAGTTAGTTGGGTCTTTTTACAACTTGATTCTTCTTCTTTTCCTTTCAGCTGTTCTCTTCAGGGGTTGCCACAGCGAATCATCTGCCTCCATCTAGCCCTATCCCCTGCATCCTCTTCTCTCAGACCGACTACCTTCATGTCCTCCTTCACTACATCCATAAACCTCCTCTTTGGTCTTCCTCTCGGCCTCCTGCCTGGCAGCTCTAACCTCAGCATCCTTTTACCGATATATTCACTCTCCCTCCTCTGAACATGTCCAAACCATCTCAACCTGGCCTCTCTAACTTTGTCTCCAAAACATCTCACATGTGCTGTCCCCCTGATGTACTCATTCCTGATCCTATCCTATTCACTCCCAAAGAGAACCTCAACATCTTCAGCTCTGCTACCTCTGACTCTTCCTTCTGTCTTTTCCTCAGTGCAACTGTCTCCAAACCATACAACATCGCTGGTCTCACTACTGTCCTGTACACCTTTCCTTTCATTCTTGCTGGTACTCTTTTATCACACAACAGACCTGACACTTTTCTCCACCCATTCCAACCTGCCTGCACACGCTTCTTCACCTCTTTTCCACACTCCCCATTGCTCTGGACTGTTGACCCTAAGTACTTAAAATCCTGCACCTTCTTTACCTCTTCTCCCTGTAACCTCACTGTTCCACTTGGATCCTTCTCATTGACACACATGTATTCTGTCTTGCTGCGACTAACCTTCATTCCTCTTCTCTCCAGAGCAAACCTCCACCTCTCTAGACTTTCCTCCACCTGCTCCCTGCTCTCACTACAGATCACAATGTCATCCGCAAACATCATAGTCCATGGAGATTCCTGTCTGACCTCATCTGTCAGCCTGTCCATCACCACCGCAAACAAGAAGGGGCTCAGAGCCGATCCTCGATGCAGTCCCACCTTCACCGTGAACTCCTCTGTCACACCTACCGCACACCTTACCATTGTCCTACTGCTCTCATACATATCCCGCACCACTCTAACATACTTCTCTGCTACTCCAGACCTCCTCATACAATCCCACAGCTCCTCTCTTGGCACCCTGTCATATGCTTTCTCTAAACCTACAAAGACACAATGCAGCTCTTTCTGACCCTCTCTGTACTTCTCCATCAACATTCTCAAAGCAAATATTGCATCTGTAGTGCTCTTTCTTGGCATGAAACCATACTGCTGCTCACAAATGCTCACTTCTCCCCTTAGCCTTGCTTCCACTACTCTTTCCCACAACTTCATTGTATGGCTCATCAGCTTAATACCTCTGTAGTTTCCACAACTCTGCACATCTCCCTTGTTCTTAAAAATCGGCACCAAAACACTTCTCCATTCCTCAGGCATCCTCTCACTCTCTAAGACCTCGTTGAACAACCTAGTTAAAAACTCTACTGCCATCTCTCCTAGACACTTCCATACCTCCACTGGTATGTCATCAGGACCAACCGCCTTTCCTCTCTTCATCCATTCCTCTCTTTTTACAACTCGATTAGCTATGCCTTAATAGACCTGCTGGTTAAACTCGATTAGCCATGCCTTGAGAGACGTAAACACATCTCCTTCCTGCCTGCGCTGCTCGGCGGGCCGCCGCTGGGCTTGTGTTAGACGCCAAAGATTTGTCGTTTTAAACCCGCTTCTGCTTCTTATTAGTGAATAAATCTTCACCATGGGCAAGAAGGAAGAGGAAGAGGTTATTAGGATCGCGAAGAAGCTCGATAAACTGGCACAGAAGAAAAACGGGGTGAGCTGTTCTGTCATGAATGAATTCCCGAGACACACACAGACGCAGACACAGAGAAGCTAACTAACTTAGCCTTAGCAAGTAGCCGGAGAGTAATCCCAAATGACCTCCTAGTGGACATCTAGTGCACTACCGAGTAGTCGTCTAGAAGCCGCTATTCCGAGCCCGGCGTAGTGCACGTATGTAGGGAGCGGTGAGCAATTTGGGATTGAGCGTTTTATAAATCGAAAATAGAGGCTGACTACGTTAGCTTATTTACAACTTCGGTTAAACTGATTAAACAAGCTTGATTTCTAGCTGACACCAAATAAAGCGCGGTGTTAAGAATAAAATCAGCGATTTTTTTTTCAGTTAAAACCCCTTCGAAGAACGTTTATATGTAACAAATTTGACTTTTGCGTGCAAATCTTTTATTTAAGAGAACGCTAATGAGTTTGTTCACACAAATTAAGATGCAAAAGACGACAGAGCAGATAAACTTTGGTGTGTTTACTAGGTAATTAGCAGCTGCGCAGTTTGGTGAATGAAGGTGACTTACCGCGGCAGTTAGCTCTAATGCGATCTGATTGAACTGGCGCCTCAGACCAGCTAGCTAAACTGAGGTGATGCGCGAGCGCTACTAGTCAGAGAACACGAGCGCTCAGTTAGCAAACCAAGAACCTGTGATGTCTGTGAAGCTGCTCTCACACCATCTGTATCCCCAGACTGAAAAACTTTATAAACAAAGTTGTTAAAAACATAGTCACTGCTACCTAATAACTAGTCCAACACGAATTATGTATTTTTGTGAAAGGGGGGAGGGGTAACATTCATGTCTATGATACAAGACTGTGGATCAAACACACACAAAAACGTTTATGTATAATCATCAATACAATAAAAAAAAAATATATATATGTATATGTATGTATATATATATATATATATATATATATATATATATATATATATATATATGTATGTGTATATGTGTATATATGTATATGTGTATATATGTATGTATATGTGTGTATATATGTATACGTGTATGTGTATATATATATATATATATATATATATATATATATATATATATATATACGTATACATGTGTGTGTGTGTGTATATATATGTATATATATATATATATATACATAAATACATACATACACACACACACACATATATATATATATATAGCACACGTTTAAGACAACAGAAATTGACCAAAGTGCTGTACACAGCTAAGAGCAAATATAAAACATGCGTATAAAGAATAAAGAGAAACATACAAACACAGATAAGAGGAAAAAATACAGGTGCATCTAAAAAAATTAGAATATCGTGGAAAAGTTAGTTTTCCCCCGTAATTTAATTCAAAAAGTGGAAATTTCATATATTCTAGATTCATTACACATAAAGTGAAATATTTCAAGCCTTTTTTATTGTTTGTTTTAATCTTGATGATTACGGCTTACAGCTCATGGAAATCAAAAAAGCAGTATCTCAAAATGTTATAATAAACAATTTATAATACAGACATGACGACCTTCTGAGAAGGATGTTAATTTATGCACTCAGTACTTCAGTCTGAGCTCCTTTTGCGTGAATTACTGCATCAATGCAGCGTGGCATGGAGACAATCAGCCTGTGGCACTGCTGAGGTGTTATGGAAGCCCTGGTTGCTTTGATAGCGGCCTTCAGCTCGTCTGTATTGTTGGGTCTGGTGTCTCTCTTCTTCCTCTTGACAAAATTCAGGTCAGGCGAGTTGGCTGGCCAATCAAGCACAGTAATACCATGGTCAGCAAACCAGTTACTAGTAGTTTTGACACTGTGGGCAGGTGCCAAGTCCTGCTGGAAAAGGAAATCAGCATCTCCATAAAGCTTGTCAGCAGATGGAAGCATGAAGTTCTCTAAAATCTCCTGGTAGACGCTGCATTGACTCTCGACTTGAGGAAACACAGTGGACCAACACCAGCAGATGACATGGCACCCCAAATCATCACTGACTGTGGAAACTTCACACTGGACTTCAAGCAACTTGGATTCTGTGCCTCTCCACTCTTCCTCCAGACTCTGGGACCTTTATTTCCAAATGAAATGCAAAATTTACTTTCATCGGAAAAGAATACTTTGGACCACTGAGCAACGGTGTTTTGAGTTAATTATCTGATTAGGGCTCTTCTCAGGTCGACATTGCTGTATTATAAATTCTTTATTCTAATATTTTTGAGATTTTTCCATTATCTCATTTCCATGAGCTGTGAACTGTAATCATCAAGATTAAAACAAAAAAAAGCTTGAAATATTTCACTTTGTGTAATGAATGTAGAATTTATTAAAGCTCCACGTTTTGAATTAAATTGCAGGAAAAAAAAACTTTTCCACGATATTCTAATTTTTTTTAGATGCACCTGTATACATGAGACAACCACACAGATTAAAATTGCTAATTTGTAATAACTCAGAGCTGTAAAAGAAAACTATAAAGGTAATGAAAGTAATAATAATGTCTGATATTTAACTTTTTACCTTTAACAGGAATGTTCTATAATTGCATATGTACAATGACATTTCAGATATAAACATGGGTTTACATTTTGAAAAAGAAATCAAACAAACTTTCATCTGGTCACATAAGCAACAGTCGCCATGTTCTCCACCTGTCAGTTATGTCTGTTGTTAGAGGTCGACCGATAGTGGATTTTACCGATAACTAAGTTGACCAGTACCTGCCGATAACCGATTAATCAACCAATAGTTTTTAATATTGACACTGAATGAAAACACAGCATTCAAAGTAAAGTATTGCTGAACTTTATTACAAAAATAAACAGTACTGACTATACCATGAAAATGTACTGTACTTTTTAAAATGAAATAAATGTTAATATATATTAACTATTAATAAATATGTTAAATATGTTTAAAGTAAATAAGTTATACATCCAAACTGAACCAAAAAGTAACACTCCAAGTAACAAAAATAGAGCTGTCCAAAATGAATCAAAAACTCTTCAAATAACACAAGAAAATTTATCAGCGATGGTTTTTATTTCACCTCTAGAGGCCACTCTCATACTGTAAAATTACAGCGGACCCTTCTCCGACGCAACCAGGAAAAACTATTGTTTGGATGTGGATTTATGCCGAAAACTGATAGTTACAGCAATTGGTTATCAGTGCCAATTAAGTGGCAAAACCGATCAATCGGTCGACCTCTATTTGTTGTTGTTGTTGTTGTTGTTATTATTATTATTATTATTATTATTATTATTATTATTATTATTATTAAAAGTATCCATTGTGTTATCATCCAGTCAGGGGCTTTGGATCTTCTCAAGGAACTGAAGAACATGCCCATGAGTTTGGAGTTGCTTCAGGTAATGTATCTTTATTCACAGTAGTGTTAGTTCATCGTCACTTTGTTTAACTTGAACAAATCAAATTCGACGTTTTTCCTGCTCTAAAATTTGCTCCCCCCCAGTCGACCAGGATCGGGATGTCTGTGAATGCTATCCGCAAGCAAAGCACAGACGAGGAGGTGACATCGCTGGCTAAATCTCTTATCAAGTCCTGGAAGAAGCTTCTGGGTAAATTAAAAACTTGTCATTCTTTTGGAGGTGTTAAGTTATCTTGCCTGATGTGTCGTGTGTTACTTGGAGTATAGATGAGCCCGCTGGTGGAGACAAACCGTCTGAGGAGAAGAAGAAGGAGCCTGCAGCACCGGTTATGTCCCAATCACAGGGTAGCCCTGAGCCCAGAGAGGAAAGGTATCCATAACCTTTGAGATGTAGTGTTCGTTATATAAGAATGCACGACTATCAATTAATGTAAATATCCAAAACAATACAGCATCCGAATTGTGTATAATAATGTCGCTACACAGCACATTACCAGACATCTGAACAACTTGGTCGCAATATTTGGCACTAGTAATTAGGGTCTCATATGAAACTAACAAGTAATCAGATTTTAGGAAACTATAACAGAAAATATTGGCAGATGCAAAACCCTGTATGGAAAAATTAAACAGACAACAAAACTTTTTTTATTTGGGTTTGTTTTAAACTTTGCTTTGCTGATGTGGTTGTCAGCATCTCAAACTTGAGTCTTAAATATTAAATGTAGCATTTAAAACAAGCGCCATTGCTCTGCATGTCTGAGTGAGAGACAGATTCAAGAACTAAACTTTTTTGCAAATAATGTGGAAAAAAAAAGCGTTGTGAGAAACTCATGAAAAACATTTCTGTGTTTTTGTCAAGAAAATGAAAATTGAGCATGATTTTAACTATGCTTATTGCTTTTTACACGTCTGTTTTGGGTGTCATTAACTCACTCTCTCTCCTCTTTCTGGCCCGTAATCATCTCCAGCTCCAGCAGTAATTCAAGCAGTAAGAGCGAGGCCGTTGATACGATGCCCACCACCCACCTGTCGGCGTTCCCTCGAGCACCAGGAACGTCCGACTCAGTGCGCCTTAAGTGCAGGGAAATGCTGTCCAGCGCTCTGCAGACTGGAGGCGAGTCATGCTGCACACACACACACACACTTTCAGCTTTCAAGAGTAGGAAGTTGTACTATTCATTTGAAGGTTCATGAGTAGAGACAACTTAGAGCAAGAACTTTGGCAACCATCCTCATGTTTAATATTTTGGAATAATACATTTGATAATGAGGACTGAATAGGATGAACTTGAGCCTCTCACTCCTTCATTTTGTCAGCTAAAGCAACCAAATATCTATTTCGAAACAAAGATGGAGTAATGTTGCTGTACTGGAGCATATAAGTAAAGTGGAATTGTCATTCTAGTTAAATGTGGACGTAAAGGTCCCTAGTTCACTCGGAATTCGCGCTTATTGCCTGTTTTCAAAATTTTTTTTGGTTAATATTAAGATAAGACAAACGTTCAGGTAAAAACATCATCAGTGTAATAGGCGAACTCTGTCATTTGAAGAATGAAACGGTTTAGGAAGCAGACAAATGTAGGTACAAGAAAACGAGCAAAAGCAAAATGTATCTAAGGAAAGCTAAAAATGAACTTTACGCATTGTTCTCCTCACCCCAAAAGCCAATTTTTGGTGCCTATAAGCTTTACTTACTTGCCAGCTACATTAGCTTTGTAGAAATAAAGCTCGTCTTTTTTGAACTTCTTTATTTGGACTCGATTTGTTTTTTGTATGGTTGTGTTAAAAAAAAAAAAAAAAAAAGGCAGAATCTTCTATGATGTTCTTATGTAGTGTTATTTTGTATTCCTGAGTTAAAGTTGTGCTTTCTTATTCATTAGATGACCATATCACCATCGGGGCCGACTGCGATGAACTCGGAGCCCAGATTGAGGAATATATCCTTTGAGAATCCCGAGACTGAGGCAGGTCTTTACATACTGTATGTGTTTGTGTCTATTCATAGCGGTCATGATATTTCAAGCAGATCCTTGACTAAACTGCACGCATCTTCCTGGAGTTCAAGAACACCGACATGAAGTATAAGAACCGCGTCCGAAGCCGAATCTCGAACCTTAAGGATGTGAAGAACCCCAATTTGAGGAGGAATGTTCTTTGTGGCAACGTGCCTCCAGATCGCATCGCCAAAATGACTGCAGAGGTGAGAGCATGACCGAAAATGTCTTGCTTTCTTGATACAAACGTTTGAGCCCCTGCTGAGTGCTGTATATACGCTTTTCCACGGGACGGTTCAGCTCGGCAGGTTAATTGTGATTGCGTATCCTGTGCTGAATTTATTTACCCTTCTTACCCAGGTGCCATGTGAGCTCAGCCGGGGCATAGAGTAGGGCTAAAAGTTGTGCTGAATGCCACTGATTGTAACTGTCACAGAATGGTTTTCTTGACGCTGTTGAGCCTGCTTTTATATTTATTTATTTATTTATTTTACCTGGGATCCAACTAAATCAGTCTCTCCAGGATTTTGTGATCGCAGAAATGAACGCAAAATCAAGGAAACTCCACAATATTCTGCGGAGCTTGCAATTTTTCAAAGTTACCACAGATTTTCCGCAGATTTGGGCCAAAATGCGTCATGTGACATCATCACAATGTGCCTTATGATGTCATCACAACGCACATTCAGCCAAAGCCCTCTTCGATTCACACGAATCGAACATGAGTACAGCTGAAAGGTCTCATTTACCAACAAACATCACTGCGAAAGCCCCTGCAAACAATTTCCTGCAGTTGCGATTTCGCCAACTCAAATAGTTTTCTGTTTGAACAAAAGCCTCAGTAAAATCAAGCATGTTTGGCCGCAACAATCTCAAAAAAGCTCTGTGAAATCCTGTACAGACTGCTAAATACGCTTGTAGTGAAAATGAATGCTAAATGACTTCCTGTATACTTACTTTGTGCCCTGCATAGGGTACAACATAATCAAGCTGCAGACTCTACCTAGTATCCTTCATGCATTTGGTTCACATGCCGCCATTACATTAAACGCTCTATGAGGCAGACATGTGGCAGTGGCACACACATTCTCGAATAAAATGAGATAATCCTAGCTTCATTTCAAAATAATTTTTACTTCTCGTGTCTGTCCTTAGTCATAAACTCCAGAGAAACTTCTCCTACTTTCACGGGTAGCTTTCTGTGAATGGGCATCGTCACACAAACTCTGCTAGGATACAGATAGTCCTGGTCTTGTGATTTTTGGTGAGCTGCTCTGTGCCGCGCTGTTCTGTGGAGAAATGCTGTGTGTGTTTTATGGCCAAGAAAGCATGAGCTGTATGATTGAGTGTGTGTATGCTGATAGGAAATGGCCAGTGATGAACTGAAGGAGATGCGCAAGAATATGACCAAAGAAGCTATCAGGGACCACCAGATGGCCAAGACTGGAGGCACCCAGACTGACCTGTTCACCTGCGGGAGATGCAAAAAGAATAAGTGCACCTACACACAGGTACGTTTGTACACACCTTCCAGTGGTTTTCCTAATGTAATGGTATGTTTTTTTTTTTTTTTTTACCCATGAAATGGCTTGTGAGCCATGATTTAATTAATTCTTATCTTGAAGTATTCATTTCTGGAACAGGAAGTCAGGGAGATTTCCACAGTAAATGACAGCGTTTGAGAATCTAAACAGACTCAACAGTGGCTTAGTGAACAATCTGAATGATGCAGATAAGAGTTTAAAGAGAACTGTGTGGAATTTCTCACTGCCATTTTGCCTGTTGGACTTTGTCATGTTTAGTACACTAGAGCAGAGGTTTCCAGATACCGTGCCTTGGATTGGTACTGGCATGCATCAGTCTTTTTTCCTCCCCCTCGTGGCAGTGAGAGCATTAGGCTTCTGGCAGGGAAGAGACTGCCGTTTAACACAAGGCAGTATAAAACTGTAACTTGAGAAATAAGCGTTTCTGAACACACACAACATGCCTTGATCTGTCCAAATGCTCTCTCACTCACCATGTCATACACATTCATTAGCTGTATGCTAACTTCGAGAACACTATCACGGTTAGAGCAGCTTGTGAGGTTTTTGGAGTGGGCTTGGTTGTACATGCTTGTGCTGAGCTTCGGCAGTGGAATGAACACGCACACGAGCGCACACAATCTTTTCAACAAATAAATTATAGTTTAGAAGGGGAATGAACAAAGCTACATGACTAATACTACATGAAAGACCCATGTTTGATGCTAACTACCTGGTGGTTTAGGAAGCATTTAAAAATGTTCACCATTTTCCCAGAAATGATAAACTGCCAAATTAAAATATTAATATCTGCAAAAAATATATATATGCTGTAAATGGTACTTATATAGTGCCGTTTAACCTTCGCGGTTCTACAAAACGCTTTACACTGCGTCTCATTCACCCATTCACGCACGCACTCGTACACCAATGGCAGCAGAGTTACCATGCAAGGCGCTTGCCTGCCATCGGGAGCAACTTGGGGTTTAGTGTCTTGCCCAAGGACACTTCGGCACATGGAGTCATGTGGGCCGGGAATCGAACTGCCAACCCTACGATTAGTGGACAACCCGCTCCACCACCTGAGCCCCAGCCGCCCCGTCTTATTATGCTCCTTGGACCGTTAATGCTTCTCATTTTCTTCCCTCAGTTTATCTGCAAAGTTTAATTCGAATGTAGCTATTTCTACTTGCACTTCAAGAAGCATTCCTCTTGAGAGATTGTATATAACCTAAATACAGTCAGATATGCCGGCTCCTAGTGTTAGCCTTATTTCATTACAAGAACCAAAAGTGAAAACATTATAGAGCTTTAGTGTCCGAGTTCATTTGTTTAAGTATTTGCACACTGGTGGTGTCTTGTTTTGTTTGCAGATGGAGTGTCGTACAAATTTTCTGCCATTTTCCCACATTAGTATATGGGAATTAGTATATGGTTCTGTCAACTACTGTTTTGGGAATATTCCAAGCCAAACAGTACGCCTAAATACAAAACAGCCTGCTAGATAGTGTATGATAACCAGATGAACAGTGCACACATTTACATATAGCAAGCAGTTTTGGTGTTTTTTTTTTTGTTTGTTTTTTTTCCCTATGGACACTAATGCAAAATTGATAGCACATACACCTAATTAGGTGATCACACCTTATACCTCTATTCATTGGTCATTTTATCAGGTAAGCCTACCTTATAGGTGCACTTTGTAGTTACACAGAGCACATCTGTTGCATGTATTGCTTTTTGTCATAGCTCTACTTCATCGAATTGTCATTAAATCGGCACCTTTTGACACATTTTTCAATTTTTCCTTCAGGTTCAGACTAGAAGTGCTGACGAGCCCATGACCACATTCGTCTTCTGCAATGATTGCGGCAATAGATGGAAGGTGAGATTTCTCTTTTTATTTCTTTGCTTTTTCCCCCTCCTTTGAACTCCACAGTTCTATTTTCACCTGCACCTTTTCAAAGCCGTATTGACTTACTCTTGATTTTTCACCCGCAGTTCTGCTGAAGATGGAGCGGGCGTCATCAGCGCAGAGAAGTGGCTAAATTCCTGGACCATCACTTCGTACCATCAGCTGATAGGAACTTTTAGGTTTTTTGGCCTCCATCGTACCACGGTGGCTATGGACACCATCAATGTTTTTTATCATTGTTTTGGTGTGGATCAAAACAATGTCCTGTGTTTTAACTTGACTTATAGCTAGGCTCAGCCTTTGGACTATGATCAGTGTCGTTTGTTTGTTTTTCCTTTAACATCAGGTTTTTATATGTAGTTTAATGGAGGTATTTTTGAAAACATTCACAAGTAGAAAGTTTTACCTTGCCCCAATGGAAATGACCAGTAGTTAGGCCATCTGATTTTCTCAGACTGTTTCACCCCCAATAAATTGAAAACTATTAAGGCTTTTCAATTTTAAATGTTGTTTGTTCTGTTAGCCTGACACATTTTGAAAATAAGCTAGACACAAAAAGACCCTTCCAACTTTTATTCATATTTATATGCATGATTGGCAAATTTATACTGTTTACATTTTTTTTCTTTTAAGGAGTAAAACATTTTTCCAAGACTCACAATTGGTGTTATATACTCAATGCTTTTACATATTCTCACTGCATTGCTTTTCTCTGTTACTGAATCAACTTTACCTGTTTAAAAAAAAAAAGACATTCTACTCTTTTAGTTCAGGAGTTTCAGGCTTTTCTGCAGAGTTAAGTGTTTTCACTCAAAGCCCTTCATGACAAAGCAGGACAAACACAGCCTCCACAGTGCTTAGGTTCTCCTGGATGCCGAGTTGACGCCCCTTTCTGGTTTCAGGGTTGGTCCTAATCTAGATAAACTATTCTAGAAGCTTGTAAGCCTCCCCTTCAGTCCAATCTGCTGTTGCAATTTGACATTGCAACTATAGCATTCGTGTGTCTCCGCTCACTTTTATACAGGCTAATTAGCATCCTCTGATGATCTACAAACACTACCTTGGTGGCTGATGCAGACATTTGTTTCCACCCATAGCTTCAAACTTAGAACAGCTCCAGCACCAGCTAGAAGCAGTGGAGTAAACTTTAACCAGGCTTTGCAATAAATACATGAGCCTTAGTGGCATTGTAAGCAGTTGAAGTTGTGTGTGTGTGTGTGTGTGTGTGTGTGTGTGTGTGTGTGTGTGTGTATCTTACTGGGACTTTCTCACTTCTGCAGTGTGACATTGGCCTTTAATTGTTTATAATCTACAGTGTTGAATTCGCAATTCAAATTGGTCAGAAGGTGCTGATTAATCAGACAGTGGCTGTGTCCAAAATAACATACTGTGACCGTACTTATTGCTTTCGATTCAGTACTGCTTGGCCGTTGATGCAGTACGAACTGATCAGTATACGTGGCAAGCATGAATACGATCCAGGCGTACCACACGGCGCGGATTCTGACAGCTATATGGTATAGCTAGTATCCACAGTGTCCAGTGGTTCCAAACTGCAGAGTCTCGGCAGAAGCAGTAGTTATTTCTCACCTACTGTTTTATGAATACTGAGAATTCGGACATACTACTCCTTTGGCGTACTGCTTTTCGCCTACTGTGTAGTAGGGTAGTATGGATATTCGGACGCAGCCATCATTTAATGAAAATCACGTTTTTAAAAAAAATTTTATTATTGCACTCGTAATATGTTATTGTTTCTATACTACACAGGCACTTATATGGTGGACTCTCTACATAACATTTAGAAAAGTGTGCAATTGTTGACATGGTAACATTTTAGAAGGAGTCTCCAGTGTCAGCGTTTTGTAACAGTCAGAGAAAAAGCTGTTCTCACACAGTCATCAGGATGGAAGGTGTTACAGTTCCTCTATTTCTTTTTTGGCCGTTGTTACATAAGAGAGAGTAAAAGAACGGCTGGTGAGGGAAGCAGCTGTTTACGGCTGCTATAATGTAAGCGATAACAGGAACCGGTTTGTTACATTTAATGTAACTAAAAAGAAGTAACAAAGAATAAAAAAGAATGAAGTTATTTACTAAATAAAAACTAAAAGTTAGTACTGGTAACCTGCTGTGGTATAAGAGGAATAAAACACTATTGTGAGGTAACGTCTCTCCTTCACATCGGGTCATATCACGCTACCCCGTTTCTTCTAATTTTCCTACAACAGCATGCCCCCATTGTGTATTACTCCTTACATATTCTGTAGGGCAACGTGCAAAGCAGATGAGAGGTCAGACTCTACTTTGTGCAGGACTTTCTCACGTGACACATTCATGTCCTGCTTTTGCATATGAATATCTATCCCATTTACTTATCAAATGGGTTTTGTTGCATTTCCTCCCACTGCCTTGATGTTTTAACAAGCCTCGTATTAGTGGCTTATTTGAATAACAAACAGCTGTGAGCTGATTGTTTTTGATGTGGATAATATGTGCATATAAATAAGGCTGGGATGAAGCAGTGGTTTAAAACCTCTCAAGATCATCACATTTTATATACTAATATTTAGGTGTTAGATGGCAGAAAACGCACTATTTGAATGGCAAAAAGAACAGCTTGACTGGGTCTTCTCAGTGTGGTTCTAGTGGCAGTGAATAAGTGAACATGTGCTGTGTGTACTCTTTTATGAGCTTCCCAGGTGCATCCTCTCTAGAAGAGGAGTGGAGATCCCACCATTATTCCCCATGATAACCCCACAACACAGTGCAGTTGCTCACAGTAGCTCAGGTTTGTCCCCAAGAATTAATATTTGGATATTTGCAACATGCCTGACCCATTGCATCCATTTGAAACACCTGCGAATATAATGGAAATGGTGTGTGTGTCCTTTTTTAAAACACAAAAGCACCACAAGCTGTAAAATTATTGTGCTTTATTTTCATCTTAAAGATCTCAAATGCCCACAGATATTTTTTTTTCTCAGTTGAGTAAAACAGAAACAGATTACTGTAAACATTCAGATATTATTCATTTAAAAATGTATACTCTTTTTGTAAACCGGTTGGAAAATAACACTCTTGCGTACTTTTCACAACACCAACAAAACAAAAAATCAAATAAAATATAGGCAGTATCACTTCAAAACCATTGGTTTAGATTGAGGTTGATCTATGTGGTGAATCCATCAGCTCAGATTGCACATATTGAGTAAATAATGAACAGAAGTACCCCAATGTAATTCATACTGGCAGAAGCTTGTCTGCTCAGATCAATCACACTTTTTTAATTGTCCTAACCTTGTGAACCTCCTCCTTCAAATGTCATGACTTCAGTGATGGAAAAAAATTGGATTATTACAAAAAAAAAAATAACACAAATGAAAGTGCAGGAATTAATTTCAGAAGTCACATCAGGACAAATCACATCAGAAATTGATCAAAGGCCCAGAGTCTATTTCTACGGCAAGAGTTTGATTCAACTATTGCCATAAGAGAGATGTCACACAATTGAATCTCAAGGCACTTCCCAGAGTGAGGATCTTGTCTTTGAGCGACATGAGTCAGGCAACAAAATAAATTACAAAACTATTTTTAAAAAACAAAACAACAACAACAACAACAACTTGGCCACTGATTGCTGTCAGTGTTTCAGAGAGTAAGCTAGTAATAACACAGTTTAACTGGACTTGGCTACTTTGGTGTCACCTACAAATAAGCGTCCTAAATACTTATCCATGTAGTCTGGGAAGCCAGTGTTCCCAAGTCCTGGTCTCGAAGTGTCCCTGTATTACATATTTTAGTAAAAGCGTTTACCTCATGGAGTGTTTATTAAGTAGCTAAGGAGTTGAGTGAAATGGATTAGAAACAGGGAAAATGTAAAAAAAAAAAAAAAAAGTACAGCGCAGAGGGACTCGAGGACATAGGATTGGGAAATGCTGATCTAAACCTAAACATATTTGATAGAATAGTAAAATAGCTTCACATTAATACGGTTATATTCATCTCAAGACAGTTATAAGTAATTCTGATTATTTTAATACTTAAGTTTACATAAGATCTTGAGCCTGCCTTCTAGTATGCACATTTTTTGGATATGGGTAAAGATTAGCCATCATGTGAGGTCTGGAGGTAACTGGATACTAACAGGTTTTTACCAGGTAATACTGGATTTAAAATAAAACATTGATTATGAGCTTAAAGTCCAGAAATGAATGACTAGCCACATTGGGTAAACCACAGAAGAATTACAGTTCGTAATTAGAGTAAGTAATTAGACAGTTGGTTGTGCAGTTGTTTATTCACCAGCTCTATGTTGTTGCAGCATTAATTCATACACAAGAGAGCTTGTGTCAAGACTGCATTAAAGAAATAATTATTCAAACCTGATCTCAGAGGGTTTATCACAACTGCTACAATAATGTCTTAAACACAAGGACTGTGTACAAAGGACAAAAATTGTCTTATTTTCTGGATACAGAGCCAAATTATATACTACATGAAATATGGTGTCACTGTCTATTTACCTACAGACTGCATTGTAGTAGAGTGAAATATAATAGCCACCAATTTTCAAGCCATCAAAGAGCAAGCCATCAAAATTTTTGGCATTAAGTTAATCAACATGAAGTTTGGGCATTTTAAGACTTGTGTCATTTCAAGACTTGTATCATGTCTTTTACCAGAAATGTATAGTTTCACTCTCTGCCTTTAATAGTAATTTGAAGTTGTTTAAAAAAAAAAAAAAAAAAAAGCCCTGCTCTTTCTAAGTAAGAAAGAGCTTTTCCAAGTGGACATGCTAAGCTATTATGACAGGGAACAGGTAGTGAAATATAGTACAGCATATATAGGGTTGCCTTGACTTGATCTTTGATTCTCATACACATTGTCTAGAACTGGACATTCCCTGTTACCCATAATTCATTTTTCTTGAAATATACTATAAATTCATAAATATATCTAATGCTTATACTGTAAATAGCCCATACTGGGCATCACATCATCTTTTAAAGTAAATACAAAATGGTAATTGAAACAATTCAAAACAAATAAAAGAGATGATTTTTCTTAAAAATATGAAAATGCACTGATAATCCTTTGGAGCTTCTTGCTATGTTGATTTGTAGCAGTACTTGTGGTATTGAGCCCTCAGGAGATTTGAGACATTGTTTTAAAATCCAGTGACCTGGAGACCTGAGTGTCTTGTTCAGGTACAGATCTCTAATGTGGTAAAATCCCTGGGAAGACCCACAGTAAGGTCCTTTTAAACAAACTCCACATAATGAAAAAGGAACCCAAAAAGAAGAAGAGTAAGGGAGAATTCGAGTGGGATCACAGAGATTTAGGATTCTGGACATTGCTCCGAGAGGCTCTTGAGTAGGTTTTTGTAGACGGGGGAGTTCATGAAGCGTGGGTATGAGTCTCTTTGCATTAATGTGTAAATCTGGAGCTGGGCATCATCAAACGTGTGAGACGTGGGCTCCAGCATGTTCTTGTTTATTACCTCCCGAACGCGTGAATCCAGGCTCACCTGGTAGAGGAACAAAATCATTCAGTGTTATTGAAAGTGTAATAAAAATTCCTGTTATAGGAAACTTCATCTCAAATACTAAGATAAAGTATAAGTGCTGCATAGTTTTTCATTTTACCTTTTGTCACACACCTGACCTTGAACTGGGCATCTTGGAGCACGGTAACACACTGGAATGTTATTCAAATTGTGTAATGGCAAAGCCAGGGCATTCTGATAAACATTCTGCCACCTGCTAAAAAGTTCATTGAAGTGTACCTCATTTAATGTAACATTTGCTCACATTGGCTGATTATTGTTTTTATCCAAAGAGACATAAAATTGAGACAGGATGCTACCGAGCAGTTGGGGGTTAAGGGTCTTGCTCATGGACCAAACTATGGTAGTTTGGTGGTCACAACCATTCCAAATGGTAGCCCAAAGCTCAATAGCCCAAAGCCTTAACCACTGAGCCGCCATGTCCCCAGTAATTAAACTCTGTAAACACAACCAATAACTCAAGAATGCTTCAGTTGTAGCGCAGACCACTCTAGCCTATCTCACCACTCAGTAGGCCTATGTTTAGCCTACTGGTGCCAAACCTGAATTTTTACATGACATAGCATACCACTGTGCTCTGTAGTTGTTGTTTGTTTCTCCTGGCTCTTGATTGCTGGCTTACTCACCACTGGTTCAGCCAATGAGCTACACCTGTGTCTTACTTTTAGTATTTGTATAGTTGTTATGTACAGCCGGTGCAGGCTGAAGAGTCAGAGTAGAGGAGTCAGGATGCATGCGCTGGGGAGACGTCAGTAAATGCAGAAATGTTTATTTACAAAAAGGCAGCAATCCACAAATGCAGTATTCCAACAGAGCAGTAATCCAAAAGACAGGAAAAAACATACAAGAAAAGGAAGTGGTCTGGGAACCACACACAGGGAACTACGGACATCGAAAAAAGAATACGAACTTCAATTATACTTAACTAAACTAAGCTAATACACCGCGAGGAAGCGGAAACAAACAGGGCTTTAAATTACGGAGTTCATTAACTCTAAACAAGATTAGATCCGCGACACCTGGAAATGATAATCACATCAAATGAACCAGAAGCAATGAGAGAAAAAGGAGGCGGGGACAGAGACATGACGTGAACACAATAACACAAGCACATGGCCAGGGTAAACAAAACAAGAGTCCTTTTGACAGGAGGCGGAATGCACTCCTTGGAATGCGGAAGTAGGCTATGCTTTATTTTGCAGCGTAGCGAGAGCGGGAGAAAGAGAGAACCTAACAGAGCCCCCCCCTTAAGGCGCGGCTCCCGAAGCACCGCAAGTTCCATCCACTCTGGCGGACCTGGGCCCCTGGGCAGGATCCTAACCTCTACCCTCCAGGACCTGAGGCTGGTGATGTCCAGTGTCCCGAAACCAGAGCAGAGCGTGTCGGGTTTCCCTTTGAGCCTTGGACGAGAGCTTGGACGAGAGCTTGGATGAGAGCTTGGACGAGAGCTTGGACGAGAGCTTGGAGTGGTGCTTGACGTGGTGCTTGACCTGATGCTTGACCTGATGCTTGACTTGGAGCTTGCCTTGAAGCTTGGCCTGGAACCAGGATTGGAGTCAGCTTTAGCACCTGGATCAGAGTCAGCTTTGGCACCTGGATCAGAGACAGCTTTGGCACCTGGATCGGAGTCAGCTTTAGCACCTGGATCAGGGACAGCTTTGGCACCTGGATCAGAGATAGCTTTGGAGACAGACTTCGAGACAGACTTGGAAACAGACTTGGAAAAAGACTTTGAGAAAGACTTGGAAACAGACTTCGAGACAGACCTCGAGACAGACTTGGAAATAGACTTCGAGAAAGACTTGGAAACAGACTTGGAAACAGATTTGGAAACAGACTTTGAGAAAGACTTGGAAACAGACTTCGAGACAGACCTCGAGACAGACTTGGAAATAGACTTCGAGAAAGACTTGGAAACAGACCTCGAGACAGACTTGGAAACAGACCTCGAGACAGACTTGGAAACAGACCTCGAGACAGACTTGGAAACAGACCTCGAGACAGACTTGGAAATAGAGCTGGAAACTAAATTAGAGACAGGGCTGGAAACAGAGCTGGAAATTAAATTAGAGACAGGGCTGGAGACAGGGCTGGAAACAGAGCAGGAAATTAAATTGGAGACAGGGCTGGAGACATAATCTGAAACTGGACTGGACGCTGAGCTAGGAAGGTAACTAGAAACAGAGGAGGAGACAGAGGAGTGTGCTGGGTTGGAAACGGAGCTGGGAACGGAGCTGGAAACGGAGCTGGGAATTAAATCAGCATCCGAACTGAGAATGAGAGCAAAAACATAACCAGAAATTAAACCAATATAGCTAGCAACTAAATCAGGAACTGGACTAGGAACTGGAACAGGATCGGAACCTGGACATGGACTGGGACATGGACTAGGACTTGGAAAGGAGGTCATCCCGTGGACCTCAGACATGGACTGGGCTTGAGAAGAGGTCATCCCCTGGACCTCTGACATGAGCAGGATAGGAGTGGAGGTTTTTTCGTGAACCTCTGGCAGGAACCTGGCTTGGGCGGAGGTCTCCTCATGGACCTCCGGTATAAGCAGGACAGGAGAGGAGGTTTCTTCTTGAACCTCTGGCAGGAACTGGACAGGGATGGAGCACCCCTCTTGGGTCTCCGACGGGAACTGGACAACCCCTCTTGGGTCTCCAACAGGGACTGGACAGGAGTGGCGGTCTCCTCGTGAACCTCCAAGAGCAGCTCCGTGGGGAAAACCTCCTGCTGGGTTTCTGGCTGAAGCTCGAGGCTGGAGGTTGCCAGGTTAACCTCCAGATGCAGCTCCGCTGAAGAGACCTCCTGCTGGGCCTTCGGCTGGAGCTCGGGGCTGGAGGTCGCCACGTTAACCTCCAGGGGCAGCTCCACTGTGGAGACCTCCTGCTGGGCCTCCGGCTGGAGCTCGGGGCTGGAGGTCGCCACATTAACCTCCAGGTGGTGCTCCTGGGTCTGGGGCTGAAAGGTGCAGGCTGCCCTGTTAGCCCACTCCCCCTCATAGTAATCCAGGAACGACTGGCCCTGGTCCCCGGGCAGGTGCACCGAGTTCAGTAGGGATTTGAGGTCAGACTCAGTTTCTGGGCTCCAATATTCCCGTGATAGGAGCTCCACTAACCCTGGGACTGTTGCCAGTTCATTATAACCACTGGCAAAGAGGGTCTCCGCCCACCAGCAGGCTGAGCCGACCAAATGGGAAAGGAGGAACCGCGCCCATAGTTCCTCAACGGTTTTTGGACCCTCTAGGCCAACAAAAAATACTTGAGCATGTAAAAAAAATACCTTGGCTGCCACGAGACGCCGTCGTAGGCGGTAGGAGGCGGAACGCAGGCCCGAAATGAAATAGAGTCCAAGGGGGGAACAGAAACTAGAGCGCGGTTATTCCGGAGTTTCCCCGCTGCATCCATGTTTTGGCGGTGTATTCTGTTATGTACAGCCGGTGCAGGCTGAAGAGTCAGAGTAGAGGAGTCAGGATGCATGCGCTGGGGAGACGTCAGTAAATGCAGAAATGTTTATTTACAAAAAGGCAGCAATCCACAAAAGCAGTATTCCAACAGAGCAGTAATCCAAAAGACAGGAAAAAACATATGAGAAAAGGAAGTGGTCTGGGAACCACACACAGGGAACTACGGACATCGAAAAAAAGAATACGAACTTCAATTATACTTAACTAAACTAAGCTAATACACTGCGAGGAAGCGGAAACAAACAGGGCTTTAAATCGCGGAGTTCATTAACTCTAAACAAGATTAGATCCGCGACACCTGGAAATGATAATCACATCAAATGAACCAGAAGCAATGAGAGAAAAAGGAGGCGGGGACAGAGACATGACGTGAACACAATAACACAAGCACATGGCCAGGGTAAACAAAACGAGAGTCCTTTTGACAGGAGGCGGAATGCACTCCTTGGAATGCGGAAGTAGGCTATGCTTTATTTTGCAGCGTAGCGAGAGCGGGAGAAAGAGAGAACCTAACAACAGTTGCTTGTATGAATGTTTTAACCCACTGCCTATTTTTGGCCTATCTTTGGTTGGTGGATTGGTTATAAAAATTTAATAAACACATTCAGTAATTGTATTCTACACCTCATGTTTGTGACAGAAGACTTTGATGTGATCACCGCAGAAAGAAGCATGAAACACATATACTATATGGTGGAGCATGTGGACACCTGACCATCACACCCTTATGTGCTCCTTCCAAAACCATGTGCTTTAACATGGAGTTGGTCCCCATTTGCTGAAATAAGAGCCTCCACTCAGAAGACTTTCCACTAGATTCTGGAGCATGGCTGTGGGGATTTCTGCACATTCGTCCACAAGAGCATTAGGTACTTATGTTGAGCGAGAAGAGTCTTAAGTACTGATGTCAGGTACTGATGTCAGGCAAGAAGGCCTGGTGCGCAGTCGGTACTCCCATTCATCCCAATGGTGTTTAGTGGGGTTGAGGTCAGGGTACTGGCCATGTGGGTTCTTCCACATCAACCTTGGCAAAAAGGGAAATCTTAATGCTTCAGCATACAAAACATTCTAGAGAATTGTATGCTTACAACTTTGTGGCAACAGTTTGAGGAAAGCCCACATATGAGTGTGATGGTCAGGTGTCTACATACTTTTTGCCAAAAAATGTATAAACAGAAGTCTTAACCTGTGCACAGCCAAGATCACTAGCATGGAGAGCATCAGTGTTTATTGGCTTACCTAGTTTCCACCATGGATGAAGTAGCTTGATTTCTGCATCAGCTACATAGCCATGGTTTCCTATCACATTTGCATGATAGCTGATCTAAAAATTGCCTTCAACTACTGTGGACTATTATACTTAAAACACCAATGATTCGAGTATAGACATTTCCAAAATAGCCACAGTCATATCTTTGCTCACTGTAAGGGTATTAGAATGGGTAACTGTGATCTTTCACTTGCTCTTTCAAGCGGTATTTGATTGTCCTGACAGCATAAAAGTGGCAGGAAGCTCCTGAACATTGGTCAAGGGAACAGACTTCCACTGAGTTTGCTCTCAACTTTCGCGCTCATTCCAATGCCAGTGGCTGAATTGAGACCGCTCTCTGTGCAATCTATTGTAAATCCCTCTGTGAAGGGGTACATATTTTACCCTTGATGGACTCTTAAAAATGTGAAATAAACTTGATAATCTTCTTCATAAATGCACCTAACCCTATATACCACAAAGTGGGGAAGAGCAGCTAGTGTTTACGATTGTCCTATCTGAGGAACTCAAACATCACAGTAAACATTGACTGAACTGGTACTGCAGCAATCAGGTACAAGTACATGACTCATACCGTAAGTGTCAGCAGGGAAATACACCCCAACAGTCTCTGGAGTACTGTATCACCTGGGGTTAAAGCTTTGCTACAAAACAGTTTCTACTGCCAGTGACCATTTGCTGCAGTGACATTTCCATTAAAAAAAAAAAAATCCTTTTAAACTTGGAAACAGCAGGGAATTTCAATGTGGATAACTTGGCAACATAACCTAATATCTGCACATACTGTATTTCTTCAAGTCAACAGGATATCACCTCATGAGATATCACTACTGGTGATTTGCTCTCCTACACATAAGGTAGCATTATGACAACACAACTGGTATTAGACTGAACCATGAGGGGGATATTTACTTGGTCACCTAAGTGCCTATAATTACCACATGCGTTAAATAGGAAACTGTCATTCCTACCTGTTACAATGACCTAAAGGAGGTGTACAGCAAGTACAATGTTATTTGTTTACCCTCTCATTGTCCAGGAAATTGCAGCATTGATCTGCTGGCTGGCACTACCCCTTCTCATAGTCATATTTAAACATTCTCTAAGAGTGTTTAAACATTCTCTAAGAGCTACTAAGAGTAAAGCTATGGAGTATGTTTAGCAGGTTTTTATGCTTCACTTCCCCTGCTTCTGTTTAAAAGAAGGATAGCGGCCTTTGTCAATGCATAGATTATCCAAAAGGGACATCCTGCATAGATTATTTTAAAACTTACAGTTGAGACAGAAATAAAATCCATAATTATGAGTGAGCAATTGGCAGTTCTTTCTTATATTTCTCACAACTGTGATTCTCTGGCAGTGCTTGGATTTAAACTTACAAACTTCAAAAAGTCATCTCACAAGCTCAGAAAAGTAACTACTAAGCAACCACTACCACTACTGAAGCAGGGGAGGACAATTCATGAATTCATTAGCTAGCCCACCAGGCAAGTGGATGCTCTAATTTAATTGGCTGGTCCCATGTTTTTGTTGATCAGAAACCTGACTGACTAGGCTAAAAATTGGTAGATAACATACTATAATAACAACTGTCCAACTAGTTAAATAATTGCATTAATACAGACTAAGGACAACTAACTTAATTCCCTGGGAAAGGGCAATTCTGCCATATCATTTTCCTCTTCTTTTATTACTGCATCATGTTTGTGCCCTTGACAAAAAAAGCTAGCAAATCGCTGACTTCCAGAAAGTCACTGACTTTGCTGTCATTGCACATAAAATATACCTGACTAGCGTCTCTTTGCATTGCACTTTGTTTTGCTCCAATTCTCCAGTGTTACCACATACCTACTGTATGTGCTCCTCATTCTGAATAGATCTTCTGTAACCTGTGCATGCTAAATAATATGTGTAGAAAAAATCCTTTCACCATCAAACATATCACATCTTGGCTGGGAGTGATTCATAAGCATGCAGTGTATTTACAGGTGTGCTGCACAACCATGAAGCACATCACATTTCAACATGCATACAAAGTGAAAACTTTTGTTTTGTGAAAGTCAATAGGGAATAGGATGTTTTTCTTTCTCTGGTTATTGAACCTAGTTGTCCTCCAGGCAACTACAAATAAAAAACTAATAGTCCGGACATGAAATTTGCTTGTCAAGGGTGCCAAGTGATTTATCCACTCCTGTACAGCGTTAATGTTGTGAGAGTTAAGTTTCATTGCTCTATCCATTTAGTCCCTATGGCCATCGAGTGCATGATTTAAAATAATTTTTTAAAAAAACAACTTCCGAGTGCAATAAATCTAATTTGTATTTGTGATGGTGGTCAGTGCAAGACTGTATTACCACTAATGGAAACTACAAATAATTATGCCCTATGGCCTTGATAATGCTCCCCTTCCATTTTCTAGGTATTTGCTAAACGTGTCTTCCACCAATCCACTACTTTGTCTTAGGCTATGTCATTTAAATGGCATTTGAAGACCAAAATGCACAATTAACGTCCTCCCCTTTGCTCTGACTACCTGATTCCATAATCCAATTCATTGTAGAGCTTGATGGTTTTGAGGTTGCAGTTCTATCTTAAAGACAAGCTATCCTTTCTAACATATGTGTGCAAGAAGTAACTACAAAGTAGGAAAGTGAAATATTTTGGTGGTTAAGCTACCCTTAAGGAATTGGAGGCACTGGTTGAAGGAAACCCAAGGACCTTTTTAGAGCCATCACTGCAGCCTTGAATACATTAAAACTGACAAAAGACCTGACCCCAGACAAGCCAGGTCTTGGAAGACAAAGAATTCCAATCATATTTGATTTCTAAAGCCTGGTGTTTCATTCCTTTATTAAATCATCCCACAACTTTCAAAATTGCAGACATCAAGTATTAAATCAGGTAGCTCTCCAAATTTTCTTTCATGAAAATTTAGAAGTCAGTAATCATATCTGGGCACCACCCACAGACTAATAAGCAAGTCCATAGAAGGAACTAGACCAAAAAAAAAAAAAAAAACCAAGGAGGATGCTGAAAGATTACTGCTAAGGTTCATCATTGCAATAGCTTTTGCGGGCAACACTCTCACTGCACTGTGAATCTATTGTACTGTATATTCACTGGTGTATTTACTCTTCTGTGTATTTTGTTCTGTTTACTTATTGTTTCGCACTTGTCTCACACTGTTGTGCATTTGCACTTTATGTAGTTTTGTGTTCTGTACTACTGTATTGTTATGTGTTACACCATGGTCTTGGAGCAACAACATTTCATTCTAATGTATACTAGATATATAGGAGTGACAAAAAAACCCACTTAACTTGACTAAAGTCTTGTTTTCTCCCATAGGCTGAGTACACCAAAAATTCATTATAGCGTTTACCCACAAGCTTCATAATAATAATAATTAGTTACATTTATATAGCACTTTTCTAGGCACTCAAAGCGCTTTACATAGTATAGGGGGAAATCTCCTCAACAACCACCAGTGTGTAGCATCCACCTAGATGATGCGACGGCAGCCATAGTGCGCCAGTACGCCCACCACACACCAGCTATAGGTGGAGAGGAGAGGAGAGTGATGTAGCCAATTCATGGATGGAGATTATTAGAGGACACCTTTTTAGTGTATTTTGCTTATCAGCCTCCATTATTTTATATGGGTTGAGACCCCAAACACACCATGCAGATACAAACAGAAGGATGAAGTGAAGGTGAAGTACCATCAAATCACCAGGCCAGTCAATTAGCTCCACCCATGTCTCAGTTGCTTATTGTGTTTAAGCTCTAAGTGTAGCTCATCTTTGCGAAGTCTTGCCACAGTTCGAGTATGCAATTACAAGTCTTTCTTGTGTCATTATTAACTCTTTACCTGTTTCTTAGGTTTTAGTTTCTGCTTGTTGGGCCCGGATTTTTGATTTTGTCTTTAGTTTGTAGTCAGTTTTCCAATTTATAAAACACACTTGATTATGCAGATATGTGTTTGGTGTATTATTTGTTTAATTACCTGAAAATCTTTCAAGACTCAAAAGTATTACTTAATTTATAGCCTATTTATAACTATGCAAAAAACATAGTGAATACTAGTGCTATTTAATTTATGTGTATGGCACGATTAGCTTTTTATGTTGAGACCTTTTAGTCATGAAAAAAATGCAGAGATGGTGGAACACGTGTGACAGAATGGCTCACAAAAGCACACACCTCTTTGGGTGAGAGGATGGAAATGTAGTCCTCATATATGAGGCGTGCCTTCTCCTTGATGACACTCTTATTGGTCTCCTTGCTGAACTCTTCACAGGCTAGCCAGAAGAGCATGTTCTCCTCACTGAACTCAGTGCGCAGAAATTGCCGGAAGGCGCAACGTCCAGCAGGGCAGCACATCAGCTTGTCAAAGGATTGCCCCCATGAGCACACTTCATCCATAGTGGGCTTTGGACTGCCAAAATAAAGTAGGGGGTTTATTGAAAAGCTTTCACCATGTAACAGCTACAATGTATGCAGCACATGCAGCATTAACATCATATTTTATCTCTGAGGAGAAAAGTGTCAACACAGTTGTGCTTGCAGTTGTACTGTAAAGCACATGATGACAAAAAAAGAAGTTTGTAGCCTCACTGTACACAAATACTGTAATTTAATGCACAGTATGAGGCACTATTTAAAGTTATTTTATGCTACTTAAATATTTATGACTACTTCAAATTCTGGGATAGTGTATTATATTGGCGTAATCCCCTGTATTCAATATAATAAACATTATTGAGTGTAATATTCCCCTTAGATCCCTTAATTATAATGCTTTGCTAAATGTTTTACACCACTCCCATTGATTATACTAAAGGTAATTACATCTTATGGAGGTTTATCTCATTTTAAACATGAATGAACCAACCTCTCCTCGCAGTCACCGGGGTCCTCAGCTTTGATGTCGTGCGAGGCTTTCCGGTTCCTCTCCTCCCTGTCTTCATTCCTAACAGTGAGACTGCAAGGTATTAAGCACATCATGATCCGACAGAGACACCACATGCAGTAAACTAGGAAGCCTTCTATCAGCTTTTAGAGTCTAGTTGCAATTTGTTATTATTGAACATCTATACTTCTGATGTCTAATGACTGACCTGGGTGCCCATCTTTGCATCCACTGCTAGATAACCAAGACCATGTGTAAAGTCTGTTACAAATATTAAATGATTCCAGTACATCCAGAATTATTTGGGTGGCACAGGATAGCTTTTCATTACCTCTCGCTTTACAGTGGATGCACTGTGATGACACGAGTTATAGTATAATGCGCACATGCCCAGTGTGGCTGTAGCTTTCTTTCTAGCAAAGAAATAAGACATCTGACTCACCTCATTAAAATCTTAGTGATGACTCAAGTTAAATTCTCAATCAATGTGCAGATGAGGTTTGGTGTGAAGGAATGAGAAGACTCGTACCATGAGCAGCTACAGCAGCAGCACCAGCAGAAACAGCAGGCATTAGAGGCACGCTCGCCCTGACCAGCCTGCTCGGGCTGGGCTGGCACTGTTCCCGTCGTTGTGCCTCCCGCCACCAGCTCCTGCTGCCCCGACATCTGCCTCTTTCGCATCTCCATCCTCTCTGATCCCATGGGCTGCAGGAGACACCAGACCACTGAGACACACAGCCAACATTGCATACACTCAACACTGCTACAGTCTTATCTAATTAACAAATGAAACCGGTGGCTTGTTATGCAATAATGAGGACATGGCAGGTGGAGGAGGTTTTCAGGTTCTTCTTACATTGTCAAGTCTTCTGACATTTTCAGGTTCCTTTAGGCATTGCATTTGTTTAAAAAAAAAATATCAACAACAACTCAAGGATGAAGAAGAGTCAAACAATTATTTACAATTACTTTAGATGCCCTTTGCAGAAGAATGACTGGATCAATACAAATTAATCTTACCCCGTGAAATGACGAATGATAGTGAATCTTTGAGCATAGGCATGTTTCAACTAGACCATAAATAAAGCTGTTCTAACATGTCTTACGCCACACTCCCCCACAAGCTGTAAGTGATATCTCCTCTGTTTCTGCAAAAGGAAGGAGCACCTCCTATTTGATGCTTGTGATAGTCTCCATTATCATATGCGATGTCCTCTGACAAAAAACTAAGCCAAAATGTGAAGGTGGAAAATAAAAAATGATCAAGATGAATTATTATCTGTTATTATTCAGTATTATATATTGTTTTTATTTTTAATCAAGGACATCACTCACAAACTGTAAAGCGTAAAAAAAAAACACAGTAATATGGATCACCTTTAGCTGCATCTGTTTTTTTTTAGGCTGCATTTTGCACTTGATCATTTCTGATGTGTTCTCTGGCGGCTTTAATGAGACGGACACCTGACAGAAATGTAATCTCACATAACAATTCTATCTATTACTGGACTGATGAAAGATTGGAACTTGGCAATGATTTGTTTTTACTTTTCTGTTTCTGCAGATTTCTGATTTCCTTTCTTTCCTAATAAACCATTTTTGCATGGTAACATACTACCTGTAACTTTCTGCACAATGCTGAAGTCACTATAACACATTCAAGATTAATATCATCAATAAACAGAGGCAATGCCGCAACGCTACTTCCAAATGGGATAGTATCCTATCTTTTTTCTTTAACCTCCATGCCAAGCAGTTTTCATATTAATGAGTAGATAAGTGTCCTGTACTAGACTGTCTCTGTATCCCAAAGACTTATAAATTTACTTATTAATTTGCTTAATTATCAAAGATTTCATTGCTATCACTCATTTTATTCTTTAACACATCCAACCAGTTCTAGCATTGTTACATTTACCAACACATTTCCCTTGATTTTAAAGGATCCTAAATAAAAATCAAATTGATTCAGTGAATTGGTTAAATACTCATTTTCTTTTATTACTCAGGTTGTTTGCGTTTCTCACACATACAGCTATCAATTCTCCATACTTGATTTATAGCTGTAGTGACTGCTGATTGAACAGTGAGGATTTTGCTGTGTGTTTTGCCATCCAAGCACTTACAGAGGCTGCTTTCATGAGACATAAACAATCAGAACAGTATCAGTGTTCAAGAAGAAATATAAGATATAGGCTATAATCACTGTGTATGTTAATTCCACACTGGCTTTTTGCTGTGTATGATGGGTAAGGCTGTTGGAGTATTCAGTGAGGAGGAGGAGGAGGAGGAGGAGGTGGGGGCGCATCTCTAACTGCAGTCTGAGCTCTTCATCAACGATCAGCCTTTCGGTCCATAAGCCAGGAACCAAGTCATGTTTAATGTTCTCACACACACACACACACACACACACAAAATCACAATCACTCATATGCTGAACACACTGATTCTATTAGGCTACTCATCTACAGCTGGCCTATAGCGATTTTCCTGAGATGGGTTGTCAGAAGGAAACCCGATGCGGAACAGGAGGAAAACAAAAATGAAATCAGGAAAATGACAGCATCACAGCTTGAAGCGTATAAACCCTTAGCCGCGCCACATAAAGGGAAATTAACAATAGGTCGTTTTTAACAGCTTGAGCTATATCCTAGTGGATGTGAAAGTGGCCCCAGTGAAGGGCTCCAGCATCATCTCTCTCCATCGGGAAGGAGACATCTCTGGCAAACGAGTCCGACCTCACACATGCCATGCCGCTTTGAAACGTCAAAAAAACAAAAAAAAAAACAAAAAAAAAAACAAACGTCGCCTCGACATCGACATTTTTGCAGATCTAAAGAGAAACGGTCATGCCCATACTTACAATATCACCATGTATGCCCAGAGATAAGAGATAATTCTTCGCCTTGATTACATCGGTTGGCATAAGGATTCCTTTTTTTTTTTTTTTTTAAAGACCGGCCGCTTGTGGTCAGTGCGCATGCGTGCCTCCCGCAACTCGCGGTGGCGGTAGCGTAAAATCCACTGCATGCCACCGACGCGTTGTGTGCCTTCAATGAGCGCGTTTAACGTGTCTCTGTTTCCTCTTCACAAACACGAACGCTATTATTATTATTATTATTATTATTATTATTATTATTATTATTATTATTATTATAGACTACAATCCAAATACCTAATAAAATGGCCAAATTATACCCCATCTAAGGCACTATAGTACTGAAGTAATAAATATGGTATGTGGTTTGGGGGAAAATAGGACAATAATAATAAAAATAATGATAATAATTATAACTATACTACTACTACTACTACTACTAATAATAATAATAATAATAATAATAAAATAATAATAATGATAACAACAATAATCATCTTCAGCAGCATCATCTGCACAGAGTTGCAGCAGGTAGCATTGCTGCCTCACAGCTCCAAGCTACAGGTTCGGTCCTGAGCAACGGTTTCTGTTTGTGTGGACCTTCTGCATATGTTCTCCCCGTTTCCTCTGGGTTCTCCAGCTTCCTCCCACCTCCCAAAATCATGCCAGTAGATGGAGCTGGTAGTTGGCTAAAATTAATTGCCTCCAGGTGTGATTGAGTGTATGAATGCATATGTATGGTGCCTAGAATACTATCCAGGGTGTATTCCCTTCTCACGTTCAGTGTGCAAAGGTATTATTATTATTATTATTATTATTATTATTATTATTATTATTATTATTATTATTATTATGCTTTTCTGTGTGGATTTCACTCTGAGCCTTATTGAAGACTAAAGCTACACTTGTTGCATATAATCACTACAGCATTAGTGTTGATGCCTACAGCTCTAACAGGGTTAAAAGGCCTGGTGATGGTGATATGTCTTCTAAAATACAGCTGAATACCCCCCCCCCCCCCCATAATACTTTCAACACCAGGCACCTTGTCACATTTATGGACAGTTAGGCCTATATATTATTCAGATACACAGGGACGTATTGTGCGTCCTCAACGGAAAGCACAGACTCTGTCCATGGTCCTGAAACTGTCCTGTATCCTCCATCTCACTTCTTCCATCAGCCATCGCTTAAGATTTGTCACAAGAACTGCTAAAAGCCTACGTCAGGAATTGTAATTTTATCAAGTTATTGTAATAGTTTTGCATTTCAAAAGCGTAGCACAGGTGGTGTGTCCAGGAGTTTCAAATGTTTGATGTACTGCAAAGGATCTCCCTTTGCACATAGTGCAATACTGGCATCTGCTGGTAGTCTGTCATAACACAGTGATTATACTGGCTGTCATGATTATAGCCTACTAGCATCATGTGAGGAAAAAAGTCAAAACAAAAGCTATTATTTACAGAACTTGCTCAATATGTCTCAGTAAATTCCTATGAGTAGAATTATTTTAATTCATTATGTATATATACTTGGGAGAAAGAGATAGAAAGGGAGAAACAGAAAGAAAACAGAAAGAAATAGAGTTAGAGGTAGTGTGTAAGCTCTAGGTGGCACTCTGGGTCTATGCACATATATTACACTTGCATAAAAGGGTTTTTAAAGAATATAGGTTGTTCACACACCACAATTGGTTTTCCTCTAAAACATGTTCTGAACAAAATGCAAATTTCCCTTTATAGAAAAATCTCAGTTGATATGGACTTTAGTTACATTAAGTGATTCAAATTCATAATACAAATGAATTTGTACAAAACAGCATTATTGACACCTCCACCAAAAAGCAACACAACTGTAACTGTTAATACTCTGCTGTATTTTATTGTTTTAATGCATTACAATTACATGAATTCATTTGACAGATGTTTTACACAAAATGATATATTAAAGCAAAATATAGTCCAGGCAAAAAAATCGGGTCATGAATCCAACCAAAATGTAAGAGTTGTAAGACAATTGACCAGAAATAAGTCACACCAGTCCAGGATATTACCTTTCCCTACCAGCAGAGGTCGCAATCCCTAGAACACTAGCAGTTTTAGCTTTCCACTTCCTGTTCGTTTCTTGCTTTTTTAAATTTGTTTATTTATTTATTTATTTATTTTTTACCACATATCAGCCCAGTATGTGCTCCAGCACACTGCAAAGTTCCTGCCATTCGGCGCATCTATGCAGGTTCTGTGCCTTGTATTATGACATTACAATGTACAAACCATTATGTTCTTTGTTTGCCTTGTCCTCAAAAGAGAAAGTACACCGGACATGGGAGGGCCGTACTGTATTGTGGACAAAAACGGGCATCATACCCATAACTATGCACAGTGAAGGCTTTCATTCTGAAACCATTACCTTCTTGGTCACTTAGTCTCCTCAATACTGTACTGGGCAGGACTAGACCTTGCTGAGAACTGCGTCCTCATAGGACCATGGGACTGTGCCCTTGATCTCTCCCCTGGAACCTCACCCCCACATAGCAGATCACATCCACTATCAGTCCCAGAAATCAAGGAGATTGAGGACAATGTAAAGGAGGCACTAGCTTTGAGTCATGTTTTCCCTCTGCTTCGACCCACAACCATAGACATTTGTTTTGAGAAGGAAAAGGAAGGGGAACTCTGATTGCAACTACTGTCAGATATCCCTTGCCACTGGTTCTATCAACTCCTGAATGAGGTGCAATAACCAAATTAAATTTACATGGTACATAAAACCTCATTTAAATCACAGAATGGAAAGAATGGAAAACCCCAATCATCAACCATCAATCATCTTCAGCACATTATGAATAATTGGTCATGTCCTATGGACTGGTCAATGTGTTAATTAGGTATTCTAAGAATGAAACCACTTTGTAAGAGTTTACATATATGACATTCTTATTTTTTTCACCCTCAGAACAAGAATACATGAACCATGTAGGACAAGTTCATTACAAACTCCCAGAGAATTGTCCAGTTAGAAAAATATGAGTTTCTCAAACCCTCAGTAAAATTCCTAAGATACAATCTGGATGCCCAAAGAGTTCAAATAGATAAGATCAAGGTGAATGCAGTAACATCATGATCTCAGCCCTAAACAACAAAGGAACTGCAGGAGTCTCTGGGGTTTGCCACATTCTATCAGCGGTTCATATGGGGTATCAGCACCATGGCAGCTCTTCTCACTCCACTACTCAAATTTAAGCCCATAACAAAGATTGACTGACTCAGTACTTCCAGTTTTCTGGAGTCTCCAGAACTCGATCCTCATCCTGATCCTCCACTACCTTTTGTGGCAGAGGTTGATGCCTCTTTAAATGGAACAGAGCCGATTCAGTTGCAGTGTCATGGCAATCTCGCTAAACTACATCCATGTGCCATGGAAACAGTGAATGTTTGGTTGATTTGTTAGAGAGAGCAGAATGCTCTTTCTTAAATAATCCAGTAAACCTTTACTCGAAAAACAGACCATACCTAACCTCTTGTCATGTGTCATTACTAAAATCAGTATTTCACTGTATCCAGGAACCAGCACTGGGATCTGAGTTGCCCCCACCTCTGGAGATCGAGTGGCCAGCCTACCTAGTGTGGAGCTTGCTCGACTCCATGGGGTGAGGCAACCACATATACTATCTGTGAGGTGTGCTCCTGGGTCACAGCAGAGGACATGTTAAATTGTTTGTGTGGGTCTATGTTTGAGTGTGTGAGTGTGTGAGTGTGAGTGTGTGTGTGTGTGTGTGTGTGTGTGTGTGTGTGTGTGTGTGTGTGTGTGTGTGTGAGGCTATAGCACAATGCAAAGTCTAGCCATTCCCAGTGTTTTCATGAGTTCTTAGCCTTGAATTATTCCAACTGACTAGCATTACTGTGTACAGACCTGTTGCTGTGTCCTTTCTTTACCGTTAGGATTACCATTCTTGTTTGTTTTACCTCACCTTACTGTGTTTGACCCTTACTACCTACTCTTAAATTTTGTATTTTGTTTATCTGACCAGTCTGCCTGAATTTTGTAAACACTTCTTGCAGATGGATCCTCAATCTTATCCTGAGTCTAGTGTGTTATGAAGTACAAGATAGAGTAGTTGTAAGTAGAATAGAGGGAGCCACAACTAAACTCTAGGATTGGAGTAACTGATAATACTCAGTCCTATCACTTACTCCAACATAGATGAGGGCAGTATAATTAGTTAGTTAGTTAACTAACTCCTACATTGTCTATATGCCTTATTTTGTATTCATTCCACAGTCAGCTGGCATTCTGTATGTGTTATTTGAGCTATCATAAAGGTCAGATGAAAAAAAAAATGCTTTGTGTCTATGATTTCATAAAATATATAGCATACCCTTTTGAAAAATGGAAAATCAAACCTAAGGGACAGATAAATAAGTTGTTGTACATGTGATAACACTTTAGATGTATTTTGATTGTAGGTTTTGCGATATTCATAGTCAACAGAGGAAAACATTAAGATCAATATAGGGTGTCCCAAAACTCTCCATACATAGGGGAAATGAACACTTTTTAGCAAAATGTAACTTTATTTACAAAACATCCTCTACATGATTGCCATTTCTTTGCAAACACACACGAAGCTATCTCTCTTACTCTTACCTCTCGTTTAGGTGTCTCCTTTGCTTAAATTCCCTGATAATGGTTTGAAGCAAGTATTAAGCCTTTTCTCATTAACTGCATTTCAGTGATCATTTTATCCAATTTGTCTTGAGCTAGGTCAGACTCAAAGTTGTTCATTCTGACCTTTATGATAATTGCACCCTGAAAAATGTATAGGGAATAAAAGCTGGTGCAAATGTATATGCCTTACCAAACCTGAAAATACTATTATAATAATGATATTAGACTATATAGAATATATTAAGTCTCAATCCCTAATGTTTCTTGGTTTTCCCCTACTGGGGAACCATTAATCCATGTAGAATCCTATAACAAAGAGTTTCTTCCAAACAGAACCCATTCAAAAGCCAAAAACCCTTAACTGTATAAAGAGCCATTTTTTTCCCCCTCAGACCACATTTAAGAGTTTGTGATGTGATTTTCTGCATTAATAATCATTTATCAGCATCTCATCTCATCTAATCTCACTCCACTGGCTACCTGTAGCTGTGTATAATTGCGTACAGAAAAGCTGACGAAACATCATTATCAGGGGCAGTGTTCCAATCGGATCACTACAGTCTATGAGTGAATTATACCTGGTAATAAAACCACTGGCTAGTATTATAGTAAGGCTAAAACAAGTTTCTTTTTACTTGTACTTCTGTGGATGGGGTAAAAGGTCCAGTTTAGTGATTATCCAATTTTGTCCACAGATTCCTTCACAGTCTGGAGACTTTTCCAACACTTGTGCAGAAGCACATTCAGCACCCTCTCTTAAGGGTATGTGTGTATTTGCCTATGTGAGTTCTCTTTCACCCAAACCCATGTTTCTCATGATTACTCATATTACTCTAATGTTGGTATTAGATATTCCTAATACATACTCAAACTATTATGTATGCTCCTTGTATGATTATCTTGCATTCATTTCAGTTATGTTGGTAGAAAGTTTTTTTTTTTTTTTTTTTTAATTAAAGCACTTTTAACTACATGGATTGTAGTGTCATTTATATAGAACTGTCTGCCAACTTAATACATTCAAATCTGAATGCAAACTTCAATATTTTCTCTGTGCAACCTTTCTAAAATGTAGGTAATAAAAAGATCCTTTACTATTATTAAAAAAAATCCATGGGAATATATTTTTATTTGCGACACTGCGTGAGAAGACATGGGGTGAAGGCAGGATTCCACCCCTGGAGTATTTTTCCTGAGGGCACAGTGGCACAGCTCTGACCCTCAAGTCTGTCTGTTCTCTGTTTCAAGGCTGATTGCCATTAGGATACATGTTTCAAAATGACCAAATTATCATTAAATGGATCAACACTGAATATGTGATTATCCTAGTGAAGTAATTGGCATTCAGTATAGTGTCTTCAATTGCTGTTAATTTCAGATCTGCTCACATTACTCTCCAAGACTGAATAGCACAGGCTTCATTCGTCTTTCTATTGTTCTTGAGTTAAATTTAAGACCGAGGCAGTGCACAATTCTTATGCTGATAAATTAAATGCCATTATACATTCTCTATTTTGGAAGACACAGTTTTACTGTGTGCATATAGTGTAAAATTCAAATATGATATGAGAACAATTAGAGGGCGTATTCTCTCATTTCCTTTATTATCAGGATGACATGATATGAGAATGATGTCACGTTTATCATTAACTATAAATAACATGGTAGCATTGTATTGCCACAGGAAATAAAATTCTATTAAATGTACTGTATTTGAAATCTGTGTTGTTTCTAAATATGTGAAATGCTAATGAACCTGTAGAATGGCTAATACGTAAGTATAAAAAATGAGCTTTTTTTAGTGTGCAGCTAATTTAAACCACAGACTACAGCTTGGAACACGCTGTGCACCACTTATTTGATTACGCAACCTTTCAAAAGGACTTAATGACTTATATAGAGAGGTCAATTTTGAGATGATGAAAAAGAAATAAAGACAGTGGCTACTCCTGCAGGTAGTAGTCATCTAGTGAGCACTCCAATTATCAGCCCCTACTTTAACTTGTTATACTTGCTGCATAAACATTATGTATAATGATACATGCAATTATACTTGTTTTAACAAACAAAAGAGGCAGTAGTAGCTTTCACACATAAAGCTGTTAATAGTACACCTTCTTTTCTATAATGACTGGAGTACATGTGAGTGTTATTACAACATATTATAACATTACTTTCCTTAATGAAAAAGTATCTAGGTATAATGACCTCAAATAATACATGATATAAATAAATATGAATGAAAATTAAAATTATATTTATGATATTGTTTGTTATTCTTCAATTTATAGTATTTAGTTAATTATTATTACAAACCCTGGTTAATATTTTCTTACCTGAAAGGATACAGGAATCTCAGATCTGTTTCCTTTATTTCCACATTCAGTGTCATTTTCAGAGGTTCCTGGTGCTTGGTAACTCTCACCATTCCGACAGGCCAAGAGCAGCCACTGTAACCGCCCACACATTAAGGAGGGAGCGTGATTGATACACCACACCACAGAAGCTACTTCCTACTTTATGACAATCCCATCATGTGGCATTCTCTATTTAGCTTCTTTCCATGTTGCCAGAAAGATGTCACAGTCTAAAGAACATAACCTTTCCATAAAGCACATTACCTTTTGCAGCATCACATAAATATAGGTCCTTGTCAAAGGGAAAAAAATCCTGAAACAGTCATGCCAAGTAAGTAAAAGCAAAACAGTAAGTACATCCTTAGTTAAGAGGGCAAAGGGGGATTATGGGCACACTCTCATTAAGCTCTGTCCCGCTGTGGTTTAGTGCATCTCACAGGCTTAGGATAGATTAAAATAGAATGTGATTGTGGGTTTGTGTGCTTGTATTTGCAAGTTGTCTTTCTTACATAAAATATATGTCCACTACTATCAAACAAAAGCATAATCAGATATACAGTACTGTGCAAAAGTTGTAGGTACATGCAAAGTAATGCTGTAGAACCAAGATGCCTTCAAAATAATGAAATTAAATGTTTCTACATTTAAAAAATACAGTAAAGAGCAGTAAACAGTAGTAAATGAAACAAAGTCAATATTTGGTGTGACAAAGAAATAAAAATAAAAATAAAAATAGAAGCTTCTGGTACAATTAGTGCAGTTTTATAAGGAAATGAGCTGGTAAGTTTTATTGAGCATCTTGCAGAACCAGCCACAGTTCTTCTGGAGACTTTGACTTTCGCACTTGCTTCTTATTTTTGCAGCAAAACCCAGCAGCCTTCATTGTGTTTTTTTGTCTGAAAACTGTCTCTTATGTAATATGCTGCTTTCTTTAATGACATACAAACATTTTTCTGTAACATTTAATTTTGTGCTAGAAAACTAATGTTTGGGAAACTAAAATGTTTTTTGTACCTTACAACTAGAAATAATGGGAAGGCCTACTTACAGTTTCAGACACAGCAGGTTCCCACTCCATGTTGTCCTTTTATTTGCTTGTCTCTGCTTTTTCAAGAAGGTGATAATTTTTTTACCTAGAAAATGTCGGGGTAGTTCATGAATAATTAACAAATGTGAATGGAGTCATCCAGTTATAAAGTGTAGCAAGTTTGTGGTTATCTGCATACTTGTTTTTCAGTGCCTCATATGCTACAAACTGATGAATGCATAAAACATATGTTTGAGTAGATCAGTGCAGCTACGTCCCCTAAGCTTCTTCTTTGGCAGAAACATTGTATGCTTATTTGAGTCACAGAGAGTCAAATTTTATTCATTAAATATCTATTCAACACAGTGTCTGCCAAATGTAATTATCCTAGCATTTCAGTCACTTGATTTTTCTTTTGTGGTTGCTGAATTACTGGCTTCGCTGCACTGTGTGAATGTAACTAGAGGTGAAAGATGGCTGAAATTACTCAATTTATTTTGGAATAACACAAATTCCAGTATCAATGGGGGGGGGGGGGGGAGACTTTCTAAGCAAGCCCAATTAGGTAAATTACTGTACAACATATGTAACTTACAGTCAACTGTATTTTGTAAGGAAGGTGGTACATAAAGAATGATTATTCATTAGTATAATTTTATTTTTATTACCCTATTTACTTTTAATTTTAATTTTTAATTTTGATCCACATAAATAATAACTCTGAAATGACGGTACTTCAAATCTTAGAGGTGCTGGTCCCTGTTCGGGCATGATCGATAATGGGGGTAAATCAATAACAGATAACTATTTTTTTTCCTAATGTTAACCATACTTGCTGGTGAGATAAACTTTGCAGTTGTCCCATAATGTAACTAGCTACCTAACACTATGAGGCAGCAGGACAGAAAGGATTTGCTGCACTGCTGCTTACTGAAGATTGTATGAAGTGAATTAGGGTGGTTGATTATCAATAAACTTGAGAAAGAAGCTTCTTAATGAAGCCCAGACCCAATAACACTGATGTAGCCAGTCATGCGTTTTGCTTTTATACTCTCTGAAACACAAGGATCGATTGTCTGTGACAGTTGTGATGGTTCTTTCATTTTATTAACAGGTGAAAATATGTCAAGTTTGACTAATATCAGTGAAACCGTCATTTAATCAGTGCAGTCACATGTGGATTTACATTGCAAAGATCGAGAACTTTCTTTCCTTCGGATGACAGACACACGTGCCCTGTGATTGGATGAAGTCCTTGTGCCCTGTGATTGGATAAAGCCCTCGTGCCCTGTGATTGGATAAAGCCCTCGTGCCCTGTGATTGGATTGAATTATTCATGATTCCCCGCACTCAGCCGTTTCAGGAAAGGGTTAATTTTGACTCCCTTGCACGTGATGGCATCACGTGACATCGGTCTCGTGACGTGTTGCTGCGTTTTGACAACCGAGGCCGCAGGTAACTTGGGTTAATTATTATTATTATTATTATTTTTGAATACGAACTGTTTATTTATTTTCTTTAGTGATGTTGCGTTATGGTTGTAATGCAGGTTGAGAGCACAGTAAAGGTTTACCTCTGTGACAGACGCTGCTGCAGAGTCAGCTAGCTGGGTGCTAGCCAGCCGGCTAATTTAACCTGGTCAGCTGACTGGAATTGGCACAAAACTGATAGCTGGACGTTTCCATTCAATTAATGTTCATGTTTTATATTTATATTATAGACAGCTAGCAAGATAGGAATGATTCAAACTGCGCGGTTATGTGTCTGCTAATAGCTAACTGAGCTAACTGGCAATGACATGTTTTTGAGTATAGCCAGTTAGCGTTAAAAAAAGAATCGAATAGTCAGTCTGAGGATGAAAGCTGTGACCTGAGACTGATGAGCTGTTAGTGCTTGTTGGTTAACTTATTTCCCAGCTAAGGTGTTGTGTTGTGCGGTTTCAGCTGAAGAAGGCAGCCTGACTACCTAGTCTTTTCTTATATTTCACCCCTATAGATTTCTCGAGGTGAAAGAAACAAGCAAGTATTTGGAAATGGACATCCGAGGAGCAGTGGACGCTGCCGTCCCGACCAACATCATCGCTGCCAAGGCGGCTGAGGTCCGAGCCAACAAGGTCAACTGGCAGTCCTACTTACAGTAAGTAACCATTCGGCAAAAACCCCACAAAGATCTTAAAATGGAAACACAAAGCAGTTACTGTTTTTGCTCTTCTCATTTCCCTGCATGTCTGTAGATTTTATATTTATTTTCATGTATTTATTTATTTACAGAAGAGCACACCTTCCTTTGTCTCTTGTGTTGTCATAATCATGATCAATTTATTAACATCTCCAGTTTGGCTGTGAAGGAATATTTATATATATATTTTTTAACACTACAACAATATTTTTGCATTTACACATTCCTACTGTTCCTACTTTATTAGTTTAGCTCTGACAAATCTACTGACATGATTTCTTAATACTTCCCTTGGATTTTCCTCAAAAACAGGAACTAAACTGTTTTCTTACATTACAAAGATGGTGTCAGTGTCTTGTGACTCTTTTTGTCCTTGTGTGTGTGTGTGTGTGTGTGTGTGTGTGTGTGTGTGCGCAAGCTGCTCATTTATGTATTTTAATTTGGATTGGAATGCTTTAAAATAAGCTATCAGATCATTTATATAGTTTTAAAATGAGTGACACTAGTATAGCGGCAAAGAGAAATTCATCTCGGGCTTTGTGTTGTTTCTTTCCCCCTAAGATTGTGTGAGATTTTCACATCACCATGGTTTTTTTTTTTTTTTTTTTTTTTTTTTTCCCCCTGTTGCTTTTGTATCATGAAGTACATCAAGTGATGTAAATCTGTCTGTATTGCATAAGTTTGGAAAATACCACTTTTCTGTGTTTGTTAAAAACGATTTTTATATTTAGATTATTTCTATAACACTTCAATATTCAGTCTGTACAGGATTTCACAGTGTTTTTTTTTTTTTTTTTTGTGGTTGTTGCGGCCAAAAATGCTTGATTTTCCTGAGGCTTTTTTCAAAATTTGCGATGCAGTTGCAGATATTTTTGTGCTTTTTTTTTTTTTTTTTTGTGTGTGTGGAAAACTACTTGAATTGGTGAAATTGTAATTGCATGAAATAGTTTTGCAGTGTCTTTCACAGTGATGTTTATTGGTAAATTTTAGCTGTACTCTTGTTCGACGCACGTGAATCGAAGAGGGCTTTGGCCGAAGGTGTGTTGTGATGACGCCACATGACGCATCTTGGCCCAAATCTGCGGAAAATCTGCTGCAATTTCGAAAAATCGCAAGCGCCTCTGAATATTGCGGTGTTTGCTTGATTTTGCGTTAATTTCTACAATCGCGAAATCCTGGAGCGACTGAATACTGAGTGCTATACAGTATAACAAAGTATAAGGCACATTACTTAAGCAATCTACAAATATAAATAAATGATCTATTAATTCATTAGTGTTGCTTCAGATCATGAAAGGTATGTTTAAGACTAAGAACAAGTTAAACAGGTATGTATATCTGGATTTAAACACCATTTAAACTCCACTAGCTGTACTGATGTAATCACTGGTGAGTGGAGGTAAACAGGTAAACATTTATTTGCTGATAAACATGATCTGGATGTGTGTTTTGGTCATTTTCACAGCTAATATACTCGAGACAAAATAGGCGAGTACATTAATTCCCATGAGCAGATCAAAAATGTTGTTGTGCCTCAAAACTTTAATAGCAGAAAGTCTCTGGCTGTTCTATAACACAGGCTGTGTTTTCTCTCTCATGTGTGTGTGTGTGTGTGTGTGTGTCCACCCCCGTTATTGTTTAAATGCGAGGCGATGATGTGCTGGAAAGAGGTCAAAAGTTAAAAGCTTATTGAATCATTATAAAAGCACCACTTGCTCATTTTAATGTTTCAAATGCTGATTTTAAACCCAACATGTGGAAAGTGGCTTTGTACACACTAACCTTATTTTGTCAAGCTAATCAATTTCATCTGATTGCCTACAGTGGTAATGCAAGTTCAGAATAATCTGATGGTTCATTACAGATTGCGTTTGCATGACTTTAACTTACTCATGTTGCGAAGCACCTAAATGAAGCTCCGGGCTCCAGTGAATGAATGACGTCCCGAACAGTGTGAATTGGACGAATGGGTCGTAGGCAGACAAAATTAATGAATGAGTCACAGGCAGTGTGAAATAAACGAATGAGTCGTGGTCAGCGTGTATTGAAAAGCTTGACCTGCACAGTAATTAAAGATCATTGGTTCCATTTCTTCTTTCCTTTGTTGTTTGTCGCTGAACTTCATTTGCATTTGAAGGAGTTTTTACTCGAAATGAAACATACTTCTGAGTTCTCCGTACTGCATTCAGACAAACATAAATGAATCTCTAGAAACCTATGAAAGCAAAACAAAAACTAATAAAAAAACAGCCTTAAGGAGTTTGGAAACCATGACTACATGTGCAACAGCTTTGCTAGTACTAAGAAAAATACATCAGTTACTTTTGTAGTTTTTCCACAACTGCTATAAAATGGGATTTCAAAATCCCCACTGTTTTCTTGGGTTTCTCAGTTATAGCCTAAAGGTAAACCCTCACACTCCTACCTGGCCTCTACAATATAATTTTACAATGCCAGATTTTCAGTGATCTCTCCCTGTTGTCTGGTAGATGAGCATGCTTGTATAAGCCCTGCTCACTTGCTGAGCTGACGTTACAGTCTTCGACTCATGTCTAAATCGAACCTCCAACTTCTTTGTAAAATAACCTAGTATATACTATATTCACTCACTGACCACTTTATTTGGAAAATACTCATTCATGCAATTATCGGATCAACCAATGAGGTGGGCTGCACCCTGTATGAAATCATGCAGATACAGGTCAAGTGCTTCAGTTAATGTTCACATCATTTATCAGAATGGGTTAAAATGTGATCAGAAGGTCAGGGGTTCAAGACCCAGCACCACCAAGCTGTCACTCTTGGGCCCTTGAGCAAGGCCCTTAACCCTCTCTGCTCCAGGAGTGCCGTACCATGGCTGACCCTGCAATCTGACCCCGCAATCTGACCCCGACTTCCTAACAAGCTGGGATATGCAAAGAAAAGAATGTGACAAATAAAGGCTGCTTCTTCTTCTTGGTGCCAGACTGGCTGGTTTAAATATTTCAGAAACTGTCGAACAGGCAACATTTTTTTTTCTATCTTCACACGTTTAGTTCTGTGTCCCCTGTCTCCTCGGATTCTTGTTCTTGGCTTAGAGTGGAACCTGATGTGGTCTTCTGCTGTTGTAGATTTCTCCTCAATTCTCCTCAAGGTTCGAGGTGTTGGGATACTTTTCTGCTGAACTCGGTTGTAAAGAGTTATTGTAGCCTTCCTATCAGCTTGACCAATTCTGGCCATTCTCCTCCAACCTCTTTCATCAACAAGGCGTTTCACTGAATATTTTTAATTTTTTTGCACCATTCTGTGTAAACTCTAAAGACCGCTATGTTAGAAAGTCCCCAGGAGATCAGCAGTTTCTGAAATACTCAAACCAGCCTGTTTGGCACCAACAACCACGTCACAGTCAGAATGACTGAGATAACATTTTTTCCCCCATTCTGATGTTTGATGTGAACAGTAATATAAGCTCTTGACTTGTATCTGCATGATTTTATGCATTGCATGCTGCCACATGATTGGCACACATGGTCAGTGAGAAGTGAAAGCTTTACAGTGCCTTACCCCCACCCAAAAAAAAAAAAAAAAAAACCTTCCACATTTTGTACTGTTAGAACCTGAAATTGTAATGGAGTTCTTTGGGATTTTGACCGTTTGATTTAAATACAATGTCTCTAACATTGGAGTGTGTTTTTTTATTTTTATTTTTTATTTTTTATTTTTTTGTTTGTTTGTTTTGTTTTTGTTTTTGGTGACACACAGGTTAATTGGACAACAAAGCAAAAAATTTGTTGCATACATATACATCCCCTTGGGTCAGTACTTTATAGAATCACCTTTGGCTACAATTACAGCTGCAATGTCTTCTGGGATATGTCTCAATTTTGCACATCTAAATCCTGATATTTTCCCCCATTCGTCTGCTGAGAATTGTTCAAACTCTGATGCAGACTGTTGATAAACAGCAATTTTCATGTCTTACCATAGATTCTAACACATTCAGGTTCTTGGTTTTGAACCACTTCAGTGTAGCTTTGGCAGCATGCTTAGGGCTGTTGTCCTGATGAACCTCCACCCCAGTCTCAAGTCTTTTGAAGACTGAAACAGGTTATCTTTATGTTTCGAGTCAAGTCAAGTGGGTTTTTATTGTCATTCCTCTATATAGCTTGTTTCCATTGGAACAAAATGACATTTCGTCAGGACCATGGTGTAACACAGAACAGTACACAAGACTAAATAAAGTGCAATACACAACAGTGTGAGATGAGTGCAAAACAATAAATACACAGGGCAATAAATACACAGAACATGGGCTGTTAGCTATTGTGTAATGTAGCAGCACAAGTATAGCAGCAGTACTGGCAGCAAAAATGAGTTCCATAATATAAAGTGACTGATGCAGCTATGTAAAGTGCAGTGTGCAGTAGTACTGAGCCAAGGTCTGTCTAAACCAACTGTTGTCCATGATAATATCATGGTCAATAGCATCAACAGCTGCATTTATGTCTGACAGTATGCCAAAACAGAACCATGTTCACAATCAAAGGCAAGCAGTAGGCCACTGAACATAATTAGCAAAGTGCTGATTCTGTACAGTGATGCTTCCAGAAGCCAGAATGAAATCATGCATGTTATTCCTGTAGAACTGCTGGATGGCAACTTTCCAAAATCTTTTATAGAAAATATGTGTTGAAGATTGGATGGTAATTGTAGAAATCAGAGCAGTTATGAATGTGGTTTCTTGATTAGAGGTGTAACAACTAGTATTAAAAATGTGAGTATATGGCCCAAGCTCTGTGATTTATTTATTTAATGTTAAGTAAGGGCTTCCTGATCACTGATAATAATCCCAAAATTAGTTTCGATGATATTGAATCAAGTCAACATGTGACTGGTGTCAAAGACTTCATCAAGTTATAAAGCTTGTTATACCCAGTGAAGTGAAACTCATCAAAATGTTTTTGGATTATGGTGCCTTCTGGATGTTTATTATTAGATGATTGAGTAGGATCTACTGGTTTACTGACAGCCTACTACTCTGTTTGATCCCTTATGGTATCCATTTTCTTACTGAAGAAATTTGGGAAATAATTTTTTTGGGATTTATAAATCGTCAGATCATTTATTCATTTATATACTGTGTTGAATAATAACCTAATATTGCTTTCTATCAAGTTTGGAAAAAGGCTACTCTGGGTGAAACAAACCTGGTGCTATTTTGAAGACCCCAATCATCATCATCATCATCTCCTCCACTCACACTGTTGAGAGATTTTTTTAAGGACATGCCACTGTTCAGTGTACCATGTAAGGCTTTAATTATTGTTTTTCTCACATGAGGTGGAACAACACTACCCAAGGTAGATCTTGGGTCAGGTATTGGAACAGCAAGGCCAATTCTTTGCTATACACAGAAGACATTTGGGTTTGAGATCCAAAGATGAATATGAGATGATAGAATTTCAAATTTAATTTCTTGATATTTACATCTAGCTGTGCTAGAACTTAGAACATGGTAACTTTGCTCACCCAAAAAATTGGGTGGTCTGCCACCAAAGTATAGGAACAGATAAGTCATAAAGTTAATTAAAATAAATAGTACTTAATATTTGGTTGCATATCCCTTGCTTGCAATATCTGCATCAAGCCGGCTGACCAAACTGTTGCATTGTTCTTTTGTGATGCTTTTCCAGGCTTTTACTGCAGCTTCTTTAAGTTGTTGTTTATTTTGTTGGGTTTCTCCCTTCAGGAGGTGAAATGCTGCTCAATTGGGTTAAGGTCTGGTGATTGACTTGTCCAGTCTGAAATCTTCCACTTTATCTCCCTGATGAGGTCCTTTGTTGTGTTTTTCAGTGTATTTGGGTCATTGCTGCATGATGAAGTTCCTCCCAATTAGATTGGATGCATTTCTCTGTAAATTGGCAGACAGGGTGTTTCGGTAGATTTCTGAATTCATTCTGCGGCTACCATCATGAGTTACATCATCAATAAAGATTAGTGAGCATGTTCCAGAAGCAGTCATGCAAGCCCAAGCCATGACACTACCTCCACCATGCTTGACAGATGAGTTGTATGTTTTGGATCATGAGCAGATTCTTTCTTTCTCCACACTTTGGCCTTTCCATCACTTTGGTAGAGGTTAATCTTAGTTCCAGAACTTTTGTGGCTCATCTCTGTATTTCTTTGCAAATTCCAATCTGGCCTTCTGATTCTTACTGCTCATGAGTGTTTTGTATCTTGTGGTATGGCCTCTATATTTCTGCTCTCAGTCTTCTTCGAACAGTGGATTGTGATACCTTCACCCCTGCCCTGTGGAGGTTGTTGGTGATGATGGTGATATTTTTGGGTTTTTCTTCACAGCTGTCACAATTTTATGTCATCAACTGCTGCTGTTTTCCTTGGACAACCTGTTTGATGTCTGGTTGTTAGTACACCAGTGGTTTCTTTCTTTTTCAGGACATTCCAAATTTTTGTATTGGCTATGCCCAATGCTTGTGCAATGGCTCTTTAAAATGGCTTGCTTTTCTCCCATTGACAGCTCTCTGGCCTTCATGTTGGTTTATCCTTTTTAACAGCAAATGCAGTTTTCACAGGAGAAACCCAGGGCTCAAACCAAGAGTAGACATTCAGAGCTATTAATTGTTTAAACAATCGACGTGACAGGGCATACCTGGTCAATAAGAAACACCGGTCAGTGACATGTTCCAGTATTTTTGATCAATTGAAAAATGGGTGGGTTCAGACATGTTCTTAGCTGTTTAACACATGTAGATATAAATATCAGGAAATGAAACCTGAAATTCTGATCCATCATTACAATTAAACTTCCTTTAAAAATTTAAAAAATAATCATGTTTTATTAAAAAAAAAAAACAAAAAAAAAAAACAGTATTCAACAGTAAAGAAATGTAGGTAGATGGTAAATGAAGCAGGCGATATCTAATTTGTTAGTATGAAAATATTTCAGATTAGATGAAGCCAACTGCAGGTTTTGAATTTATTCATAGAGCTCTGAATTCTGGTGTAATTTCCATTTGCTTTAGTGGAATGTGGAACATTTTGATAACACTTTGTTTGAGGTGTGCTCTGGCCTTTTTGGAAAAAAAAAAAAATATATATATATATATATATATATCACTCTCGTCTGCTCCCAGAGGAATTCCTTCTGACTTTATTTTGTTGTCCTTTAAAGCTAAATAAAATGTGTGCATGGCATGGTTAATTCCAGCAGTTCAATTCCCAACACCTTATCAGCCTGGAAAAGCCTCTCAGACACCTCTCATAAAGGACAGCTTTGTATTGATTTGCAGTGACCCTTCCCTCTAAAGGAACAAGCTTAAACCAAACCATGCCAGCAAAATGCCACCATAGCATAAGAGTCACATGACCCCCTCACTATAGGGGTGCACTTACCCACTTGTCGGAGTATGCTTAAAGGAGACTCATCTGACTGTGTTACAGTTTTCCACACACTGATGTCACAAGTGCTTATGATTTTTGCACCACTGAACTCTCAACTGTGTACTTGTCTTTGTAATGAGGAGTTCACGATGGGTTTATGCACTTCAGCCCTACTATAATATTTCTGTAATATTTCTATATTGTAATATATGTAGTCTTTCCCATAGATCTAAACACATTTCAGATGGATGCCCATTTAGTCACTGTTCCTATTGAAACACAAGCCAGTTCAGCAGTCTTTGTGACTGAAGCTCCAGCCATCTGTGCCCCAATAATGATCCCTCTTTCAAAGTCTCTTAGGCCTTTAGGTGCACTCTCATCTTTCATCCACCACAAGTTTTAAATGGATTTTAGGTCAGGGAACTGGAATGGCCATGTCAAAAGCTTGATTCTGTGGTCAGTGAACCATTTTTGTGTGGATTCGGATGTATGTTTTGGATCATTGACTTCCTGAAAGATTTAACCACAACCCAGTGGAAGCGTCAGGGCAAAGGCAGACAGATTTTCATTTAAAATCTCCTGGTACTTCATGGAGTCCCCTATGCCATGTTCCAAGCTGGCCAAGCTTCCCAGGGCCTTTGGTGGGAAAACAATTCTCTATTTAGAGAACTCCAGGTGCTTATGTTTATGGTTATATGAAAGAAAAGGCTTTCTTCTGGCATTCTTTTCAAATAGTTTGTTGTGATCCTTGGATAATTTTTGCTACTCTAAATATCCATTTGGGGGCAAAATACTTCCAGGCAGGTTCATTACAGCTCCACATTTTCAGGCACGTGGCTATTTAAAAAAAAATACATAATAGCTACATGCGAATAATACTTAAGCTGGCTGTATATCATAACATATCCAGTCCATACAGGATTTTGCAGAGTTTTTTGTGATTGTTGCGGTCAAAAATGCTTGATTTTTGCTGCGGCTTTTTTCAAACTTTGCGATGCAATTTGTGGAGTTTTTTTGTGTTTTTTTTTTTTTTGCGGAAAAGTACTTGAAATGGCGAAATTGCAATTGCACTAAATAGTTTTGCAGTGTCTTTCGCAGTGATGTGTAAATGAGACCTTTTAGCTGTACTCACGGTCGACACACGTGAATCGAAGAGGGCTTTAGTTGACGTCACATGGCGCGTTGTGATGATGTCACATGATGCATCTTGATCCATATCCGTGGAAAATCTGCAGTAATTTTGAAAAATTGCAAACTCTTCCCAATATTGAGGAGTTTCCTTGATTTTGCGTTATTTTCTGCGATCGCAAAATCCTGGAGGGACTGCAGTATTGCAACATATTGGAGTCATAGTAAATAAAAGTAGTTCCACATCGACGACTAGTAATGTTTTTAAGCACATACTTACCTTAGTAACTGGTGAGTTAACTACACAGGGTTTACTTTAATTTGCTTTTGTTTAGGGGCCAGATGATCTCAGGAGAAGACTGTGAGTTCATCAAGAAGTTTGAGGTCGCTCATTCTGAGCAGAAGCAAGCAATTCTGACAAATGAAGGACATCAGGTAAGTTTTAGTTATATGATCACTGCTTTTATGTTCTTTATGTTCTTAACTAATTCAATATTTTAGTAAGGAGAAAAATGCTAGTAAGTAAAAAATATTGAAAGTTAATACATTTTTAACACGTTAATGATTTTTTTTTTTTTTGATGGTTTTTGGCAGGTAAAAAATGCTTTTAATGATTTTTTAATTGTTTACAAGAAAGTCATTCATGTCTTCCGTAAATTAATTTTCATGTTTGCTCTACAGTTTTAAAATCAAAATGTTTGATTGCAGTGTGCAAAGACGTTTCTGAACCTAATGGCTCACATATCAAAGGAGCAGACGGTTCAATACATCTTAACCTTGATCGATGACACTTTGCAGGTATAACACACACAACATGCATACACACAGACATTAGTGTGTACAATAAATGTGTGCATTATAATAGGTGTTGGTCTTTACTTATTTCCTTTACTATAGCCTTCTAACATTGTCATATCAAGAGGTCATTCTTTCTGAGGTCACCATGTTGTTTATAGCTGCTCAGATACACTCTCTGAGCCACGTTAATAAGAACACCTGTACACCTCATTCATGCAGTTATCCAATCAGCCAGGTATGTGGCAGCAGCACAATGCATAAAATCATGCAGATACAGGTCAAAAACTTCACATAAATCATCAGAAAGGGGGAAAAAATGTGGCATCGTGGTTGGTGGCAGGTGGACTAGTTTGAGTGTTTCAGAAACTGTTGATCTGGGATTGGGATTTTCACGTAGAGCAGTCTCTGGGGTTTACACAGAATGGTGCGAAAAACAAAAAACGTTCAGTGAGCTGTGGTTTTTGTAGGCGGAAACCCCTTGTTGATTAGAGAAGTCGGAGGAGATTGGCCTGACTGGGTTGAGCTCACAGGAAGTATACAGTAACTCGAATAACCATGCTTTACAACTGTGGTGAGCAGAAAAGCATCTCCGAACTTTGAGATGGATGGGCTACAACAGCAGAAGACTACAGTGGGTTCCACTTCTGCCAGCCAAGAACAGGAAACTGAAGCTACAGAGAGCACAGGCATGGAACCTGACATGATCTTCTACTGTTGTAACCCATCTGCCTCAAAGCTTTTCTGCCTGCCATGGGTGTAAAGAGTGGTTATTTGAATTACTGTAGCCTGTGAACATTAACTTAAGCTCTTGACCTGTATGTGCATGATTTTATGCATTGTGCTGTCCACATGATTGGGTGATTTTGATAATTGCATGATTTAAAAAAAACAACAACTTTAATTTAGCATCTGAGAAATTGTGCCGCTTTACATCAGCATTCAAATGATGCCGCTTTCTTTATCATTAAACATTTGCAATCTTCTTCAGCAATGGGTCACTATGGCTGCTAATTGCCAGTTTAATAGAGTATGTTATTAGGCTCTTATATATTTAAATCATTTATCCATGTGAGTCCTAAAGAAACATGAACATTTCCCCCAAACCCAGGAAAATCATCAGCGAGTCAACATTTTCTTCGATTATGCCAAGAAGACGAAAAACACAGCATGGTCGTATTTTCTGCCTATGCTGAACCGCCAGGACCTTTTCACCGTTCACATGGTAAGTTGTTATTAAAGCAAACACCACTTCAATTAGGCGCTCAAAATACATTTTCCTTAACTGCTGCCAGACACTCACTGCTGTGAGTAAATTGTGTCTGCTTTAATTACTCACTGAGATTGCCCTCTATTATTGAGTCGGTGCTAAAGACATATCCTGCAATTATGATGACCAAAACATGAAGTTTAAAATGTGCCATCTGATGAGATAAGACAAACCTGCACTTATTTTTACTAGAAATGACTATTGCCATCACTCATGTTCACGCCTGCTAGATAGTACTGAGATTTCAAGAGTGTATGTGTGTTATTGGTGGCCTAAAGTTCTTCAGTGTTATGTTCAAAAATAGGAAAATAGATTTGCCACCTCCAGAAGGATTCGTTTTATGATCACTGACTCATCTTTTAGTCCATGGGAGACTAATGGGGCTAACGATACTTGATGATGGAAGTGTTGAAAAAAAAAAACGGATGGGCAAAGTATTTCTGAAAATTACAGCACAGAATAAGGAAAATGGGTGAAAAAAAAGGCTACCCCTCAACACAGAAAGAATGTTTTGGACCAGTCTCTCAGGGAGAAAGTTCCAAACAATACGAAAGGTTGTATAAATGAGCTTACTGTGAAGGTTGTATAAATGAGCTTACTGTGCTGCAGTATGAGGGTTGTTCCCTTTCCTTGAGGGGGAAAAAACACTTTTACTGACATTATTGATTTTTCTTCAAAGGTCAAGAGTAAATAAGATCAAACTCAAGAGAAATGGCCTGGATTTGTTTCTTCAGCCTTGAGTCTGTAGAATCAGTATGAATCTGTATTTTGATTTATACTTTATCTCTTTTTATTTATTTAACCCTCCTATTATGTTATGGGTCAATTTGAGATTGAAATTTCACATTTGAGATGTCTGAAATACTAGTTAATCTCTCTTTTTCTCTTTGAAATTCTTTGACTTTTCCTCATTTACGGTCATGAACTTATTTATAAATATTTCTTCTTTTTGTGGTCTCGGACAAGCCATAATAAAGGTTTACTGTTTTAAGCTGTTCTTTGCTGGGGTTTTTTGTGTGTGTATTTAAACTGTGGAAGTCATTTTGACCCATAACATAATGGATGGAACTTTTTTTTCAACATAATAGGATGGTTAATGATGTAGGGGTGTAATGATGCACTCTGGTCACGATTCAATTCATGATACTGGCTTCACGATTTGATTCGATGCTCAGAATATTTTGAACAAAATTTGAATGAAGAAAAATGACTGAAATGTAAACATGTGCATGTGCATTTTTGTCTGTATAAAACTAAATAAATCATCAATAAATGAATTGCTACAAACAGAGGTTTAATACCATAAACTAAGGCTGCCAACGATGACAACGCAGAGCTGTTCACATCCTCAGACTCGGAATTAAATGAATCCATGTGAGATGATGTCGATAACTGCAAAATTACTTTAAACTGTATTGTAGGTCTTTTCGTTTATTTTCAGATTAATCTTGCATTATTAAGACGTTTAATAATAGTCAATTATACATAGATTCATGCATAGAGATACATAGAGATACATAGACCTTGCAGCAGTCAGGTGGTACAATTTGGAGCTCTCAGAAAATTCCTAGGTTGCAAGTTGAGTTCCATGAGGACGTGAACGCTTTTTACAAGTCGGAATCTCGTAATTACGGTAATTACGACATGGTGTGAACACAATATATAAAAAAATAAAACAGTACACTTATAAATTCTCTCAAAAATTTTGATTGTAATAAAAAAAAAAAAAGTGTTTGACCTGTGGCTTTGATAAACTAAAACACAATGAGCTCCGTAGCAGTAATAGAGCTCCAAAGTTGGCTAAAAAAAAAGGTCAATAAAAAAACAGAGGTGTGGTCATGCTGAAGTTTTTTGCCTTGCTGTTTTGTTACGTGCATGCTGCACGCAAAGTCACCATCCTGATATTTCACGCCCATTCGTTTTCAGTAGGGAGTCATAACAAAAGGATTGTGGAACAGTGAGTAGCGAGAACCGGACTCCCAGAGCAGTAAAAAAAAAAAAAAAGTTGAGATTGATGCAAATTAGAAGCGGCAGCTGTGTGTCTCTGATCAATCATGGCAAGTGCTGCGGGCAGTGTGCACGTCAAGCCGTGAATTGAAGGAACGGGGAGTGGAGGGTGATTTGGGGGGGAAAAAAAAACAAACAAACAATTGAGCCTGCTCCTTTGACTCTCCGCTTGATGTGCACTCAGCCCATGGCACTTGCTGCATAAAAGGTCTGTCTGTCTACTGTCTACAACAAAGTTTAAAGGAGAACCTCTTAATCATAAAAGTGTGGATTTCAATTATATATTGATTTTATGTCCGTTACCTAGCAACAGACGTGTTACTGTAATCTTTTAATGCAGTTCAGTCACTGCTTGCTTTTAACTCGACAAGAGTTACAAGAGTGAATTTGGAACACTTCTTTTATTTTTTCATCTTTACAACTGTGCGTATAGGGGACATGCATTACAAAGAATAATACTGCTATAAATAATGTGCATCAGTTGTGTGAGGACCATTACTATATATGACTTATGACCACGATTCAAGTTCTCACCGCTCACTATCCGACAACCCTTGCTCCATTTTTATGACACCCCATTGAAATTGACTGAGTGTGAAATATTGCATGTACATTACTGTTTCTTACAGAACATCTGAAAAAAAATTAGCTAGCTAGCTAACATTATCCTTACATTCACATGTATCACATGCTGTAAGGATAGCCTGTAATCATCTAATTATGAATCACTGGTGAGAAAAATGGTGTCACTGTGGTTTAAACACTCGTCAGAACTACCATTTGATCAGTGCAACACAACCTGCTACCAGAGAAGCTGAATCTGAGTGGGAGAAATTGATATTGCTTAAATGTATGCAAAAAAAAAAAAAAGAAAAAAAAGTGGAATGTGCTTTTTTGGTTCTATAGAAAAAGAACTGTTTTGCATTTTCAATATTAAAAGTACAGGGTAGATTGTGCTGTAGATTTAATGATTTCCAATAATTAGACCTTAACAGTTACAAATGAGTATCAATAAAAGATATCATGTTATACTGCTTTGTCTTCCCAGAAAGATTAATTAACAAAATGAATGATCCAGCACACTCAGGAAATACAACTTAACGTCTTCTTCCATCCACATTACTTAACATGTGGGCTAAACCATTTAACTATCCTTGGTAATAAAACCATTACTGAAGGTCATCAGAATGCTCTGTCTTTACCATTTAACACTTAAACATAATATTTATAAGCAATGGCTTGCTCAGAGAGCTTCCGATAGTCTGTACAGGGTTTCGCAGAGTTTTTTTGTGATTGTTGCGGCCAAAAATACTTCATTTTACTGTGGCTTTTTTCAAAATCTGCTGAGTTTTTGCGCTTTTTTGCAGACAATTACTTGAATTGGCGAAATTGCGATGGCAATATCTCGCAATGACGTGTATTGGTAAATGAGACTTTTTAGCTGTACTCTTGTTTGATGCACGTTAATCGAAGAGGGCTTTGGCTGAATGCACATTGTGATGATGTCACATGGTGCGTTGTGATGACATCACATGGAGCGTCTTGGCCCAAATCTGCGGTAATTTTGCTCCTCTGAATATTGTATAATAATCCTGGAGGGACTGTTCAGAACAGAATCAAATTATTTCTGTATTTCTGTTAATTAATTACACCTAGTCAATTTATTATAATTTAGTTGTACTCAAGTCCCACCTTAAGTCGTCCTGGAAGGGTGAGCGGTAACATGCATTTCCTCTGAGACATGCAAAGCCAGCCATCTTATTTAACTGTTATAAGGCAGCTGAACCCATTTGGAGGAGAGTGCTACCTGCCTATATTCTTCTGTATTCCTGAGCTATATAGACACTAGAGCAGTGATTAGCAATGTTCTAACCGACAGAGGGGGTGAGAGAGGAGTGCTATTCTTCCCACTCAGAGAACAGAGCCAATTATGCTCTCTTGGGCTATGGATGGCTGTAGCGTTTGAACTCTAAATTACTGGATGATAGAGAAAAACATAAACAGACATGCCACTTGAAAGTTGATACTACTATAACTTTATATGGAATGAATATACGCAAGCATATGTGACCAGGAATTATTTTCTTTTTCTCAGTACTTTCAGTGTTAAATATTTTCCTCTTCTCTTAGGCTGCCAGGATCATTGCTAAGCTGGCAGCCTGGGGCCGGGATCTGATGGAAGGGAGTGATCTGAACTACTACTTCAACTGGATCAAGACTCAGCTTAGCTCCCAGGTAGAAAAGCGTATGCTTCTATTCTGCAAATTGAATAGGGTAAAATTTTAATAGTTCATAAAGTCTAGTAACACACCTTTATTTTTTTGTGTGATCAATGTCCCAAATTTCACATTGCATAATGGGATTAATCCCCCCATAATGATCAGATCAGTGCATTCAAAAGAAAATTGACCAAAACCAGTCCGCATGGTTATGTTTCAGCGACTTTCACTTTAGACTTTGTCACGTCTTTCCCTGTTTTTATTTCTAACCCAATGTGTTCTTATTAAATGCTGTTGAGGGACATCAAAGTAGTATTGATATTTCAAGGCCTGAGCAATATGACTGCATCTTAAAGTGTATTCAGTTGTCAAACGTGCCTTTTGATGTACTAACTTTTCCATAAAAGTTGGGATTTTTTCTAAAATGCAGTAAAAACAAAAATCTGATTTGTCAAGTCTCTTGAAACTTTAATTAACTGACAAAGTACAAAGAAAAGATATTCAGTGTTATCACTGACCAACTTGATTGTATTTTGTAAATATAAACAAATTCAGAATTTGATGCCTTCAACACACACACACACAAAAAAATGGGACAGAGGCAAAATAAGACTGAAAAGTTTATAGAATATTCAAGTAACACCATTTTGGAGGATCAGGTTTATTGGTAACAGGGGAGGGTATCAGGATTGGGCATAAAAGGAGCATCCACCAAAAGCTCAGTCTTTGCAAGCAAGGATGGTTCATGGCTCACCACTTTGTGCCAAACTTCATGAGAGAATTGTCAGTCAGTTCAAAAAGAACATTGCTCAACACAAGATTGCAAAGAATATCGGTCTTTCACCATCTACAGTACATAATAATGTGAAAAGATTCAGGGAATCCAGAGAAATCTCATTGCGTAAAGGGCAAGGCTGGAAACCACTGTTGAATATGCGTGACCTTCGAGCCATCAGGCGGCACTGCCTGAGAAATCGTCATGCTACTGTGATAAATATAACCACATGGGCTCGGGAGTACTTCGGAAAACCGTTGTCACTTAACACAACCCGCCGCTGCATCCAGAAATGCAACCCGAAACTCTATTACGCAAGGAGGAAGCCACACATCAACTATTCAGAAACGCCTCCGAATTCTCTGGGCCCGAGCTCATCTCAGATGGATTGAAAGGCAGTGGAAATGTGTGCTGTGGCCAGATGAGTCCACGTTTCAGCTTGTTTTTGGGAAAAACGGACGTCTAGTTCGTTTTTCGTTTCATCTTTCGTGCCAAAGATGAAAAAGACCAACCAGACTGTTATAAGTGAAAGGTGCAAAAGCCAGCATCTGTGATGGTATGGGGGTGCATCAGTGCCCACAGCATGGGTGACTCGCATATGTGTGAAAGTACCATTGACGCGGAGGCGTATATTGGGATTTTAGAGAGACATATGCTGCCATCAAGGCAACGTCTTTTCCCAGGAAGTCCATGGTTAGTTCAGCAGAACAATGCCAGGCATCATTCTGCATGTGCTACAACAGCATGGCTTTGTAGACACAGAGTGTGTGTGCTTGACTGGCCTGTCAGCAGTCCAGATCTGTCTCCTATGGCGTATCATGAAGAGGAGAATCAGACAATGGCGACCAAGGACTGTTAAGCAGCTGAAGTCTTGTATCAAGCAAGAATGGACAAAAATTATACTTGCAAAACTGCAACAATTAGTATCCTCAGTTCCCAAACGATTAAAAAGTGTCATTAAAAGGAAGGGTGATGTAACACAGTAGTAAACATGCTTCTGTCCCAACTTTTTTTTGAGTGTGTTGAAGGCATTATATTCTAAATTAGTTTATATTTACAAAATACAATTAAGTTGGTCAGTGAAAACATTGAATATCTTTTCTTTGTACTTTTGTCAGTTAATTAAAGTTTCAAGAGACTTGACAAATCACAGATTTTTGTTTTTATTGCATTTTAGAAAAAAATCCCAACGTTTATGGAAATGGGGTTAGTACTCAAGCTAATTACTTTGTGCTGAGGACAGAGTGGCAGCTGAGGTGAACTTCTATTGTGTATCAATTACAGAAGCACCCAAATCAGAATCCTGATGATAACGTTTGTTAAAATACATTGTATTTTGCTAATGGAGATGGAGATTGTATGCTTTATGTGGTTCAGTTCCCTGTAATGTTTTTTTCCATCCCTGTACTTGGCTAGTTGTTTATTTTGATGTCAAAGTGAATAGGAACAGGAATATTTAAGGTCACACTTCATAACAGATTTTCATTTTTCAGTGGTTATGCTTGCACAATTTTTTAGCCATGTTTTTAGAAGAATAAATGGAAGAAACAGTAAAACCTGCCCCATTAGTAATGTACATTATGTTGCTTTCGGTAGCAGTTGGTAGAAAAATATTGCATCAATATAAGGACCTCTTTTTGTAAGGATTTAACTAACATACAGAATTACATAGTTACTAATATATAGCTTAATATTATTTACATGACAAGGCAACCCAGTACAACCTGGATTAAGCCATAAGTATTATAGGATATTCAAGTGAAATGTATTATACTCAAGCAAATATGATAGACAAATTTGAGGTAAAAGCACAAAATATGATCATTTTGTTTCATGGAAAATCTAATATTAATTATGGACTAAGCCATAATGTTGGTCCCCCCATGTCTTTGCGCCGCACTGATGCATTTTATTACTATGCATACTGAACTTTGATTTGAAAACATAAAAAGTAATGCTGACATTTCATAGCGCTTAAATGAAAGCACCTTTAATCAAGGGGGAAATGTGGCTTTTCTGGTGCTGCCTCTCAGCTTTTATTGTATTCCTCCTTTATGCAGGGCATCTGACAACAGGAAGCACTTACATTTTCAGTTATGCTAATAAAACACCTCACGGCAATAAAGCAAATTTAATATAGTAGTTAGAAAACCAAATATGAATTTCTGTTGGAAAAATACCCTGACCTTGCAAAGCTACATTCCCATTTCTCTACAAAAAGTTATATACAGGGGTGGGCAAATAATAAATCATGACAAATCAAAAAGCTAGCAGACCAGAAGTTCAATTAACAATACTAAAAAGCAGCAACTATTCAAAGGTATAACAAGCTAATTATGTTCACTAATACACTATATACTATAGTGTGTGTGTATATATACACAGTACTGTGCAGTTTTAGGCACCCTATTTTTTTTTTTAGTACAAACTTTATAGATTTTTTTTATTTGATGATTTCTACATTATCAAGTCAGTACAAAAAATATTTTAGATTCCCAAACATTAGTTTTCTAGCACAAAATTACATGTTACAGAAAAATGTTTGTATGTCATTAAAGAAAGCAGCGTATTACGTAAGAGACACTTTTCAGAGGGGGGTGATCCTTTTTCCAACTCAGTGATTGTTTAAAAAAAAAAAAAAAAAAAAAAAAAAAAAATCTTTCTGACATGTTGGTGTTGTATCTTTCACTAGGATGTTATAAGTTGCACTGAGTAAATACAGCTAGATAAAACAAAAACTGTGTCCATCTTCATTTCAGGCTGAGAAGCAACAAAATGATTCTTTTAAAGGGGGGTAATTCTATTCTATACACACTGTGTGTGTGTATGTATCTGTGTATCTGTGTGTGTGTGTGTGTGTGTGTTTATATATGTGTGTGTGTGTGTGTGTGTGTGTGTGTGTATATATATATATATATATATATATATATATATATATATATATATATATATATATATATATATATATATATATACACACACACACACACATTTCCCCCTTTCTTTTCTATACCGCCTTTAAAATAATCACATTTTGTTGCTTTTCAGCCTGAATTAATTGCACACTAATTATATGCTATTGCTGTCAGCACTGGTGTAATTTGTAGGCTGTGGGAAGATCATTCATTCAGAGTCATGTCCCTGATTTTTTCCTTCCATAATGAATTCCTATATACATTTCCATTATCCAGTCTTGCAGCCTAAATTTTGGTCAAGAAATAAACATTTGTCGTTATCTCAGCACACATGCTTTTCTTTTCTATCTTTTTTTTTTTATTTTTATTTTTATCTTTTGTTAGAAACTACATGGTACAGGTGCAGAAACAGGAACAGGAACCATCTCTCCCAGTGAAGTGAGTATGTCACAGAGAGGTCTCCGTCAGCTTTCAGAAGGGCGTCTGTGCTCAGCGCAGCATTAACTGACCTCTGCTGCATATCTCTTTCAATCACCTGTCCTCGATTTCCCCTTTACCACTACAGCTATGCTCCTTAGCTACTCTCGCTCCAGTCTGTATTCATCTGAGCCCATGCAGTGCTTTTGTGGGCTATATATATTTTACTTTTATTTATGGTTAAATGAATTATTTTTCTTCTGATTCTTTTTTTTTTTTCAACTGACACTGTCTCTGTAGGTTAAAGGAACAAGGGAAGATTGGGTTCACAGTCTTCCATTGGTTAACTAGAATTTAGTAGTCGTAATATGAATAGATTTTTTTACATGCCATTCATTAATCTGCTGGTATGATGCAAGCCGGCACCCTAATTCAATTTCCTGTCAGCACTCATGAAATCTCAGCCCACTAATTTGCTGTTCTTCACAACCTTTCTCTTTTTTTTCTTGAGCACTCGGCTTTTATGCATAATTCCTTCATGCTGGTCTGTAATGTCATTCTCTCTCTTTTTTTCTCTCTCTCTCTCTCACACACACACAGTGATTAATTGAATCTTATTTCTTCTCTCAGCTACTCTGCTAATCTCTCTCCATCCAGGTTGCAGACATCACTATCTCTACTGCATTCTGGGACTGTCTATCTCTTTAAATTTGCATGTTCAAGATTCTCCCAAGGTCTTGCACGTGCATAAACGAATGCAAAAGGATTGTGTCACTTTAGGTAGCCTTGTTTCATCCAGTTCTCTTTGCTAACTCCTACACATGATGGCCTTCTCCCATACTCCCTTTCCCTTGCTTCTGTGTATTGTTAATGTTGCTCATCTTCTGACTGTGTTGTCTTGTGTGTCTATGTTCGTGTGCATGTCAATTTGTGTGTGTGTTTGTGTCTGTTTGTTTGTGTGTATGCCTGTTTTCCCTGCACAGAGTTCTCAGTATGTTCAGTGCGTCGCTGGCTGCCTGCAGCTGATGCTGAGGGTGAATGAGTATAGGTTTGCCTGGGTCGAAGCCGATGGAGTGAACTGGTAAGACTCAATACTTAAAATGTAAATGCTTCATTTGTTATTTATTGTTTAGTAGCATTAGGAGAAATCAAATGCCTTAATTACAAATGAGCACTAATGAGACCACAGAGGTATTAAAATACATTTTGTTTTGACTGAGTACATGAGCAGTCATGCGAATAATGCAAGTTTCCCACCTGTTTCCCACAATATCTGTTTCTGTATAGCCCCATCATTTTGGCAGGTAGAACGCTGCACACACTCCTCCATCTGAAACTTTTCTGACTACAATCCACACAACATTGTCCAATGTTTCTGAACATTTGGCAGAAAGTGCCAGTCGCTCACCTCTTCCATGTGACCGTGTTGATGTCTACAGATAGACTTGCCAAAAATGAGAGTACATCATGAGTATATGTGTGCTGTGCCTCTTCTAGCATCACGGCAGTGCTGAGTAACAAGTGTGGCTTCCAGCTGCAATACCAGATGATCTTCTGCGTATGGCTTCTGGCCTTCAGCTCTCAGCTGTGTGAGCAGTTGCGCCGCTACAACGTGGTGCCCGCCCTCTCCGACATTCTGCAGGAGTCTGTCAAAGAGAAGGTCACCCGCATCATTCTCGCTGCTTTCAGGGTACGCACACCTCGACCACCTGGTACACTGTCAACTGAGATATAAAGTCTTTATAAGCTATCGGGGGCTGGCTGTTCTAAAAAATGGTATAGTAAAGCGAAGTGACATAGACATAGGATAGTAGTTTAGTAAAGAGTGAAGCACTGGCAGAGGGCCAGTGTGTGCTGATTTGACACACATACGCACATGTTGTAACCATAACAACGCTCTTACCAGTCCTCGCTACTATCAGCTAAATAACTTGCATAGCTTGCTCTCTATATTAGATTTATTATAAGTAATAAAGACTGCTTTGACTGTGGCATTGAGGAGGTTGTTTGCTTTCACTGTAGCTTTGGAGTCAGAAAATCAAGAGAATTGGTGCTGCGTGTGTTACGGTTCAACTGGGACTGTCGCATCATATACCTTTTCTGAAAACCTTTTTTCAATATTGTGACCAAAAAAAGGCAGGTGGCAGCACAATCTGTTTGCCTCGTGGCTTCATCCCATAAGATAAAATGTGTGCTGGTGGTTGAGAAAAAATGGCAAGTGTGAAAGCACTAGGGGTGTAACAGTACGGTGCATTGTATCATATCGTTCGATACAAGGCCCCCGATTCAATCTGCAGACATGATTTAATTCGGGCTAAAGAAATCACCATGGAAATTGAGAAGCTCGTATTCTGTAGTGGAGAACGCAGGATTTATTTATTTCATAGCTGCATCATGGCGACATGACATTTGGGGGGGGAACCAGACAAATTTATTTTAGTGTGAGGATATATTTTATATCTTACAGGACACATGGCACCAACATTTACACAACACTTTTCTCTTCTCTCCCATAAATTAGTTATCTGAATGTTCTCTCATCTCCACTTGCTGGCAGGTAGAAGGTGTTAAATAGATAGTGGTTCACATTGTGGGTTAAGGATTATTTATTTATTTATTTATTTATTTATTTTTTTTTTAGACCCTCCTTTATTTCACTTCCATCTCTGTGGGCTGGCACTCTTGAACCTTTTTAGACTAAATGGATGTTGTTTTATCGTTTCCAGAGGCTTCATTATGAAATTACAGAATACGCCATTATTTTCTTTATTTCAGATACAGAATACTAATAGTGTGCTTTTGAATCATTTTACCTGTTTCACTGCCTCTGTGAATGGCAATGGCAGTTCAGAGGCACACTCGTACAGCTCCACACAACCTCTATTATACCTGCATTACCTTGTAGGCTTGGTGAAATCTGATTTTGTTCCCACTTATTATTATCAAGCGCCATCTTGGGAGAGGTGCACCTGCACTAAAACATTATAGCCAGAGAGGGCAAAAAAATACCTGTTGTTATTCTCACTCTGTGATTCATACACTGACCTGATGCGCATGACATTTAGTATTTAATTTAGCCCTGAAAGCTGGAAGCTGTCACAGGCATTAGTATTTGGTAATGAATTCATTGTACATGTCTCTGACAGTATTGAATTAGAGTTCTGCATTTCATTCATTTCATCTGCTTAAGATCTTATTAACATGATCAACTGAGGGACTGTGTTTGTCCTCGCTCATGATTACATGGCTTTCATTTCGAAGCCTGTGTTAAAATGATACTGTTGTCTGTCTGACTTGTTGTATACGTACTTTTTTTTTTTTTTGTCATACTGCATGCCTGTTTTCCAGAGTTAAACTTTTCAACTTTCTTGTGCAAAACATTAGTAACTATTTGGATAAGTGCTATGCTTGACACCTCTAATTTCCTCAGAACACAGTGCATCTTATTAGAGGGTATGTCACGGCCTGTCAAGTCACCTTACTGCAATTCTCAATTTAGCCTTCCCTTTAACTGCACTTCTGTGTGACAGATTAATATACTAACACGGTTCTCTCAAAAATACATTACTGCCATACTTCAAGGTGACAGCTTCCACTCAATCAGTTTGGTTTTTTTTTTTTTTTGCTTTCTGCTGTTCTCAGATATTCCTGCTGTTGTTTTCACATGCATTAACAACACATCCTGACTTCTCTAAGGATGGTACATCTTTGTCTAACTTGGTTGTTTGTGTCTGAGCCTTTTTTGTGTAATGCCACCAATATGCAGTCAGTCAGCAGTTGCCCGGAGCAAGCAATTATAGTGCCTAATAATCACCTTCCTGGATTTTGCTCTCCCTAGTCTGTATGTGCAGTGTTGCTTATTATTGGTTTCAGTGTATTTTATTATAGTCTAATGTTGAAACATGAATGCAGTCAGAGCTGCCAGCAGCTTGGTGCCCCAACAGACAAAAATAGGTGAGCAGCTTGTGGTGGTAACACTAAGAAGCTATTTACATACAGTGGATATAAAAAGTCTACACACCCATGTAAAAATTGCAAGATTTTGTTATATAAAAAATGAAACAATGATAAATCATGTCAGATGTTTTTCACCTTTGATGTGATTTAGCAACCAACAAAATTTAAGTGAAAAATAAATAGAAACTCTCTAGGGGAAAAAAGAAAAAATGTACAGTAACCTGGTTGCATAAGTGTGCACACCCCTTAACTAATACTTTGTTAAAGCACATTTTGCTTGTGATACAGCACGCAGTGTTTTTGTGTAAGAGTCTTCCAACTTGGTAGTACATCTTGATTTGGCAATTTTATTCCACTCTTCCTGGCAAAAATGCTCCAGATCTATCAAAATGTAAGGGGATCTCACCATGCCTTTTTCATGTCCTTCCACAAGTTTTCAATAGAATTTAGATCTGGGCCATCTGAGTCATTTCCAAAATGTTGATCTTTTTCTGAAGCCATTCTTTTGTTCACTTTGGTTTGTGCTTTGTGTTGCCATCGTGTGTGAGTTTATCTTCATCTTCTGCTGTTTTTGTGCCAAAATTGATTGGTATTTGGAGCTATCTATGATTCCCTCTATCTTTAAGGCCCTAGTCCAAAGTGAAGAGAAGCAGTCTCATAGCATGATGCTGCCACCGCCGTGCTTCACCGTGGGTATGGTAATTTTTTGATGATAAGCTCTATTATTTTTGCGCCAAACAAACCTTTAAAACTATGCCCAAAAAGTTCTACCTTTGTCTCATCATACAGTAACACATTTTGCCACACAATTTGGTAAAATTTAGGCAGACTTGGATGTTGTTGGGTTTTTTTTTTTGTGTGAGGAAAGGGCTTCTGTCTAGCCACCCTACCCCACAGCCCACACATGTGAAGAATACAAGAGATTTTTGTCACATGCAGGGAGTGACCAGTACTTGCCAGATATTCCTGGATATCCTTTAATGTTGCAGTAGGTTTTTTGGCAGCCTCCCTCAGGTTTTCGTCTTGTCCTTTCGTCATTTTGGAGGAACATCCTGTTCTTGGTAATGTCCCTGTGGTGCCCCATTTTCTCTATTTGTTGATGATGGCCTTCACGGTGTTCCATGGTGCATCTAATGTTTTGGAAATTCTTTTGTACCCCTCTCCTGATCGATAACTTGGGATACTTGCTTCCTAAGCTCTTTGCGGACCATGGCTTCAGCAGTTGGATGAAACCAAGAAGTTTTCAAGAATATCCTACAGAAACAGCTGTCACATCTTTATTTGGGGTTAATCAGAATTACAACCCCAATCCCAAAAAAAGTTGGGACACTGTGTAAAATGTAAATAAAAACAATGATATTCAAATCTCATAAACCCATATGTTATTCACAATAGAACATAGAAAACATATCAAATGTTTCAACTGAGGAAATGTACCATTTTAAGAAAAAAATAAGGTAATTTTGAATTAGATGGCCACAACACGTCTCAAAAAAGTTAGGACGGGGCAGAAAAAGGCTGGAAAAGTAAGTGTTACTAAAAAGAAACAGCTGGAGGAACATTTTGCAACTAATTAGGTTAATTGGCAACAGGTCAGTAACATGATTGAGTATAAAAAGAGTATCATAGAGAGGCAGAGTCTCTCAGAAGTAAAGATTGGCAGAGTAAAATTGTGAAGACTTAGAATATCTCATCATCTACAGTACATAATATCATCAAAAGATTTCGAGAATCTGGAGAAATCTCTGCATAAGGGACAATGCTGGTTAAAGCTCTATCATGCAAAGAAGAAGCCATATGTGAACATGATCCAGAAACACCACCGTCTTCTCTGGGCCAAAGCTCATTTAAAATGGACTGAGGCCAAGTGGAAAACTGTTCTGTGATCAGACAAATCGAAATTTGAAATTCTTTTTGGAAACCATGGACGCTGTTTCCTCTGAACTAAAGAGGAGAGGGACCATCCGGCTTTTTATCAGCGCTCAGTTCAAAAGCCTGCATCTCCGATGGTATGGGGATGTATTCGTGCCTATGGAATGGGCAGCTTGCACATCTGGAAAGGCACCATACCTGAAAGGTATATACAGGTTTTAGAGCAACATATGCTTCTATCCAGACAACGTCTTTTTCAGGGAAGGCCTTGCATTTTAGCAAGACAATGTTAAACCACATTCTGCATCTATTACAACAGCATGGCTTCATAGTAGAAGGGTCCGGGCGCTGAACTGGCCTGCTTGCAGTCCAGACCTTTCATCAACTGAAAACATTTGGCGCATCATGAAACGAAAAATACGACAAAGAAGACACAGGACTGTTGAGCAGCTGGAATCCTGTATCAGACATGAATGGGACAACATTCCTCTATCAAAACTCCAGGAACTGGTCTCCTCAGTTCCCAGACGTATATGGACTGTAGTTAAAATAAGAAGGGATGCTACACAGTGGTAAACATGGCCCTGTCCCAACTTTTTTGAGACGTGTTGCTGCCATCAAATTCAAAATTACCTTATTTTTTTCCTTAAAATGGTACATTTCCTCAGTTTAAACATTTGATATGTTTTCTATGTTCTATTGTGAATAAAATACGGGTTTATGAAATTTGCAAATCATTGCATTCTGTTTTTATTTACATTTTACTCAGTGTCCCGACTTTTCTGGAATTGTGGTTGTATTTTGTTGATGTCCGGTATATGATAATTACTTTTGAACATGAGTTTGAATGTGACTGGTTCATTCACATGCTCCATTATAAAAGGTGTGCACACTTCTGCGACCAGATCAAAACAAAAACACTTACCCAAAAACAGTGCTGTATTATAAAAAAAAAAAAAGGTGCTTTAACAAAGTATTAGTTATAATACTTGTATAATAAGTATTAGAAAAAGTTATTTCTTTTTCTTTTTTTCCCCCCTAAATTGTTTCTATTTGTCTTCACTTGAACTTTGTTGGTTGTTATATCACATTAAAGATGGTTTTATTTTTTACATCACAAAAACTTTAACAGGGGCATATAGAGTTTTCATATCCACTGTAGTTACAGATATCTTGCCCTGAGCCAGCTTAGTGATTAGAAAGCAATATTTCAACAATTGATTAAAAATATATTTAATAAAACTGATATTACAATGACTGTTGTCTCTCTACCGCTACTGTGAAATTTGTAGCATTTAGTACAAATTATCTGTTTCCCTAGAAGGCATATAGATGAAATTGATTAAGACTGGCAAAATCTGAAACAGCTATCAGTCTCCAAATGCTAAATATTCTACTGGAGATTGGAAGGAAGTTCTTTTTGTTAGACTTAAATATTTCTTGTGTATATTATATTCTTGTCAAAGCAGGAAGTGGCTTCAAACCTTGCTGGATATCTGAATGGCATCGAAAAACTACCTTTAAAGTACATTTTTGGGGAGGAAAATGGATTTCAGGATTTTTTTTTTTTTTTTTTTACAGTTTTATACATGAGAGTGAAATAGGTTTTGGGTGCAGGAGTGGACCTTTGTAAAAAATGGCCAATATCTATCAGCACTTCAGGTTTTATTTTAGTCCACATTTTGGGGGGCGGAGGGTGAAATGGGGTTGGCGGGGGGGGGGGGGGGGGGGGGCTTGTATAATGTGTTTTTTCCACTAAGGTAGTAATTAATTTGTGCTTTTGTGAAGTCTTATATAGTACACTACCCAGTATTTTCATCTTGTAGTCCATTTGAAACAGTCCATTAAAATCTTTTGTGTGGTTTATGTGGAACAGTCTAAATCCATTTGATTTATTTTTTTCTAAGCAGGAAACTGGCTGTTTGGTGGTTTTATGCCTTTAGAGCTGATTACCTTTTGATTAATTTACTATTAATGTAAATGCACATGTTCAAGTGTAGTGTAAATTATTTGATTAATATATAGTACAGATGACAAAAGATAACAATAATGAACAATAATAATGCAGGATGTTTCACAAATTCTAAATGGTTTTGGTTTGAAATGAGATGGGTGGGGCCATGTGGCGCTCTATATATATATATATATATATATATACACACATACACAGTATCTCACAAAAGTACACCCCTCACATTTTGTAAATATTTTATTATATCTTTTCATGGGACAACACTGACGAAATGACACTTTGCTACAATGTAAAGTAGTGAGTGTACAGCTTGTATAACAGTGTAAATTTGCTGTCCCCCTCAAAATAACTCAACACACAGCCATTAATGTCTAAACTGCTGGCAACAAAAGTGACTACACCCCCAAGTGAAAATGTCCAAATTGGGCCCAATTAGCCATTTTCCCTCCCCGGTGTCATGTGACTCATTAGTGTTACAAGGTCTCAGGTGTGAATGGGGAGCAGGTGTGTTAAGTTTGGTGTTATCGCTCTCACACTCATACTGATCACTGGAAGTTCAACATGGCACCTCATGGCAAAGAACTCTCTGAGGATCTGAATAAAAGAATTGTTGCTCTACATAAAGATGGCCTAGGCTATAAGAAGATTGCCAACACCCTGAAACTGAGCTGCAGCACGGCGGCCAAGACCATACAGCAGTTTAACAGGTCAGGTTCCACTCAGAACAGGCCTCGCCATGGTCGACCAAAGAAGTTGAGTGCACGTGCTCAGCATCATATCTAGAGGTTGGCTTTGCAGAATAGACGTATGAGTGCTGCCAGCATTGCTGCAGAGGTTGAAGGGGTGGGGGGTCAGCCTGTCAGTGCTCAGACCATACGCTGCACACTGCATCAAATTGGTCTGCATGGCTGTCGTCCCAGAAGGAAGCCTCTTCTAAAGATGATGCACAAGAAAGCCCGCAAACAGTTTGCTGAAGACGAGATGGATTACTGGAACCATGTCCTGTGGTCTGATGAGATCAAGATAAACTTATTTGGTTCAGATGGTGTCAAGCGTGTGTGGCGGCAACCAGGTGAGGAGTACAAAGACAAGTGTGTCTTGCCTACAGTCAAGCATGGTGGTGGGAGTGTCATGGTCTGGTGCTGCATGAGTGCTGCCGACACTGGGGAGTGTACTGTGACATACTGAAGTAGAGCATGATCCCCTCCCTTCAGAAACTGGGCCGCAGGGCAGTATTCCAACATGATAACGACCCCAAACACACCACCAAGACGACCACTGCCTTGCTAAAGAAGCTGAGGGTAAAGGTGATGGATTGGCCAAGCATGTCTCCAGACTTAAACCCTATTGAGCATCTGTGGGGCATCCTCAAACGGAAGGTGGAGGAGCACAAGGTCTGTAACATCCACCAGCTCTGTGATGTTGTCATGGAGGAGTGGAAGAGGACTCCAGTGGCAACCTGTGAAGTTCTATCTGGTGAACTCCATGCCCAACAGGGTTAAGGCAGTGCTGGAAAATAATGATGGCCACATAAAATATTGACACTTTGGGCCCAATTGGGACATTTTCACTTAGGGGTGTACTCACTTTTGTTGCCAGCGGTTTAGACATTAATGGCAGTGTGCGGAGTTATTTTGAGGGGACAAATTTACACTGTTATACAAGCTGTAACCTCACTACTTTACATTGTATATATATATATATATATTAATTATGTATTATATATAATGTGTGTGTGTGTGAAATTGACTTAAATTGTCAATAATAGAACCTGCTGGAGAAGTCTTCAGACAGGGAGACTCGTCAGGAGTACGCTTTAGCCATGATTCAGTGCAAGGTTCTGAAACAACTGGAGAATCTGGACCAGCAGAAATATGATGATGAGGACATTACTGATGACATCAAGTTCCTTCTGGAGAGACTGGGAGAAAGTGTCCAAGACCTCAGGTACCATTCCTTTAAATGTCAAACAAATTGTGATTATTTCTTGTGGGACATATTGGCATATGCATCAGAAAGCTAAATTTTAATATATGCTTATTAGCCATTTCATGATGTACACTCATGTATCTGCACTCACTGAACTTTTTAATCAGGTAAAATTGTATAGGTCACCTTGGAGGTAATTGTGTTTACTTCTTTAGCCCATCTGTTACTATCTACAGTTTGTCAGCCCCCATTTTATTCGTCCGTTAATGGAAGGAGAAAGCCATAGACCAGATGTTATTTGGTTGGGGGGCATTCTCAGGGTAGTGGGAGGCTGACAAATTGTACATGGTAACAGATGGGCTACAGAAGAGCTCAGTTTAAGCTTTAATTTGCTATCTCATTTATCTCATAACTGCATTCTCCATGGTCAGTATTGGCTTCTTTTTAAGACACTTATAATTTGTTTAAGCTCTGTTGTTCCTGTAAGGCACAGCACTGTCACTGATCAGTCACTACACACTGCTGGATTAAAATAGTCTGTCATCAAAAATGTCCAGACATCAGTGCACTGTGGTCTAAAACTGATACTAATGAAGGGCAAGAAGACAAATGGAAAAAGATGAGCCATAGTCTATAATTGTAGAACAGGTTGCCAAGCCAATGCTGCCTTGTACACTTCTATCTGATATAATAGTGTGGGGGCCCTATGCTGGTCTGGTTCCTTTTCAATAATTGACCAGGTAGATGTGGAGTGACACTGAGCAAAGCAACAGATGAGCTACAGTCAGTAACTGTTTACCTACAAGGTGACCTATATATTAGGTGTAGCTGTTAATGAGTGTAGCTACACTGATGAAATGGCAGCTTACCGCATGTTGTAATGATAAAAACATTTATAAAAGCAAATCATAACACTATTGTATTGTGCATTTGACCATGCACAAAGAACAATTTCTGAAATTATCATACTATTTCAGTCTGCGTAGTACGTGGCTTTCTTTTATCTTTCCATCTGTGAAATGATCATACTATTTCAGTTTGCATAGTTCATGGCTTTCTTTTATCTTTCCATCTGTGCTCAGCTCCTTTGATGAGTACAGTTCCGAGCTGAAGTCTGGTCGGCTTGAGTGGAGCCCAGTGCACAAGTCGGAGAAGTTTTGGAGAGAGAATGCCGTCCGGCTGAATGAGAAAAACTACGAACTACTCAAGTGGGTGGCTAATGTAAAATGACCAAATTGAATGAATGCTTGTGTTCTAAAATTATGTTTGTTGCTGTAATGCATCTAACGTGCATAGACTGAAAAGGGTTGAGTGGATTAATTGTCCTGGATTTTACAATAGAAAATGAGTGGTAGATAAGTATGCATAATGTACAATAAAATAAAGTGTTGATGCTCTCTCTCTCTCTCTCTCTCTCTCTCTCTCTCTCTCTCTCTCTCTCTCTCTCTCTCTCCCCCCTATCTATCACTTAATCTTTCTCTCTGTGTACACACACACATACACATACACTGGCCACTTTACTAAGAACACCCGTACCCCTGCTCATTCATGCAATCAATCAGCCAATCGTCAGTCGTGTGGCAGCAGTGAAATATAGTAACTCAAATGACCACTCTTTACAACTGTGGCAAGCAGAAAAGCACTTTAAGGCAGATGGGCTACAACAGCAGAAGACCAGAAGTGGGTTCCAGTAATGTCTACCATGAACAGGAGGTTAATTGGATACAGACTTACCAAAACTGGAAAGTTGAACACTGGAAAAAGGCCAGGCAATGTTTTTCCAATCTTCAACTGTCCAGTTTTGGTGCACCTGAGCCAACTGTAGCCTCAGATCCCTGTCAGATGCACCTCAAGGTTGTGAGTTCCGAGATTCTTTTCTGCTCACCACAGTTAGTTATTGTTTAGTTATTGTAGCCTCCTGTCATCTCAAACCAATCGGAATTCACTCATCAAGAAGGCATTTCTGTCTGCAGAACTGCTGCTCACTGGATGTTTTCTTTTTGTTTTGTTTTTTTCTCACCATTCTGTTTTAAGCTGTAGAGACTGTTGCATGTGAAAACCACATGAGACCAGCAGTTTCTGAAACACATGAACATTAAATGAAGCTCTTGTTTTGTAGCTGCATGATTTTTATGCATTGTGCTACTGCCATATGATTGTCTGATTGGATAATTGAATGAATGAGCAGTGGTACAGGTCTTCCTACAGTCATGTGAATGCAGTAAGTACTCCCCATGGAAATGGGCTTTTTTGACATATTTGGACAAGCAAACATTTGATCATCTTTGAATCAGTGCCTATTAATAAAGTTGATATACATGAACAAAACCACTTGGAAAATTAGCGTTTTCAATCATTTTTTCAACAGAAATATCAATAGATGTGATATTCTTTGGAAAAAGAATATGTGAAATGTGATGTTCTGTGGAAAAAGTAAGTATACCTTTGCCCTCAGAAGCTAGTATTGCCCCTTTAGGAGAAATAACTTCTTGTAGGCGTTTTGCATAATTGTCCACCAGGCTTGCTGGAATTTTTGACCACTCTTCCATGCAATATTCTTTCAGGTGCAATATTCATTTCAAATCCCCCCACAACATTTCAATGGGATTCAAATCCGGGCTTTGACTAGGCCATTCCATAAACCTCCATTTCTTCTCTTTGAGCCATTCTTTGGTGGATTTGCTAGTGTGCTTAGGATCAGTATCCTATTGAAAGGACCACTTTCGGTTCAACTTCAACTTTCAGACAGATGGCCTCACATTATCTTCAATCACTGCAAGCTGTCCAGTCCCTGAGGCAGTGAAGCAACCCCAAACCATAACATTTCCACCTGGTATGAGGTGCTTCTCCTGAAAAGCTGTCCTTGGTCTGCACCAAACATGTCTGCTGTTACTGTGGCCAAACAACTCTCTTTGATTCATCTGTCCAGAGCACATTATTCCAAAAGGCCTGGTCTTTGCCTATATGCTCATTGGCAAACTGTAGTCTTGCAAAGGCTTTTTCCTGGCACGCCTCCCATGCAGGTCAAATTTGTGCAATCTCTTTCTGATTGTAGAAGCATGCACTTTGACACCAACAGTTGCAAGACTTACTAGCAGATCCTGTGATGAAATTTTGGGGTTCTTGGAGACTTCTTTTTGCATCAGACGGTCTGCTCTTGGGCTGAATTTGCTGGGACGGCCAGTCCTGGACAAATTGGCAATCGTTTGAAATCTGAGACACTTGATTTTCCTTACAGTGGAATGGTGTGTTTCAAATCATTTGGAGATCTTTTTAAATCCCTTGCCATAGGCATCCACAACCTTTTTTCTGAAGGCCTTATAGAATTCTTTAGATCTTGGCATGATGACACCAGACGCCTCAATAACAAAGCGAACACCATACACTAGATATGAGAGGGGTATAAATAAGACTGGTTCCACCTGTACTCCCTAAGCAAGTTCTGATCACTGGCACCCAATCTTCAACACCTTATTCTAATTTATGGATTTGAAGGTGTGATAAATGTAGGGGTGTACTTACTTTTTCCATGTGACAGATCTGTTTTTTTGTTCATTTAAATTGTGAAAATTACTACAAAATGTCAATTTTATGTCATTTGATGGAGTTTATCAACTTTATTAGTAGGTACTGTTTCAAAGGTGATGAAATGTTTGCTTGTCCAAATATGTGTGCAAAAATTTTAGGCACATGCAAAGAAATACTGTAGAGCAAAGATGCCTTAAAAATAATGAAATTAAATGTTTCTACATTTAAAAAAAAAAAAAAAATCCCGTAAAGAGCAGTAAACAGTAGTAAATGAACAAAGTCAATATTTGGTGTGACAAACAACTAAAAATAAAAATATTTTGTACAATTAGTGCAGTTTTATAAGGAAATGAGCTGGTAAGTTTTATTGAGCATCTTGCAGAACCAGCCACAGTTCTTCTGGAGACTTTGACTTTCGCACTCGCTTCTTATTTTTGCAGCAAAACCCAGCAGCCTTCATTGTGTTTTTCGTCTGAAAAGTGTCTCTTACGTAATATGCTGCTTTCTTTAATGACATACAAACATTTTTCTGTAACATTTAATTTTGTGCTAGAAAACTAATGTTCGGGAATCTAAAATGTTTTTGTACTGACTTAATAATGTAGACATCATAAAATAAAAAATCTATAACAAAGTTTGTACTAAAAAAAATAGGGTGCCTAAAACTTTTGCACAGTACTGTGTGTGTGTGTGATATTGTGTGTGTGTTTGTGGATTTTCAGGCATTGAGTTGAGACCGCAGCAGGAGTTGAAATGTCTTCTATCATTGCCTTTCAGTATATGAAATCTTTAATCATGGCTCCTTCTAGCCCTTTGTACAAGCCTTAATTTACATAGCTAATTTATCTCATCACTCCTGTCTCCATAAACAGTACTGGCTTCTTTTTAAGACACCTATAATTGCTTTTAGCTCAGTTGATCCTTCATCCTATACTGCTTGTAGTTAATTTTCTGAATGTCTCCATCTTCGATGGATGTCTCTCTTTGTCAGTCACCTATTATATAGCATTGCACAATCGTTCTAATTACCAGTGCTCCTTGGGATTGAAACCTCAGTTTATACTTGGCCTGTTGTTTGTGATCTCTCTTCTAATCCTCACAGAAATACAGCTGCTTTATGTGTCCATTACATCTTAAATCACATTCTGCTGTTCTCTTTCTGCTTTGAACCAGGGCCATTATAAAAAGCATCCTTCTTTATGAATGGGCTTAGTATTTTATCTTTCTGTTGAGCTAACACTTTTGACTATAGTTCTCCTGCCTGAAATAGGCTACATATTATACGGAAGGGACCCGTTAGGCTTGTGACTCAACTAAACCTTTATTTTCCTGTGTGTTAAGCTGGCTTTACATTGTACTAACAGACCAGAATGTCACATCATAAGAGAATTCTTTGGTCATCAGTTGCGATTGCAGTCTTAGTATGCATAATCTGACATCCTCAACTGATGTAGTGGCATTGCGACTGACTGCAAAGTTCTGACCGTCAGAAATTTTTTTTTTTTTAATTAAAATCTCAAAAAGCCACGAAAATATGGCAGTTGGCAATGCCGAACCATGGGATTGAAAAGAAAAGCTGGTTGTTGGATTGTGGCAGCAGAGTGAATGTCTCTTTGATGTCTCATCAGAGTTTTATCATGACAGGGCAAAAAGGGACATGGCATGGAAAGAAATAGCGGATAAAATACAGCTTTGTGTATCCTTATTACATATACACTTTGAAGAACTGGTATTCATGTTGTCTTTTACCCAGCCATGACTCCTCTTCATGTTTTTGAAGTCATTTTTGTAGGTATAGCATTGCTACTAGTATACCAAGAGCTTGTTTCTGTTTATGCAACACATTTTCTGCATGAGCCCGGCTGATGTAAGTAGAACATGGTAATATTTCATAAAATCGCAGGTCTGTCGTTGGAGTATCTTTGTCGTACAAGCTGACATTACGCATTATTGCACAGTCTGTTCTAGAATTCTGGGGAGAATTTAATTAGGATCATCTCATGCAGTGTGGCAAGTAGTCTCAAAATGCTGCTGAAATCACACAGTCTAAAACCGGCACCAGTGAGTTTATATTCCCAGAGATACCGGAGTTTCCGTTTTGATTGCACAGATATGAAATGAGCATATGTTTGTTCTACTCTGTTCCAGGATTCTGACCAGGCTGCTAGAGGTGTCTGATGACCCTCAGGTTATTGCTGTGGCTGCTCATGATGTGGGAGAGTATGTAAGACATTACCCTCGTGGCAAAAGGTAAGCCAGGCAAAAGGTAATTTGCTTTCTCAAGCTTCCGTGACATTTATATATGGACTTCTTCAAACAGGGCTCTTCCCTGTTTGAAGCAGTCCATATATAAATGTCACAGTGCCTAGAATGCATACTATATAAGCAATGCATATATATATAATATATATATATATATATATATATATATATATATATATATATATATATATATATATATATATATATTTGCGGTGTCACAAAGATTGAAAGGGGTTTACACTGGGGTTTATTTCCTGTGTGTGACCGCTATGAGTGTACACATTTCCTCCGCTCTCAACAATGGCGCAGTCTTTGCGGGAAGTTAAATGCTCTCCGTAGGTGCTCAGTGTTGTGAATCACCTCTGGTACTAACCCTCAAATTGGACCACTCCAATGCCATTGCAATCGCAGATCTGCACTCATTATATCTTTTTTCCCCCTAGTTATTACATTTAGCATAAACTGTGTCTTTTCCATCACATTTTAAAACGTGAAAAAGGGCATTTGTTTATTCTGAATGAACTCCATGCTTTTTTTTTTTTTTTTTTTTTTTTGGCTTGTTTTCTACTGTTTATCATTTTTACCAATGAGCTTGAATAGTTTTCTGTAAAACATATGTGTCATCACCCTATGATTAAAATTACAATTTCCTGACACACTTGTGCTCCTTGAACTGTATGAGTAGGGTGTTTAAAATGCTCCCAAATGGATTTGTTAGAAATTACTAGTGTGACTTGGCAGTGATTAGCAAATGAGGCTAAGTGTAATTGTAATACAGCGCCTTTATGCTCAGCTGAATGACTCTTGAAATGAGCAGTTTTCAGATGTTTTGGTAATGTGAAGTGACCTTGAATAAACAGTATTATAATTTTCATAGCAGAAATGTCTGGACCTTTTAATGTTTCGTATAAACAAGAATATCAGTGTGGCAACTATGACCGAGCATCACTGATGGTGACTTCCCAGAAACACAATCTTAGCATGAGTGCAGCCGTCACTGAATCACTTCAATTTACTGATTACCTATGTTGTGTCCCTTCATTGCTTAGAATATCTATGGATTCAGAGCATTCTATCAGTTTTATATGCTATGTTAATCCTAATAAACTGCTCTGTTCTCTGTAATTTATCTGAGTTGTTTCTGTCCTGCACTCATCTTATTTTACTTTTCTTCCTCTTATTCTCTTTGTATCACTCTTTTTTTCCTTTCCCTGTCAGGGTGATTGAACAGCTAGGTGGGAAGCAGCTGGTGATGAACCACATGCATCATGAAGATCAACTGGTGCGCTACAATGCCCTACTAGCTGTTCAGAAGCTGATGGTGCATAACTGGTAAGTGTCCTGTTCCTCAACAGTCCAGGTAATGTAAAATTTCAGGCCCACTATTTTAAAACGTGTTTCGAAACTGGTGCAACAGGAACCCAAGCCATTGTAAAGTTTTGCTATTAGTGTAAGACTATTCAGAGAATGAAATGATATGTGATCAGTGGTTACACATGCAGTAATTGATATTTAATTGAATTATCAAGTCAGAAGATGTGGGTTAATTGTTTATAACAGCAGCTATGACAGTAGTGCAGTATGTAATTCAAATGACAGGTTTATATTAATGTGCTAATTTTAATCCGTTTGCGTTTCTATAGTAACAACTAATTCATAGGGAATTGTTCAGCAGATGCTCTATGCAATCTAAGGCTGCTAATAAACACATTAAAAATATGTTGTTATTTAACAAGAATAAACAATAATAAATAATCACTGATCTGGTGAAGCATGGAGAGGTTTATTTAATATTTATGTAAGGAGTTTTGGGTGTGAAAGCATTATAACAGGCAGTAAAGTTCTCCACCACGGCAGAGTCTTAAAGACCGAAGACTAAGCACTTTCTCTTTTCTCTGTAACATGACAAAGCTGCATTCTTCCCCTTCTCTTATTCAAGAAAGAAAAGAGAAGGAATGACTGTTTATAGCTGTTCATATGCTCGACACCATGACATGTAACTATAAACTTATAAATAATAAAATGTAATGATTGACAAAGTACCGTGGTACAGTATAAGAGGAATAAAACACTTTATGGGACTGTATGGTTATTGGAAAATAACTGGGGTAGTAACCACCCTGTCGTTGATTATTTACCTATAATAGCACATCCTGTCATGTTTTATTCCTTACATACCCATGGGCCACTAGTTATTTAAACCGTTTTTTTTTTTTTTTATTATGAAGGCTGCATAAGCATTTTAAAATAGTTCCATTTATAAGTGAAAATCTCAGAACATGACATTAAGGAAACCTCTGGATTATCATGTAGTACTTAAAAAAAGATGCGCTTTAATGGTAAACGCTGACATTTGTTCACAATTTTTGATATTTATGCTGTTGCTGATATTGACTAAAAGCTTTTGAAGCAAGAGGGAGAAAACCACAAATATTTGCTTTCTCACTTATCCATGTGTGATCACAAAGAGCTTATTTTGACCTTAAATGAGACCATTATGTGCTTGGAGGCTCTAAGTTTTGTAGTATTTCTCAAATGGATCAAATCAAAGTGATTACCGAAGCATTTATTTTGGATGTCTGTTAGAAATGCCTTACATTTGTCAGTCACTGTGTTGTCCACTTTTCTCTTGAAAATGTATATATTTAGATTTATTTCATATATGTTTTTATTTCATAAACACAGCAGAGTATCACTGTGTCATTTTGCATGTGTGTAGAATGGATTTCACCATCAAGGATGTTGTCCTATTTTCAGGACTAGCTCGTCTTGGCTCAGTCTGGATGGTTACAGAAGCTACTCACTGTGTAAATAGTGTCACGAATCTGTGATTTGTCAAGTCTCTTGAAACTTTAATTAACTGACAAAAGTACAAAGAAAAGATATTCAATGTTTTCATTAACCAACTTAATTGTTTTTTGTAAATATAAACAAATTTAGAATTTGATGACTTCAACACACTCAAAAAAGTTGGGACAGATGCAAAATAAGACTGAAAAGTTTATAGAATATTCAAGTAACACCATTTTGAAGGATCAGGTTAATTGGTAACAGGGGAGGGTATCAGGATTGGGCATAAAAGGAGTATCCACCAAAAGCTCAGACTTTGCAAGCAAGGATGGGTCGTGGCTCACCACTTTGTGCCACTTCATGAGAGAATTGTCAGTCAGTTCAAAAAGAACATTGCTCAATGCAAGATTGCAAAGAATTTAGGTCTTTCACCGTCTACAGTGCATAATATTGTGAAAAGATTCAGGGAATCCAGAGAACTCCCAGTGCTAAAATGCCAGCAAATGCTGGGATTTCTCTGGCTTCCCAGAGAAATGGAGGTCTCCCATCCAAGTTGTGGCCAGGCTCAACCCTGCTTAGCTTCAGTGGGAAACCAGGCGAGAACTGCATTTGCCAGAGCCATATCACCCTGCACTGCTCACCTTGTTTCCCACTGAAGCTAAGCAGGGTTGAGCCTGGTCACTACTTTGATGGGAGATCTCCTGGGGAAAATTAAGGTTGCTGCTGGAAGTGTTATTAGGGAGGCCAGCAGGTGGTGCTCTCCCTATGGTCTGTGTGGATCCTAATGCCCCAGTATAGTCACGGGGACACTATACTGTAAAAAGAGCACCGTCTTTCAGATGAGACGTTAAACCGAGTTCTTGACTCTCTGTGGTCATTAAAAATCCCAGGACATTTCTCCTAAAGAGTAGATTTCCCCCATATACTGTGTAAAATGCTTTGAGTGTCTAGAAAAGCGCTATATAAATGTAACGAATAATTAATTATTATTATTATTCATTGCGTAAAGGGCAAGGCTCGAAACCACTGTTGAGTGTGTGTGACCTTCGAGCCCTCAGGCGACATTGCCTGAGAAATCGTCATGCTACTGTGATAAATATAACCACATGGGCTAGGGAGTACTTCGGAAAACTGCAGAAATGCAACCTGAACCTCTATTACGCAAGGAGGAAGCCACACATCAACTCTATGCAGAAACGCCGTCGAGTTCCCTGGGCCCGAGCTCATCCCAGATGGACTGAAAGGCAGTGGAAATGTGTGCTGTGGTCAGATGAGTCCATGTTTCAGCTTGTTTTTGGGAAAAACGGATATTGAGTTCTCCATGCCAAAGGTGAAAAAGACCAACCAGACTGTTATAAGTGAAAGGTGCAAAAGCCAGCATCTGTGATAGTATGCATCAGTGCCCACGGCATGGGTGACTCGCATATGTATGACAGTACCACTGATGTGGAGGCGTATATTGGGATTGTAGAGAGACATATGCTGCCATCAAGGCAACGTCTTTTCCCAGGAAGTCCATGGTTATTTCTGCAGGACAATGCCAGGCCTCATTCTGCACGTGCTACAACAGCATGGCTTCGTAGACACAGAGTGTGTGTGTGCTTGACTGGCCTGCCAGCAGTCCAGATCTGTCTCCTATGGCACATCATGAAGAGGAGAATCAGACAATGGTGACCAAGGACTGTTGAGCAGCTGAAGTCTTGTATCAAGCAAGAATGGACAAAAATTATACTTGTAAAACTGCAACAATTAGTATCCTCAGTTCCCAAACGATTAAAAAGTGTCATTAAAAGGAAGGGTGATGTAACACAGTAGTAAACATGCCCCTGTCCCAGTCAATTATCTGCTGCTATTGCTATACCTAGTACATCAGCACCTTTAATTTCATCTGCTGTACAAATAAATTCTCTAAGGTCATTTAGAAAAGCAAATTGCCATGTTTAGTTTGTCCATCTGATGACTTATAACAGATTGGACTAACGTCAGCTGAGATGGTGCTATTGGATATCCATCTTTTGGTCTCAAACCCAAATGTCTTTGGTACATAGCACAATCAAATTAATTGGCCTTGCCGTTCCAGTAGTTTCAGAGGGGACTGTATGCGTCTGTGAGAATGAACCTTGTCATTATAAAAAAGAAATGCTGATACAGACTATACAAATCAGCTTAGATTTCTTGGTGTTTATGACTTCCATCATCATTGTCATCATCAGTCAAGAGTCTATTCATTATCCAAGCTCAGAGTTCTCTTGTTTTGAGAACAGATTTTAATTGTTTAAATGCATGTTTTATGCATATACCGATGTTACAAGTTCCATCGTTGTAATCTTATCTTTGAGACCCAACAGCACATTGACTGATGGACCGTAATGCTGTAAATGCCCATTAGGTGAATCATTTAAGAGTAAAACCTGGCAGTACGTTTATAGCATGCAGAACAAATGTACATGTAAAAACAGAACAGGCGTAAGAATAGACGCTTAAAAGCTTGGAAACTTTCTTTTAATTTGTAACTTTTTTGTCATATGTTTTTCATATACAAACATGCACACTTTATTGTTTTATCGATTCAGTTTAAAATGTACTGTAGATTAATGGGCAAATTGAATACACGCAATAATCCATAATGACTAACTGAAAACATTAGACATTTTTTGCACATTTATTTAAATAAAAAAAAAATCAAAACCTGAAATCTCTCATTTAGATAAGTATTCAGATCTTATATTCAGTATTTTGTAGAAGCACATTTAGGAGCAATTACAGCGTTGACTCTACTTGTGTCCTCTACAATCTATGCACATCTGGATTTGGGATTTCTCCCATCTCATTCTTCCTGGCAGATCAGATCATCTCAAGATCAATCAGATTTGATGAGAATGTCTGTGAAGTGCATCTTCAGGTCTCTCCGGATGTTCTGTGAGGATCAAGGCTTTGGCTGAACCACTCAAAGACTTGTCCCAAAGCCACTCCAACATTGTATTGGCTGCATTCTTTGGGTCTTTATTGTGCTGAAAGGTAACCTTTCACCCCGGTCTGAAGTTGTGCACATGCTGGAGCAGATTTTCAAGAACCTCTTTGTATTAGGTTAGCATTCATCCTTTTCTCAATTCCAATTCCAGCTGCTGAGAAGCACTCCCCTAGCATAATGCTGCCACCACCATACTTTACCACAGGAATAGTATTAGCCATTTACAGCATTTGGCAGACACCATTATCCAGAGCAACTTACATTTATTTCATTTATGCATCTGAGCAGTTGAGGGTTAAGGGCCTTTCTTAAGGCTTGGCAGTGCTGGGATTTGAACTCATGACCTTCCGAGCAGTAGCCCAACATCTTAACCACTGAGCTACCACTGCCTATTTGATGGGCACAGTTTTCGCCAGATGTAGTGCTTGAAGCCCCAACTGTTCAATTTTCTCACCAGACTAGAGAATCTTTTTCCTCTTGCTCACAGTACTTTATGTGCCTGTCATATGCCTTGTATTGATGGAATATTTCTGAGAAATGGTTGTCTCTGCGGAGGACTTCTGAAGCTCTGTTTGAGTGGCCATCGGGTTCTTGATCAACTCTGTGATCGAGGCTCTTATAGCCCAGTTACTAGCCAGAGTTTGGTCATTCATCCAGCTCTAAGAGAGTCCTGGTGATTCCAAATGTCTTCCAATGGTTTTATACCCTTGCCCAGCTCTATGTCTCAACACTGTTTGATCACAGAGGTCTACGGAGAGCTAACTGGACTCTATGGCTTGGTTTTTGATCTAACGTACTATGAATTGTAGTTTGTGCCTTTCTAAACCATGTGCAATCCAAGTTTTAGAGATATTTCAAGATAATCAAAGCAAACGGGATGCACCTGAGCTCAGTCTGGAGTGCATAAGCCAAGGGTCTGAATACTTAGCTCAATGAGATATTTCAGTTTTTGATTTTTTAATAAATTTGTTTTAAAAATAAATAAATAAAATAAAAATAAATAAATCTGAAAGCATGTTTTTACATTGGCATTATGGATAATTGTGTGTAGATTAATGGCGAAAAAAGTGAATGTGATTCATTTTGAAATGAATCTGTAACACAATAAAAAGTGCAAAAAGTGAAGGGGTCTGAATACTTTCCAAATCCACTGTTTACTGTTCACATAGACTTTGAGCTGTGTATGCACAGATCTACACATAGATCATGTCTACAGTAGCACATGTCTAAATTTTATGGTTTTTATTTTAGAGTCATAGGTAAACTAGTTATTCATTAGCCTTAGACAATCACGGATGTGCATTGGCGTAATTGTTGCTATGGGTTTGTTCTTTTAGTGCTGAAGTGCACTGTTTATATATAGCGCAGATTATCATCACTGGATAATCAGTGGGGCTGACACATGTGCTTAGTGACATCTTGTTAAATTAGCATCAATGTGGGATTGGTTGCACTACTTTACTAGGAATTAACGGGATGGAAAGCGACATAATGTTCACACATCTCAGTGTCATTTGTAAGCATTGATGAGCTCTCCCAGTGCTGCACAGCAGATAAACATGGATTCTGCACTCCACCTGAACAGGTCATCAACCTCTCCAACTCTTGCTGTGTGTGCGTGGTCTTTTAGCTTGTGTTGCTATTGAGGTGGAGCACTGCTGGAGTTCCATTAGGCACTGCCGAATGTCTCGCTCTCTCTGGGATTATTAGGGGTGCACAGATGCATGCTGTTATTGCTTTTATTTACTTTTTGGCCCCAGCAGCTGTTTTTGTGGAGAAACCTGTATTTTGGTCCAGAGACCGAGATTAAATGATTTCATTATAATGCATTGCTATAACGTTTAACTTACTTACAGAAATATTACTGACCATTACAAAGATCTGACAATCAAGATTCCTTTCATAAATGTTACTTCCAATTATTATTCGCTTAGATTATATGAAGCCATACAAGTCCCTCTGAATGACCAGTTACTATAGAAACAATGACATATTAGAATGAGCACACTAATATAAACCTGTCATTTTTTAATACAGCCGGAACTACAGTCCGAGCTGCTGTTATAGAAAATTAACCAACAGTCAACTTGTGATCAGATTTGCGAATTCAACGGAGCTGTGGCATAAAATTCAAATGATAAAAGTATAGTCACTGTAGATCCTGTCTGGATCCGTGTATCAACATTCATTTGTAGTGCAGGACACGCTTCACATTTATTCATTTTTGATTAAATACTTCATACTAACTTCTTTTGGATAAGAACAAGAACAGAGAGCAGATATGTGTTAATGCAAGTGCATGTCCTCGTTATTGAGTCATTTGCTTAGTGACGGACAAAATGAGCGGGAAGGCAAGAATATTTTCTATTTCAAGATGGCGAGCTTTTAGGGCTTTTCAAGCTTTTAAACAGGAAGCAGTTTTACACGGTAAGAAATCCAAATGGTATTGTGTCCTGCTTATGAAAGTGGCCTTTTCAGATTTCAGTCGCTTGGATCCTCTCCTGGAACAAAACGTTTCCATGTGAATAAAAGATTATTCAGAAATGCAAGTTGGGTATAGTTGCAGTGTATAGTTTGTTCAGCTACATGCAGGTCACGATGAACTGCCTTTGAAAGTGAGAGTGTAATTAACATCTCTTTGTCAGACTACAAATGACTTCTTTTCCCTTCTCAACTTCTCGAAGTAAGTGGCTGAAAGCTTGCTGCGCTGCCTGTCTACATACCTGAAGCTGATTTCAAGAAATCCATAAAACTGGAAGCAACAGGGAATGGTGTGAAAGGGTTCTAACGATTGTGTCTTGTTTTGCAGGGAGTATCTGGGCAAACAGCTGCAGTCCACAGAGCAGTCCACACCGGCTGTGGCCGCCCGCAGCTGAACACTCTCTGAGCTTGTGTTGGCATCAGTGGATGTTGTGTGAGTGTCTGTTATTGCGGAATTGTGGGATGAAAAAAAAGCCTTGATCCTCTGTGTTGATGTAGTGTTTGTGTTTGTGTTCATAAGAGCACCTTGACTGCCCCAGGATTACTGAGTTAAGAGTGCATGATTAATGTATAGATACTATACATTACAGTAAGTGTATGCACTTGCAGTTCTCTTTTAGTTGCAGTAGCAGTTTTCCATGTGTAGCCACTGCTCATAGGGGCTTTACTTTGACGATGTAGAACTGTGCATCTTCGTGCTTGTTGTGAAATAGTTGAGTAGTTTCCAAAGTGAATGATATTCAGTGTAATTTATTCTTATGTGTTCAGTCTTATGTGTAATACGAGTATGCATTCCAATAAAGATCAACTTAATAAACCAATTTCACGTGGTCTGCTATACATTTCTCCAGTGCTGTGTGAACTGTAGGCCACTATCTGCATCTGTGTTTGTTTAGTGCCTTAAATATTCATATCTGTATTTGTATTCATATTTAAACTAGATGTGGGCATGGTCTATACAGGAAGGCTTTTTTTTTTTTTTTTTTTTAATAAACGTGGACACTACTATTATGCTCCATAACACGGGAAAACACTGAAAAAAACAGTCGTTTTTCATTCACAAATTATAACAAAGAGTCATTTGCAGAACAACTTTATTGAACTCCTGAAGCAGACACCCTGGCAATCCTCCCCACAAGCATCATATTCTGTGTCTTAAGAAGCGCAGAGTAAAGGCAAAAGTCTTGCACTCCGAAGACTTGATTTGTTCTGCGGGATCCCAGTCCCTGTGCACACACCGTGTCTCAACATGAAGCTTTCAAACAAAAACAAAAAAAAAGCGCACTTCCTATTCATTTCTCCATTTGTATTCATTCAGAACACATCAGTTTAATCCGAATAATGCATTCGGATTTGATTACATTCCTAGTAAACTGACATTAAACAGAACATCTGCCACTGAATTTGAAAGCTTCTCTGTGCATTACCTGCTTTTTGTGTGTGTATATATTTTGATCATTAGAACATATTTACTTTTGACTCACTGATGGATATAAAGTCGGCTACAGTCTCTTCCAAATATTAATATGATTGCATGTTGTTTAATATAATCGTTCAGTATTGCCAGTGCATTAATCATTTTTCTCAGTGGGGCAATATGTAACCTTAGTTTCATGTGTGACTTGAAAATAGGCTTCCTGCACACACTTGTGAATTCAGACGCGCTGAAGAGAAATCCGCTTACTGCATGCTGCATCAGCCCATCATTGCTTCTTTGTATCATTTTGTGTTAATTTTTGTTGCAACCACTGGTGGAGCTTTTGTGCTTGGTTCCTCCGAAATAATATGCTTTAAGACATTTGTTAACAGCATATAATCTGGTATGGATGCTAAAAATGAAGAAGTTTTGTATATATTTTAAAGACATGAAAATAAATGTACAAAAGTTATGATAAGAATAATAGGAAACAATGTTGCGTTATTATTATTATTATTATTATTATTATTATTATTATTAGTAGTAGTAGTAGTAGTAGTAGTATATTAAAGACATATACATACAAAAGATTCAGTGGAAGAATACTGCTTGACTATAAAACATCTTCAATTGTACACCAGTCCCTTGTCTTGTCTGTAACATGTGACCTTTATAGTGCGTTAGCATTTAACTGTAGTATATATCCTATATATATTGGCGCTTGATGCATGGATCATAATCTATTTTTCTTTGTTGCATGTTGCTTGAAAGCATCGTTTTTTGTTTCCCAACTGCAGTCCTATTTATGCTATTTCCCAAATGACCTCCAAACACTACCGCCAGCACCATAATGCAGACACCGGGTGTGTGCAGTGTGTGGGGGCCTGGCAGATGCAGCACCTGGGTAATTTGTGTACAGACACTCTAGCTGAAATGGAAAACAAGCCATGGCGCTGGAAGCTAACAGGTGGGAACCCTATGTGTTTTCTCAATGTCCTGCTGGAAATAACCTTCCACCCTATTAGCATTGATTGATGCAGGCGCCAGAATTAAGTCGTTCAGATGTCAGATTGTAGACCTTGAAATGCTGTGGGTAGTTAAAGCTTTATGTGTTGCTTTATCTTACCTCAGTGTCAACAGATTTAGTAGAAGTCAGATAAAGGTGTAATGATGTTTGTTTTGACTTTATTTTAAAAAAAAAATACCAGAATGTTTCCTGCTATTGTCTTTAAAGACCATGCTCTAGGGAAATATGTGCTCGGTCCTCAGCAGTGTAGAATATTATCAATTCATCTTACTGACAGGCTCCTTTTGCGCTTGTTGACACAGGTCACCAGATTGCCTTTTCCCTTGGTTACAGTTAAAACAACAGTGACTCTACAGTGTCATGGCGAATCTCTGTGTTGCACTGCCTACGCTTGGTGGAATGTCACAATGGGTGAATGAGTGCAACCCAGTGCGTCACACACCATGAACTTGCTCTCAGCAGTACATTAAAACATCTCAGTGTTTGTGTGTGTGTGTGTGTGTGTGTACGATTAGACCATACTATTTGCTTCTTATCTACCTTGGGAAAAGTATAGTGAAGGAGAGAGCAATTGACTCAGCAAATTAGGCAGTAAACAGATTTGCACACATGTCCAGCTCAGTATTTACTTTGACATTTAAGGATATACACTGATCAGCCATAATATTACAATCACCTGCCTAATACTGTGTAGGTCCACGTTGTGCCGCCAAAAAACAGCCATCGAGGCATGGACTCCACAAGACCTCTGATGGTGTGCTGTGGTATCCGGCAATAAGACGTTAGCAGCAGATCCTTTAAGTCCTGTAAGTTGTGAGGTGGGGCCTCCATGGATCGGACTTGTTTGTCCAGCACATCTCTCAGATGCTCGATTGGACTGAACATCACACTGCCTCTGCCAGCTTGCCTTCTTCCCATAGTGCATCCTGAAGCCATCTCTTCCCCAGGTAAGCAACGCACACGCAACCAAATGTCCACATGTTGTTAAAGAAAACGTGATTCATCAGACCAGGCCACCTTCTTCCATTGCTCAGTGGTTCAGGTCTGATGCTCACGTGCCCATTGTAGGCACTTTCAGTGGTGGACAGGGGTCAGCATAGACACACTGACTGGTCTGGGCACCCATGACCCCGTCGCTGGTTCACTGGTTGTCCTTCCTTGGACCACTTTTGGTAGGTACTAACCACTGCATATCAGGAACACCCCACAAGGCCTGCCGTTTTGGAGATGCTCTGACCCACTCGTCTAGCCATCACAATTTGGCCCTTGTCAAAGACACTCAGATCCTAACGCTTGCACATTTTTCCTGCTTCCAACACGTCAACTTTGACAACTGAATGTTCACTTGCTGCCTAATATTTCCCACCCCTTGACAGGTGCCATTGTAACGAGATTGTAACACATTGTAACACTGTCAACTTTCAGTGTTTTAATGTTATGGCTGATTGGTGTATAACCCCAACATGGGTTGCTATGGGTGCATGGGAATTCAAATAATAATAACAATAAAATAAAATAAAATAAAAAACCCTCATAGAATCAAGAACATCACCGCTAATATGATGTGACATTCTCTCAGAGCTCTTAACCCTGACTCAAAACATTACAAAAGGATTAATGTCGAAGACCTTTGAAGTATAATTCACAGCACTTCTTTAGACAGTGCACCTTCACGAAAACGTCTTTACCGCACTGTGTTACAATCAGCCAGTGATTGGGTTCTTCTGGCATTTCTTGCAGCAGAGCCATTCTTGTGCCGATGGACCTTTCAGTGCCACCGGGAGTTCCTATTTAGGTCCTGATTACTGACATCAGTGGCATTTTTGTATGAATTGAGCACTGAAACAGCTTTAACAAAGCACATCAGACACTGAAAGGTGCTGTAGAGCAAAACCCAAATGTCAGTTTTTCTGCTCCCTTCTATCAAATTAACCATCTTGTCTTTCCATACAATTACTAGGAACATTAATTTTATATATATATATATATATAATGTATGTGTATGTGTATATATTTATATATGTATATATTTATATATGTCTAATGCACATAATCTAACCTTATATTTAAGCAACAATGAAATCATCAATTACAGTATTTCATAAATGCGCCAGCAAGTAAGTATAATATCTGATCTAAAAGGTTAAGATGAGCCTCCATTTCTCACTGAAATGGCCACAGGGTCATCTACACTCTGGATGAGTCCATAAATTGGCCGTCCATTATTGCACCATCAGTGCTAATGGCTTTAGTGAGAGCTCCATCTTTTGCTTTGTGCTAGAATGATGCACGGGAGGACTTTGATCACGTTTAGTAGCCACTGAACAAAGTATCTCTACTTTGCCATAATTTTCGGCTTCCTTGTAGAAGTAGACATGGTGAGAAATTGGAGAGATGGCATGTGTAATGTTCAGCCTTGTGTATGTGGTGATTTTCAGAGCACTGTGTTTGTATACAGTATACGATCGAGAAGACGGGGCTGGGTAGCGGAGTCTGTCTGACTGAATATACATGAAAGCCCAATAGAGTTGTCCAATTGTGAAAAACAAATTACGTATTATAGTAAAGACATTTTGTCCATTTGTGTGACACATGTGAAACTGAATCTTCATACAAACGGTGGGACACCAAATTCGAGATTGATCCACCACCATCAGCAAAGTACCAAATAATTTATCATCCATATATTACACAGGTATTTATAACTAGACCCTTTTTTTGTCCATGACCCATTCTATCATCCATTGTACCCCATGTCTGCTTAGTAGCACACTGTACATGGTGCGAATCAATAATTTTCTCAACCTCTATGTGTAACTTCTTTAAGATAGCTGTGGGAGAACTATCAGAGATGGACATATCAGATTGTTGTCATAGTGACATGAGTTATGTTGTTATTCTTGTGCATTCTGAATTAATCACATCACCAGATCTACAGGTGCATCTCAATAAATTAGAATGTCGTGGAAAAGTTAATTTATTTCAGTAATTCAACTCAAATTGTGAAACTCGTGTATTAAATAAATTCAGTGCACACAGACTGAAGTAGTTTAAGTCTTTGGTTCTTTTAATTGTGATGATTTTGGCTCACATTTAACAAAAACCCACCAATTCACTATCTCAACAAATTAGAATACTTCATAAGACCAATAAAAAAACATTTTTAGTGAATTGTTGGCCTTCTGGAAAGTATGTTCATTTACTGTACATGTACTCAATACTTGGTAGGGGCTCCTTTTGCTTTAATTACTGCCTCAATTCGGCGTGGCATGGAGGTGATCAGTTTGTGGCACTGCTGAGGTGGTATGGAAGCCCAGGTTTCTTTGACAGTGGCCTTCAGCTCATCTGCATTTTTTGGTCTCTTGTTTCACATTTTCCTCTTGACAATACCCCATAGATTCTCTATGGGGTTCAGGTGTGGTGAGTTTGCTGGCCAGTCAAGCACACCAACACCATGGCCATTTAACCAACTTTTGGTGCTTTTGGCAGTGTGGGCAGGTGCCAAATCCTGCTGGAAAATGAAATCAGCATCTTCAAAAAGCTGGTCAGCAGAAGGAAGCATGAAGTGCTCCAAAATTTCTTGGTAAACGGGTGCAGTGACTTTGGTTTTCAAAAAACACAATGGACCAACACCAGCAGATGACATTGCACCCCAAATCATCGCAGACTGTGGAAACTTAACACTGGACTTCAAGCAACTTGGGCTATGAGCTTCTCCACCCTTCCTCCAGACTCTAGGACCTTGGTTTCCAAATGAAATACAAAACTTGCTCCCATCTGAAAAGAGGACTTTGGACCACTGGGCAACAGTCCAGTTCTTCTTCTCCTTAGCCCAGGTAAGACGCCTCTGACGTTGTCTGTGGTTCAGGAGTGGCTTACCAAGAGGAATACGACAACTGTAGCCAAATTCCTTGACACGTCTGTGTGTGGTGGCTCTTGATGCCTTGACCCCAGCCTCAGTCCATTCCTTGTGACGTTCACTCAAATTCTTGAATCGATTTTGCTTGACAATCCTCATAAGGCTGCGGTTCTCTCGGTTGGTTGTGCATCTTTTTCTTCCACACTTTTTCCTTCCACTCAACTTTCTGTTAACATGCTTGGATACAGCACTCTGTGAACAGCCAGCTTCTTTGGCAATGAATGTTTGTGGCTTACCTAGTGAACCAAACTGAGAGACCATTTTGAAGGCTCAGGAAACCTTTGCAGGTGTTTTGAGTTGATTAGCTGATTAGCATGTCACCATATTCTAATTTGTTGAGATAGTGAATTGGTGGGTTTTTGTTAAATGTGAGTCAAAATCATCACAATTAAAAGAACCAAAGACTTAAACTACTTCAGTCTGTGTGCATTGAATTTATTTAATACACGAGTTTCACAATTTGAGTTGAATTACGGAAATAAATTAACTTTCCCACGACATTCTAATTTATTGAGATGCACCTGTATAATTGTGACATAAATGTCATAGTGTGAATACCAGTGTTGAATTATGAACGGACTCTCGAAAGTGCCACAATTTCACAGGTGAGAAATAAAGTTCTCTGCGGTTTTCAAATACCACGGTATTCATGTTTTTTTGTTTGTTTTTTTTTGTTTTTTTTAGGTTTTTTTAGGTAGTTGCATATGATAATAGATATTCATCATTTTAAAAAATAAAATCCCATGATGGCTGCACTCTTTAACATCTTGTTATAACTTATAATGCGTGAATCACTTGAATAATTTGTCAATATTGATAACAAGTGCAAGCATAGATTTTGATCTGTGATACTGATGCTCTGGTTACTGGCTCATAAATAAAACTTGTGAATCTCCTATCAATCAGTAGTACTTCCAGAGCTGTTGTTATATATGTATACATTAATATATATACATTATACATTATACATTATAGTTGATCTGGTGAAGTTTTCTAGATGTAGATGTTTATTAACTATATTTATGGAAGGAGTCTCCTGTGTCAAAGCTTTGTAACAGTAATTTTGCGCTTTAAATTTTGGACTGTTTGCGCTTTTCGGTTTCTCGTAATGTGACAAGCTGCATTTTTTTTTTTTTTTTTGTCTTAACTTTAGTAACTTTAGTAAGAAAACGCGATAATGGGAGCTAACTTGTCTCACTGATGTCTACAGCATTAGCAAAAAAACAATTGTGAGCCTGCTACAGCCTTTAGAATGTAAAAATGTGTGTTTTTAAATGACTTCTGTATGTTAAGAGTTATAAGTCATTTTAATTCATGTGTGGACAACGTCGACATTCCGGGCCGGATCTAGGCATGGGCAGGGGTGGTCTGAGCACACCCAAATGTCTGTCTTCCCCACTAAATCAGAACTTAGGCAAAGACAACATTTAATTTTTTTCTTTTTTTGATTATTTGCGTATTGGTTAAAAACAATCTGAGGCGGGCAGAGTGTTGAGAAGTTTGAGGAAGGGCTGTAGACTGCTCCAACCAGTCACAAAATAATGCCAGAAAATTACAGTATTTTTCTATGATTGTATTGGCTGAAAGCAACGATGCGTTCTACACTCACGAGACTGCTTCAGTCTGCCAACCTTCTTTAGCTGGCACGAACCGGGCCTATCGACGTTTTAACTCAGTGGGTGGAATTGCCAGACGGTCCCTTACATAACTTGCGCCATGATACCGCGTCAGAACATTCTCACATTCTCAGGTGTAAATATGCAGCTCTAATACGCGCTGGCATTTTTGAGTAAAAGTTTTATGTCCGATATAATAATTGAATGTTATTAAAACTAATGGTGGTATTGATATCTGTGTAAGACTGTCGCCTCTATAGAAGAAGGGCAGGGGAAAGTGAATATCCAGCGAATATCGAACCAAATTTTCCCGGTGGACATGTCATCCTCCCTCACTGTAACCCTCTTACTGCCTTTGAAAAGCACGTAATGACCTTGTCGGAGAGAAGCAACTTGTTTGACGAAGCCATTGATGGATTCTGCATGTTTTTCAGTTAGTTAAATTACACTCGGGTTATGCGAGCATGCCACAAAACGAAATAACTCCAACTCAAAAAATAAGACGGGAAGAAATAAGGTATATTTGAAATACATTGCTTTTTTGTAGCAAAAATGAGTTTTAAACATAGTTAATTAATAATTTAATTTTCAGCATTATCACAAAAAATTAATGAACGCGTCGTCATTTGTATTTTGTTTTTCAATTTGAAACCAAAAACGAATGAACGCGACGTAAACGGACCAGGTCATAACTCGTTAAAGTCACAAATCCATCAGATGTTACAGTGAGGTGATATGAATAAATGGTGTTGCAGTTCTCAGATATGGTTGTTCCAGCTTACAGCTCCAGTTCCTATTTTGAACCAGTTGTTTTCTGTGTCCATAATTGGTACCTTGCTCTCTTTTAGAGTGCCGCTTGTCCTTTAGGTGCGAGAAGTAATTACCCCTTAAATGTTGAAAGAAGTAAGTCTGCTACTCAATCTAGAGGACTGCATATTATACACTATATGGCCAAAAATTTGTGGACACCTGACCATCACACCCATATGTGCTTTCTGAACATCCCATTCCATATTTACTCCCCCTTTGCTGTTATAAAAATATCCACTCTTCTGGGAAGGCTTTCCACTAGATTTTGGAGCATTTGTTCTAATTCATCCCAAAGGTGTTCAGTGGTTTTGAGGTCAGGGCTCTGTGCAGGCCACTTGAGTTCTTCCACACCAACCTTGGCAAACCATGTCTTCATGGAACTTGCTTTGTGCACAGGGGTATTGTCATGCTGGAACAGTTTTGCGCCTTTTAGTTCCAGTGAAGGGAAATAGTAATGCCACAGCATACAAAGACATCCTACGGTGGGGGGTAAAAAGTATTTGATCCCCTGCTGATTTTGTACGTTTGCCCACTGACAAAGAAATGATCAGTCTATAATTTTAATGGTAGGTGTATTTTAACAGTGAGAGACAGAATAACAACAAAAAAATCCAGAAAAACACATTTCAAATAAGTTATAAATTGATTTGCATTTTAATGAGGGAAATAAGTATTTGACCCCTTCGACTTAGTACTTGGTGGCAAAACCCTTGTTGACAATCACAGAGGTCAGAAGTTTCTTGTAGTTGGCCACCAGGTTTGCACACATCTCAGGAGGGATTTTGTCCCACTCCTCTTTGCAGATCCTCTCCAAGTCATTAAGGTCATTTTCAATGCCCTGGCTGAGGGAAGGAGGTTCTCACCCAAGATTTGACGGTACATGGCCCCGTCCATCGTCCCTTTGATGCGGTGCAGTTGTCCTGTCCCCTTAGCAGAAAAACACCCCCAAAGCATAATGTTCCCACCTCCATGTTTGACGGTGGGGATGGTGTTATGACTTGGGGTCATAGGCAGCATTCCTCCTCCTCCAAACACAGCGAGTTGAGTTGATGCCAAAGAGATCTGACCACACCTGACCACAACACTTTCACCCAGTTCTCCTCTGAATCATTCAGGCAAACTTCAGACGGGCCTGTACGTGTGCTTTCTTGAGCAGGGGGACCTTGCGGGCGCTGCAGGATTTCAGTCCTTCACAGCGTAGTGTGTTACCAATTGTTTTCTTGGTGACTATGGTCCCAGCTGCCTTGAGATCATTAACAAGATCCTCCCGTGTAGTTCTGGGCTGATTCCTCACCGTTCTCATGATCACTGAAACTCCACGAGGTGAGATCTTGCATGCAGCCCCAGACCGAGGGAGACTGACAGTTTCTTCCATTTGCGAATAATCACACCAACTGTTGTCACCTTCTCACCAAGCTGCTTGGCGATGGTCTTGTAGCCCATTCCAGCCTTGTGTAGATCTACAATCTTGTCCCTGACATCCTTGGACAGCTCTTTGATCTTGGCCATGGTGGAGAGTTTGGAATCTGATTGATTGATTGCTTCTGTGGACAGGTGTCTTTTTACAGGTAACGAATTGAGATTAGGAGCACTACCTTTAAGAGAGTGCTCCTAATCTCAGTTCATTACCTGTGTAAAAGACACCTGGGAGCCAGAAATCTTGCTGACTGATAGGAGATCAAATACTTATTTCCCTCATTAAAATGCAAATCAATTTATAACTTTTTTGAAATGTGTTTTTCTGGATTTTTTTGTTGTTATTCTGTCTCTCACTGTTAAAATACACCTACCCTTAAAATTATAGACTGATCATTTCTTTGTCAGTGGGCAAACATACAAAATCAGCAGGGGATCAAATACTTTTTCCCCCCACTGTATATCATTGTGTGCTTCCAACTTTGTGGAACAGTTTGAGGAAGAACCACGTATGGGTGTGATGGTCACGTGTCCACAAACTTTTGGCCATATAGTATATGTTATTCTCCTTGTCTTTTGATGTCTGATCCAGATTCTGTCTGAATCTGTTGTTGTGTGTTGAGATGTTAGTTTAAAATCTCTGTGAGACTCTTGACAATGCCTCAGGCTGGCAGCTCCAGGAGAGTGTCCTGATGTCTCTGGGGCTTTCTTTCTTCTGAAGCATACTGTAGTGCATGCAGAATAAAATCTTCTTCCCACACTCATCTTAATTCAGTCATTCAGAGGGTGTGCTGCCCACAGAGTACAAATTAATTGAATCCACTCCAGTTGCAATTGCGCTCATTTGTAACGCTTCACCTCATTCGTTTCACAGATCAAGGACATGAAGTTGGGAATAAAATCTTCAACTGCCAGATTCTTGATGCTCTACAAGGAAACTCTGGTTGCCATAGAAACATCACAGCCTCTAAACAAACTTGCTGCATTCAGGGTCCTGCATTCACACTTCAAGGTCATTATGAAAGCATGAGAACACTCCTACCTATACCTCTTTCTCTCTCTCTGTCTGCCTCTCTTTCACGTTCTCCTCTCTCATATGGACCGGCATTTAAATTTTTCTCTGTTCCTTCATAACTCTTCACGCTTTCGCTGCTCCTCTCCAGTGTTCAAAGCACTGGATGTGAATAGGCTTTTCCCCCAAATATTCTTATAAACTTCTATAAAATAAATAAATAAATAAATAAAAATTATTTAGAGATCACCATACACTGTAAATATAAAACTGATTTGAAAATATGTTGCATTACTGTATGTACTGCTTAGATTTGAGTACATTACAAAACATACCGTTTTCATATTCACAGCTTTACAGTCGTGTTGTCCAGTGAACACTTAAGGATGATGTTAGCATCTCGCCTATTTTAAGGTTTCTGATGTCTTTAATTCTCAGTATACACCAGGAATATACCTTCAAATCAGCAAGCAAACATATTGGTTGAGTCTTATTATTAGGTTTAGGACTCACGTGCTCCTTCCATGCATAAACATCACAACATTATGGCACAAACAGTTCTGAAGAACTGTACTTAAGCATTTGAGTGATGATTTCTTTGATTAAACCGCTCTTGTGTTTCTTCTTACATATCCCCACAGGAAGTATTACTTGAACTGAGCCTCAGAGGTGGCTGAAGAACACCTGAGTCGACAAGGCTCTTTTCTTTTCTAACACGGACCTTTTAAAATAAAAGCCAAATGAAGTTGCAGTCTGCCCCAATAACATTAGGTGATGTGAGAAATGAGTGCAGGAACAATAAAGCGCACGACACAAAAATACCAGTCTCTTAGCAACGTGTCATCTTCACATCATATTGGTTGGAAAAAAAAACGGAAGCGGGTTCTGGACATTTAATAGTCATGCACGGTATATAGGTCCATTAGTGGTGTGTTTAGTTTAAATCAATACGGCGGTGTGCCACGTGCATGGGAAGGAGGCCATTAGCGGTCTATTCATTTGCTCTGGTGCAATTTTCTAGTTCGCTAAGCTTTATCTTACTCAGCATGTAAGATCACCATGGGTGATATTTGTGATAATGAGGGTTGAAAGAGAAAGATTTTCATTTTTATGTGTAGTTTTATTTCCTCCCAATCATGATTTTACTTTGCTATGTATTATGCTCCTGCAGAACCAATGACCGTCTTTATCAAAGTTCCAACTGCCTGAGCAAAAAAAAAATATTGCTGCCCTGTATCCATGGTTACATCCAAGCCAGTATATGACCATGTTAAACAGACCCTCCCATTCCCACTAGGTCAGTGACAAGTTGGCATTTAAGGTATAAAAGAGCTCCATCGATACAGCTGCTACTCAATTTTGTTGGTGTCACATACTGCAATAACTTAAGAATACAGCTTCATTTTTTATCATGTCATCTTTCAGCTAGTAAACGAACATATTGTGTTCAAGGACGTGTTGAAAGACATATATAAATTAGATTATCAGTATCAGTAGTGCAGAACATAATGAGTAAGGAATAAAACAACACAGGGTGTGCTGTTAAAAGAAAATAATCAACGATGGGGTATTCTGATGGTGTCACCATCCCAAAGATGATTATTTCCTAATAACAGCAAAGTTTTATTCTTCTTATACCGCAACAATTTGCCAACAATTTCCAATTTTTAATTTATATATATATATATATATATATATATATATATATATATATATATATATATATATATATATATATATATATATATATATATATATATATTTATGTATATAAAAGACTTTTAACCGTTTATAGTTACATGTAATGTTATGGATGGTCCATGAAACAAATTAGTTTCTGTTATCACTTAATTTTAGCAGCTATAAACAGTCCATAACCACAAAAAAAAAAATCCAGTCTGTTACTAAGAAACAGAAGAACTTCAGTGGAAAATGTACTGACTGTTATATGTTATATCTACTGACAAAATATCAATGATTATACATCTTTGTTAAATAACATCATTTTAAAAATTATTAGTCTTAGGTTACACAGAGCCTCTGTCGTACAAGTCATACATAGAATGAGTACGTTAGTATAAACCTGTGATTTGAATTATAGCCAGAACTACTGTTCGGTTCTTGGTGCTGTCCTTGGAAGAGTTTAAAAAAATTTAAAAAAATTAAAAATCAGATATTTTGCCAACAGGGGTTTATTCTGCTGATCAGATGAACCTATATACCACTTGCAAATGTTTTAATAATGAAGTTTTGCTTTCATGTGGTTGCAAATCTCATTGCTTTCAAACATGACCTCATTTGGTAGTCTGATCAGTTTTGGTATCTTCCAAACTTTCATTCCCCCTGTCGGTAATATCCTGTAATAAAAATGGACATTATGAACCCAACGGTTGCTGAGAAAAAATAAGGAGTTACCTATCATCAACCACTGGAACTGTGAAAAATAAAAGTTAAAAAGTAAGAAACTATCCTACTAGTGTTATTGCTACTTGAATAGCTATTCAGAGCTATTTTTAGGTCAGGAAATGGTATTCACCATTTCATTCATTAGCACATTTAGACAGACTGATACTTCCTAATTGGCAGCTGGTAGTAGGAAGTGGCTGCTACACCACTGCTGAAGTGTCATGTAGTGTCCCTTGAAACAATGAAACCATGCCTGATGCATGTGGCCTTTACCTACCACAACTCCTGTGGTAACCAGTGGCATTTCTGACACTAGCTAGCCAGAGGCATCATAACATGATCATCAAAGCTGTCACAAGTGGCAGAGCCATGTCGACGTTCAAATTTTGTACGTAGTATATAATATATGTAGTTTGGATGGACAGGTCTAAGCTGGGAATTAGCAGTACCTTTAACGAAGGTCTGTGCAACAGTAATACTGTAGCTTAAATATCCAGACTTCACATTGTAGGCTTTTGTTCTGGAACATAGTGGCACAGATCATTTGCACTAATTAATGAAAACTTAATCACAAATTCATAAACATATTTTCTGATGAGTTTGAACTAATAATGTCTCAGCACAAGAGAGCAGTGATTCATCACCATTTGTAAGTGTAGGCCTGCTGTTTCTTCATGTGACTTAGTAATCCTATTGTAGCATTGCATTTGGAATTACATTGTGACTATGGAGTCACATACCTTAATGTAAATGACTTCTGTATCAGACTGAGCAGTTAGAAATGATGATATTTTGTAAGTATTTGACCTTTTTTTTTTTTTTTTCATACAGCTACAATGAATAAGGCTACGGTTGAAATTCATTTTGACCTCAACTTGTGTTCCAGAGTTTTGAATCACAGCAGAACATTCACCAACAAAAAAAAATATAAACACCTAAATTACAAATAGGACATTTTTAAATACATTCAGACATAATTAACGTTGTTTTGCCTCTTGCATGTTATATCATGAACAGCCCACGAAGACCACAAAGGAAGACCTCAAATTGTCCACTTTGACAAGATCTACTGAATACAGAAAGTGTATAGGTGTAATAAGAACCCGTGAAAGTGATAGCAAATCAACAGTCTCATATTTGCAAGTTAATAATTATTTGCATAACCACTGGATTTAGCTTATAGAGCTTACTGGGTAGTTAATTTACTGATGTAATAAAAAAAATAACTGCCACTAATTTAGCAGGTAGCAGCTGGATGTGGCTGTTTGTTGTAGTGGAGTAGCTGCCACTTGCTGTGCAATTAATAACTCGGTGCTTAGGATGTGTATCAGGCAAGGCAAGAGTTATCTGGCCGCCAAGGCACACAAGGCAATTATTGCCCGAGCATGTAGTTCACCCACTGTTTTTAGAGATTCCCATTTCAGATTGACATCTTGCATAGGGTTGTAAGAAGAGGCCTTAGGGGACTTCAGCACAAGGGGGATATCCCACATAGACTCTTAAGCAATCACAGCACAGCTTCCATCTAAGGGTATACAAGACCCATGTACTGGGGCTTCTGGCATTCAGGAGAATTTCCTGGATTGTTGGGCTAGGAGTCCTCCGTTGGTGATTCATTTCATTTCCTGGCTGAGGATGCCAAAACTCTCCATTAACAGCAGATCTGCTAAAAGAGGAATCTTCAAGGATGTTCTGACAGTCATTGAAAGCTGTAGTGGAAACCAAGGTCATGCCAGCCTTCTTGGGGCCACCAGAAACCAGAAAATAGGTGTTGAAGCCAGTCAGAAACCAGAAAATAGATGGCAAAGCCATTGCATCCTCTACCAGTGGGCTGTCTGGCTCTGCCAGGGAGAAGCACAATTGTCAATGTGTTTACTTTTACTGGCAAAAAGGTCCATCTGTGTCTGGACAGTTTTTCACTCCTGGGTTACCCCTCTGCGAGGATAACCATGAATGGGCCCACCTGAGGAGAGATCATCGACCTTGTGATAGTTGATGGCTGATAACTCAAAATTGTCTGAACAAATGAGCACATGCTAATATCTTAGAATGAGTAACAAGAATCTGAGGACCAGCCAGACCACCTTGAATACATGCTTGTGCACACAAGAAAAAAGCACACAAAGCTGCCATGTGGATAGTTCCACATGGTGTACATTTGGTCTGAAGTGTAAGAGGCGTGAAGAAGAAAAGGAAAGATGGAATTCTCCATGTTTAGGAGGGGTGAAATGCTCACTCATTCACTTACAGTAACCTCTTTATCCATGTCCAGGGTCATGGTAGATCAAGAGCCTATCCTTTGAATACTGGGCATGTGGCAGAAATACACCCTGAATGGGATGCCATCCCTTAGTATGGATCTTTTTTACAAACTCATTCACACTTGAGGCAATTAAGCGTAGCCAATCCACCTGCCAGCGAGTTTTTGGGAAATGGGAGGACACTAAAGAACATAGAAGAATTTGCGGGCATCAGGAGAACATTCACAGGTACTCCAGAGCTCTACACACACAAACACACACACACACACCCCTACACACACACACACACACACACACACACACACACACACTCACACACACCCCTACACACATACACACACCTACACTCACACACACACACACACACACACACACACACACACACACACACACACACACACACACACACACATACCAATACCAGTCAGCCATAACATTAAAACCAATGACAGGTGACGTGAATAAAATTGATTCATTGTAATCTCGTTACAGTGGCACCTATAAAGGAGTGTGATATATTAGGCAGCAAGTGAACAGTCAGTGCTCGAAGTTGATGTGTTGGAAGAAGGAAAAATGGGCAAGTGTAAGGATCTGAGCAACTCTGACAAGGGCCAAATTGTGATGGCTAGACGACTGTGTCAGAGCATCACCAAAATGGCAGGTCTTGTGGAGTCCATGCTTTAAAGGCTCAGAGCGGTTTTGGTGGCACAAGTGGGACCTACACAATATTAGGCAGGTGGTTTTAATGTTATGGCTGAATGGCTGATCGGCGTGTGTGTGTGTGTGTGTGTGTGTGTGTGTGTGTGTGTGTGTGTGTGTGTGTGTGTGTGTATATATATATATATATATATATATATATATATATATATATATATGAAATTAAAAGTTTCTACATAACAAAAATATACCGTAAAGAGCAGTAAACAGTAGTAAATGAAACAAAGTCAATATTTGGTGTGACAAAAAAATAAAAATAGTAGTCTCCAGTACAATTTGTGCAGTTTTATAAGGAAATGAGCTGGTAAGTTTTATTGAGCATCTTGCAGAACCAGACACAGTTCTTCTGGAGACTTTGTCTTTCGCACTCGCTTCTTATTTTTGCAGCAAAACCCAGCAACCCTGTGTTTTTTGTCTGAAAAGTGTCTCTTACGTAATATGCTGTGTGTGTGTGTGTGTGTGTGTGTGTGTGTGTATATATATATACACACACACACACTCACCATCCACATTTTTAGGAACACCTGCACATTTATCTAATACTCTTTAAATTATGACTCTAATTAAGCCAATTAAAGGTAAAAAAATCAATAATAATAATAATAATAATAATAATAATAATAATAAACAATGGTCCTTAAGATGCAACTACTGTATGTACTTACTTTTTAGAGGTACACTACATTCATATTACCATGTGAACGAGACATAAGGTACGTGTACAGTACTTTTTGTTCTGAGAGTGTAACAGGTTCAGTTAAATGTGGCTGGACATCAAACATGAAACACTCAGAAGACTATTTTCAACACTACATGTGTTCCTTTTTTGGTGAGGACCCAGCACCCCCCCCCTTTTTTTGCGTCCCTCTTTTACAGCAAGGGATGAGATCGAAAAAGCCCACGCTGCTAACACTTCCTGTCGATTCCCTCCAAACTTCATTGAGAGTCGGTGTGTGTCTCTGCGGGCGTTTCAGCCAGTGCGCTGCGCTCTGATGTCATCAGGCGGCCACAGCTGGAGCGCCTCTATAGCGCCAGTGCGTGTGAAAAACGCATCCTTACTGCTTTCGTCGCGGCGGAGAGTTTCTATAAGCCTTTTAATTTTTGCACCTCGCCTGTTTAAACGAACTGACGACAAAACGGTAAGCTTATTTGTTTCTTATTTATGGTTGCACTGTTGCTCCATACCAATCCCAGAGCACAAATATAATCTTTATCATCTATACAGATTTTCATAATCATTCTTTCATTTTCTACTACATTTTTGTGATTAAGGTGACTGCCAGGTATCTGTGTAGACTAGAAAAAATGTTAGGAAAAATTGACCCAATGTGACATAGACAGCTTTTTTTAAATTTTTTTTATTGCCATTGTGTCTCTAGAGGAGATGGATATCAGCGTGATGCAGATTTTTAAAGAGGATCAGTGTCCGACTGCTGGTGTTGAGGAGTGTTTGGTGAACTTGGACTCGCTTTCGGATGCGCCTCTGAACTCCTCAGGGAATGAGAGCTGGTCGAGCGAGGTCGAGACCCTCTCCCCCATCGTGCCTATCATCACAGCTGTCTACTCCGTGGTGTTCGTCGTCGGCCTGGTGGGAAACTGCCTGGTGATGTATGTCATTATAAGGTACGTAAAAAAAAATAATAAAATAAAATAAAGTCCTGACCTGATGTCAGTCAGCATGTAGCCTCTATTCCTACAGAAGGTAACTGTGTTTTGTTTGTATGAACTATAACTGGAATATACTGTAGAAGTCGTAATCCAGGTTGATAGACTGTTTATGAATTTCATTCTTGGAAATGTTTGTGATCGAAGTCTGATCGAAGATCCAAGAGCAATATTTGCAAATAGGTGGTCTGGCACCCCCAAGTGGATGTCGAAACTCATTGAGAGATTTAAGGGGAAAAAACAAAAACAACAACAACAACAAAAAAAAACAACAAATCCTCCCTAATAGTGTATGGCTGATTTTGTTACAGTGCACTCTCAGCACCATCAAGGATACATGTTTTGTACATTTGGTATGTATTTTTTTTTTTACCTGGGAAAGTGCATGTGGTGTATCTTTAAGTAGCTTTTACAGTAGTGATCCTTAAGGTACAATTAATTTATTCATTCAGTAACCGGTTCTTCAGTAAACACTCTGGAGGATCCAGAGCCTATCCTGGAAACAGTGGGCATGAGGTGAGAATACACCCTGAATGGGATACTTGTCCATTGCAGAACATGCACAGTCACAACAAGGGTGAACAATAGCCAATCCACATACTGGCAGTTTTTTTTTTTCCTTTTTTTTTTTTTAAACAAATGGATCGTAAAAAATTCACATGTGAAAATAAGTTAATCGTCTAAAAAATATCACATGAAAATTAATGAATCGTGTGGAAAAAAAATCCCACGTGAAAAATTAATCATGTAAAATCATGTGAAAATAAAAAACATGCGATACATGGAAAATATGTGAAACATAGCGTGAAGTGTCAAAAAATTGTGTGTGTCATGTGATTATTGACGTGAAGTTCATGTGATTTTCTGTAAGTTTAAATTTACAGACAAGAGGTAGCACATTGTAACTTGTGGATTTCTGAACTCCCGTTTCTTATTTTGAAATTAAATGAGATATTTCTGTTGTTGTTGTTGTTGTTGTTGTTGTTTTGTGGCATATGACAAATTTATCATACAAATGTTTTTCCACACTGTTGACAAGATGTTGCTTTTATTTAACGGACAGATTTCTTTTGGAAATGCCTAATTAGTTAGGATTTTATAAAGAATTTAGAGCTTGTGTGATTTCCCTCCCCCAAACAAATCTGAACAAAATGAGTAATTGAATCAAGTGGATTAAAAAAGGGGGAAACACCAAACAATGGTCTCACCAAAAACTCTCTTTCAATGTTTTGGTAGATACACTAAGATGAAAACAGCCACCAATATCTACATCTTCAACCTGGCAGTAGCTGACGCCCTCGTGACCACCACCATGCCCTTTCAGAGCACAGACTACCTGCTCAACTCATGGCCCTTTGGAGAAGTGGTCTGCAAGGTCTTCATCTCCATTGACTACTACAACATGTTCACCAGCATCTTCACTCTCACCATGATGAGCGTTGACCGCTACGTGGCCGTGTGTCACCCAGTCAAGGCCCTGGATTTCCGCACACCCGTCAAGGCCAAGATCATCAACATACTCATCTGGGTTTTGTCCTCGGCTGCTGGCATCCCGGCTATGGTCCTCGGAAGTACTCAGACCAACAATGGTACTCAATACATCTCACATGCTAGTAATGAGCATCCTAAAGAGTAACTTAATCCCCATGTTCACTACTAAGCCACGCATGGACAATTGATCCATGTCATCTCTTTTAGTTTTATGATAAACAATTTTTACATACATAGATGCACACAGCCTCTGGTTGGTTTGGGATTCTCCTGATTGCAGGTGTATGTCCAAATAATCAACAGATGGAATGTAACAGGGATTACCTTTTAAATTTATATTTAAAAAGACCAGTCATTTTTACTACTTTTACTTCTCTTTGTTAGCATGTGGTGATCTGACATGCATCTATAATTTTTTGCCTCATTTCTACCATGTTAATAATTGAAACTCATTGAATTCCCAGCCACTAGCTAGTTCTACCCTATCACATAACAGCTATGAACCAATGAGTGTAAGCTAAAAATCTGCAAACCTAGAGTACATCATAGGGTGATTGCATTGAAGGGGAGAATCAACAGACAATTCTGTATACATGATTCAACAGATGCATGCGATTATCTAGTGTCACTCTAATTGCCATTGAGAAGGAAATGACATCCTTCCCACCCAAAGAGCTTGGACTCCCATCAATGGATGTGTGTGGATTCAAACTCTTGACTCACCTAACACTTGGGCTACAGTACCATCCACTAATATTTGCACCCTTGGTAAATATGAGCAAAGAAGGATGTGGAAAATTGTCTTTATTGTTTAGCCTTTTGATCTTTAGTTTTTAAAAAAATCACAATAATACTCTGCTCTCATGGATATCAAACAACTGCAAACACAACACAGGTTCATAAAAAAAAAACTTTGTTAAATATAGGTGTGCAACAATTATTGGCACCCCTATGAGAAAAATATATTTGAAGTATATTCCCATTGATATTTTACATTTTTTAGTACACCTGGGTGACTAGGAACAGGAAATTGTTCAACCATGACTTCCTGTTTCACAGGGGTATAAATATGAGATAACACATAGGCCAAATTCCCTTAGTCATTCTTAGCAATGGGTTAGACCAAGGAATATAGCTGTGATGTGCGGCAAAAGGTTGTTGACCTTCACAAAATGGGAAGTGGCTATAAGAAAATAGCACAAGCATTGAAAATGCCCATTTCCACCATCAGGGCAATAATTAAGAAGCTCCAGTCAAATGGAAATGTTATGAATCAACCGGGAATTGGACATGTGTCTATATCGTCTCAACACACTGTGAAGAGGATGGTTCGAGTGGCCAAAAAATCTCCAAGGATCACAGCTGGAGAATTGCAGAAGTTAGTTGTGTCTTGGGGTCAGAAAGTCTTCAAAACTACAATCTGAAGTCACCTACATCACCACAAGTTGGTGGGGTTTGGAAGGGTTTCAAGAAAAAAGCCTCTCATCCAAAAACAAACTCAAGCATCTTCAGTTTGCCAGACACTACTGGAACTTCAAATGGGATTGGGTTCTTTGGTCAGATGAAACCAAAATAGAGCTTTTTGGCAATAAACACCAGAGGTGGTTTTGGCGCACACAGAGAGGTAGCCATATGGAAAAGTACCTCATGCCCCCGGTTAAATATGGTGGTGGCTCTTTAATGTTTTGGGGCTGTTTGTTCTGTTATTTTGTTAGGATACATGGCATCATGGACTCTATCAAATATCAACAGATATTAAATGAAAACCTGACTGCCTCTGCCAGAAAGCTTAAAATGGGCTGTGGTTGGATCTTCCAGCAGGACAATGATCCAAATCATACATCAAAATCAACACAAAATTGATTTACTGACCACAAAATCAAGGTCCTTCCATGGCCATCCCAGTCCCTTGACTTGAAACCCATAGAAAACCTGTGGGTTGAACTGAAGAGGAGAGTCCACCAGAGTGGACCTTGAAATTTGAAGGATCTGGAGAGATTCTGTATGGAGAAATGGTCTCAGATCCCTTGCCATGTATTCTCCAACCTCATCAGGCATTATAGTAGAAGACTCAGAGCTGTTATCCTGGCAAAGGGAGGTAGCACAAAGTATTGACTAAAAGGGTGACAATAATTGTTGCACACCTATATTTAACAAAGATTTTGTTTGATATCCATGAGAGCAGAGTATTTTTGTGAATTTTTTGAACAAAAGATCAAAAGGTTAAACAATAAAGCCAATTTTTCACAGCCTTCTTTGTTCATATTTACCAAGGGTGCCAATATTAGTGGAGGGCACTGTATGTTCACATTATAAGCTTCTTTGCACAATTCTGTTTTTTTGCTTAGATCTGATGTTGCAACTGTAAGTGCATTTGTAACCATAAGTGACCAATGTTTACTGAGATTGCACCTGTCTTGTGAAACACCCCACATGTGCAAATTAATTTCTAGGGCAATTGTTTTGAACACTACTTGGTTTTATTAGGTTCCTTCCAATTTTGCTGCTAAAATATCAAGTATTTCACCTATTTCTCTATCCTTCCTCTGAATATAGTCACCGCTGTTGCTGTCATCCATTGTTGTTTTGCCACGCTGCCAACACTGGATGAAGACGACAAGTGAATTCCGATCTGACCGTTCTCATTCATGTCACATGGCCACATATCACATATATATATATATATATATATATATATATATATATATATATATATATATATATATATATATATATATATATATATATATATCATATCTCAGATTTAGAACCACATATGAAAGTGGCTCATGTCTTATTTCAATTTAAAAAAATCTAAATTTTATGTCCACACAGTCCTGAAAAAATCAGATTTGTGTTATTTCAACCTGGTAATATGAAGCAGTCTTAGACTGTTGCATCACTGGAGAGCTTCTAAAATGGGTCCTTTTGACCCAAACAGAATAAAAGGGTTAAGAGTAATAAAGAAGGGCTAAGCACATCTTACCATTTGATTTACGAACATTATATATTTTATTTTATATTATACTGTGTGTATATATATATATATATATATATATATATATATATATATATATATATATATATATATATATATATATATATATATATATATATATATATATTCCATTCCATCTTCCAAAGATGATTGTGTTTTTCACAAGCGTTCTCCAAGATGACTTTTTGTTCCCTCATTTTTCTTAGGCACTACAGAGTGTGCTCTGCAGTTCCCTGATCCCTATGTCTACTGGGACACACTGATGAAGATCTGTGTATTTGTCTTTGCTTTTGTGGCACCTCTGATCATCATTAGTGTGTGTTACACTCTAATGGTGTTGCGACTGAAGAGCGTTCGTCTGCTATCAGGCTCACGTGAGAAGGACCGCAATCTGCGGCGTATCACGCGTCTTGTTCTAGTGGTGGTGGCTGTGTTCGTCGTGTGCTGGACGCCCATTCACATCTTCATCCTGGTGAAGGCCCTGGCGCCTGGCGTGCCTGAGACCACAGCCGTCATGGGCGCCTACTTCTTCTGTGTGGCACTCGGCTACACTAACAGCAGCCTCAACCCCATCCTCTATGCCTTTCTGGATGAGAATTTCAAGCGCTGCTTCCGTGATTTCTGCTGCTTGACACGAAGCAAGGCAGACGGTGTGGGCGTGACACGGGTCAGGAGCACCCTCCGCGAGCACACGTGCCAGGTAGAGGGAAGAGGCGAGGGAGGCCGTGGCAGATCGGTATGACTAGCTGTGGAGCTCTCCTCCTTCCAAGGCCTGGAAATCTCTAATGACCTGGGATTGACACAGATCACCACCACCTTCTGAGGAGGAAACAGATGAAGATGGGCCTTTTAGGTGTGAGAGCCACATCCTTAGGGAGCATATAAAAAGAATTGTTCCATAATTTAGTGTCTAAAATAAGTATTTCATTCTACTTATGTTTAGCCATATTCATTTTTCTAGATTCACTTCTGTAGTCTTATTAATAAATACTTAATGCTTAACCCAATAGTTTAACTAAACATAGTCTTATTACCCAGAATGTCTGAAGGTTTCAGAAGAGCTTTAGCTTCTGATGGAGTTTCTGGCAAGTTACTGGACAGAGACAGACACGTGCTCCAGTGCTCAGTCAAGTCAGCTGATTTGCCTGCAATGTGACTTTCTGAAACTTCTACATCATGCACATATACTGAAGAGGCTTTAATTCTCCCTGTTCATGAACTCGGCTGAAATATTAGTTCCTACCCAACTCCCACAATCCTTTATGTGCTGTATTTCCCGTATCCGATGGCGCCCGAGCCAGAGACCAAAGACAGTGTCTGATAAAGTACGAATGACAGTTGTAGGTGATGCTCTATATCTGAGCATTACACAGTTGAATTCTCCATCTAAGTGCATTATAAACGAAAATGGAGTCGGATGCAATGGGTTTTACTTCATATGTTGGAATGAAAAAAAAAAGAACCGTGTGGACATGTGATTGGGGATAACTTTTATGAAGACTGTGAATTAATCATTTTATACATACGTGTATAAAACATATAAATTCACCAGTGAAACATGATGATAACTTAGGAATCAGTGTCTTATTATTATTTTTTTTTAAATTGTCATCAGCAACACTTGTCTGTGTCTGCAGGAAAATAACCATTATACATATTTGACATTAAGAACTGCTGACTGCTGCTTTTCACTGCATTTTTTAAGTGATCATGTGTAAAAAATAAATAAATTAATAAATATAATTTAAAAAGTGCTTCTTCGGGGAAAAAATCAGTATCAAATTTGATATTTAGTGATGGCTAGAAATATTTCATATCAAAAGAGATATCAAGAAAATGATTTATAGACCTCTTGCTGCAAATCTTAGATGTAGTTTTTGGACAGAGGGCTCTACAAAAACGAAAAACTTGAATCTGTTGTTAAGTTGTATATGTTAGATACCATTTGGTGTCTTACTCGAATGAGTAAGAAAATATTCACATAGTTCACGGTGACATTTGAACGGAATATCATTGTCAGTAAAGCTGTGAGTTCTAAATCTAAAGATATTAAATAACCATGTGATAAATTATGCTATGGTATTTTTTTTTTATATTATCTAAAGCAGCACACTGTACGTCATTAAGGAAAGGAGGTCTCTTCAGATATTTACATGTTTACGTGTTTGGTCATCGTTGTTTACTGGTCATGCAGTATTGTATGTAAGTGCTGACTATGTAGATAATGAATTACATATTAGATAATGAATGTAGATAATGAATGTAGATAATGATTAGTGACAACATCTGTGGCTCTGCAACGCACGCATGGTGCCCTGTGATGGATTGATGTCACACAGGGTGTTCCCAGCATTCCCAGGCTCACCTCAACCCTGACCAGGATAAAGTGGTTCCTGAAGATGAATGAATGAATCTTGTCTGTGTAGCTACAGTATTATGTGGCTTGAATGTAACTTGTAAAATCTATTACTAAATTCAACAGTGTAATAAAATAATAAAATAATTTCTGTTGTGAATCTGTTAATATATACAGTAGAAAGTACCACAATTTCCTAATTTTACATTTATTACATTTTGTCTAAAGCAACTAATTTTGTCACTAATATAGAAATGTATCCATTAAACTACCACTGCCCTTATGGTTGAATACTCATTTATACAGGGTTATGCACCTGGTAATAATTTACCTGCATTTACATTTCTATGTATTTATTTATGTAATATATTATGTGTAATACACAGTATATGTATACTGTATATACTGTATATATAATTTTATTTTATGTATATTTATTTGTTTGTTTTTTAGAGATTAGTAGAGGGATTAGCACTAGATTGGAGCCAAGAATCTGGGAACAGTATCAATTAATTTATGTTAATATATTTTAATTGTCTGTTCTTCTAAACTACATAAACTCTATAAAAGATTGGATGGCTGAAAACTACTTGCAGTTAAATGCCGAAAAAACAGAAGTTCTTATTTCTGCTCTTGCTGGTGTTCTCCCAAAGGTGATGGAAACTCTTGGTCCTTTATCGTGTTTTGTTAAGCCTACCTTGCGAAATTTAGGTGTTTATATGGGACAGACCTTGAGTCTCGATCAGCATGTAAATTCTCTTGTGCATACTTGTTTTTATCAGTTGAGAAATAATGCTAAACTAAGGCCAATTGTGTCCACAGTAGAGATGGAGATGATTATAAATGCGTTCATTTCCTCCCGCCTTGATTATTGCAATTCTCGTCTCAATTTGTCTTAATAATGCATCTTTAAAATGATTACAAGTGGTTCAAAATGCTGCTGCCAAATTTTTAACTAAGTCATCAAAGAGATCACATGTAACACCAATTAATTATTATTATTATTTTTTACATTGGCTCCCAGTTAAATTTAGAATTCAATTTAAAATTTTTGTGATGGTGTTTAGAGCATTGCATGGTCAAGCTCCTGCTTATATAAAAGAGTTGTTGCAACCTTATAACTCTAGTAGGAATCTGAGATCTTCGGAGGAGGTCTTCTTAGCTGTTCCTCGCTCTAGACTAAAGACTAAAGGTGACTGTGCTATTGAGGTCATTGCTCCCAAATTGTGGATTGCTCTCCCTTTGGATTTAAGATGTGTGGACTCTGTGATCATCTTAAAAAAGCAGCTAAAAACCCACTTGTTTAAACTTGCTTTTGTCTAATTTGTTTGTTCTTTGTTTTTGTTTTGTGTTTTTATATTGTGGATGTTAATATATCTGTATATTAATTAATAGAATGGTGCTATAGAACAGTTATAAAATTACTTACTTACTTACTTTATACACTGATATAAAAGAAGTGTGATTAAATGTTTTTAATATAGTTTTTTTTCTATGTCATGCTCCTAATTTAATTTAATCATTTAACGTCTCACAATTGGGTGGCCTTTTTGATCAGTTATGGGATCTAAATAATATCAAAATAACTTCTGATTCTCTTCTTGCAAGGATACATGATAGAGTAAAGCTGGCCATATGTACACACTTACATAGCAGTTAGCAACTGCCAATATAAAAGAAAGAAATTTTACAACTGAAAGTATTTCTCTATGACACAGTGTGAAACTGTATTAAATTATTATTATTTTCACTACTATGCCATGCTATTTCCTTTAAATTATAGTATCAGAGCTCAGCACAGCTTATAATTCATGCAAACCAGATGTGCAGGTGCTCCAGGTGTATTCTCAATAATGATGCTTTGAAGTAGAAGACTTTAAATGGTAGCGTAAGTAGAGGCAAATGTACCACTGAATGCGAGTTCATCAACTGTGATTGAGCTAATCAGCAGTGGCTCTGCATTGCCTGCATTCCTAGAGGTTATTTGTAATTATGTGAAGTGCACTATAGTGCAGAGTATGAATAGCTTTGGCAGCTATGCGGACAGTATACATACAACGGGGCCCAGAAGTTCCTGTGCGTCAGTTCTAAAACCCTTGCACAGGTTTGTCAAATTGCACTTTTCAAAGATGATTATTTTTTTTACTATTATAGGTCAAAATGTGATATGCATAAAGGTGATAACAATAAACTCTGGCTTACGAACATACATGTATTACGAATTTGTCATGTGCACCTCTGTGCCTATTACGAGTTCTAACTCCTCTGATTCTTAGCCAGTTCCCACATCACATCCCGAACCCTGCACTTCTAACGAGACACACCTGTATCCGATCACACACTCCTTTTAAATAACCGGAACTTTCAGTAACTCTTTGCTTAGACTTGCTTCAGCACTTTGCCTACTACTATAAAAATAATGTCTGACATAATCCAATCCAGACAAGAAGGAGTATGATTCTGCTATTCATACATACATAAAAGATTCACTTCTTAACCCTCCACCTCCTCCTTCACCCTCCTATCTGACTGCTGCTGACTTTGCCATTAGAAGATGCCAATCCTTCCCTCCTACCTCAGTTCCTACACTTCACAATCACTCGTCCCTTTCTCTTTCTATATCACATTTTCTCCTCTTTCTACAGAAGAGATCTGATGCATATTATCTGGTCTACCAATCCCAACACATGCCCGCTGGATCCCATCACTTTCACAATGCTCCAGGCCATCTCACAGGGTCTCCTCAGCTGCATCATTTCCATTATAAATGACTCCATAACATCTGGTCATCTATACCCGTTCTCTCAGTGAGGTCATATACCCACATGGGTTTTCATGTCACTGCCATGCTGATGACACTCAACTCATCTTCTCCTTTCCTCTTAGACACTCATGTTTTAGGTCAGCTCTTATCAAAACTGGCAGACAACTTTGTGATGGATGGAAGCTCAACAGCTGAAACCAAATCCCAGCAAGACTGAGCTGCTGTACATCCCTCTAGATGCATACTATCAGACCCATATCAAGAGATTGTAATCTCCAGATCACAGATATAATAATATTGGGGTAGTTCTGGACAACCAACTATCCTTCTTGCCTCACAATGCTAACCTGACATGTTCATGCAGGTTTATCCTTTACATCAGGAGGATCAGGCCTTCCCAATCCACAGAGGCCACTCTGGTGCTTGGTCAGTCCCTTGTCATCTCGAGATTAGACTACTGTAACTAACTCCTGGCAGATCTGCCTCTGTGGGTCATCCAACCCCTGCAACTGATCAGAATGCAGCTACAAGACATGTTTTCAACCTTCTGAAGTTCTCCCACACCACACCACACCACTGCTCAATTCCCTCCAGTGGCTTCCTGAAGCTGTCCACATCAGATTTAAAACACCGATGCATACCTACAAAGCCAAAAATGGACCAGCACTCACCTACCTTAAAGCACTTATCACATCTTGGACTGCACTGTGCTCCCTCAGAGCATCTAACATGGCTCAGCGAACCCACTTACCCTGTCCTGGCACCCAGGTTAAGGAATGAACTTCTCCTGGCTGATTCTCTGGTGGTCTTCATACTAAAACTAAAGACCTACCTCTTCCCCAAGCAGTTGAATTAACACTTCTATTTAAAAAAAAAAAAAAAAAAAAAAAAAACTTGTCTTGTTTGTTTTCTTTCAAGTTTGTTCAAACCTCCTCCAGTAGCTTGATGGTATTCTTAGTCCTTGACACAGCAAACTAGCATGAGGATATGTTTTCATAGAGTCTACAAAGCACTTCTGTAAGTCACTCTGGATAAAAGCATCTGTTGCAGTAAATGCTGTAAACATCATTCCTAAGACCATCAATGCATCAGTTTCTGTTAAAGACAATAAATATAAACTTGTCATCAACCTGAAGTATTTCCTGAGACTGATATACCCAGGTTGCTCTATTTAGAATATCAGTCTTCTATAATTCATTCAATCATCTTCAATGACTTCTTTATCCTGATCAGAGTCACTGTGGATCCAGAGCCTAACCAGGGAACATTGGTCATGAGGTGGGGACACACTTTGAATGGCATGCCAGTCCATCACAGGGCACCATGCACACTTAGGGGCAATTTAGAATAGCCAATCCACCTACTGTGGATATGTTTTGGGGGTGGGAGAAAACCAGAGAATCCAGGGGAAACCCATGTGAACATTCTCCATTTCTCCTGGATTCTCATGCACAGAAACTTCACACAGAACGTTACCTGGGCTCAGAATCGAACCAAGGACCCTGGAGCTGTCGATGCTACATGCTGCCAATCAATATGTTAAATCCAAATTGCACATTGTATGGCTTATTGAACAGAAAGTCTCCAGCATTGTCATGGTAACTATCTAACTTTACATCTGAAGCATTAATTTAGCTCAGCACAACAAACTACAGGCATGAATCATTGTGTTTTCCACAGCCACTCCTACTCCAGTAGAAGTATACTTCTGTCTTCACAGCCAAATGTAACTGATTTATATTTACATCTAATCCTTCAAAATCAGAAGTATTTTAGTCATGTGATTGGATGTCAGACAATTAATCCATATCTGCTTAAAAGCAACAAGGAAATTTGCATTTATGATATAGCCAATCACATTCACAATGACATTCACAAACCCTGCTGCAAAATATGTGTAGCCATTCTCCCAGGGAAATGATGATGCAGGAGACAAGAGCAGCTCAAATTGAGCTTTAGCCATCCTTCTTTGTGTGCGTGTGTGCACAGTAATTTTTAAACCAGTGTTCAGTCTTGATGTTTCAGCCCTAATGCTGGCGTTGCCATGGCACGCTATGATGGCTGGAAGCAACAGTTTATGGTCACTTGGAATGGTTATAAAACATTAATTCATCAACATGGCCTTGAAGAATAACTTTGCTTATTATTTTCCAGGGTAATTTTTGTGATTGCTTTTTTTTTTTTTTTTTTTTTTTTTTTTTTTTTAACGTATTTTGCTGTCAAGGAGCAGTATAAGGCACAATACTGCATCTAACAATAGATGTTTAAAAGAAATTAAAGAATTCTGTCCTCTCTGGTAGCCTGCAACTTCCACAGTATATTGTGGGGAAATCACATTTCACATATTTCACATTTTAAATATGGACTTTAAAATAAATAGGGCACGTTTATGGTGATTTCAGCATACTGTTTGTATAATGCTTTAGCTAGACATAAGCTTCTATATCTTGTTACCAATGTTAGCCCAGTAGAAAAACACCGACAAAACATAGAGTATGTAAGCACTTATCACACTCCCTATTATCTCCCTCTGATCCTCTAGTACTGCTCGACTGGTCCCACCATCTCTCAGGGTACAAGGAAGGCAGGAATCAAGGCTTTTCTCTGTTCTGGCACCTACTGTAGGTGGTGGAATGACCTTCCCCTAGATGTCTGAATAACATTGGCTGTGAGTCATTGGCTGTCTTCAAGCGACAACTAAATACCTGCCTCTTCATGAAGTACTTAAATTAGGGTTCAAACAAAAAACAAAAGCAAATTCTTGTTTTTACACTATATTAACTCCCCAACAGAGCTTTTAGACTGATTGTACTCTTAGTCTGTGACTTAGTGAACCAGTATCAGGACGTATTTATTTATAGAGACTTTAAAGCACTTCTGTAAGTCGCTCAGGATAAGGGCATCTGCCAAATACCATAATTATAAATGTAAATATGTAACCATGGGTGATCTTCAGGCTGGTATTCTTTTGTATCTAGTAGAATATTCCTTTATGCTTGTTTCCTTGGTGAATACAAATGACAGTTAGTACATAGTGTCCTTGACCCTGACATCAAAAGGGTGGGGTCCCCATTATCTCAGGTTCATCCTATGGCCATTCTTCACAACCCGACTGACTCAGGTGGCCTGGCCATCCTTCACTTAATTGTAGAACCATGGCTACATATGTAACCTTCCTCTCTACTTCCTTACATTCGAGTCTGCCATGACGGTTTCATTCTGAACTAGTGCTGAATACATCCTGGCCCAAATCTCTCTCCAGGAACTATATTGGACAGTGAGTGTTTGCCCACCTCAACTTCACTTGCAATTTTGTGCCCCATTGCAGGTTGATATAAAACACTAATGTTGGTCTGCACTAGTATATGTCACTCTCTTAGGAGTTTCTGAAAATTTGCAGAACTAGCTGCAGAACTAGTTCATTGTGAGGTTGTTGATATGCAGGCGTCAAGACTTTTTTTTATGAACATGCTGGGTGCTATAAAGGGAACGAGCCTTAACTGGTAAGTCTCTTCACTGATGGGAAAAAAAAGGAATTTGAATGTGGAAATATGTGTTTTGTTCTATGGTCACAAGCCCTAACCCTAACCCTGTTCGTTCACCATTTACACTGTGTATATAGTAAACAAAACGGCTGTTGTTTAAAAAAGACCTGAATGAAAAATGTGTGAATGTGGGTGTGCATGGGGCTCTGGGATGGACTGGCATCCCATCTGGGGTGAATTCTCCCATCTTGCCCCCAGTGTTCCTGGGATAGTGCTGGGATCTGTGCTCCAAAACCTGTCCACTAGAGGTGCAGAAGGTTTTTTTCCAGGCTCAGACAACAAAATTGGTGCAGGCAAACATCTTCACATTTGTGTGAACAAATTTGCGACACTCCACTGCTATTCTTGTAGTGCTGCTAGCAGAACTGTCTGAGCCCACTGTCTATCTAGTTATGGGGATTATCTAATTAAGGGCCGATATCAACTGAGACACTGTGTTAGAGTACTCACCAGTGATGTACACCTTGTTATTCAGCTCAATGGCTTCGTTATGTTTGAGCTGTATGCAGTGTTGGCTTATTCACAAAGCTTCATTAGCCTGTAACACTACTGTGGCCACCTGTGTCTCTACCAGAGCCACTGATCTCAACCTTAGTGCTTCTGCATCTAATTTGTTGCTAATAGCACTCTTCTTCTACTCTACAATGCAGCTGACCCTTTTCTTTCTCAGCATCCAAGTCCACGGTCCGAACCTCTAATGACAGAGGTTCTGATGTTTCTTAACTCTTTTCTTAGCTAAATATTGCATCAAGAACATGGGAAACTTTTTTGACAGTCTTCGTAAGTTATATTAGTAGTATCTGTAAAGCAGCATACTATCATAATATCTCAACATTAATTACAGCACCTAAACGAGAAACTTATACACGCTTTGTGACAAATATACTGGATTACTATAATGCCCTCATATCTAGCCTATGAGCTGTTTCACTAACTTTCACTGAGTTCAGATTCAGACATTGGCGTCACTTTGTTTTGAAAAGTGCTGGGGACAAAAATGAGTGGTGGTCACTAACCATTCTACCTTACCGCATTACTCGTTTTGCTCTTAAAAAAAAAAAAAATGATAATAACAAAAAAAATTAATATACTTGGAGACTGTGATTAGAATTGAATCATTGTGTACCGGTGTGGCTAGAAACCCTAGCCACTCTCTAGTAGCAGCAAATACGCTCTCGCAAGAATTTCGCAACGAGTTTTGCGATTATTTATCCCGTTGTAAAGAGCTGATGTTCTGGCTGGCGCAAATAAAGTTTATGTTACATGTATGAATTATATTATGAAGAATGATGGTTTGTACATGGTTTTCTTTTTATACATACGTTCTGCAAAGTATTTTTCAGTGGCTTTTAAAAAGTGGTGGGGACACAATCGACTTTGGTAAAAAGTGGTGGGGATATGTCCCACCCGTCCCACCCGCAAATGACGCCTATGGATTCAGAATCCAGACATGCACCAGATTAAGGGACCACATGAATCCTGTCCTTAAATCCCTTAACTGGTTAGACTACCTGTGCCTTACCCCATGTTTTTTTACATACAGTACAGTTTGTTTCTGTTACATTACTTGTTCAGTTGTCAAGCACGTTTGCCTCGCATCTCCCTGTGCTTTCCAGGTTTCTTCCAGATATTCGGGTTTCCTCCTCCAGTACAAAGACATGCTTTGTAGGCTGACTGGCATCTCTAAATTGTCAGTAGTGTGTGAATGGGTGTGTGAGTGTGTGTACGATTGTGCCCTGCGATGGGTTGGCACCTCGTCCAAGGTGTCCCCCACATTGTGCCCTGAGCTCCCTGCGACCCTGTGTGGGATAAGCAGTACAGAAGATGGATGGATTATTATTATTATTATTATTATTATTAATATTATTACTGTTGATTAGTCTTTTTTGTGAAATAATGCAAATATAGAGAATGATATCATAGTCTATACTATTTATTAATCTTCAGTAACTGCTTTATCCTGGTCAGGGGTGCAGTGGATTTGAAGCCTATCCCAGGAACATTGGGCATGAGGTGGGAATACACCCTGGATTGGATGCAGGGAACCATCCCAGCCAACATGTTTATGTGGGGCCCACATGGGTTACACTTGGGCTACAGGGGCACTGAGTGGGCATGGGCCCGGAATGGGCATCTTATCTGGGGCCCACTTGGATCAACTAAGAAGGTTCCACATGGGCAAACCCAGATGGGCTCCCTATGTGGCTCCTAGTTGGGTCAATAATGGGAAATGAGTGCATGGGCTCAAATGGGCAACACAAATGGGGCCCATTTTGGTTTCCCAAATGGGTTAGACAAGTGCAAACACAATCAGTCCCATATAGGCTGATTACATGGGTCCGAATATGCACCGCTGAAATGGTTTTTTTTTTTTTATTGTTGTTGTTGTTGTGACACTTGGACTAATGTTCAAATGTTATAGCTGGTAAGTTAAGCTACTTCAATCTAATCAAAATAAATACATAAAAAAATTATAAAAATAAATAAATAAATGCACCTAAAAATGCCAACACTCATGTAATTTTTACCCAACCAAGAGCTCGCGGACATGGAGAACAAAAACGTTAAAAAAAGAAAAAAAGACTATTGTGAGATCTTGCAAAACTTTTTGCAGGATCTCACAAGATCTCACACAGTAATGCCCATCCCCCACCCACTGACTTTTCCAATCGTGCCGCTGCCAATGTGCTAATTTTCCGGAGGTGACTTTGCTGTCAGTCAGTGTACCCAAGGTAAGAACTACATTATTATATCAAAACTAAAAACTGAAATGTATTAGAAATACATTGTTTTCACAACATAATGTTAACCAAAACATTTGTTTGGCTTCTTGTCACGTTAGAATTACAGCTGGCTAACATCACCGGGTAATTCCCTCAGAGTTCGCGCCTCTTTTTTACTGTTAGAAGACGGTATACCATTTTTCCTGAATTTCTGGTGCCCCATAACCAAAACGATAAGAACTGAGAATAAAAGTAGCAATTCAAATCTGTCCGAATGTGTTTAATAGCAATTTATCAAACAACTGTTGAACAAGCAGAACATAAACTTAAATACGACATCTTTGACTTCCAGCAGTGAACTCCCCTCTCATCCACAGCCACTATATTTTACACATGAGGATTTGTTGATAGATTGTCATGACATCTGCATCTGTGCAGTTCTTTCTCATAAAAATTTTAACTGTGAAAAAGGGAATAAAAAAGAGTGGCAAAATGGTTGATTCATTTATTTTCTCTTTTTAAAGGGGACGGAGGAGTGAAGAGCTGCACTGCGGTTTGTTTGTTTTTTTGGTTTATTTTGTTTTGTTTTTGGAATACTTCATTTTAGAGTTTTCAGATATGCAGATATGAACAGTACAAGTTAAAATCTGGAATACTTTACAAGTTTTCAAAAGTTATTTACAAGTTATTATAGTTATGTACAAATTATTCCCACTAAAAGCTTGCTTAATAAAGTAAATCATGAACTACTGGTCTCTCTTCACTGAAGCAATACATTTTACATTTTAGTGTACTTTAGTGGGTTAAATGTAATATTTGTATTACATATATATATATATATATATACCTGTTGTGGCCCATAAGAGCACTAGATAAGAACCAGCAGGGTCCCATCATCAACCCATATAGGCAGATTCCTGTAGGCTCCAAATGGGAGAAACCTGGGTTACCCATATGGGCCCTATATGGAGCCCATCAAGGGCCCATCATCAACCCATCTGGGCTAACCCATGTGGGGCCTCCATGGAAACTGAGGACAAAATTGGCTGGGCCGCAGTTGGGTAGCCCAGGTGGGCCTCAAATATCAGCACAGGTGCAAACCCTTTGGGCCCCACATGAGTGTGTTGGCTGGGATGCACACACACACACACACACACACACACACACACACACACACACACACACACACACATTCACATGTAATATTTAAAAATTAAATCCACTCTGTACATTCCCTGTGCGTTTTGTTCTAGCACAGACTGATGTGATGTGCCAGCTTGTGATGGACACTGTGAGAATGATCTTATCAATTCGATTCATCTGCACTATTTGATTCGGTTATAACGGAAAGCAGAGATTGTTCTTGATTCAGTTTGTCGAGTCGTACTTGCGAATCGATACTTCTGACTCACTCAAAAGAGTCATTCAAAGGAATCGTTTGCCTCACCACCAGTCTCCCAGCTTTCAGCTTTGACCTGAAGCAGGATCAGGGTGTCTGTAATATAAAAATGAACCGGCTTTTCGGTAGAAGCAGGAACCAGGCGCCTCCCAGCCTTTCGGACTGTATCGGAAATGTGAGCCGTTTTTTTTTTAAAATTGCTGTGTGTCTTGTCGTCTAGTGCGGTGTTGTCATGCGTCGTGAAAGCCCGGGCACTGACGCTTCACTCATGATGGCCGCCGTTTCAGATCGATGCACGAGCCGAGGTGATGGAGAAGAAGATAGCGAGGATCGATGCGGAGCTCATCAAGTACAAGGACCAGATGAAAAAGACGAGGGACGGCCCGGCCAAGGTATTTAAACCCCACTGATTATCAGTTCAGTATCAGTATGCATGCATGCCCCTGCACTAAAGCATGCCTTTGGCCTGTACGGCGGGAATAAATGCATAAATTAACTCTGTTTTACAGAATGCAGTGAAACAGAAGGCAATGAGAGTGCTCAAGCAGAAGAGGCTGTGAGTGTTTGTGCTATAATAAAGCTCACTGGTTTCATTTTTTTTTTTTTTTTTTTGTCTTGTTTACTGTTACAGTTACTAAGTTTAAGTTTGCAGGTACATGGGAGCCTAGCTGACCATTATTGAAAAGCAAAAAAAAAAACAAAACAAACAAAAAAATCCCATATACATTTTATAATATATGCAGATATTTGAAATTTTAAAGAAAACAGACATTTTGACCTAGATTTGTGAATATATTGCAAGATAAATAATTAGGTTATGACACTGCATGTCAACATGGTTATGACACAATTATAACCAAATCAATAATCAGCATATTGGCATAATCATAACCAAATATATGTTTTAAATATTTGTATATGTTCTATCTTTTTAAAAAAAAAAAAAAAAAAAAAAAGGTATTGCTTTTCTATTCTGTAGTCTATAAAGCAACATAATCTAGCCACAGGAGGTCACAAGCCAGTGTACTTTTTGTGCCGGTCCCAAGCCCGGATAAATAGAGAGGGTTGTGTCAGGAAAGGCATCCGACGTAAAACTTTTGCCAAATTCAATATGCGAATCACTAACATGACTTCCATACCGGATCGGTCGGGGCCCGGGTTAACAACGACCGCCATCGGTGCCGTTGACCTACAGGGCACTGGTGGAAATTGGGCTACTGTTGGTCGAAGAAGGAGAGGAGGAAGGTGTGTTAGAGGAGGAAGGCGTGTCCGTAGGCAGAGAGAGAAGAGGAAAGGCAGGAGCTTGGGACTGAAAGTAGGGACTTTGAATGTTGGTACGATGACAGGTAAAGGCAGAGAGCTGGTAGATATGATGCAGAGGAGGAAAGTCGACATTCTGTGTGTCCAGGAGACCAGGTGGAAAGGGAGAAAGGCTAGAAGCATTGGAGCAGGGTTAAACTGTTTTATCATGGTGTGGACAGGAAGAGAAATGGAGTAGGAGTGATCCTGAAGGAGGAGTTTGTGAAGAATGTTCTGGAGGTAAAGAGAGTGTCAGATAGGTTGATGAGTCTGAAGCTGGAAATTGAAGGTGTGATGTTGAATGTTGTTAGTGCTTACGCTCCACAAGTAGGTTGTGAGCAAGAGGAGAAAGACAGATTCTGGAGCGAGCTTGAGGAAGTGATGCAGAGTGTTCCCAGAGGTGAGAGAGTGGTGATAGGGGCAGACTTTAATGGACATGTTGGTGAAGGGAATAGTGGGGATGAGGAAGTGATGGGCAGGTTTGGTCTTCAGGTAAGGAACCCAGAAGGACAGAGGTTGGTAGACTTTGCTAAAAATATGGAGATGGCTGTGGTGAACATGTACTTTCAGAAGAGGCAGGAACACAGGGTGACATATAAGAGTGGTGGCAGGAGCACACAGGTGGACTATATCTTATGTAGACACTGTAATCTGATGGAGATTAGCGATTGCAAAGTAGTGGTAGGAGAGAGTGTAGCTAGACAGCATAGGATGGTGGTGTGTAAGATGACTCTGGTGGTGAGGAAGATGAAGAGAGCAAAGGCAGAGCAGAAGACAAAGTGGTGGAAGTTGGAAAAGGAAGAGTGCTGTGTGGTTTTCAGGGAGGAGTTGAGACAGGCTTTAGGTGGTCAGGAGGTGCTTCCAGATGACTGGACAGGTAGGAAGGAGCTAGGTGTGTCATCTGGAAGGAGGAAAGAAGACAAGGAGACTTGGTGGTGGAATGAGGGAGATCAGGAGAGTATCCAGAGGAAGAGGTTAGCTAGGAAGAAGTGGGACAGTGAGAGGACGGAGGAAAGTAGACAGGAATGTAGGGAGATGCAGCATGAGGTTAAGATAGAGGTGGCAAAGGCCAAACAGAAAGCTTATGAGGACATGTATGCAAGGTTAGATAGTAAGGAAGGTGAGAGGGATTTGTATCGGTTGGCGAGGCAGAGGGATAGAGATGGTAAGGATGTGCAGCAGGTTAGAGTGATTAAAGATAAGAGATGGAAATGTGTTGACAGGTGACAGGAGGGTGAGGGAAAGATGGAAGGAGTACTTTGAGGAACTGATGAATGAGGAAAATGACAGAGAGAGAGAAGAGTAGTAGAGGCAAATATTGTTGAGCAGGAAGTAGAAAGGATTAGCAAGGGTGAAGTTAGGAGAGCTTTGAAGAGGATGAAGAAAGGAAAGGCGGTTGGTCCTGATGACATACCAGTGAAGGTTAGTCACAGCAAGACAGAATACATGTGTTTGAATGAGAGGGATCCAAGTGGAACACTGAGGTTACAGGGAGAAGAGGGAAAGAAGGTGCAGGATTTTAAGTACTTAGGGTCAACAGTCCAGAGCAACGGGGAGTGTGGAAAAGAGTTGAAGAAGTGTGTGCAGGCAGGTTGGAATGGGTGGAGAAAAGTGTCAGGTCTGTTGTGTGATAAAAGAGTACCAGCAAGAATGAAAGGAAAGGTGTACAGGACAGTAGTGAGACCAGCGATGTTGTATGGTTTGGAGACAGTTGCACTGAGGAAAAGACAGAAGGAAGAGTCAGAGGTAGCAGAGCTGAAGATGTTGAGGTTCTCTTTGGGAGTGACGAGGATGGATAGGATCAGGAATGAGTACATCAGGGGGACAGCACATGTGAGATGTTTTGGAGACAAAGTTAGAGAGGCCAGGTTGAGATGGTTTGGACATGTTCAGAGGAGGGAGAGTGAATATATCGGTAAAAGGATGCTGAGGTTAGAGCTGCCAGGCAGGAGGCCGAGAGGAAGACCAAAGAGGAGGTTTATGGATGTAGTGAAGGAGGACATGAAGGTAGTCGGTCTGAGAGAAGAGGATGCAGGGGATAGGGCTAGATGGAGGCAGATGATTCGCTGTGGCGACCCCTGAAGGGAACAGCCGAAAGGAAAAGAAGTCTATAAAGCAACATGACATAAATTGCTGTATTAAACATGTAATAGCCACTAATGAGGACAGCTGTGCTGTCTTGTATGGCTGGAGTCCAACACAGTGTGCTGATTTCCTTGCTTTAACACACCAAATTACATTGATTGCTTGATTACATCGATTAGCTGCTAAACTTCACAGTGAGCTATTGAGTTTGGCGTGTTAGAGCAGGAAAATGATCTGTGCTCGACTGTGGCTGAGCAAGACACACAGCTGGACACCTGTTTAGAGACTGTGGTGTATCTGATATGGGTATATTTTTGTGGCTTATTATTTTGAAGATATGAAAGCCAACGAGAACAGCTTGCCCAGCAGTCCTTTAACATGGAACAGGCCAACTACACCATTCAGTCCTTAAAGGACACCAAAACAACAGTAAGCCTGTTTCCTTCAATACAGTTGACTCTCCTCTCCAATCTACAGGACATTGTTGGAGTCCAGTATGATCGATTATCTTGAATTAATCTGTTTACCATGGATGTGTACCTAATCTAATCTAATCTAATCTAAATGTGATTAAAATGTAGTGATACAAAAACAGCATGCGTAATGAGCTTTTTAATTGTTCTTTTGTAGGTTGACGCTATGAAGATTGGAGCAAAAGAAATGAAAAAATCTTATAAGCAAGTGAAGATGGATCAGATTGAAGTATAACAGTCTATACTATTAAACAGAAATAAAAAAATAAACCATAGCTTTTGCATCATTTTACATGTATTTATCTTGTGTGGATTACATCATTTCACCAAATGGTATAGCATAATTATGACCGTGTGTGTGCATTCCGAGTCTACTGTAAATGAATTAATCTCATCATTCTACGTATGCTTGGTTATTAGGACTTACAGGACCAGCTTGAGGACATGATGGAGGAAGCCAGTGAAGTGCAGGAGGCTCTGAGTCGCAGCTATGGTACACCAGACATTGATGAGGATGAACTAGAAGCAGGTAGGTGGTGTATATTTATCTGCAAATCAGAAGGTGATAATCCTGAGTGCAGCTCACTGCGTTTGGTTTTTGCTTCAGAGTTGGATGCCCTCGGAGATGAGTTACTGCTTGACGATGACAGCTCCTATCTGGACGAAGCCTCGTCTGCACCCTCAATCCCAGAGGGCATGCCCAGTGACAGCAAAACAAATAAGGTTACACTCGTATCAATCAAGTGTGGATTTATTTTTTCACTCTCTTGGTATCCTTTTAGTTTACAACATGTTTTGAGTGTAGTACCACTTTACACATTCATGTAGTTACAGAATCACTGAAGGGTTCTTGTGTCACTATCTGTTAATCAGATATGATCAAAAACAACTTTAGTACCCTGTATACTGTACATATTCAGGTCATCTGTTTAATAGGTTTGTCTATTTCTCAGGATGGTGTTCTGGTTGACGAGTTTGGATTGCCGCAGATTCCAGCCACATAGACTGTGATGAACACTGCAGGATTTGTTTCTTGACTAAAGATCATTTCAGTATTTTTGTACATGTGGCATTCAGGTGTGGTTTGACAAGGAATGCTTACCTAATGAGTTATTGAATCTTTTGCTAATCAAGCATGTGGCCTTGTAATTCTCTGTTTCCATTAATATATCGTTTAACAGTCTATATTTTTGCACATTAACAAATCTTATAAATAATAATAATCATCAGCAGCAGCGACAGCAGCATCCATATATATTGTGACATCAGATCATTAATGAATAAAGCGCAAACATGTACAAATGAACAGACTAGATTACTTGATTGTTTATTCATGATATCAGTGTTCAGTCATGGGTATTGGACAAATTTCTGGGCTCTGTGGACACTTTTCCTATCTCTTACAAATGCAAACTTTCTAATCCAGGGCTCATGAGGATCCCTTTATCTATGGGTCTTGGGTTGTCAGGTCCACTATTCTGTTCAGCTGTCACAAAATTAGATGTTGATTTCTTTACTGATTTATAGAAATATCCCTGCACTCAAATATATATAGTATTGAAGGGCAGCACAGTGATGCAGCAGGTAGTGTTGCCACCTCAGGGCTCAGGTTCACCTCAAGGTTCCTGGTTCAATCCTGGGTTGAGTGTTCTCTGCATGTCTGCCCGAGTTTCCTCCAGCTTTCTCCAGTTTCTTTCCACCTCCCAAAAAGATGCTGGTAGGTAGATTGGCTACTCTAAATTGCCTCTAGGTGTGAATGTGAGTGCGTGGTGCCCTGTGGTGGACTGGTATCCCATCCAGAGTGTATTCCTCATGCCCAGGGTTGCTGGGATAGGCTCTGGATCCACTGTTACCAGGATAAAGTGGTTATTGAAGATGAATGAAAATGTATAGATTCTAAATGAATATGGGCGGCATGGTGGCTAGCAACACAGCCTCAGGATCCCCGGTTCATTCCTGCACTCTGTTACTGTCTCAGTGGAGGTTTTCATGGGTTTCCTCTGGGTTCTCTGATTTTCATCCAACCTCCCACAAACATGCTAGTAGGTGAATTGGTTACTCTAAATTGCACCTAGATGTGAATGTGTGTGTGTGTGTGTGTGTGTGTGTGTGTGTGTGTGTGTGTGTGTGTGTGTGTGTGTGTGTGCATGGTAGCCTGTGATGGACTTATGTCTCATTCAGGGTGTATTCCTCATGCCCTGTGTTCCGACAATAGGCTGCGACCCTGACCTGGATAAAGCGGTCACTGGAAATAAATAAATAAACAAACATATATATATATATATATATATATATATATAGCTTTGAAAAGGATATTTTATATATATATATATATATATATATATATATATATATATATATATATATATATATATATATATATATATATATATATATATATATATACACACTGTACAAACATTTCAGTGAGGGAGTTTTCATACCAGAGTTGTTCACTGGGAGGCAGTGTGAGACAAACGATAACAAGCCGTGCTTTCTACGTTACATCCGGCGTCCCTGCCGGTCCGCTGCTTGTGTGTGGAGATGGCGGACAGCACAGTTACAGTGACAGTTGCTCATGGTAAACACTGCTAAACTTACGGGTTATGTCTTTATAGATTTCACTTAAAGATGATCACTTGCTTGACTTAATCGTTAAAACGGAAATTAGCTTATTAACATCCCTCTTAACGGGAGTAGCTGCTAGTTAACGACGAGCTTATGTTTTGTGTTTATATTTTTGCTAGCTGACTAGCTGAGTGTTTATATACACATATATATATATATATATATATATATATATATATATATATATATATATATATATATATATATATATATATATATATATATATATATATATATATATATATATATATATATATATATATATATATATATATATATATATATATATATATATATATATATGATAAAGACAACCATGACATGACGTGTTTGTTTCTCAGGAAGCTCCAAACACAGCATCACAATAACAGGGCAGGATGGAAGTGAGCCTGCACTTAAAGATCTGTCAGAAGCTCTGGCACAAACCACTGGGGTACCACAAGCTTCTCAGAAAATAATATTTAAAGGTAATAACAACGATGAGAAAACATAACTGTCGGACACAAAACATTGTAGGATCTACTGTCAGCGTTTAAGTTTAACAAAACCTTTTTTTTTTTTTCGAGAAAGACTTCTTAAAGTGTCAGTGTGAGGTCTTGCATCATGCTTTCTTTTGCTGTAGGGAAATCCTTGAAGGAAATGGAGGAGAGTCTGTCCAGCCTTGGAATAAAGCAAGGATGTAAACTTATGATGATTGGGAAAAGGGTAAAATATAACTTGAAGTAATCTGCTTTAGAAGGAGGTGTTTTTTGAGACGTACATTGATGTAAATGGAGATGTGTATGTTTTACACTTTCACTTGCTAGAATAGTCCAGAGGAGGAGGCTGAACTGAAAAAACTGAAAGACATCGAGAAGTCTGTGGAGCAAACAGCCAAGAAGTTGGAGAAAGTGAACGGTGAACTGACAGGACTGAAAAATGCATGTATTCATTCTCTCAGTGGCTTTTTGTGTTGATTTGTATGTGAGTTGTCTATTATATTCTGCGTGTATTCATTTTGGTCTGCTACCCATTATTTTTTAGGGCTTTTTAGCGAAGGATCTACAGGCTGAAGCTCTTAATAAGCTGGACCACCGAGTAAAAGTGGCTTCTGAGCAGTTCATGAAAATCCTTGAGGAGATCGATGCCATAGTAAATATTTTTATTTACCTTACTTATTTGTCACTAGTATACTTAAAGGGATGGTTTGTAATGCTGAAATTAAGGGGCTGTATTTTTTCTGGCCTTAAAATTTGTTCCGCTCCCAGCCAAACTAGAGCTCCTTTTGCTTAAAATGCAACATGCAACACATACTTTTTAACAAAAGGTGCATAGTTTGGCATATCACGGTAAACACGCTGCAGCGATCCACCAAACACCTGGGTTACAACCAGTTATCTATAATTAAAGCAAATTACTTAGTCAACCGTATCTAATTCTTTATTTGCTACTAATGATATAGCCACAGTTTTGTTTCTAATTTGGGATCAACCTGGTTATCATAGTAAAAAAAAGTAAACAGTGAAATCTAATTTTACAAGCGGAGGAGTCAAAGATAGGAGCGATAAGGTGATACAGGCACGAATACAGGAAGTGTGTGTGTATGCATATGATGCACTATTTATTTGTCACAACTAGGGAGTACGTGATCAAATAAAAGCAGACTACAAACCTTGCACTTCAAAAAGATCAAAATGAGCTACTACAACATCTTTCTACAGTACAAGTAACGTGATAAAAACAACCTGAACATAAAACGCAGCCTGAGGAGTTCATTTCTCCTCAGCATACGACATCAACTAATATAATAAGAGATAAATATAATGTTCCCTGGCTTGGTTAATATTAAGAAGGTTACTTATTTCTGTATTAGTATCGTTATTGACTTAAAAAAAAAAAAAAAAACAGTGCTTGTACTCGTACTCTGTCTGGAAAAAAATTATTGATTCATCACTAGGAACATCCAGTACTTCCAGGCAGATAACATGAATGCAACCTGCTCCTTCAGATAGTTAATAAGTACACATCACAGCTAATTTACCGTTCTAATACTAGTTTCTGCTTTTATTTGCAGACTTTGCCTGAGAACTATAGTGACTGTAGGATGAAGAAAAAAGGACTTGTAAAATCTGTACAGGTACAGGTGTATTTTTATATATATTTTAAACTATACCACATACCATCACTAATCAAGCGATTGTAGGTCTGTATATCAGATCTAATTTGTAATTGTCTTTTTTCTTTCTTCTTTTCCCTCACAGGGGTTCCTTGCTCAGTGTGACAAGATTGAAGCCGGCATATCAGATCATCTGGCAAAGATTCAGAACAAAAATTTAGCCCTGACTGAGTAGTGGGAAGTTAACAACAGCGATTACATTAATATTTGCTCTGTGAGCGACTGAGGAACAATCACACTGAGCTTCAGTACTGGAGCAGGTTCAACAGTTTATTTATGTATTCGTCCTTTAAAAGGCAGCTTAAAACCTGTCGCAGTGATCTGGAGGTTAAAAGGTAAACTGGTGGAAACGCTTGCAGCAGCCTTATGCCGAAATTCAAATTGGTCTAATGTTCTATATTGTTTTTTAAAGATCTGTGGGTAAGGACATGTCCACTGCACAGGTAGTGTGTCTCTAAGTACTTTGTAAGCATTTTAACGACAAGGTATATAAAATATTTTGTGTGCATAGAAATTAGGTATTTAATTTGGTCAAACGCGTAGTACAATATACGGTGCTTTAAGTCTCCTATCTCCTCAGCAGTGTTTTGGTTGAGCTGGAAACCAAATGAAACTGTCATTTAAAATCAAATATGGTGTCATGTTTAGTGATCTAAAATTCTCTATACCCAAGAAAACATAGCACAACAATTACAGTTGATCCCCTGCTCAAGATCCATTATTGTAACGGATCCTGAGCAGAGGACAAACGTTGTTGCAGTTTTATTATGCTATTAAATGTCTAAGCTTTAAGCCATTTTTATGTGGTGTGTGTACACAGCTTGTACTGTGATGTATGTTTGTAAATTGGGGAATTCCATCAGCTAATGTACTAAAATTGTGTAACATCAGATAGTAGTTATGCCAAATCACATCATCATGTGTTTGTGTGAATTATTTTGCTGTGGGCAATTAAAATTTGTTTGTTCTTTTATGATGCCTTCAAAATTAATTAACCACTACTCACATTTTCAATATAGGATTTCTAAAGCATTCTTAAACCATGCTCTTTTTTTTTTTTCCAAATCCCCAAAACAAGACATTTGTTCATTAAGTGATTTGATAATTTTTAGTATAGTGTGGTAATCATCTGTACCGTTACAGAAAAGCCACCCAAACTTACATGATTCACATGTGAATTTTACTCTGTGTGGAGTTTAGCATGTTCTCCCTGTGTCTGTGGCTAAATTGCAGTGTGAACTGTGTGTGTGCATGGTGCCCTGTGATGGACTGGTATCCTGTTCAAGGTGTATTCCTGCCTCGTGCCCAGTGTTCTTGGGATTGGCTCAGTATCTACGGTGACCACGACCTGGAATGTACATGTTCCAGAAAATGAATTCATTCATTCAGTTTTTCACATCATCACATATTACTTAGGTGATTACAAAGGGCTAATGTTTTGCAGGCCACCCTTGTAGGTACAGGTGCATCTCAAAAAATTAGAATACCGTGGAAAAAGTTCATTTTTTTTCCCGTAATTTAATTCAATAAGCGGAACTTTCATATATTCATGATGCATGATGATTATGGCTTACAGCTCATGGAAATTAGATACTGGAAAAATCCAGTATCTCAAAAATATTAGAATAAAGAATTTATAATACAGCAATGTCGACCTGAGAAGACTCTAATCAGCTAATTAACTCAAAACACCTTTTTACTCAAAACACCGTTGCTCAGTGGTCCAAAGTCTTCTTTTCAGATGAAAGTAAATTTTGCATTTCATTTGGAAATCAAGGTCCCAGAGTCTGGAGGAAGAGTGGAGAGGCACAGAATCCAAGTTGCTTGAAGTCCAGTGTGAAGTTTCCACAGTCAGTGATGATTTGAGGTGCCATGTCATCTGCTGGTGTTGGTCCACTGTGTTTCCTCAAGTTGAGAGTCAATGCAGCGTCTACCAGGAGATTTTAGAGCACTTCATGCTTCCATCTGCTGACAAGCTTTATGGAGATGCTGATTTCCTTTTCCAGCAGGACTTGGCACCTGCCCACAGTGCCAAAACTACTAGTAACTGGTTTGCTGACCATGGTATTACTGTGGATGATTGGCCAGCCAACTCGCCTGACCTGAATTTTGTTAAGAGGAAGATGAGAGACACCAGACCCAACAATACAGACGAGCTGAAGGCCGCTATCAAAGCAACCTGGGCTTCCATAACACCTCAGCAGTGCCACAGGCTGATTGTCTCCATGCTACGCCGTATTGATGCAGTAATTCGTGCAAAAGTATTGAGTGCATAAATTAACATCCTTTTCAGAAGGTCGACATTTCTGTATTATAAATTGTTTGTTCTAATATTTTGAGATACTGGATTTTTGATTTCCATGAGCTGTAAGCCATAATCATCAAGATTAAAACAAAAAAAGGCTTGAAATATTTCACTTTATGTGTAATGAATCTAGAATATATGAAATTTCCACTTTTTAAATTAAATTACGGGGGAAAATGAACTTTTCCACGATATTCTAATTTTTTTGAGATGCACCTGTACATACATTTACTTCCAGGACATAATTGATGTCTGTTTGGTACAGGTGTGGATGGGTTTTCTAGCCCTGTACGAGTAAAGTAATGTAACATAAGATGATTAAAGTGGAATATGAGAGAAGGAATTATTTGTAATGAATTATTTTTAGTGATTGTTTAATCGTCTCGTCAGACATGTTGAATTTGGCGGGTGGCACCTTTCTCGTTTGTAGCATGTTAGCTGAGTTGATTTTATGAGCTGACTTTTCCTCCCAAACACACTGAGCTGTAATAAAGGGCTTGTGTTGGCAGATACAAATTTCCAAACCTTACAGTTTGGCCTGATTTATGGTTAATCAGGTGTGTTTAAACTGTCTACAAGGCCCCATACTGTGGACTCAATCTGGCAACCCTGTATGCGGCTGTCCCCCTGTGGGCTAAATTTAACGCTCCGCTCGCCATACAAGGTCGCGCTGCTCTCCCCCGAGTGTTCAGCGGTATTTTTGGCCTCTGTGCTCCCGCACTCCGCTCCGCCGCCCCGCGCCGCCCCGCACCGCTGCTTTACCCAGATTTTGGTCACTTTCGGAGTTGAGTCGCTTCTATCTCACTTTTTTCCCCCTGCAAAATTTGGAGTTTGGTAAGAAACTGCATTTTGTTTCCTTGGAATAACTGGCGTCTTGTGTTTTGAGCAGCCTAAATGATAGAAAATCATTAGCTGGGATTAATGTTGTTTAAATTGGTATATACCTACCTGTCCTCCCTGCTGAAAAACAACAACAACACTAGAAACCCTCATAGAATTTGTAATGGTAATTGTACTGGGTTTAATGGAAACTGTAATGGCCCCTGTGGGTCTCTACTGGTAATTTGTTGCCTTCTATCGGTGGCATGTTATGTCTAGTGGATGCCATTAAGGACCAATAATGCTAATGGTTTTAATGGTTAGCCTATGGTTTGTAATGGTATTTGTACCATTAGAATTTCTGTGATGGTTTCTACTGTTTTTTTTGTTTGTTTGTTTGTTTGTTTCAGCAGGGCTGTAGTTTTTTTTCTGATGGATTTTTATTATTTTAAACAGTTGGTTTTGGTACAATAGCCTTGCTTTCATATTTATCTGAAAATCCAGTCCTATAATATTTAAAGTGCCACCATAATAGGTGTTGTGGCAGCCAATCCAGGTATCCTATATTTTCTGATAATACTATCCTAGCTACCTCATGTATCAATGAAATATGATGAACCTTTCTTTAATAGTTATTAAGTCTACTTCTTTTTGAAACTTCAGGCTGGGTGAATGAATTTTTGTACCATTGTTAATCCTTGTGAATTAGTTTACCAGTAACAAGTAAACTTTCTGTACGTTTGACTAAAATGTTAATAGATATTTAAATTACGTACAATGTAATGCATCCAGTCTGTAGTGCACTAGCCTAACATTTGAACAACTTTTCAATTGAATATGTTCATGCCTTGACCCAAATGCGATGAAATTGGCCCTTAGTTAAACTGCAAGCACACCTAAAGCACCAAATCGAGGGGGGAAACAGGCCTACAGGGACATTCAGAAATCAAGCCCAAGTCAATCCAAGATCCACTCAGGATGTCAGGATCCATACAAGTGCAACAGGAGCAGCAGCGGCGGAATCTGGAGACTCACTATGAAAGCAGCTACCACCAAAGCTCGCTGTCGTCCTTTAGCCACCAGTCTTATGCAGCTCACATGAGCAGCATGGGGTAAGAGGAGCCAGCGATGACATGTCACTGTGCTCTTCCCTGATGTGTGCTGACTGGTAGACTAGCACCTGGAAAGCGACCACACACTGCTGCTGCTTTTTAATCACGGCACCTTTAACCAACCTAGAGGCTCACATGCTTATGTAATAAATAACACCTCATCTTCCTAACTCATCCTCACTTGTTGCTCAGGATGAAATCAGTCTTCTAAACAATATATACGTATATATAAAGACAAGAGATAAAAAGTTGTTTCTTGTGTGATGTTTGAGTTTTAGCCTAATAAACGTGGCAAGAAATGGTGTTAGACCATAGAAGCAGTTTTCTTTTCTTAGCTAACCAAGTAACAATTTTATGATGAATGGCTTGTTAATGGCTAGACTGAAAAAAAAAGTGAAGTGCAAAGATTTGACCACTTAGTTTTGTGAATAATTGCATCATTTTATTTCAGGTATACGTATATTGATTAGCATTATGACTCCAAGTGTAGTGCAGCTTGAGACCATATTGGTTAAGTTCAAATCAATTCAAGTCAATTTTATTTGTATGTAGATTTTAATAAAAGACATTGTCACAAAGTAGCTTTTCAAAAATCTGGGTGTAGATTTATATTCAGATCCCTAATGAGTAGAGATGACAGTGGCAAGAAGAAAACTCGACATGAGGAAGAAACCTTGAGAGGAACCAGACTCAGAAGTGAACCCATTCTCATATGGGCGGCACTGGATAGTGGGATTAAAAATCATTACCCTTATACAACTGTATACTATAAAGTTAAGTGGTACTAAGTGTGTTGAAAGGATGTTCATTATGAGCTGCACTATCAAGGTGAGATTATCCAATGAGGGAATGGTGTGAGTTGGGTATAAACTGTACTTGGAAAGTGCGATCTTTAGGGTATCCATGTCAGACAATCCACAGCAAAACTTTAGGTATCCATACAGTCATACTTATAGTTTTCTAAAAGTTATAGGGTTGTGTTGGTGTAGAGCTTTTGCACTGATAAAGAATTTTGAAAAAATATTACATTCTTTGATATACTTTGGTTCTGTAGACAAATATACTACGATTCATAGTGGATCTCAATACTGTGATACGTTGATGTCTTTATTTTTGTTGTGCATCATTTCCTGAGAGTGCATTCAGCATTGAAACATTAATTTCAATCTTATAGTTATATTGTAGCGTACAGAATTTATAAGAGTTACGTGCATCACTGGCTGAATGTGCAATAACAGTGTTATTAGCAAAATGTTGAGACCATTCCACTGTCAAATCAGACTCTTTTAACAGTTATATAATTGGATTTTGTTGTTCCTCACTTGTTAGTAGCTTTGGATAAAACTGTCTCCCAAATGGCTTTCTTTAATAAATAATCCGATTTTGTTCTACATGCTGATCATGATCCTCCATGACCCAGCTAGAGGAGGAAATTGAACCTCTCTGCTGTTAAAAAGCCAAGGTTATTAATGTGTCTCAGGGCTATTTGTGGCTCATGACCCAGGGAAATGTAGAGGCTCAAGATCCCTGTTACTGTACTGCAACTGTAAAGCCATTTTCCCAGTTGAATTCTGGAAATGTGCAATACTGAAGATGACACTCTGAAGCTTTATGCTGCAAAGTGATATTATTGCCTTGCTTTTGTAAAGTGTTCTCCACTTACAATGATCAAACATTCAGATGCTATTTGATTGGATGTGGAAGACAGAAATAGTGCAAAGGGGAAGGGTACAGTACTTTCCCGGAACACACAGCATTTTCTTTTTATATCAAACCTGTCTTTTTAAAAATTATTATCATTTATTTTTATAAGCGCACATTTACTTCCAGAGAAAAAAAACTAAAATCAAATCCAAAACTAAAATCAAATTTAGTACAAACTAAATCCTTTTATGTGTACACTTTAGGTTGTTTTGTCTTCATTACAAGATTACGTAACCGTCTCAATATAAATCTCATCACTTGCTGTGATAAAACTTGCAATTGCAGGATTTTTATAGCAGATGAAGCGATGCTGAGAATAAATACAATATGAATTGCTGTGATCCTTCTCAGTAATAAGGTTAATGCTGAAAGCCATTGTAGTCCAGAGATAAATTATGACACTGCAAGGGATGAAGAATGATTCTCCCCAGATAGCAGAGCTTTGTGCACCACAGGCACTGCTTGTCAAGCATGTCAACAACAGGAAGCCCATAATACCGCTGGCAGGTGGAAATATGTGACAGGACTGTTTACATGCCTCCAGGTTTATCTCCTGTTCCGTCCAATTCAGACGGCCGTTTGCTCGTAAAACAACAACGCTTTATGTCTAGAACATGTCTGAAGTGCTTAAAGAAGAAAACTGAACAATCTTTTGAAATGTTAATTTTTTTTTTAAACCCCAGAGTTAAATGAGTTTAAATGAGTAGCAACATTCTATTTAATAGAAAATGCTTCGATTGTTTAGAGTTGTCTGTGTCAACAAAGAAAAGTTCAAAAAATTTTTCCCTAAATGTGGAAAATGTTGGAATTGTTGGAGATATTTAGCAAAAGCTGATTCAGTGATGAATAAGACAATAACCATTTAAAGCCTTGGATTAAACCTGTGCAAAAAGGACAGTGGGCCTCATTTAACAAACTGGATACAAACAAAATATTAGTAAATTTATTTGTTTATTTGTACTTGAAAATCCAGTTGGTTCGAAAAAAAATCCCCCCAAAGAACGTTCGAATCATATGAGTGCTAGTTTGTGTAAATTTACTTAAGGAAACTCACTAATGTGAACTTTCAAATCATATAAAAGGAATCAGTTATTGCTCTTTTATATAAGGATTGCATTGTCAAGTTGAAATAGTTTATTTGTTTCAATTGCATGCACATATTTAATGGACATTTTGTGAAATTTATTAATGGCTTGAAAGAAAGCAATCCAAAACAATTCCATAAAGTAAGACAAATAAGTCTAGCTTATGGTAGCCGAAGAGCTGCAGTGGCTGAGCTGCATTATTGGAAGATTTAGCACATGCTACGTGTTCAGTCATCATTTTGTGGTTTTCAGCTCACTGTGAGCTTTGCTTTTAATGGAGTTTTGTGGGTGTCACTAAATGTAGCCCAGCTGTCCTGTGCACACACAGTAATTTGTGGGTGGTTGGAATTTTTAGTTCAGTTTGGCTTATGAAAGCATTTATATCCAACTTTACTGAAAGATAAATCAGGCCCAATAAGAGCAACAGCAATTTTTGCATACGGAAATTTAATTGTTAGTCTTAATGACAGCAGGATAAAGTTAAAATAGTCCAGTAAGGAATCAGACGATTTTGTCCTTGTGCATCACATAGTTTTTAGTTTAAAAAGTTTTTAAGTGTTTTTTAGTTTTGCTTTTTTCCCCCGACACATTAACAGTTTTGCTTTTGTATAACTATAGGTCAGTGTCTAATCACATTTTCAGCTTTCACTAACACACTAAACAAGATCATCAAGTAACATTAACATTTTCATTCCATCAAAACTGTAGGAACTGTGACATTATTGTGTTTTTTATTGCACGTTAACAGTAAAAACCGCTGCCGTTTTTGTTTTTCTTCCTCTGCTTGACCCCACTGTGGGTTTGTGGCATGATTGCTGTTGGTTCTTCTCTAGGGTGCAGACTTCAGGTAAAAAACAGGAGAAGAAACTGAGCTCCATCTCCAGGTAATGAGACATTATGGATTTCTTAATCAAAACAAGGGCAAGAATAATACTTTGATGGTAAATAACACCGCCCTTGTTTTTTTTTCCTCCACTGCTTGTTGTGCGACTGCTGTTGGCTTTTCTTTAGGGTGCAGACTTCTGGTAAGCAGGAGAAGAAACTGAGCTCCATTTCCAGGTTAGTAGCTGAAACACTATGCTGTTCTTTATCAACGCAAGCGCAGGAATATTACATTTCATATGTAAATAACACTGCCCTTGTTTTTTTTCTTCTTCATTGCTTGTGGTGTGACTGCTGTTGGATCGTTCTTTAGGGTGAAGTCTTCAAGTAAGAAGCAAGAGGGAAAAAAGACTTCATACGCCAAGGAACACAAGTGCGCCTGCCTGGCACTGGACAAAGAGGAGAGTGTCGTTGGATACGTGGTGCCTGTTTGTAGAAGCAGGTGGCTGGCTTTCCTACTTTTCCTTCCTATTCCAAACACAGAATACTGGTTAAAATGTACCAAACTTCTTAAATAATATACAGTACTGTGCAAAAAGTTTTAGGCACCCTATTTTTTTAGTACAAACTGTGTTATAGATTTTTCATTTTATGATTTCTGCATTATCAAGTCAGTACAAAAACATTTTAGATTCCCAAACATTAGTTTTCTAGCACAAAATTAAATGTTACAGAAAAATGTTTGTACGTCATTAAAGAAAGCAGCATATTACGTAAGAGACACTTTTCAGACAAAAAACACAATGAAGGCTGCTGGGTTTTGCTGCAAAAATAAGAAGCAAGTGTGAAAGTCAAAGTCTCCAGAAGAACTGTGTCTAGTTCTGCAAGATGCTCAATAAAACTTACCAGCTCATTTCCTTATAAAACTGCACAAATTGTACCGGAGACTTTTTTTATGTTTATTTTTTTTCACACCAAATATTGACTTTTTTCATTTACTACTGTTTACTGCTCTTTATTGTATTTTTGTTTTATGTAGAAACATTTAATTTAATTATTTTGAAGGCATCTGTGCTCTACAGCATTTCTTTGCATGTGCCTAAAACTTTTGCACAGTACTGTATTTTACAAGAAGGGTTGATATTTGTAAACCTACCAGATCACAACCAGGTTCACAGTATAAAGGATAAAATAAAGGATAAATAAATGATAATTCAGTAGTTAACAGTTGTTTTGTGATCTCATAGTTTCACAAAATATATTTTAAAAATGCAAACAGAGTCATATCTGTTAATGCTGATGTATATAAAAACACCCTGTAAAGATTCAATAATAACGTAAATACATGACGTCTTTTACTTCCACTTGCATTATCGGTTCCTACTATTAGATTCATTTCTGGGACTGTTAAAATGAAATTATTTGAGGTTGTATTGGCCACCTATAAGCCAGTCCATCTCTTTGATCAGTTATTTAGCCACACAGGATCTGATGGAGAGCCAGGAGGAGTTGAAGGAGGAAGGTCTGGGCTATGTGGTCATGAAGAACCTCTTCTCCAGAGACACTGAGTACCAGCTGAAACTGGTGAAGAAGAGCCGCAGCACGACTACGAGGGAGTCTGCAGAAAAACTGTCCCTTAGCAAGAAGGTCATTCTTCTGTACCTGAGTAGTTCAAGCTGACTGTATGATCACATCCTGTATTGAAAATTTACTGTCTCCTGAAGAACAGTTGCGCTTGTGTTTTTACCGGATGAAGGACTTTTTTTCCCTATATGTGCGTGGTAGTCTGGAAAAACTCATCGGATATTGCTGTGGCTGAATTCAGCCAGTCAAGTTTTGGCTAAAGTTTGGGTTTTCTGCTTATAACGTCTCAACCAAAAATTATGTGAAATGTTTTATTTACTTTAGAACCTTGCTTATGTAATCTGCCTGCAATGATCATTTTATATAAGCAGCCAGTTTAACAAACACAGTGGCAAAAGTAGTCAGTCTGCCTAAAGATGTCCAAAACATTGCTAGCTAAATGTGATTTCTTCACACAATGAATGTCAGGCTCCGATCAGGTTGTTGGACAGCTACATGCCATAGCAAAATGCACATTAGCCCAATTAATTCAGTTAGAAATCAGATGCCAGCTGTCAAAATGTCCACAGTGCTCCTGTGCCGCAGTCAGAATAAAATTGTAAATGCAGTTTTCTGCATCTTTTTCTAGAATGAAATGCTAGAACATTTCAATTCAGGTCTTTAGTTTACAGAAGTATGTGTACTGTAGTATAAAATGCCAAAATTTCACCTTGTGAGGGGTTTCACCAGGCTGCCACATACATACACACATCTTAATTGTAACTAGCTAGTTTTAATTCAATTATTAGAGTCATTCATTATGCAAATCATTCCAACTGCTGTAATTTCTAGAAAAACAAAATGTTTCTAGTTGTTCATAACTCCACTCTAGCACTGTGTTTGCAATTTACAATATTGGTACATTTTAAATTTAGTGGGGATGACCCATACTCCTGTTTACGCCATTACAGATTCAAGAAAAGCACGAGTTCCAGAGGAAGCTGAACACGGACAGTCTGACTCATCCTCCTGAATTCATTGTGAAGCCGCGTGGTCAGACTGTGTGGGAAGGAAAGAGTGTGACCCTACACTGCACTATGGCTGGCTGGCCCAAACCCCGCGTGGCCTGGTGAGGCCTTATGTTCTGTGTTTACCATTTACCATGATTGTTTCTTTCTGCTTGTGGCCTAACTATTGATTTAATAGCCATATATACAATATTTATGGACAGAAACACAACATGAGATAGGGATATGACTATAAACATTTTTAAAATAGTTTCATAGAGAAATTGGGCCAAGAACTTCAAGGTAAAATCTTAAAGTAAATATATATTACTAATATTTTAAATGACCTATCTTTACCCAAATACTAACCCCATTTCCATAAAAGTTGGGATTTTTTTCCTAAAATGCAGTAAAAACAAAAATCTGTGATTTGTCAAGTCTCTTGAAACTTTAATTAACTGACAAAAGTACAAAGAAAAGATATTCAGTGTTTTCACTGACCAACTTAATTATATTTTGTAAATATAAACAAATTTAGAATATAATGCCTTCAACACACTCAAAAAAGTTGGGACAGAGGCATGTTTACCACTGTGTTACATCACCCTTCCTTTTAATTACACTTTTTAATCGTTTGGGAACTGAGGATACTAATTGTTGCAGTTTTGCAAGTATAATTTTTGTCCATTCTTGCTTGATACAAGACTTCAGCTGCTCAACAGTCCTTGGTCGCCATTGTCTGATTCTCCTCTTCATGATGCGCCATAGGAGACAGATCTGGACTGCTGACAGGCCAGTCAAGCACACACACTCTGTGTCTACAAAGCCACGCTGTTGTAGCACGTGCAGAATGAGGCCTGGCATTGTCCTGCTGAAATAACCATGGACTTCCTGGGAAAAGACGTTGCCTTGATGGCAGCATATGTCTCTCTAAAGTCCCAATATACACCTCTGCGTCAGTGGTACCTTCACACATGCACGTCACCCATGCCGTGGGCACTGATGCACCCCCATACCATCACAGATGCTTTTGCACCTTTCACTTATAACAGTCTGGTTGGTCTTTTTCATCTTTGGCACGGAGAACTCAATGTCCGTTTTTCCCAAAAACAAGCTGAAACGTGGACTCATCTGACCACAGCACACATTTCCACTGCCTTTCAATCCATCTGAGATGAGCTCGGGCCCAGGGAACTCGGCGGCATTTCTGAATAGAGTTGATGTGTGGCTTCCTCCTTGCATAACAGAATTTCAGGATGCATTTCTGGATGCAGCGGCGGACTGTGTTAAGTGACAACAGTTTTTCTAAGTACTCCCGAGCCCATATGGTTATATTTATCATAGTAGCATGACGATTTCTCAGGCAGTGTTGCCTGAGGGCTTGAAGGTCATGCACGTTGAACAGTGGTTTCCGGCCTTGCCCTTTACACAATGAGATTTCTCTGGATTCCCTGAATCTTTTCACAATATTCTGCACTGTAGATGGTGAAAGACCTTCTTTGCAATCTTGTGTTGAACAATGTTCTTTTTGAACTGACTGACAATTCGCTCATGAAGTTTGGCACAAAGTGGTGAGCCATGACCCATCCTTGCTTGCAAAGACTGAGCTTTTGGTGGATGCTCCTTTTATGCGAAATCCTGATACCCTCCCCTGTTACCAATTAACCTGATCCTCCAAAATGGTGTTACTTGAATATTCTATAAACTTTTCAGTCTTATTTTGCATTTGTCCCAACTTTTTTGAGTGTGTTGAAGGCCTCAAATTCTAAATTTGTTTATATTTACAAAATACAATTAAGTTGGTCAGTGAAAACATGGAATATCTTGTCTTTGTACCTTTGTCAGTTAATTAAAGTTTCAAGAGATTTGACAAATCACAGATTTTTGTTTTTATTGCATTTTAGAAAAAAATCCCAACTTTTATGGAAACGGGGTTGGTATATCAAAAGCACTATTTTGATCAATTTGCTTCTTTCTACAAATAAACACTTGAAAAAAGAAAAAGTATCTGCCAATAGAATAAGACCATTTTAAGCTTAAAATTAGTAGCAATATTTGTTTTAAAAAAATCCAATTAAGAGCAGTGTTAGTTTAATTTGAATTTAATATTCAAGAAATTAATATTTTTTGCACTGAGGATTAACACACACAACAGATTAACCGATCAGAACTGAACGACTCAAGGAGAGTGAATAAATATTTTTTTACACATATTTCTTTGCTGTCTGGTTTACCTCCTCTGTGATCAGGTACAAAAATAATGTGCTCATCGATGCAAAGGCTCACTCTGAGAAGTACACTGCAGAAAGCAATTACAACATGCACTCTCTGGAGATTAAAAAGTAAGAATTTTGATATGGAATTGGTGCTAAAACATTCTTTGTGTTGCTTGTCTCTTATAAACCTTATGACTTTTTTTTTACTTTGGTGTGGAATGACTATATGGGTTTTGATGGATCAGATGGATGTGTTTATTTTGAGTAATATGGTATTATTGTTGCATTACAGCTGCGAATTCAGTGACACGGCTGAATATCGCATCTCAGCTCTCAACGTGAAAGGCGAGAGCTCTGCCTTCGCCTCGGTCATCATTAAAAGTAGGTCTTCTAGAATATTAGGTTATATGGTTTTATTGCAGCTGTCCCCAAAACAAAGATGAGATGAGCACTCCAGGAAAATCAAATGCTCTATATTATTATCATGAATGACCTTCATAATGGCAATAGGGCATGGTGACATGAATTTGTTTTGGTAAACAGTGCTGTATCATATTTTGTATGTTATATTCTGTGAATTGTTTATGTAATAATTTATGAAAAACTAATCTAGTTTTGTGAAATCATAGTCCTCAAAATGTAAATTAATCTTCAGAGAACTAAGATAACATAAAGTGTAAATAATTAACAGTTTATATTAGGAATGTGTTAACATTATCCTCCCACAGCCAAAACCATGCTGGTAGGAGGACTGGTGACTGTAAATTTCCCCAAGGTGTGAATAAAATGTGTGCGCAGTGTCCTGCAATGGTCTGGCATCCCATGCAGGGGGTATTCCTGCCCAGGGTTTCTGGGATAATCTCTGGATCCACTATGAACCTGACCAGGATGAAGCAGTTATTTAAGATTAATGAATGAAGGAGCTATTATTAGCACCACAATGCTTAAAAATTGAACATGATATTCAGATATATTTTATTCATGAATTTCACATTGAAGTTTTCTCAAACAACTGTTTATATTTAGATCTGATTATACACTTAGTTGTATTTTCAGAGAGCTGTGAATGTACTGTATGGAGGACCATGTTCATACACTAGTGCATTATTTCCTATAGTGTAACCAATTTTTTTTTTCTGCAACGTGCTAAATGGAGTTAATGTGAAGTAGGCAGGCATCTGAGTGAAGTATATTCTGAGCAGAACAGCCAGCTGACACCTTCTCAGACTCTATTTTAGGCCTTTAGCGCCCTGATTTCAGAGGTCACTAGAGTCTCTTTACAGAATAATTAATCTTAAGGCTGAAATACAGTGTTTAAAAATCTTTGGAAGTGTTATGCATTTTTATTTATCTGATTGTTCTCTTCTGTAGAATTTTAAGCATCCCAGTTGTGACTATTGTAGTAAAAATTAAAGACAAAGGTCTTGGCTACATTCTTTATATTAAAGCTGATCTTTATATTAAAGCTGATCGTGGTCTGATTGTGCTGTGAGGGACTGTAGAGCTGAGTGGAGATAAAGAGGCCTTAAAACAGGAAATGATTAAAGTCTAGCATATTCCAGTGAGTGTGAGTGGGATATTCATTTGATTAGATTTGTTCATTGCAGAACTGATGTCTGTTTGCGCTTGTCTTTTAAAGGATTTAAAGATGAAGAAGTGACTGAAAGACCCCGTAAGTTTCTAGATTTCTATAAAATCGACATTTTATACATTTATGTAAACTGTGAATGATTCATTCCAGTTACTGGAACATGGTATTTAGTTCTTAAACTAAACACATACACCAAACATCTTCCACTTTAAAGGTCTAATTCTTAGCTGTCTTCCTATGCTAAGATGGTTTCAGTCCTGAACACGGCGTCACCTTCAGGACCACCATTATTGACAAGTTCGGAGTGGCCTTCGGCCGTGAAGGAGAGACCCTGAGTTTGGGCTGCACTGTCATCATCTATCCCACTGTGAAACGCTATCAGCCTGAGGTGCTCTGGTACAGGAATGGTGGGTAGACACTCGGCTTAAGAAAATATTAATTGTATGTGGGTCACCCCTTGAAAACGGCAGCCAAACTGTGACATGTGGTTAAAATTCCAGAAAAAGGAATTTTCAAGAACACTCCCACCTCAACCCAAGCTGACATTACCGTCAGACATAATGGCATATGGGTCAAAATATAACATCTCCAGTCAAACATGAGTTATGAGGCATCACATTTACTGCGTTGCGCACGTAACAAGGACATGACCATAACAATGAATTTATCAATGAAAATTCATTTTACATTTGACGAGTCAATAAATAACATTTAACAGAAGTTTGAAAATAATCAAGATCTGTTTACTTGAATATTTCAAGATAACTCTTTAGTCTATTTTCACTGAAGTCGAGATTTTCTTGGGTACAGGTACAGGGTACATCACTAGGAAGTTAAGGTAAGACCATATCAGTTATTTATATATATACAGTACTGTGCAAAAGTTTTAGGGACCCTTTTTTTTTTTAGTACAAACTTTTCTATAGGTTTTTTATTTTATGACTTCTACATTATCAAGTTTTCTAGTACAAAATTAAATGTTACAGAAAAATGTTTGTATGTCATTAAAGAAAGCAGCATATTACATAAGAGACAGTTTTCAGACAAAAAAACACAATGAAGGCTGCTGGGTTTTTCTGTAAAAATAAGAAGCGAGTGCAAAAGTCAAAGTCTCCAGAAGAACTGTGTCTGGTTCTGCAAGATGCTCAATAAAACTTACCAGCTCATTTCCTTATAAAACTGCACTAATTGTACCGGAGACTACAATTTTAATTTTTTTGTCACACCAAATATTGACTTTGTTTCATTTACTACTGTTTACTGCTCTTTACGGTATTTTTTTTAATATGTGGAAACATTTAATTTAATTATTTTGGAGGCATCTTTGCTCTACAGCATTTCTTTGCATGTGCCTAAGACTTTTGCACAGTACTGTATATCTCAAGGTGTAACACCTTACATTAATATTTAATATTCATTGCCAGTGATTTATATATGTTTGAATGGCTGCAGTTTTCATGGAGTGACCCATGTGTGTTAAATATTTGTAGTTAAAAATGTGTAGAATGTATATATATCACATTCATATGTTTTCTGTTCTGACGTATGCTAAACGTTCTTTGTTATTTCGTGACAGTGTAAACAGTGGACTTGTAAGGTTGTAAGTTAGTAATATTGGGCCTCCTTTATCAATCTTTTATTAAAGTTGCGTGTAAATGTTTTTTGTAGGACAAACCAAGCAAAAAAATCCTGCCAGATTTGATAAATGATAAAATCAGCTGTAACTTACAAGCATGTTCTCAGCATATTGAGTGACGTCCACAAAACTTCATAAAAGGTCACAGAGAGCTGAAAATGACAAATTGATGGTGAAAGAGTGCCTCTTAAGCCCGGTGTGTACTAATTCTTCCAGTAATTCAGCTCAGCCATTGCAGCGTGTCAGCTAAAACAGACACAGACCAAGTCTTCCTCCTTTTATGCATGGCATTTCTTTTGCCTTAATGTATAATTTTCTTTTAGATTTCATTAATATGCAGTGACAGAGTTTCACAAAATTTCCACCAAATTTGTGTGTAATCGAAATAAATAAGTGGTTTAAACATGTCACTGTAATCCGTGTATAAATTTGCAGTAACTCATGCAATTATACGATTTGAAGCTGATAAATCGAGGCTCACATTAGTGAGTCTCCTTATACATCTAACATGATTGTCATGAATGCCACATTTCTTGTATAAATGCTCATTTAATAAAAAATACATATCCAGCTTGATAAATGATGCCCAGTGTAGGTAATTATGTATGATAATTGGACCGGTAATTATGTCTCTAGGTCTAACCACAGATTCTGTGCTGTTCCATTATTATCAGTCAAATCATTTGAATTTATTTATTTAACTAGGTGTGGTTCTGGAACCATCCAAATGGGTGCAGATGCACTGGAGTGGCCAGCGAGCCACACTCACTCTCATCCACCTCAACAAAGAGGACGAGGGACTTTACACTCTGCGCGTCAACACCAAGTCAGGCTTCGACTCTCACTCCGCCTTTGTGTTTGTCCGAGGTGAAGTTTACCACAGCTCAGCATTAACCACAACACTTTATAGGGCTCCAGTTGTACCATTAAAGGTGTTTTATCCACATGCAGCTGTGAAGTTGAATAGAGTGAATGGTTTCAGCCTACAGTAACATAGGGTTATTTGAATATTTTATTTCGATGTCACTATGTGTGTTTTCTTAAAGAACATATGTATGTTTTCTTAAAGTAGAGTTGTCAAAGGATTTTTCCCCAGACTACCACACATTTTCAATTTTAGACAAACAAATAAAAAAATTTTGAAAAATAATTATCAACTGAAATGTATTAGATTTTGATAAATTAGGAATTAATTCGAAGTGGGCATTAGTTCTGTGGGAAGTTTCCTGTCTCTTTTTATTTGCACTGTGTCTTTAAGCAGCAGGCTGCTCCCTGTATTATGTTTCTCCTAGGCAATGCTGCTTCTATAACAGGCTGAAGGCACCATGATGCCAGTACAAGAGCATGCCAACTTTTAATCCGTCAGTTTTTTTCCCGATGTTTAGATCTAAGAGCTGTCTCGTGCGTTAGTGATAATGAAGTGATAATTTAGTGATAATTTAGTAGTTTTGTAGTTTGATGAAATTGGTCAGACTAAAAAAGGTGTGACTCTTACACTGGCTGTTACAGGAGCTTTTCATATCACATACAGTGCCATAATTAGACACCAGCGAACTAACTAGTGAATGTGTGTGTGTTTGTGTGTCAGATGCTGACGTGGAGGTTGAAGGGGTCCCTGTTGCCCCTCTGGATGTGAAGTGTCATGATGCTAATAAGGATTATGTGGTGGTGACCTGGAAACAGCCTGCGGTTGAGGGCAGCAGCTCCATCCTGGGCTACTTTATAGACAGGTCAGTGCATGTGCAAGTCCATCTACATGAAATGAGTCAGAGTCAGAGGTTGTCAAAATACACGCTTGCCCAGAGATTACAGTAGGAGGAGGTGGGGGAACATGACTTCTTTCATGGATGCCAGTGTTATGGGAACATTCTGTCAGAAAAATTACATTGATACATCTTTTGTGCTTTGAATATATATTTTTCAAATGGAGATGTGGATATTCTAAGTAAACTATACATAAAGATAAATAATATGTACCCTTCAGGGTACCACTCCAGCAACAAGGAAAGGTATATCCATCTATCCATCCATTGTCTATACTGCTTCTCTTTACTGGGTCATGGGGAACCTGCAGCCTATCCCAGGGGGCATGGGGCACAGGCATGGACGGGGTGCCAGTCCATCGCAGGGCAGGAAAAGTATAGATTACTACATTTTTTTTTTTTCTGAGAATGTAAGTAGTTCTCAGCATTTATATAATGGAAATATGACTTCTGATTCTTTCCTGGCAGATACATTGTACATTTTGCTGTAAACTAGCAAAATAAATGAACACATTGTAATTTGGCCAACAGGACATTTTACACTTTTGAAATAGAAACATTTACATCATTATCATCACCAGTATGCAATATTTTGACATCAAAGCAATAGTTCACCCAAAAATGAAAATTCTGTCATCAATTACTCACCCTCATGCCGTTCCAAACCCGTAAGACTTCATCTTCGGAACACAAATGAAGACATTTTTAATGTGCAGTGTCTCCAGGTCCTGTTGTATCGTGAGAATGCAATTAATTTAAAATGTTTTTTTGTGCAAAGCATTCGTATCGCTTCATAAAATTAGGATTAAACCACTGGAGTCACATGGATTACTTTTACGATGCCTTTATGAACTTTATGGAGCTTGAAAGTTGTGGTTACATGGACTGTAAACGGAGGGACAGAAATCTCCCAGGTTTCATTAAAAATGTCTTCATTTGTGTTCCGAAGATGAACGAAAGTCTTATGGGTTTGGAACGACATGAGTAATTAATGATAGAATTTTCATTTTTTGGGTGAACTATTGCTTTAGAGGGATTAACATCCCATAGTACATGAACTCTGGTTTGCTTGCTGTTCACGTAAACTAAAGACACAGGGGCTCTGCTCCCCTGCAGTCATCCCAAATTAAACCTCTGTGCCTGTCTCTTTCCACTGTTACAAAACACTCTTTAATTAACTCACAGTGGTTAAATTGGGATTAGTGAAGAGGAGGAGGGGTGTTTCAGGGACTGATTTTTTGTTTAAACAGTGTTTCTTGATAAAACAGGTTTTCTTGATAAAAAATTCATCATTTAAAGTATCACAGATTAAATCATTTTTAAAATGAAAAGAGTTGAATGTCGACAGGGTGAAATTTGGAGGCAGGGTTTCGATATCAGATGTCAATTTTTGATAATATGCTTTTAATGTAATATAATATGTTGTAAATGTAAAAAAATGATTCATTTGCTGTTTGCAGGTGTGAAGTTGGCACTCAGCACTGGACCCAGTGTAATGACACTCCAATAAAATATGCCCGTTTTCCAGTCACCGGACTCATAGAGGGGCGTACTTACATTTTCCGGGTTAGCGCTTTGAACATGGCTGGGGTGAGTCACCCTTCTCGTGTCTCTGACCCTGTAGTTGCCATGGACCCATCTGACCGAGCCCGTCTGAGAGGTGAGAGATGTTTCTGTACTGTATTGTTTGTTTGTGTGTTTTATTCAGTGCTGTATACATTGATGTATGGCATTGTCTTCCTTTCTTATTATTCTTATATTAGCTGGTGTTTCTGCTCCATGGACTGGTATGATCAAATTCACTGAGGAAGATCCCACAGGTAAGATCTAATCTAATCACTTGTAATTCGTGTATACTATAGCTGTTTACTTTCTTGCGTTTGTTGGAGTCGGAGAGATCTACAGTACACATAAAAGCAATTTCAACACGAATAGAGGTTATTAAGGACATTACTCCTCTCCCCTCTCTCTCTTCTGGTCTTTCTCTCTCTCTCTCTCTCTCTCTCTCTCTCAGTTGGTGTAATCCCTGGTTCTCCTACTGATCTGGCTGTGACTGAGGCCACTAAGAGCTATGTGGTGCTCAGCTGGAAGCCCCCTGTGCAGAGAGGACATGAAGGAGTTATGTATTATGTGGAGAAGGTGAGCAAATGTATGAAAGGACATAACCTGCACTCTCACTTCCAGATCATAACGACAAATCTAAATTCCCTGCATTAGCACTGTATAATATGAATCACTGTATAAGTGTGACATAAAAACATTGTTACCCAACTGAAGCAAAATCCTTAAGTGCCTCAAAACAGAATGAACATCTCAGACAAAATTGCATTTTCAATATTCATGGCATTATTTGGCAAATATGAAACAGTTTTATGTAACATAGTGTATAATGGTTACTTGAATCACCACCATTTCGTAAACCGGAAGTTCTCAGACTTTTTGCAACCAGGGACACCTTTATCTGTGAAGGAAAATCCACAGATCCTGGTGACACTCATTTATTTTATGAACATAATCCAACCATTTAAATATTAGGCTTATTATTTAAGCGTGTACAGTGATATTATGGCTACTTATTGGTCCCATACAGTGGTTTTTAAATTTATGACCTTTTCATTCACAGAACATTTTTTTTAATTAAAAATTTTCATTAGATTTGAATTGACATTATTTATAGGTCTACGTGTTACTGAGTTACAGAAATCACAGACCCACTGCCTTTGCTTCACAGACCCCAGTTTAAGAACCATGACCATAAACAACAGAAAAAAATGTATTTTTCTTTTATCCCCAAACAAAGCCAACTAGCTAACATGGGAAAGATCTAACATTGGTTTCAAATATCTTTCAAAACCGTTTCCCTCAGTATCTTTTACTTACGTTGTATGATATCCCTTGAAACTCTCCTAAGTGACACACTGGCAAGAAACACACTGCCAGAAACCTAATAACTGCTTTGTGACTATTTGAAAATTCTTCTGCTGTGAGCATTAACTTTATAGGTGCAACACATCCTTGACCCAGTTCTAACGCTGGATGTACTGTTTGTTCGTTCGCAGTGTATGGTTGGCATGGACACCTGGCATAGGGTGAACACTGGGATGCCAGCGAAGTCCCCTCGCTTTGCCCTTTTTGACTTGGCCGAGGGCAAATCCTACACCTTCCGTGTGCGCTGCTGCAACTCCGCAGGTGTTAGCGAGCCGTCTGAGGAAACCGGAGCCACGACTGTCGGGGACAGACTGGGTAAGAGAGTGATTCAACCTTAATGTCATGAACCAAATGTTACAACCCCGTGTGCTGATATCCACATTTTATTATTTATTTATGTTCTCGCTCTAAATGTTTGCGACAACTGTGCTTCTACTGATCCAAAAGTTCACTAACAGGAATGGTTGTATATCAGTTATCAAAAGCTAATACAAAAAATGTAATCAGTTGATATCTATGTTATATCACTGTCCCTCAGTGGTGGAAGGAACTTCCATCCTCAATCCGGACAGCAGAATCTGTCACTATCTTCAAAAAATGGCTAAAGACCCACCTCTTCCATGAACACTCAACTAACCCCTAACTACACCCCCCCTCCCCCATTATAAAAAAAACAAAAACAAAAACTGCACTTACCCTAGCTCTTACACCTCTACTCTGCACACTTTTCTTCTCTAGAACTCAATTAAAAGTCTTGTATGGTAGCACTACTTCTATTGTTCTCCGCTTGATATATCGCTTTGACTGTATTTCCTCATTTGTAAGTCGCTTTGGATAAAAGCGTCTGCTAAATGAATAAATGTAAATGTAATGTTAATTTACATGTTAATTTAAATCCTTAATCCTTAAATAGAATTTGAATATATCTAAATATCTAAATATCTTGTTCACACCCCATTTGCTTTATTTGTATAAAATGATTGGCAGCATATACTTCATTCAAGTTATAACATGTATATGATGCTTACACTTATTGTACTAATTGCTATTGTCTCTCATCTAATAGTGTCTTAGTTAGTATGACACTGACTTTTTTATTGTAAGAAACTGATTTCTTAATTATATGGTTGTTTTTGTTTAATAAAAACAGTTACTGGTAGTGCACTAAGATGGTGGACTGTTCAGTAGACTTTTGAACCCAAACGTTGTTTGGCTCGTCTCCATCTGTCCTCACTGTCCAGTCCAACTCTTTCAGACCTGCCCTCAGCACCAGGGCCTATTGTGCCCATCAGGAACACAGCCTCCTCTGTTGTGGTGACCTGGGGGGCTTCTAAAGAGGCCAGAGATCTTGTGCGTTACTACGTGGAAGTCAGCGTCGTGGGCAGCAATGTGTGGGTGCCATGCAACAACAAGCCAGTCAAAGACACCAGGTAGAGCTGCTCTTTTAAGTATCTTCTCACATATTTACTAAAATTGAATCCATGAAACTAACGTGAATCTTTGAGTTGATCTGGGTTGGAACTTTTTGATGTGTAGGTTTGTGTGTCACGGGCTGAACACGGGAGACAGCTGTGTTTTCAGAGTGAAGGCCGTGAACGCTGCTGGCTACAGCACTTATTCCAGCGAGTCCGAATCCTGCCTCGTAAAAGCAGCCATTGGTGAGTAAAGGAGGAGAAAACAAGACTTTAAAGGTTAACGTAGGTGTCCACTCGCACATTTTGCCACCACACACGCTCTTTCTGTTTCCCGTTCATTTGCCGTTTCTATGATGTTAACTTGGAATCGGTTATGGTGAATCAAAAGGCTTTCCTTTTTTTAAGCACTTGTCTGATTGTCTGAAACACAACATGGCGGCTGCACTCATTTGCATACTGGACTTTAAAGTCCAGCTTCTAGAATACACTGATCAGCCATAACATTAAAACCACCTGCCTAATACTGTGTAGGTTCTGCTTGTGCTGCGAAAAACAGTTCTCATCCATCGAGGGATGGACTCCACAAGACCTCTGAAGGTGTGCTGTGGTATCTGGAACCAAGACGTTAGCAGCAGTGTCCTGTAAGTCCTGTAAGTTGCGAGGCGGGGCCTCCATGGATCAGACTTGTTTGTCCAGCACGTCCCACAGATGCTCGATCGGATTGAGATCTGGGGAAATTGGAGGCCGAGTGAACACCTTGAACTCTATTGTCATGTTCCTCAATCCATTCCTGAACAATTTTTGCACTGTGGTAGGGCGCATCATCCTGCTGAATTAGGCCGCTGCAATTAGGGAATGCCATAAAGGGGTGAGACTTTGGCGCCCATGACCCTGTTGCCGGTTCACCGGTTGTCCTTCCTTAGACCACTTTTGGTAGGTACTAACCACTGCATACCAGAAACACCCCTCAAGACCTGCCATTTTGGAGATGCTCTGACCCAGTCGTCTAGCATCACAATTTGGCCCTTGTCAAAGTCGCTCAGATCCTAATTCTTGCCCATTTTTCTTGCTTCCAACACCTCAACTTCAAAAACTGACTGTTCACATGCTGCCTAATATATTCCACCATTGTAACAAGATTATAAATGTTATTCACTTCACCTGTCAGTAGTTTTAATGTTATGGCTGATCGGTGTATAGCAGCGCTATCCATTAAAATAAATAGTTTGAGGTATGTGAAGTTGCAAGTGGACACGTACAATCACGTACAATATATAAACAAAAGCAGTGGATCACCGAAATGAATGGACTTTCATTCTTACATTCTTCACAACTACAGTTTTGTTTTGACTATTTGCACACAGCAATACTTTACCTGTACATAATGCAACACGGCCTGTCTTTGAGCTTTCATTTCCTCCAGTTTTCACCATCTCTGCACTTTTCATCTCCCCATTTATCACAAGACCCTGTAGAACCCCTGTCAGTGCAGAATAACTAGTTAAACTCACAGTGCCCTTTTGAAGACATATTTGGACACAGCCAAATGATGTTGTTCTCACTGTGAAGTGGACGTGCTGCATGGAGACAGTGATGCATGTGCAATGCTCTCTAATCGCATCTGACCATATCATTCACCACTAAAAGCTAACCTCATCGAGCCCTATGATCAAAGCAGCCATGTAGTTTCCATGCGTGTTTTACTACTAACCTGCTTTGAATTCAGAGTGTGGAGTGAGCGAGATTCTTGGAGAGTGTGACCCTGTGTCGCTCTGCAATGCAGTATGTCCATGCTGTGTGTCTCTTGCTGTGTTTCGTAAATGACTTTAGGGCATGCGGTGTGTAGAACATGAGGAAGAGGGTCCAGATCCGTCCCAGAGTCATGGTGGGCTGGAGAGCACAGTGAGTAGAAGCATGATATGTGTGACGGCTTGACAGGAGAGCTGATTTGTACTGAATGTATTATCAGAAAGTGTTCTCTCCTATTAACTTTTAATCCAACATATTAAAATGCACAACAGGTGACGTGTGGCTTTTTAACAGAGATTCTTATAAAATATTATCCTATTACAAGGTATTATCAGTACACTTTAGGAACATAACTTTTATACTTGGACTTTAATACTAGTTACCTGCCCAAAGCACTGCTAGAAAGTTCTAGTGATGTATCTCAGCTGAACAGATTAAGAATGGGCGATATGACTAGTGGCATCAACTTTTTTAACTGTGTAATAATGTACTGATTTTACCTTTGTAAAATGTATTGTTTAGGAGTAACAGCATCATTTTGGTTTCACCTACAAAATGTATTTCAAGCACACATTTTCACATATTGATGATAAAGGAATGGATAATACTGTGTGAATTTAGCCTCAAGACAGCATACACGTGGGATATTTATCTAAAAGGGATGCTTAATTCAGGTCATTTAGAGTAAAGGATTAACCTGAGCTGTTCTCTGTGCAGAGGTGCCTTCTACTCCCTCTGCTCTCACTATGGTGGAGCGTGTTCGTGACTGCATGGTGTTGAACTGGCAGGCTCCTGCTAAAACCGGAGGAGTCGATATCAGGGGCTACTACCTGGATTACAGGACCGTTAAGGGCAGTGTCGTAAGCAAGTGGCACGAGATCAACACCAAGGCTGTCACTGGAACTACCTATAAGGTAACTTGTACAGCAACCTGGTAGATTTCACTAGGGATTAATACATAAGAATGAGTAGTCCTGTATGAAAGTTTATTTAATTTAAAATAAGTCAAGTAGATACATTCAAATAATTCATTATTAGATTCTAAAAAGAACATTAAATCAGCACACACTTCCCTTTTGTTAAGACCAGAGCAGTACGGGTATGGATTTCCCACCAGTCTTTCTAAGATATTAAGAGTTATTGAATGTTTAAAAGAAAAATATGTGAATTGTAGAGTTCAATACAACAAAGTGGCTATTAATAAGCATTTACATTATATTTCTAAAGTGTACTTGTGAGAAGTAAAGTCATACTTAGTCTCAGTGTGATTATTAGTGTAAATATAGGGATCAGGGTTGTGTTTGACAGGTTTGGGTGCTGTTGGGATCTATCAGCCTCATATGTAACTGTAGAACAGATTACAGAGTACATTACTCCTGCAAAACTCATTCTGTGATGAGGCCAGATTGTTGTTGATATGTGTGTGTGTGTATGTGTGTGTGTGTGTGTGTGTGTGTGTGTGTGTGTGTGTGTGTGTGTGTGTGTGTGTGTGTGTGTGTGTGTGTGTGTGTGTGTGCGCCTTTGTTGGCCTGCAGGGAGTCCCACAGATTTGCCTATGGAATAGATCTGTAACGAGGAAATGCATCAACTACACTGCCAGACAAATAATACAAATTTTAAATAATATTAACGTTTTAAATAAAGAATACAATGCATTAAAAAAAAGAATCTATTTGGGAACATTACACTTGCTTTATGAAGCAAGTATATATACATATAAACATATGTTTAGCCAGTTTTGGTTAGATTTAAAATCGATTAAAAATTAATTAATTAAATTAGTATAATAATAATAATAATAATAATAATAATAATAATAATAATTATTATTATTATTATTATTATTATTATTATATGTATAATAATGCTCGTAATAATGTTGCCAAAAATGTTATGAGTAAATCCACTGAATCATTTATACCATGTTAATGCTTTTACACTGCAAAAAAATGACATCTTAGCAAGTGGAAATACTTTGAATATCGTTAGATTTATCTAATATTTCTTAATATAAGATCACAATAAACCAAATATAAGACTATTAAACCTATTTCAAGCCATTTGTACTCATTTCAAGCTTGAAATTTAGCTCATTTTAAGCAGTTATTTCTAGAAAGAAGCAAATTATCTGCCAATAGAATAAGAAAACTGCAAGCTTGAGTAATAATGTCTAGAAATAGGTTTAATGATCTTATATTTGGTTTATTGTAATCGTATAATAAGAAATACAAGATACTTTTGACTATATGCGAGATATTTTCACTTGCTAAGATGACTGTTTTTGCAATGTAGAATAGGGGTGTGTAGTTCTCCTCTGTAACAAATATAATCAGTAATCTAGATAATCAACTAATATAGACAAATGTTAAATACAGTTGTAGCCTTTGATTCAATGCAATATGATTTAGAGCTGTTTAAAACAATGAGATTCAGTAAAGCTTGGAGGAGTGGGAGGCTCTCAGGCACAGAGAGGCAAGAAGTGGATGTGCACAGTGGAAAAAGGAAATAAATTTGCTAAAAAGAGACGTTTGTGTGTGCCAGGGCCAACTCAAGCTACAAGTGGTATAAGCAGTCGCACAGGACCCCTGAGCCATGAGGGGGCCTTGTAAGAATGCAGGATTTTATATTTTGTCATTATAAGTTATGGTGAGCATATGACTCTTAGCATGGTTCATGGCTTCACAGAGGCCATCATGTGGTCTTCAGCTTGAGAGGTATGATTGGGGGTGGTGGGGTGGTGGCAAGTAGTATGACACATAGGGCTCCAACAGATCAGAAACAGCCCTGGTGTTCACTCTCACACTTTACTGACATGATACAGATGATTCAGAATATTGAAATTGGTACGCATTTTTTGAATTGGTGATGTTTTCATCTTTTTCATGTACAAAACAAAAAGACTTTTAAATGACTTTCCTTCTCACCCTACGTTCAGGTGGAAGACCTGAAGGAGAATCTATTGTACCAGTTCCAGGTTCGTGCAGTTAACCAGGCTGGTATTAGTGAGTCCTGCATCAGCAGCGTTGCCTTTGAGTGTAAGGAGTGGACTGTTGCATTGCCAGGTAAATTAGTCAGCCGAAGCAGTCTCATACAGCTCTACTGTGCAACGATGCTTGATAAATCATTTAATCAACACCTAGCTGTATGGGTCATCATTTCCTCACTTCTATAAGACTGGATGTTAATCAAATGATTCACTGCCTTTAATGAGCGCATGATGATTTATAGCTGGTAGGGGTCAATTAGCATTAATGCCATGATCTTATTAAAAAAGAAATTCACATCTGTACAATAATAGGAATTAGTCCATGTGTGCTTGCAGGTTGTTATAATTGAACCTAATTGCGCTGTGCAATGTCATCAATGGCCTTCAGGTGTCTCCCTTTACAAACATATAATAAAAAGAGCAATTCGATGATATGACCAGTTCCTCACTATCATTTTATTCATTGTTTTCCATGGTTCACTTCCCTTTAATTATCAGTCTACCTATATTCTACATGCTCTAAAGCATTCTTGTTATGTTTCTATGTTTTTTTTTATTCCTGGGTAACACAGGCCCTCCTCATGGGCTTCACATGCTGGAGGTGAGAAAGGATTCATTGGTGCTGCTTTGGGAGCCGCCCACATTCAACGGCCGCAGCCCCATCACTGGCTACTATGTGGATATCAAGGAAGGGAATGGCAAATGGAGAGGAGTTCAGGAAAGGTCCACCAAGAATACATACTTGCAGGTTAGTTTGCATCATATAAAGCAGTGGTCAACAAACCTCTTCCTTAAGATCTACCTTCCTGCAGGTTTCATCTTCAACCAAACACCTATTTTAGTTGATCAGGAACTTCTGAAGGCAGCGATTAGATGGTCAGGTGAGCACGATTATGGTTGGAGCTAAAGTCTTCAGGAAGGTAGATCTCCAGGAACAGGGTTGGTGACCACTGATATAAAGAAACTATATGTCCATATGTGTGGTGGCCTGGGAAAGCCATTCACATGGTCATATTTTGACATTGTCTACTATATGTAGGTCTGAAAACTACAGGACTTCCTGAACTGAAATATGTTTCTCTTTTGCTTGTATCTGAGTTTGAAGTATTCACTCCAATTCCACTGAAAGATGTCCAGCTACTTGTACATTTATAACCTAATGTACTTATGAATAAACGACTAAATCTTAGTTAATTATGAAGTGAAATGAGTTCTCACTTTGATTATCAGGATCATCTACAGCACTTCAGTCTCTGTCTCATCACCTGAGGTAAAAGCCACTGACAGCATTTCATATTCACAAGCTTCATCATCATCGTCATCGTCTCTTCACTCGACTGATCTCTGTTTGGTTGGAAAATATTCGCTGATTAATTCAGAGAGTTTTGTTCTGTTCTAGAACATACATTTCTAAATGAATGTCTCTTTAATAAGTCAGAACTTTGTGCAAGTGCTCTTCTCGGTTTTGACCATGTGATGGCGCAGGAACATCATCGACAATCGGCGAGTCGGTATCTGAATACAAAATGATTATGTTTACGTCCGTTCCGCTATGGCATGTGGCATTCCAGAAACTTAAAAACGTTATAACATTCTTTGTGTGAGGAAATCATACTGAGCTAGCACGGTTGTGGAGATCTTTAGGTAAAGTGATTGTTTTTACCGATGCCTTTGTTAGACTGGCTCGTGATCTGTGCAGGTAGGCAGACAAGGTTAGAAATGAGCCTGAATAAAAACATCCCTGTCATTTTGGTAAAATATATTTATGCTTCATTAGAAATGTCAGAGTTTTCCAAAAAATGTGCTGCAATGATTTTCCCAGACCAACATATATATAGTGTTATATAGTGTGAAAAAATAAGTACACCCCATGGAAATTGTTGGCTTTTTTGACATATTTGGACAAGCAAACATTTGATCCTCTTTGAAACAGTGTCTATTAATAAAGGTGATACACTATCAAATGACATAAAATTGACATTTTGTAGTAATTTTCACAATTTAAATTAACAAAAAACAGATCAGTCACATGGAAAAATTAAGTACACCCCTACATTTATCACACCTATACATAAAATTAGAATCAGGTGTTCAAGATTGGGTGCCAGTGATTAGACCCTGCTTAGGGAGTGCAGGTGGAACCTGTCTTATTTATACCCCTCTCATATCTAGTGTCTGGTGTTCCCTTTGCTATTGAGGTGTGTGGTGTCATCATGTCAAGATCTAAAGAGTTCTGTTTAAGCCTTCAGAAAAAAGGTTGTGGATGCCTATGAGTCTGGAAAGGGTTTTTTTAAAAAGATCTCCAAATTATTTGAAATACATCATTGTACTGTAAGAAAAATAATCTACAAATGGCGCAGATTTCAAACGACTGCCAATTTGTCCAGGACTGGCCATCCCAGCAAATTCAGCCCAAGATGCAAAAAGAAGTCTCCAAGAACCCCAAAATGTCATCACAGGATCTGCTAGTAAGTCTTGCAACTGTTGGTGTCAAAGTGCATGCTTCTTGCACAAATTTGACCTGCGTGGGAGGGGTGCCAGGAAAAAGCCTTTGCTGTCTAAAAAGACCATTAGAGCAAGACTACAGTTTACCAATGAGCATATAGGCAAAGACCAGGCCTTTTGGAATAATGTGCTCTGGACAGACGAATCCAAGATAGAGTTGTTTGGCCTCAGTAATAGCAGACATGTTTGGCAGTGACCAAAGACAGCTTTTCAGGAGAAGCACCTCATACCAACTGTGAAGCATGGTGGTGGATATGTTATGGTTTGGGGTTGCTTTGCTGCCTCAGGGACTGGACAGCTTCCATTCATTGATTCAACTATGAATTCTGCATCATATCAAAGAGTGATTGAAGATAATGTGAGGCCATCTGTCCAAAAGTTGAAGTTGAACCGAAAGTGGACCTTTCAACAGGACAATGATCCCAAGCACACTAGCAAATCCACCAAGGAATGGCTCAAAAAGAAGAAATGGAGGTTTATGGAATGGCCTAGTCAAAGCCTGGATTTGAATCCCGTTGAAATGTTGTGGGGGGGGATTTGAAACCGGCAGTACGTGCAAGAAAACTCTCAAACATCTTGCAACTGAAAGAATATTACATGGAAGAGTGGTCAAAAATTCCAGCAAGCTGACGTCAGAGACTGGTGGACAATTATGCAAAATGCCTACAAGAAGTTATTTATGCTAAAGGGGGCTATACTAGCTTCTGAGGCCAAGGGTGTACTTACTTTTTCTACAGAAGAATATCACATCTATCGATATTTCCGTTGAATAAATGATTGAAAAAGCTATTTTTCCTTCTGGCTTTGTGCAAGTACATCAACTTTATTGCTAGATACTGTTTCTTGTCCAAAGGCAACAATTTCCATGGGGTGTACTTATTTTTTCACATGTCTGTAGCTAATGAACGTTGTTTGAATCTGTACAACATTAGAGCCAGTTTCTGTGGAACACCTCAGCTCCAGCATGTCACTGTCATTTCCCATAAAGAATATTACATAAGTGGAATCCTGTTGCACTGACGTGAATGCTGTTATGAAGTGTGTCATTAATACTATAAACCTTTCTGTGACCCAGATATCTGGCCTGAAGGAAGGTGCCTCCTACATACTACGTGTCAGTGCTAAGAATATTGCAGGTGTTGGTGGACCCTCCAACGCTACAGACCCCATCGTCGCTCAGACTCGCCCAGGTAAATAAAGCAGACTCAGACCCAATCGAATAAACTAATCTATCTTTTCCATCACATTTCCCAGGATTGATTTTTAAATGTTGTTTTTATGACATGCTCCTTCCTCAGGCACCAATGAGATTGTGGTCGATGTGGATGACGATGGCGTGATCTCGCTGATCTTCGAGTGCTCTGAGATGACTGAAAGTTCTCAGTTTGTGTGGTCAAAGAACTACGAGGCTCTCACCGATACCTCCCGCCTCACTATCGAAACAGTCAAGGGAAAGTGAGTTTTATTAAGACTACTATTTCCCCCTCCACGCCTTGTGTTGTTTATATGGCTGCTTTTTGTCAGGAAGCTCTGTAGTCCCTTTGTTCTCTGGAGAAAGGTTTGGTCACATGTCAGTGGAAGACATTTAGCAGTTAGTTTCAGCCGTTGGACAATACTGCGTGGGCGCTAGTGTGAGGATGAATAGTGGCAGGCTGTCTGGAAGCCAGAGGAGATGTGTGTCACCTTTGTTTTGCCAGATGTGCTGCGAAAGACGAGACAGGATGAAAGTGGGAGGCAAAAAAAAAAAAAAAGAAAGAAAAGGTGGAGAAATAGAAATAAAAGGAAAAACTAATTGGTGTCACTTAACCTTTGAAGAAAAGAGAACGGCTAATTAGTGTCCATGGAATTTAAAAAGATTTCAGGATCTTGGAAAGCATCTTGCGCAATTAAAACATTACACACACTGTCTCAGTGTCTTTCTCGTACTCATACCAGTTGATGTGCCCTCAGATCCAGAGCCATCTTTAATGATCCTTCACTGGAGGACCTGGGCATCTACTCCTGTGTTGTCACCAACACTGATGGAGTTTCTGCCAGCTACACACTGACAGAGGAGGGTGAGTCACTTTCCCCAGCTCTCTGACTAATGACGGTGATATTCTATCTTCTGTCTTTGGACAGAAAGACTTGTAATCTTTTCCAGAAGTTGGTGCGTCATGTCTTCTTTCAAATCTTAACAAGTCAAGGACATGCATGCACATATCAGAGGCTTGTATGTAACTGCTTGATAAAGCAGTGCAGTTTAATTTAAAAGAAGATTAATTCCAAGAATTCTTTATCCCATTCAGTCAGAGCTACAGTATGCAGTATACACGCTAATGGAATGCATTTTTAAAATATTTTATAGGTCTGAGGCGCTTGTTGGATATCAGCTATGACCACAAGTTCCCCAGTAAGTACAGAACAACAACACTGACATCAAAGTTGGCGTGTAGCTCAATGCTCTTCCACTGTGATTATACATTTCTATGTTATTTTACAGCAATAATTATCACAGTGATTGCTTTGCAGTTATTCCTTTCAAGACCGAAATGGCTGTTGAGCTACAGGAGAAAGGACGTGTGCGTTTCTGGGCGCAGGTTGCTAAGTTTACCTCCAAATGCCAAGTGGAGTATGTTTTCAATGATAATATCATTACTCAAGGAAAGGTATAACAACTAGGCACTTTTTCTTTGGCATATGCTTTCTACTCATTTTTTCCTCAGTCACACACACTGATAAATGTTCCTAATTCCTCAGAAATACACCATGAATTTCGACAAGAACACGGGCATTATTGAGATGTTCATGGACTCTTTGGAAATCACTGATGAAGGAACCTTCACGTTTAACCTTGTTGATGGCAAAGCTACCGGTCGTACCAGTTTGGTGCTTATTGATAAAGGTAAAGTAAAAGTGTCCCTGAAATACATTGTGTTACAACCTCTTCCATCACTATGTGTTCATACTGTTGTATTCAGTTATGTCCTGTAGAGGGCAGGAAAAGATCATAAGAAATCGAGCAGCCCTCACAGGAGCATTATTAAGGCTTTGTGCAGGACATCCATTAGCATACACAGCATGCCCTTAACTGCTGATTGAACTATATCAGGCTTTACTGATTGATCATGTTACTCCATTATTAAACACTATTATTGGGCGCTACTGTATCAGATTTAGCTCCGAGTCCATTATCGGCTAAAGAGACAAGAACGGTAATGACTGTTCTGACGTAGTCCACATTATAGAACGATACAGCAGCTTTTTGTGATCTCTGCCAGGAGATCAGGAGTAGTGCATTTGATCCCTGCAGTAAGGTCTAGATAATAATTGTGTGAAGGCTTGCGAAAACCCCTCACATAGTGAAATTTTTATATTTTCGAATATATAGTTTCTGAGTTCTGAAAACTAGTCTTTCCTGAACTGAAACACACCGATCAACCATAACATTTAAACTTCACTGACAGCTGAAGTGAAGAACATTGATTATCAATATTGATTATTACAATGGCACCTGTCAAGGAGTGTGATATATTAGGCAGCAAGTGAACAGTCAGTTCTCAAAGTAGATGTGTTGGAAGCAGGAAAAATGGGCAAGCATAAGGATCTGAGCGACTTTGACAAGGGCCAAATTGTGATGGCTAGAAGACTGGGTCAGAGTCTCTAAAACAGCAGGTCTTGTGGGGGGTTCCCGGTATGCAGTAGTTAGTATCTACCAAAAGTGGTCCAAGGAAGGACAATTGGTGAACTGGTGTCAGGGTCATGGGCACCCAAGGCTCTTGGACTGGATTTGTTCTGGATAAACAAATCCAAACCATGGATGCCCCACCTCGCAACTTACAGGACTTACAGGACTCTGCTGCTAACGTCTTGGTGCCAGATACCACAGCACACCTTCAAAGGTCTTGTGGAGTCCATGCCTCGATGGATCAGAGCTGTTTTGGGGGCACAAGGGGGGCCTACACAATATTAGGCAGGTGGTTTTAATGTTATGGCTGATCAGTGTATGTTTCTCTTTTGCATTTATCTCAAACACCATTTAAAATCTTAAATGGTTACTTAATGGTTACATTAAAATCTGGTTACTGCCAAAAGTGAAAAGGGGAGAAAATTGTATTTCATCACGACATTGAGGTTGCGAGCTCGAATCCCCACTATGCCACAACCATCCACAGCCGAGAGTCCAAGAGAGCAAAACTGTCCATGCTCTCTCGATGGGAGGGATGGGATGCTCTGCTCAGGTCAATGCATGGACTGAGTTTTACCTCACTTGTAGAATAATTGTGCCAAATCAATCAATTCAGATATTTTGTTTTTACAAAACAGAGTTTGCTGAGCTTCAGAAGAAGTCTGAGTTTGAGAGAGCAGAGTGGGTCAGGAGACAAGGTATGCCACTCAGCATTTGAATGCTGAATAATTTACTGTACATTTTTAAACATTTTTCAACAATGTCACCCTTTCAATTCTCACATATAGGTCCTCACTTTGTGGAATACCTCAGTTTCGAGGTCACCCAAGAATGTAACGTGTACCTAAAATGCAAGGTAAAGCTGTGCAAGATATAATGAAATTTTCTCACTCCCCCAGGTCAGTCGGATTAATATTTTATCTCTGCCTCTTCCACTCAACCCCCCCCTCGTACTCTCATCTCTTCAGGTCGGAAATATAAAAGCTGACACTGAGATAACCTGGTTTAAGGATGGAATTGAGATCGCGGAGGATGACGAAGATGCTCAGAAAATTGGCATTGCAGACGGTGTGCTGTCCTTCAACATTGGCAAGGTCAGGCAGCTGCAGGGCATTGTGGGGAAAGTGGAGGGTGAGCTTTGCTAGCAGCTATGCTACAGGCTTCAGCTTGCTAAAGCCTATTCTCTTCACCACACAGACTCATAAATGACGGAAAGTTTTTTTTTTTTTAATTTAATGAACCATTTTATATTCAACTCTATGCAACATATTTATTGAAATTTAGGGCCATATTCTATAAATATATGGCCTTATGAAATTCCTGAAATCAGCTTCTAATGGCACACAAATTGATAAATAAAATGTCCTCTATGGTCACATCACAATTTCGAATACAATAGAGAGCAAATTGTCATATAGGTTACATTCACTTCCTGTAAACAGTAAATGATGCTAGAAATTATTAACATTAGTGCATGCAGGTCCGTGGAGGTGAGCCTCTCACGCCACTCCCAGGCTGCTATTGGCATTAACTGCAATATCTGTCTAATTTCCAGCTTGTTAAAAAGAACGAACCTGCTCCTGAAGGAAGCCCAAGGAAGCCCAGAGTCTGTAGTTTTTTCCTTTATAAGTTATCGCCGAGTTTCATGTGTTGTTATGTGGTTTTATCTACGTCGCTGTCGCCTCCTACTGTATTTCTATGGTGTCCCTGTTTGCCTGCAGCATCCATCGCAGGAGAAAAGCTTGCCTTTTCGGATTTTTGTGCCTGTTTATTTTTGTTTTCTTATTCGAAATGATTTCATATCTGCACTGTGATGTGGCTCTAGCAAGGCACTTTCTTTCTCTTACTTCTTTTATAATTCTCCAAACAGCTTTCAAAGAAAGACGCAGGTGTTTATGAGGTGGAACTGTGGGATGAGAGAGGAAAGGATAAGACTTTGTTAGACCTGACGGAAGCAGGTAGGAACCTTTTTTATACCCACCATTATTCTGATAATGTCTGAATCTTATGTCTAGGACAGAGTTTCTGAAATGCTGTATCCAGTCTAATATTCTACAATATGATGATCTGACTCTTCCCAAAAGGTTATAAGGCCGTGTTGAATGAAATGTTCAGAGTTATAGGTGAGTTGTTTTTTTTTTTCTTTCTATTTTGAAATGGTTCATTAATGCTCCATGATGTAAAGGTGACCAATGAAAGGAAAAACCTGATTAAATGAGTGTATCGAGGTGTACTGCATGATACAAAAGAGCAATTAATTTCCCACCATGCTTTGTAGCAAATAAAAATGCTGAGCAGGCCCAGTTGATGTCGATTTTTGGATCAGGATGGCAAAAGGAAAAGATCTAAGAGACTTTGAAGCAGGGTTTCAATAACTGGGCTCAAAGACTGCTCAATTGGCTGTGTTTCAGTAAGAACAGAGGCTAATTTGAAGTCTGTATTTAGGTCTGTGGGAAAGGAAAAGCAGGAGTAAATAGGTTTGGAAATTGTGGTTGAAAGTGCACATTATATGACTGCGATGCTCATGCCATATGTAAAGACAAACATAAGCAACTATTCTTCAGGTGACTGAGCACTTCATGTTGGGTTTTCCTTCAATTTGTCACCCATCAGTATGTGATACTGATACTCTTCTTTTCGTCACAGCCCACTCTTCTACCGAATTGAAGGTTCAGAGCACTGAGCATGGAATCATCATCCACACGTTCGTCGTGTATCACACAGAGGAGCTCCCTGTTGGTTGGTTTCACAAGTAAGTTTTTTTCATTCTCACTCATCCCCTGTCTGTATGTTTTTTTTTTCTCCTGCGTATATATTTTATATATGTTGAACACTGAAATGTTGTTGTCAGTGTTAGATTGCAGACAGACTGCATTTAAATAATCCCAAAAACATCTGCTTGCAGACAGTTTTTGAGTTTTTCCTGATGTTCCATGCAATGGCACATAGCTTGACACTAACAGATAAGAGATAAGAGAATTCACATCACTGCAGTTTGTCTCGAGATGACATCGCAATCACAGATGTTCAAACAGAAATGTATTGATCTTCAGTAACCACTTAATTATTATTATTTTTTGTGATTAGGGTTGTAGTGTATCCACAGCCTGTCCTGGGAATACTGGAAATGAGGCAGTAAATCGGATGCCAATCTAGCACAGAGCACCATACACACATTTACACACACATTCACGCACTCAGATTTTCTGCATAGAAATTTTGGTGTGCTGGCCAACGTGTCCGGGAATTAAAAAGTTTACCAGACAAGCTAGAAAAAATCTCATTTCATCTCATTTTGGCGTTTATTTTGCACTGTAACATTTTGGAATATGAATAGTATATGCAATATAATAATATCAAAACAATCAAGTCAAATGAAAAATAGAAGTTTATTTACTACATTTTCTTTTCCACACTATTCAAAATTACAAATTACAAAAAAAATTACAAATTATTTGCTGTGCCAAAAACAGGGCACAGCAAAATGTTAAACTGCAGTTTGCCTCATATATTTTCATTTACAAAGAAATATTAAAATAACAAAAATCTTATCATTTCCAACGCTAATTTGTTTCTCTTCATTTTTATTACTATTTTCTATGATTTTTCATGGCACAGAAGTGTTCTGCTGCCGAAGTGAAATCGAATGTTTCTCTGCAGCTTGTCTTGTAATGTTTTAGCTGGGTACCACGCATGTACAAACTACAGTGCCTATAGAAAAGAATCAACCCACTTTAAAATAATCACATTTTGTTGCTTTTCATCCTGAAATGAAGACGGACACAATTTTTGTTTTATCCAGCTGTATTTACTCAGTGCAACTTATAACATCCAAGTGAAAAATACAATACCAACATGTCAGAAAAAGATGTAACAAATAAAAAATAAAAAACCAGAATCACTGAGAAAAAGGAAAAATGATCACCCCCCCTCCTAAAAATGACTTGTAAACTCAATAAGGTGTAGCTAGTCACCTTCTCAATGGCACACAAAGCCATTTGACTTTCGGCTGTGATCAACTGTGGTCATTTTGATTAGCTCAGCATGAAAAGAGCTTTCCTGGAGCATTTTGTAGTGCAACTGAAGCAAACAATCAACTATGGGTGGCAAGACACTGTCAAAAGATCTCCAGGATAAAGTTGTGGACAGGCAAGTCAGGAGATGGATACAAAAAAATTTCAAAGGCTTTATCAATGCCTAGAAGCACAGTGAAGTCTATTATTAAGAAGTGGAAGGTATTTGGTACAACACAGACCCTCCCTGGATCAGGACGTCGCTCCAAACTGGATGAAAGAGCCAGGAGGAAACTGGTCAGAGAGGCTACCAAGAAGCCTACAGAAACTCTGAAGCAGTTGCAGGAATTTATGACAAATAGTGATCATTGTGTGCATGTGACAGCAATATCACAAATTCTCCACAAAAGTGGCTTGTATGGGAGGGTTGAAGAAAAAAGCCACCCATGACTGAGCTTTGCCAAAACGCACCTTGAAGATTCTGAGGCCACATGGAAAAAGGTGTTATGGTCAGATGAGATTAAATTGAATTATTTGGCCTCAACACCAAACGATGTGTCTGGTGGAAATCCAACACAGCTCACCATCCAAATAACACCATTCCTACAGTAAAGCATGGAGGTGGTAATATCCTGTTATGAGGGTGTTTCTCTGCAGCAGGGACTGGAGCACTTCTCAGGATAGAAGGAAAATGGATGGGGCAAAATACCGTCAAATTCTTGAGGAAAATCTGCTGCCCTCTGCCAGAAAGTTGTCAATGGGAAGAAGGTTTACCTTCCAACATGACAATGACCCAAAGCACACAGCAAAACTGACCACACAGTGGTTGAAGGAGAAAAGGTGAATGTCCTTGCATGGCCTAGTCAGAGCCCAGACTTAAACCTCATTGAAAATCTGTGGAATGACTTGAAGACTGCAGTCCATAAACAGTCACCATCAAATTCAACTGAACTTGAGCAGTTCTGCAAAGAGTGAGCAAATATTGCAAAGTCTAGATGTGCAAAATTAGTAGAGACATATCCCAACAGACTAAAGGCTGTAATTAAAAAATTAAGGCAAATTAAAGCAAGGGGGTGATCCTTTTTCCAACTCAGTGATTCTGTTTTTTTTTTTTTTTTCTGACATGTCGGTGTTATATCTTTCACTCGGATGTTATAAGTTGCACTGAGTAAATACAGCTGGATAAAACAAAAACTGTGTCTGTCTTCATTTCAGGCTGAAAAGCAACAAAATGTGATTATTTTAAAGGGGAGTGATTCTTTTCTATACCCACTGTAAGTATCAAGGATGTAATAATGAACCAACCAGAGTACACGTTACAGGAGAAACGTGAAAAAAAAAAAAAAAATTTGCGTAGACTTAGTGGTTAAGACGTTGGACTTCTGATCAGAAGGTCATGAGTTGAAATCCTAGCACCACCAAGCTGCCACTGCTGGGCCCTTGAGCAAGGCCCTTAACCCTCAACTGCTCAGTTGTATAAATGAGATAAATATAAGTCGCTCTGGATAAGGGCACCTGCCAAATGCCATAAATGTAAATGTAAACATCTAACGTATGTCTGCTTCGTGTTAATATTTTTATTGGACATTGGGAATTTTTAATGGTTAAAAACCGGTAAACGGAAACTCTACTATGGGGGTAATTCAGTATCACCAGTCCACCTGCCAACATGTTTTTGGGATATGGGAGGAAACCGGAGAACCTGGAGGAAACCCATGTGAACGGTGAGAACATGCAGGGACTCTGGAGGTGTAATGCGGCTACTCTAGATGCTGCACCACCATATCACCTGTAAAATGGAAATATTAAATAAATACACAGAATATGAAATGCCAACTTCTTTCAGGTCATATGAAAAAATTTATAAAGCAGTACTGGGGTCGCGAACAACCAACAAAAGTGAAATTTGCCTTTGGTCAGCTTTTATCTCCACTGCATCACCACAATGTGCAGTCAGGAGCATCTTTTGAGGGCACAGCACTCTGAAAGCACAAAAGGCCAGAGAGAGTCTGGCTCTCTGAGAGTGAAGCTGCTAATGCGTTTTGTGCCATGCATTACAAGCCACTACATGAAATGTGAAGCACACATGGTAGTTTCTGCAATGTAGTTTACATCCCTAAGTAAAGAAAGTTTTTCTTTCTGTATGTCAGCACATAGTGTGAAGCTGTAGCAGTTTTTCTTTGTATGAGTTTGATTGGTAGCCAGTGTCCTTTGACTTCTACTCATTTGTGGCCATTCAGAGATGGCAAGATTTCATACTCAGACAGAGTGCAGTGTGGAGTCACAGGAGAGCAGCTGTGGCTGAAAATCAATGAGCCCACAGACAAGGACAAGGGCAAGTATGCCATCGACATCTTCGCTGGCGAAGGCAGCGTCAGGAGAGTTCTTGACCTCACCGGCCAAGGTAAAGGCCTCAGGTGTTTCAAGCATTATTTTAATGATATTGCTTTTGTCTCAGTGTGATGGAATTGTCCGTTTTAGACTGGAGTTCATTATTAGTCTACCTTTTTTGCCAAAAATATTCTCTTGAATGAAAAGACTTTTTTTGTTCAGCATTTTCTATTGATTTCTATTCTCTTCTGTTCAATTTAAGTGTGGGAAGAGGCCTATTCAGAGTTCCAGAGGCTGAAGTAAGTACTTAATAATAATAATAATAATAATAATAATAATAATAATAATAATATGATTTTAATCCTGTTTTTATATTTTATTAAAGATATCATTCACAAATAATGTATACTTCTGCAAACTGTTGTATGCAAACAAACAACAAGAAAAAAGAAAGACTCCTACTAAAGTCCTAAAATAGAAAATAACATCTGAGTACATCCTTATGACGTTATTGGCTCAGGCTTTTTCTGACACTGCTGTGTGGAAGTAGAAGTATCACCTTAACAGGCTCTGATGCTATTTAAAGCCTTCACTAACAGTGTGCTTATCCATTTCCTTCCTCAGGGCTGCAGCTATTGCAGAGAGAAGTAAGTGATTGTCTCCGCTGTCACTTTTGTGTTCTTTCCTGAAGACAGCTTGTTCTAAGAGCATGTGGATGCTATTTCAAGCCATCTTCCTTGGCTACTTGCGTAGGATTCATACATAGTTGTGATGCAGTAAGGGATGCATCTCCTGTCTAAATGTCTTGGGAATGTTTAGACCCTATAGCCTGTGCTGTAACCTTACTTCCTGTTTTTGAAACTATAATGACATGTAAGGTCAGGAGTAAGAAATTCCTTCAGAGTACACATTGATTTACCAAGAGGCTTACTGACTGCTTTATTTTTCTCATAGACCGAGCGCGTGTGATTGGAGGCCTGCCAGATGTGGTCACTATCCAGGAAGGCAAGGTAATACATCTCCAACTACCCAGGATGCCAGAAAACCCCATTATCAAATTATATCTCATTATCACATTGTACCTCATCCTTAATTGGTGTACCAGTATCTTTTTTCAGACTATTACAGAAGCAAAGTAGTGCTTGATGATAATGTCATTTGTACCACAGCAGTGTTGAAATCTGATTGGTCAGAAGGTGTTTTCTATAAAAGCAGCTCTGACAATAGTGCCAGCTCTAATTCAAATCACAGGTTTATATGAAAGCACTCGGGCTAATACATTATTGTTTCTATAGTAACAGCTTATTTGCAGGGACTTGTATGGTGGATGTGACACATAACATAAAGCTAATAATAAATGAATTTTAAAAATGTGTAGTTATTTAACAAGAAAAAAAAACATATATGGTATATTGGCAAATTGCTGTGATATAAGAGAAATAATACAATTTACAGTGGGGGAACAAAGTATTTGATCCCCTGCTGATTTTGTATGTTTGCCCACTGACAAAGAAATGATCAGTTTATAATTTTAATGGTAGGTGTATTTTAACAGTGAGAGACAGAATAACAACAAAAAAATCCAGAAAAACGCATTTCAAAAAAGTTATAAATTGATTTGCATTTTAATGAGGGAAGTAAGTATTTGATCCCCTATCAATCAGCAAGATTTCTGGCTCCCAGGTGTCTTTTACACAGGTAATGAGCTGAGATTAGGAGCACTCTCTTGAAGGGAGTGCTCCTAATCTCAGCTTGTTACCTGTATAAAAGACACCTGTCCACTGAAGCAATCAATCAATCAGATTCCAAACTCTCCACCATGGCCAAGACCAAAGAGCTGTCCAAAGATGTCAGGGATAAGATTGTAGACCTACACAAGGCTGGAATGGGCTACAAGACTCATCGCTTGGTGAGAAGGTGACAACAGTTGGTGCGATTATTCGCAAATGGAAGAAACACAAAATAGCTGTCAGTCACCCTCGGTCTGGGGCTCCATGCAAGATCTCACCTCGTGGACTTGCAATGATCATGAGAATGGTGAGGAATCAGCCCAGAACTACATGGGAGGATCTTGTTAATGATCTCAAGGCATCTGGGACCATAGTCACCAAGAAAACAATTGGTAACACACTACGCCGTGAAGGACTGAAATCCTGCAGCGCCCGCAAGGTCCCCCTGCTCAAGAAAGCACATGTACAGGCCCGTCTGAAGTTTGCCTGAATGATTCAGAGGAGAACTGGGTGAAAGTGTTGTGGTCAGATGAGACCAAAATCGAGCTCTTTGGCATCAACTCAACTCGCCGTGTTTGGAGGAGGAGGAATGCTGCCTATGACCCCAAGAACACCATCCCCACCATCAAACATGGAGGTGGGAACATTATGCTTTGGGGGTGTTTTTCTGCTAAGGGGACAGGACAACTGCACTGCATCAAAGGGACGATGGACGGGGCCATGTACCGTCAAATCTTGGGTGAGAACCTCCTTCCCTCAGCCAGGGCATTGATAATGGGTCGTGGATGGGTATTCCAGCATGACAATGACCCAAAACACACAGCCAAGGCAACAAAGGAGTGGCTCAAGAAGAAGCACATTAAGGTCCTGGAGTGGCCTAGCCAGTCTCCAGACCTTAATCCCATAGAAAATCTGTGGAGGGAGCTGACGGATCAAGTTGCCAAACGTCAGCCTCGAGACCTTAATGACTTGGAGAGGATCTGCAAAGAGGAGTGAGACAAAATCCCTCCTGAGATGTGTGCAAACCTGGTGGCCAACTACAAGAAACGTCTGACCTCTATGATTGCCAACAAGGGTTTTGCCACCAAGTATTAAGTCGAAGGGGTCAAATACTTATTTCCCTCATTAAAATGCAAATCAATTTATAACTTTTTTGAAATGCGTTTTTCTGGATTTTTTTTGTTTACATTTACATTTACAGCATTTAGCAGACTCCCTTATCCAGAGCGACGTACAAGAGTGCTTTAAATTCTCCATCAATGAATATTTCATTTCTGGTTCGTACGATTGCAACGAAGGTTTTTGTTGTTATTCTGTCTCTCACTGTTAAAATACACCTACCATTAAAATTGTAGACTGATCATTTCTTTGTCAGTGGGCAAACGTACAAAATCAGCAGGGGATCAATGTTGTTGATCACTGTTATTGGAAGATAATCAATGTCGCCATGGTAACAGGATCACACCACCCTGCCATTGATTATTTGGAATTCTGGATTCTCATATTATTTTCCCTGTTTTATTCCTGTTCAGTCTTTGAACCTCACCGGCAACGTGTGGGGCGACCCTGTACCTGCAGTCAGTTGGCTGAAGAATGACAAAGAGCTGGCACCTGATGATCACATCACGCTCAAGTTTGAGCACGGCAAGTTTGCCAGCATCACCATCGCAGCAGTCAATTCGGCTGACTCAGGCAAGTACGCCCTGCTGGTGAAGAACAAGTACGGCACAGAGGCTGGCGAGTTCACCGTCAGCGTCTACCTACCAGAGGATGAGGCTGAGAAGAAAGATTAGAGAAATATGGAAGCTGCGGGAGAGAGAGGGGCTGTGATATGACCAGTTTGCATCCTAAAGTGTTTTACTCCAAAGCATGTGCAACATCAGTACATCATAAGCACACAGACACAATAAAGCTGCTGGTCAATTAGTGGTAATAATAAACACCTTAGTGATGGACAAACATATCAATCATGCTCATTCTGGTAATCTAGACTAGCACCAGATCTAAAACACTTACATGGCACATTCAGTACTCGGCTCTAATCAACCGCTTACCTTGGTTTCCTGAGAAAGCCATTTGAAAAGGTGAACATGGTTTGAAATAAAATGCTTTAAATGTTGCCATATCCATACATAAAACTAGCATGTGCCTTTACTGTTTTACTTTTTTTTTTTTCTCTGTTTGTATTATTTTTGTCCATTTTAACAGAAATGTTACCTACAGGTCATCCATCTATGATTGAAGGTACAGTAATCTTGAGAAACAGCTCAAGACTTTTGCTTAAATGTATTCATCATAATCGTACTAAAAGGGAAACTCTTGGAAATTATAAATTAAGAAAGCCAGTACATTCTAGTAATGTAATGTCTTGTAACTCTATAGCTGGATTTTAAGTTACACTAGTACTATATGGATGTGCTTAAATTCTGTGGCAGTCTGTGTGAAGCAAAAGGCTTTCAAGGTTATAGGCTGTCTGTTTATATCTGTTTGCAATATTGATGGTCTAATATCACCCTGCATATGTCTTAATGATTTAAAAGACAGTGTTATGTGATGACCACAAATAAAGCCTTGCAACGCAAAAAAAAAGTCAGATTATTTTGTTCAGAAAACATGTTTGGTCAGGTGTCAAAGGCTCATTAACACTTCAGTCTTTGCAATATTACTATGCAGAATGTACATTTCACCAAAATCCATGTCATATTTTATGTTAGAAACATAAGTTTAGAAAGTTATGTGCAGCTGAATGCATTGGCAGTGGATGCGAATTTACTAAAACTAAATACATCTAACATGTAAATCATCCTTATTCCTGTGAGTTCATTTTACTTGACTCAGGATGCATTAACTGTTATCTCAAATTTAAAATGATCAAACAGATATGTGGGCTACAGTCAACATGTAGTATAAACCAACTAAAAGCTTAATATCAGTAAATTAGCTACATCAAAAGTCTGTCTATATGTAATATAGAAATTCTGTAATAATAGAGTAACACACTTTATAACAGAATAACTCACTGTTGTGACAGAATAACAATATTGTAACAGAACACACTCTATTGTAACAGAATAACACTCTGTTGTACAACCCCAATTCCAAAAAAGTTGGGACGCTGTGTAACATGTAAATAAAAACACAATGCAATGATTTGCCAATCTCATAAACCCATATGCTATTCACAATGGAACACAGAAAACATATCAAATGTTTAAACAGAGGAAATGTACCATTTTAAGGCTGGAAAAGTAAGTGCTACTAAAAAGAAACAGCTGGAGGTTAATTGGCAACAGGTCAGTAACATGATTGGGAATAAAAAGAACATCTTAGAGAGGCAGAGTCTCTCAGAAGTAAAGATGAGCAGAGGTTCAGAATAATGTTCCTCAACGTAAAAATTGCAATGACTTTGAATATCTCATCATCTACAGTACATAATATCATCAAAAGATTCAGAGAATCTGGAGAAATCTCTGTGTGCAATTAAGGGACAAGGGCGAAAATCAGTATTGCATGCCCGTGATCTTCAGGCCCTCAGGCGGCACTGCATTAAAAACAGGCATGATTCTGTAATGGAAATCACTGCATGGGCTCAGAAACACCTCCAGAACTCATTGTCTGTGATCACAGTTCACCGTGCCATCCACAAATGCAGTATAAAGCTCTATCATGCAAAGAAGAAGCCATATGTGAACATGATCCAGAAACGCCGCCATCTTCTCTGGGCCAAAGCTAATTTAAAATGGACTGAGGCAAAGTGGAAAACTGTTCTGTGATCAGACGAATTGAAATTTGAAATTCTTTTTGTAAACCATGGATGCCGCGTCCTCTAAACTAAAGAGGACTAAAGAGGAGAGGGACCATCTGGCTTTTTGTCAGCGCTCAGTTCAAAAGCCTGCATCTCTGATGGTATGGGGGTTTAGTTCCTATGGAATGGGCAGCTTGCACATCTGGAAAGGCACCATCAATGCTGAAAGGTATATACAGGTTTTAGAGCAACATACGCTTCCATCCAGATTCCATCCCATCTTTACTTCTGAGAGACTCTGCCTCTCTAAGATACTCTTTTTTATACCCGATCATGTCCCAACTTTTTTTTGAGTGTGCTGAAGGCATCGAATTCTAAATTTGTTTATATTTACAAAATATAATTAAGTTGGTCAGTGAAAACACTGAATATCTTTTCTTTGTACTTTTCTCAGTTAATTAAAGTTTCAAGAGACTTGCCAAATCACAGATTTTTGTTTTTATTGCATTTTAGAAAAAATCCCAACTTTTATGGAAATGGGGTTAGTACGTTAAGAATCATTTATTTTTCACATGCCTACAATTGACACAACTAATCTGACAATGTTCTATATCAGAGGAATGCATGTTTCAACAATTATGTTAACTAACCATGTGTGCTAGACTAACATAAACTGCCGAAAGGTAACATTAGCTAACTTAGGAGTTTCAGTAACTTGCTAGCTAATGTTTCTAGCTACATAGTTAGCTATCTATCAGAGATGCCTCTTACACATTGAGTGTTACCTATAGGATCTAGCAGCACTTAGATATACAGTATTTAATACAGCAGGCAATCAATAATGAAGTGAACATTGAAGTGACATCTTAAGTTTAACACAGACTGTAAAACCTCAGAAATCTGGTTAGCTAGTCTAGCTCACTCAACTAGCTAATGGTTTTCCTGTTCCCACGGGTTGGATAGTGAGCTGTGAAATGGCAATATCTCCACAGGTTTTAGCTTGAATCATTTGCATATCATTACAAGGACGCAGGAAATGGTGGGATTAAGGCTGCTGCTTACTAAATATAATAATAATAATAATAATAATAATAATAATAATAATAATAATAATAATAATAAATAGACATAGCACATGTCACATGTATGCTGCTTAAAATTCAAGCACCCCTCAGTCTAAAACACCTCCCCACATCCCTGGATCATTATAACTCATTATCATTATAACTCATTATCATTATCCCTTGAAGCATTTAAAATTGAAGATTCCTGATAAATTGGACCAGGGATGATCATCTGTCTCCACTGTCTCAAACATTGTTGCTGCTGACTAAACACTTGGTGCCTGAAATGACTTTTGTCGGGAAGCTGCTTTATTTTTATTGGGTCTTGAAATTGATTTATTTAAACTTATTGAAACTATATATATATATATATATTAAAAAAAACAAGTAAAATGATCAAATACAATGAAATTACTGTTATAGAGAACTGTGTACTCAAGTACAGTTTGTTCCACTTCTTTCTGACTCTTCTGTTGTAACTGTTGTAACTCCACTTGCAATTTCCTGCCTTCTTCAGATCATACATACTATTTAATCATATTACCAAATCATACATACAGTTCTTTTCATACCTTTTTTTTTTTTCTAGAGCTTGCCTTATGTTTTGGTTTGTCGTCTTGTTGCAGGAAACATTCACACGCCATTTTTGACATCTTGAGGTACAATTTAATTTTTTTCATCCCACAACACATGGGTGTATAAACCTTTGCACTCAGCTGTACACCATAAACACAGTGTACTGTACATACAGATCAGCCACACGCCTGAGAATGTGATGCCGCTGTGAATCATGGGAAGGGTCTTTTACAGTGGCCACGGTCACGCGTCACACAGCGCCTCACCGCCGCTGCTTCAGCCGAGCGGACGCTGGTTACAGCACGTAAACAGTGTTATGATTTAGCCAGAAAAAACAACAACAGCACGTCTTTCCGTGTTTTTTTTTTTCCTGAAGAAGAGCAGCTTTGCTTCTGAGTTAAAAGAAAATGAAAGGGTAACATTACCATCGGCGAAGAAGCTAATCAGAAAGGGAACCTCAACATAAACAGCAGCACATCTCATCGCTAAATTACAGCGTCTTCAAATAAGGTGATTCACCATCATAAGAGTTTGTAGATGGACACATTTGCACTCTGTAACATTAGATTTTGCGTTATTTACTACATTTCGCTGGTTGACGATATAACTTAGGTGTAGATGTAGCTAGCCGGCTAACAGCCAGGTCATATGATCTGATAAGCGACTGTCGCCTGTGAAGTAGGCTGCTAACATTGAGCTAACGTCAGTGGTGATATATTCAAAATGGCCAGCTAGCTAACTTAGTGTTTGGTTAGCCAGCTTAATTTATTAATGTTACAAAACAGGGTAAGTGGTGGTGGTGTTAGATAAAATACTAAGGTTTAGTCTAGAGGTTCGTTTTGAAAACATTTAAAGCGCGGGGGGGAAAAAAAATCCTTCCTAGCCGGTATAACTTGTGCTTAACGGATGCCGGTTTGTTTGCCAGGTAACACGGGCAACGCTTTTGTGGGTGGACAAGCTGGTTTCGTTTTCGGAGAAAACCCCTAAAGTAATGCTGATGAACGTTACAGAATCACTTCTCATTCTGTCTCTGGTGTTTAGTGACTGATATAAAGTTAATGTACATTAACAAAACCGCTCTGTTACATTATTAATATTATTGTTGAAGTTCTTTCAAGTTGCTTTGCCAACTCATCTTTTCACTGAGCCAAAGAGAATGGCGGCGCCTGCGCACATAACTTACTGTGGAAGCAGTGAAAGTCCCCCCCTTCTAAAGCATTTCTCCTCATTCAGAACTGTGTTTATACTCTTAAAAACGTTTGCCTTATCGACAAATAGCACTAGCATGCTTAAAATAATTTAAATAATACTTCTACGTTTCATTACTGTATTAACATTAACAGCTATGTTCATGTTTTTGTTCTAGATCATCCAAGTAATATATCCGCTTCAACCAGTAGAAGTCCCCCCTTTTTTTGTGAAGAGAACATTTTATACTCTTAAATACATTTCCCTCTGGAAAAATAGCGTAAAAATACTTAATATTAATTAAATAATACTTCCAAGTATTGATACTATAAGTTTATAAGTTTCACCACTCTGTGAACATGGACAGCTGTTTATGTTTTTGTTCTAAATAATCCAAGTAAAATGCCAACTTTTAAAAAGTAGAAGTTCCCCCCCTTTTTGTGAAGCTTTTTTTTTTGTCATTGAGAACATGATTTATACTCTTAAACACGTTTCCCCTCTCGAAAAACAGCATCAAATTACTTAATATTATTGACTCCTAGGTTTCACCGCTCTGTGAACATGAACAGCTGAACACACTTCTAAAGGCGGGTGTACACAGTGCGATTTCTTAATATTTTTTAATCTCCCTGAAGTTGACCAGTCAGGAGGCCCTTAGTATTTTCCAATTGTAGTGTTCTTTAAATAAAGGTTCAAAGAGTTGTCGGAAGCGTAGTGGTGGTGACGTTGAAGTCGTGCGACTGTGGTGTAGTTCGTTTACAGCCTAACTTTAGCTTTTTACTTCTGGCAGTCGTATTTAGGCTTCAGAATTCATAAAGGTTGTGTTCATTTGTGAAGATTATCTTGATGAACAAAACGTTTAAGAATCATAAACCTTCGTTGGTCACAGAGCTTATTTTCTGCAATAATCCAAACGCCAGTTTAAAAAAACCTGTTGGATCTTTGTTGAAGGAACCAGGGTGATGCCTACAAGAATACCTCATCCCTGCAGCACTCTTGATAAATGGCGAGAAAATTCAGCCGATTGCTGAATTGCTGAATTGTCGTGTACCATTGCATCTGTATGATTTTTAAATAAACTGATTTTTAAATAAACTGATTTGTAACGTGTGCAGGGGCTCACGACCTCAAGACTGTCAGAACTTACAGAAACCGTGTATGCCCGCCTGATATTCCAACCACTGGAAGTTCATATTTACGAGTTGGGAAGTTGCAATTACAACGTCAGGTGCGTTCAATTTACGAAGCCATTGTAAACTTTATCGTTACATATTGTATCATAATTGTACAATACTATCGTATTTTGTGCAGGCAGTCAGCTTGTTTTACTGCAAATAAAAAAGCCTGACAAAGACATGTGACTGCTAAATACCCATAAGTAGTGTGGTTTATATGTTACTTTTATTTCTCTCTCCCTCTTCCTTTGTCATGTTCATCAGAAATCAGCTTCTGAGATGAGCAAGCACCGAATTTCAACAAATTTACCGTCAACTACAGACACTGCGTCCGCTGACTCCACCACGGTTTCCTACTGACACGCCCCCGACTCGGAAACTCGGAGCTCAAAGAAAATCCAGAGTTTCCCCACTCGTAATTATGACTTTGTGGTGCTGTTCACGTGCGTTCAACTCGTGAATGCGATCGTTCCGACATGACTTGAAAGCACCACAAATTCATGATTTTGTTCTAGGTAAAAGTACAACTTAGAAAGCACACTGTTTTGTTGCATGTGTAAACTGGAAACAAATAGTGTGCTAAAGCAGAAATATAGTTTTCATTGAGCCACAAAAACCTGGCCTGGTTTTGAAATCTTTAATCACATCTTTAACTTCGTGACCTTAGAGTTATAAGGTTCTGTCTGGCATTTGTTCGAAACTGAGTAAACCACATGAACTTTATCAAATGGGGATGCTTTGTTTCCCTGTGGTGTAATTTTTTTATTATGTTTTTGGTGAAATATTTGAACAAATATAAGTTCTATTTCCAAACCCGCAGGTCAACATTGTTTTCTAAGGTTGTATCTGCCATCAACCAGGAGGAAATAAGATAAGCACATCGAAGGTGGCCTTGAACGATCAAAATCCATGTTCTGTGTACACTCTGACTGAAAAGAACTGACTTGACTCTTTAGTATGGCGAGGCAGGGGAGAACGTAGAAAGAAACTTTTACCTCTAAATGTTATACATATGCTTCATTACATACAGTACAGGGCTAATGTACCTGCTGCTTTTACAATGTATAAACGTTCTGGCATATTAGAAAGCATTCACCACATTGCGAAGTCAGATAACATTAGCATTAATTATTACTGACATTAGCTTAATAGTTTAAAGTTACCACGACAACCAGTATAAAAGTCAGCTAGGAGACATGTAATGGCTTCTACACACTGCACGTAGAACTACGACTGTCTGTCTTGTCATGGAAGTCATAGGGTTTTCAAATTACACGAGCAGTCGGCGATGGGGGTGAACACATTACAAAACATTTCACAATTGACGAATCCCCGATGACTCTGTTGTGAAACGTAATTTGGAGTCCAGGCAGAGTACACGCGAGAAGTGATCCGAGAATTACACAAGCTCACGCGTGAGTAGGCGTTCTCGTGCTTGTCATACTTTGTTTGTGCGCTGATTTGCAGTGAAGAGTCGAAAAAGAAGAAGAAAAGACTATGGAGGAGGGAATGGTTGGGGAGACGCAGGCAGCAAGGATTGTCTGTTCTGCAGAGAGACTTGGAGGTAAATAAGAAATGTTGCAATGAACACAGGTTGCAATAAACTGCCTGCTGGTGTTTGTTGTTTCCAATAATTTAAATTATTGGAAAAAATTACATGAATGCAGTAAGAATACATCTGTTGTTTCTTAGCTCTCTCATTGGCTGTAAGTCAATGCTGCAGTTATATTCAGTCAAATCACATTACGCGATGTGGAATTGCAGACAGGTCCAGATATTTAACATGCCAGATATCTCGCTGACATCGGCGACGCGTCTGCGCTTCTCTCAGATCGTGTCTTTGATGATTCATACATTGCGTTTGTTGCTCACGGGAGCGAGCTCTGATTTGTCTATGATTTCGGGCTTTTGTCGGCGATCTCCACAAAACTGTCGGCGAGTGAAAATCGGGCCTAAAATTGTGTAGTGTAAACTCGGCATTAGACGTCTTTGTGTGATGATCTAATGTATTTTAATAATCAGTCCCTCCAGGATTTTGTGATTGCAGAAATGAATGCGAAATGAAGGAAACTCTGCAATATCTGCAGAAGCAATTCCCACAAATTTTCCGCAGATTTGGGGCAAGACGCATCATGTGACGTCATCAAAACGTGCCATGTGACGCCATCACATTGCGCATTCAGCCGAGTTTCACCACTGTATGAACATGAACAGCTATGTTCATGTTTCTGTTCATGATTATGGAGATAGATTATCCAAGACTAAGAGATAAGAAACAGCCAGATATAACCGGGGCTCAGGTGGTAGAGCGGGTTGTCCACTAATCGCAGAGTTGGCAGTTCGATCCCCAGCCCACAGGACCCCACGTGACTCCTTGGGCAAGACACTGAACCCCAGGTTGCTCCCGATGGCAGGCTAGCACCTTTCATGGGTGAATGAGAAACATAAAACGTAAATCAGCTTGTAGAACCGCTAAGGTTAAAAGGCACTATGTAAGTGCAGACCATTTACCATATAACCGTATACATCCAACCTAGGCTTGTCACGGTACCAAAATGTCAGTAGTCGGTACCAATACCAGTAAAATTCCATGGTTTTCGGTACCAAAGCAAAACACAAAAACATGCTAATTGAACAACACACTATTTTATTAATAAAGTTAAATATCAATATAAAATGTTTTTTTTTTAAATGCCATTCTGTATACTTCAAGTATTTCAAAGTGTTTCAATTTTTTTCCCCACAAGTAATTAAAGGTATAAAAATAAATAAACAAAAAAATATGCCATAATTGAACAACACACACTTCTTTTTATTTATTAAATTTATAAAGTTGTATATTAAAATAAATTAAAACAAATGTATTTGTATATTTCAAGTATTTCTATATAAGTTTTGGCCTTAGGTTTTTGTCCCTTCAAGCAAATAATAACTAAATAAATTACAAGCAAAAAATACAAACTATGTACAAAAGTTTCTGAAACGAATCACTTGCCAGTCGTTAGGCATCTTTACACACGGACTTTTAAACTGAAGTGCTGAAAGTGAACCGGAGTTATAACAGAGAAAATGTGAAAGATTAGGAACACCTGCCTATAATTTGAAATTGACTCAGCAATAGTCCGTGGGTATTTATTGATGTAATAATGTGTTTTGGACTAAATATTTTTTACTTAATTGGATCGTTTGGACCTTTGCCCGTGTAACAAGACTGTTTTTGTCGGGATTTTATGGATTAATGGACTAATCTGAGCCTTCATAGGTGAGTTGCCTCAGTTTTGCAACATAATGCAACCGATACTATAACTGCACGGTGCACCTATGAAAAGTTCCCGACCGACTACAGACAGCGCATCAGTACCAGGTTGACCCGGTACTCGGTACTACCGGTGTAAATCTTGTGAAAATCCGGTACCATCAGCTTTTTGTTTTTTTAGTACCGACTTGGTACCGAAGTACCGGTACTTTTGACAACCCTAATCCAACCAGTGTTTGGTCTTACAGAGTAATCAGGTTGAACATGGTCTATGTTTGACCATGTTCAAAATTCTATTTTCTAAACTCAGAATTTCCATAATGTCAATCTGAAGTAACGGAGTGTAGGCCTTGTTAGATTTGACTAATTTAAGAGTTTTTGCTTGCTGGAATGACAAAATCTGATGCCCAAAATGGCAGATAGAATATTATAATATGGTTAAAATTGAATAACAGTTCAATTATGACACTTGAATAACTGTGCTATAATATTTCCATTAGCCTAATCTAAAACTGCTTAGTTGGAGCTTATGCATTTTATTTGCTTTTCTCGATAGTATTTCCAGGACTTAAAAATTATGCCTGGAAATTGTTAGCCTTTGACCTGGGGAATTGATTATGATCAGACCTGACTGAGAGAACGGAGTGACTAATACATTCTTAGGCACTGCTGTTTGTGTGGGCCTGTTTTCCTTTAGCAAAGGGCTGAACTGTCGTGTCATAAATTGGGTTGAGTTAGGATAAGGGTAAAATTCCACTCTGTCCTCACTGCTAGTTGGCTGCTTTCACAGAATGCCGAGTTCCTCATGGTAAAATCATTAACTGGACTGTGCTGTTTTTGAGTCAGGAAGACGACCTCAGTGGTGGTGGAGTTCATTCCTACACTACACCCGCATGCACAACCCTTATCAGTAGCCTCCGTACCAAGAATCATGTCGTCTTATCTGTCTATAAAGTGCTGACTTTGTGTCCCTGTCCTCATGGGTCACACAGTGGGTGTGCTCTTACCTCATTGGATGACTTGACTCACTGCATTAGAGAAAAATACAAGAAAATATCATAACGCAGAATGTATCCAATAATGCCAACCAGTATGTGTTTGTATTTGCAAGGCCAAGTGCACAGTCTGTGAGGTGTTAGTATGACAGGAAAACAGAAGCCCTTGGAGGGAGTTTAAAAGGCCCAAAATGCACTTGAGGTGCTGGCTGTAATGAAGCGAGTGCATTCTTGGTCAGAATTAGACCCCCCCTGCAGTGGGACTGAGGAAGACAACAGAGAGCAGGACGACTCTTCAACACTAAAGACATCCTGGTCTTTTGTAAGTAAAGCCATATAGGGGTCTATCGGAAGGCCTGGACCTGGCATATGGCCTCCTTTCTACTTATTTATCGCCTAATATGCATAGATTTATGCACCTGTTCACTTTCGGATAATATTTTCCAGCATAGTATATTTGGCCTAGGTTTTAGATTTTAGCTAGGTAGGATGGCCATTTTTTTGCATGTACTGAGATATTTTCTTTAAATTATGAAGAACATGTACAAAATCTGACTCCTATTGCATTTATTTAACTTGGTATTTTGGTTAATTCAGTAACTGACCACATCTGAAGTTGGCTGACCACAGTCAGAAACCCGTCGTCTTCTGCTTCTTCTTCTTCTTCTTCTTCTTCTTCTTCTTCTTCTTCTTCTTCTTCTTCTTCTAATGTACATTAAAACTATATTTAAATGTGATCCTTTCAACAGAGAAAATTTCTCAGACAAATGAAAGCTTACATTGCTCAATAAGATATTTACTTTTACTTTCATTACATGTTTACTGCTCTTGGAAGTTCATCAAATCACCATGATAAGGACTTTTATCCTTATCACAGGTTTATAGTATTGTTAATCAGGACAGCTATAAATATTGGCACGTACACTGATAAGACTAAAAAGTGGAACAGTTTAATTAATGATTATTAATAAATATCCTGGCTCCACATATTTAGATATTTAACGTAAGGCTGCATGACATGGAAGAGAATAACATATTGTGATTTTATTGCTCTGCACTGTAATTGTGACATGCCTTTTAAATAAAATAAAACCTTAAAGTAACCCATTTATTTTATGGAGCATGGCAATGCTACAGTTAATCAAAACGTCAACAAATGATCAGATGTTCACAGTAGAGTGCTCATTTGCATATTGCAGGCTTCCAGGTCATCAATATTGCAATATATACTGTATTTATATGTATATACTGTATATGCCCTATTTTATATATAGGGAAGTTTATTTCTTGGGGGGGTGTAACGATACACTCCAGTCACATTTCGGTTTGATTCACGACACTGGCTTCATGATTTAGATTCAGTTCAATGCTCAATATTTTGAACAAAATTGAATGAAGAAAAAATGATGACTTTGAGGTTCCTTTTTTATTTCTGAATCATGAACTTGCAAAACAATGTGCATTTTTGTCTGTATAAAACGAAATAAATCAAAAATTGCTATAAACAGAGGTTTAATATTTGAAACTAAATGTACTACAGGTTCAACATATTTTAAAAATAAATAAAATGTATAAATTCACCCCAAAATTTGATTGAATAAACAAAGTCTCTGACCTGGGAGAAATGATCGACTGAAACATAATGAGCTCCGTAGCCGTGCCTGAGGAGTTATTTTAACCAGAAATAGAGCTCCAAAGTCAGCTAAAGTGCCATTCCGTAAACCTTTTCTTGGGCACTGTAGATCGCAGCCGCACAGGGCTGGTGTTGTTTGAAAGCTGCTGAAGAGCTCTTTTTAACTCTTATAATGTGGTCATGTAACCATATATTGCATATAATTGCACATTCCCACGGTGCACATCCTTGAATTTTTTGCATCGTGATGCATCCCTGTTTATCATTTACACCCTATTTATGTGTAAAATATAACTGACCTCCTAGAAGGATTTTAAGTTGCTGAAAAAAGTGTCTGCGGGGACCGACAGCATGCTACACGTTGAATATAAACTTTTTTTACATTCTTTCATCCTTCTTTTTCAGCAGGTGTTCTGTGAGATCACTGTTTTCTGTGAGTGATAATAAGCTTGGTCTCCATGGCAGCATCAGAGTTCTTTAAAAAGTTTTTTCTTTCTGAAATCAGTAGCCGTCGAGGGATTTTTGCTCATCCACTCTGTAATCCCTTGTGTGAAATGTGATACTAGTGTTTGGTGTCAGCCTGTGTGGACTGTCAGACTGCAGATTTGACCGTATCTTGGTACTATAATCTTTGTTTTCTATAAAAGTTGTAAAGGATTTTAGCCAATATATGAATATTGTATTGAGGATTTGATAAGGTGAAGAAGGTGAAGTGGTATGCCATTAATTACCCTTGAAAACTCAACACGTGTCACATCATCATTCTTATCCTTGGTAAATTTTTCATAATAAAGTGGATCCCCACTAAAATTTGAAATGAAAATTATATTCTTCTCAGCACTTTTTTTTTTTTGTTAAATAAGATTGTTTCTATGCAAAACATGCTGGTTATTCCACACAATACAGTTACAGTTTTCAAACAGTTGTGTTTGAAAGCCAACATCCATGCGTCTAATGCTTGCTTGTGGAAACTGGCTAGTTTTATGGGTAATTTGTTACAGTTAAAATTACACCCCAACAAAAATTTTCAACCGCCGATACTTCATTTATGGCCACGTATGACCCCAGGGTGCTCTAAAATGCGGTCGACTGTGAGTGACATCACTTCCAAATACAAACATGCCCCATAGTATACTCTAGGGCTGCAACTAACGATTATTTTTATAATCGATTCATCGGCCAATTATTTTTTTTCGATTCATCGAAATCACCACTTCCTCATGAGAGAGTTGTCAGTCAGTTCAAAAAGAACATTGCTCAATGCAAGATTGCAAAGAATTTAGGTCTTTCACCATCTACAGTGCATAATATTGTGAAAAGATTCAGGGAATCCGGAGAAATCTCATTGCATAAAGGGCAAGGCCGGAAACCACTGTTGAATGTGCGTGACCTTCGAGCCCTCAGGCGGCACTGCCTGAGAAATCAGCATGATGCTGTGATAAATATAACCACATGGGCTCGGGAGTACTTTGGAAAACTGTTGTCACTTAACACAGTCCGCCGCTGCATCCAGAAATGCCACCCAAAACTCTATTACGCAAGGAGGAAGCCACACATCATCTCAGATGGACTGAAAGGCAGTGGAAACGTGTGCTGTGGTCAGAGGAGTCCAGGTTTCAGCTTGTTTTCGGGAAAAACGGACGTTGAGTTCTCTGTGCCAAAGATGAAAAAGACCAACCAGACTGTTATAAGTGAAAGGTGCAAAAGCCAGCATCTGTGTATTGGGATTGTAGAGAGACATATGCTGCCATCAAGGCAACATCTTTTCCCAGGAAGTCCATGGTTATTTCAGCAGAACAATGCCAGGCCTCATTCTGCACGTGCTACAACAGCGTGGCTTCGTAGACACAGAGTGTGTGTGCTTGACTGGCCTGCCAGCAGTCCAGATCTGTCTCCTATGGCGCATCATGAAGAGGAGAATCAGACAATGGTGAGCAAGGACTGTTGAGCAGCTGAAGTCTTGTATCAAGCAAGAATGGGCAAAAAATTATACTTGCAAAACTGCAACAATTAGTATCCTCAGTTCCCAAACGATTAAAAAGTGTAATTAAAAGGAAGGGTGATGTAACACAGTGGTAAACATGCCTCTGTCCCAACTTTTTTTTGAGTGTATTGAAGGCATTAAATTCTAAATTAGTTTATGTTTATACATACAATTAACTTGGTCAGTGAAAACATTGAATATCTTTTCTTTGTACTTTTGTCAATTAATTAAAGTTTCAAGAGACTTGACAAATCACAGATTTTTGTTTTTATTGCATTTTAGAAAAAATCCCAACTTTTCTGGAAATGGGGTTAGTACTTCGGGTTAGTAAAAACCGCTAGTGTTCCATACGAGATGATACTACCCTTCTAAAATTCATATACTAGACGGTAGAGTGCATAGTGTAATTGTATAGTACGGAATTTGGGACACAACTTTGGTCTATACTCTCCAGTGGGTGTTTTCAGAACAGAAATATGGAACAGTGCGCAGACCAACTAATCGATAATGATATTCGTTGACGATGATTTTCATAATCGATTATTATCGACGTTATCGATTAGTTGTTGCAGCTCTAGTATACTCCCACCCCCAACACAAGGCATGTACAAGGCATCAGAAATGCAAATGCAAAGGGATTGCTATTCCAACATGACAGGGTCATAACTCGTAAGACATGGGAGATGCAATTGTGAATGGACTTTGCGTTTCCATTCGAAATTTGGCAGACATTGTACATTCATGTAAACGAAAATGCAAACGGTAATACACGATTTGCATTTTCATTTGCATTATATAACAATTTATGCGTCCACAAATAGGAAACACAATTGCAATGAGAATAAAATTTTACTGTGCACATGAGCGTGATTTACTGAGTACTAGGTGAAAGAACAAAACCTCTCAACAAGGGTTTGATTTGTACTGTGGCTGCTTGAGCAAGAAGCTCAGGATGATGCTCATTCTCTGGAATCATTTCCTACAGAATGTATTAGTATCCTCATCTTAGCTAGCTAGATAAAATAGAGAGGGGAAAAGAGTTGCTCAGCTGTAATTGCAGCACACTGTGTGCACTGGACCTGAATGTAACTGGGCTGAATGTAAAGGCTTTCCCCATGGCTAAAATATAATGTAGAGAACAAAACCATAACACCTGGTTGCTTCCAAATATTTACTCTGTGTATTTTCTGATCTGCGTTCTGTGTTATCTACTGTGTATTTTGTTTTCTAGTCTGTCTGGCACAAACAGAATAGTGTTAGTACACTACCTCAAACTGTCAATTCAGTATTAAAAAAAAACCATACATCAGCCAAGCAGAAGGAATGAATCACTCTCACACAACATGACATAAATATTTGAAATAGGCTACATGAATACCTGATATAGGTCAGGGCGACTCACAAGGGCTCAGGAAACTCATATAATTTTTCTTCTCCTCTTATTCAATAAACGTGATTTTTTTAAAAAAATTTTCCATTTGTTTATTTATTTTATTTAGTAGGTCTACAGAGAGTTATGGAGCCATTTTCTTCTCACAGATCTTAAATAAAACATCAACTCTTTAAATGACAGGCAGCCTGAGTAGTATTTCATGGTTTATCTCTAATTGTGTTATGTGTTTCATGCAATCATTTTCATGTTTACACTGAAAAACAGCTGTTACGTAAAAATAAATAAATAAATAAATAAATAAAATAATTACACTATTCCTAGGTACAAAGTCTACACAAAGTGATATGGTCTAAATAAAGAATGACCTAGATTTACTCATTTAGACTGCGCAGTGGTGGCTTTCCTGAAAACGACCCAGCCTGGTGCTAGACTAAAATAGATTTGCTGTATTTTGTCCTTTGTTCGTCATTGCAGGTAATTCTACTCATTGGGTTGTCTTTTCACATCTGTTCTACATTGTACAGTTCTAAGAGCTAAATTGGTTGTGTCTTTTTCCTGATACTGTGAAGAGTGAGGTGAACAAATGTTCATAGAATAATTACTGGTCACTGTAAATCTCTCTAATCTGTTAGAGGTCGAGCGATAGTGGATTTTACCGATATCGATATATCCAAGTTGGACAGTACCTGCCGATAACTGATTAATCAAGCGATGTTTTTTTTAAAATTGACACCGAATGAAAGCATAACACTCAAAGTAAAATACTGCTGAACTTTATTACAAAAATAAACAGAACTGACTGTACCATGAAAATGCACTGTTTTTAAATGAAATAAATATATAAATATGAATATATATTAACTATTAATAAATATTAAAGTAAATAAAAGATATACATCCAAACTGAACCAAAAAGTAACACTCCAAATAACTAACAAAAATAGATTCCTCCAAAATAAATAAATAAAAAAAAAACTTCAAATAACACAACAAAATTAGTCAGTGATTTTATTTCATCTCTAGAGGCCGCTCTCATACTGTATAATGGCAGAAGACACTTCTCAGCCGCTCCCGCGACAGACGCGACCGGGGAAAACTATCTGTGTTGATTTTTGCATAACTGATCAATCGGTCTTCCTCTGCTGTCTGTATCTGTTTAGTGCTGCAAATATCTGTATCTTTATTCAAATTTAAACCTGAAGCGGGTGTGGCTTAATCCAGACACTGGAAAAATCCCTCAGAAGTAGAAATGCTAGCACTATCAGCATAGTCTGTGAATTCAGTCTCTGGCAGTTCCTCCAGTTCATAATTAGGCTAGAGATGTGCGCAGGATTTATTATTATTATTTTTTTAATTCCCCTCATGGTTATTATTTTTCTTTGTACCTGCCTGCTATATTTTTTTAAAATGAATTTAGTTGGTTCTCTTTCTCCAAATACAAGGGTGAGTCAGCTGAAAACCTTAAAAGTGCAACATAAATTGGAGAAACAGACTGTACTTGTAATCTAGCCAAATTCAAGTTACACTGTGAACTCTTGCATTGAATGAAATGGTGACTATGCAGGGGGGAAAAATATATACTTTTATGACCTCCCCCCCCCGTGTTTTGTTTTTTTTTGTTGTTGTTGCAATAAACAACTTGACTCCCATATAAACAAACTACTATCCTTTTAGCCCACTGCGACCCGTACTAGGAAGTTGGATGAAGGACCACCGCAACATGAACATGGTCTGTTGTTTGTTTGTTTCGCAAGCTTCGTACCTGACCGCTCATTCCCGGCCATGGTCAGAATCCCAGTCATTATATACACCTCTAATCTGAACCAGATGCTCTGTGAACTTTTTTGTCAAGCTTTCTTAAAAAAAAAAAAAAAAAAAACCCAAACTAGTGCACATTCTATTCATATCTGTATTTGTATCTCTCTCGAACACATTATCTGTTGAATGTATTCGTATTTGGTCACATCCCTAATTTATTGCGTCTTTTGTCAAGTCTCTCAGGCACGCGCTTGTTCATCATACTCACTGCTCAGATGAACAAGTCTTTAAATTTCACAGGAGTTGTGGTTCTGGTTCTGCTTAGCCTTGAGGTACAAACATGCATTTTTCTGACTGTCGCTTGTTGTGAAACATGAATTAAACTTCCATTGCCAAGAGAAACACCCTGAGGGATGAATAATCTGCACCTTACCCTCTGTATTGGTACAAACAGTGAGAGAGACTAACGGAGCCAAACTCCTGATTAAATATGACATGCAGAGACGTTAAAGTGATGGTATTGGGAAATCTGTCATCATGGTTGTTAATGTTGTTAATGTTAATCTCATTACCCTTTTATGGGAATTGCTCATTATAAACGAAAGCTTTATGGGAGTGAATCTGTTATTTGAGACTGATGTGCTGTACACTTCCATGAGGAAACTGTTCTTCGTAATGAAACTATCGATGCCATTGATATAGGGGCTAACACACTGAAAGAAAGCGCTGATCTGTGCTGACCTCCTCCTTTTTTTTCTCGTGTCTCTGAGCAGGTTGACACCATGAACTATGTGGGGCAGCTGGCAGGTCAGGTGTTGGTGACAGTGAAGGAGCTGTATAAGGGCATCAACCAGGCCACGCTGTCAGGCTGCATTGATGTGGTGGTGGTGCGGCAGAAGGACGGGACCTACCAGTGCTCTCCTTTTCATGTGCGCTTTGGGAAACTTGGAGTGCTGCGCTCCAAAGAGAAAGTGGTGAGTGACAGCAGGGGCACAGGTTATAATGGGGAGTGTAAGAGGGATGTGAAACTCGTGCTGGACTGGTGGGTGATATCTCCTTTATACATTTTGTTCAGTATTCTGTTTGTAAGTCTCTATACAGAAGGGTTGTCATGGTAACCGTTCCTGGTCAACCCCACCCTGCTGTCATGTTTCAAAAGCCGCATATGAAGAGCATTATTTATAGCTTATTTATAGCTACCCATTTTCTTTTCAAAAATAAGCAATCATCTGTCATGGGTTATGTGATTATATCTTTTTACTGCACAGTGCTAAGGTAAGGAAACATATAATAGGTTAAAATGGAGGACTCAGGTTCCTGTCAGTTATAGTGAGCCAGTCTGTAGCCTTTTTTTTTTGTTTTTTTTTTTAATCCTCGTTGTCCTGAGTTGCACCATGATCTAACCACCAGAACAGGTTCAGTGAGCGTAAACATTTTATCATCAGTGGTATAGTTAATGTTTTTTTTTTACAAACATTAACTATACTATGAGTTTGCTGGAAATGTATTATCAGCAAGAGTCTGTTCTGGAACACCATCCCTTGTTGTATAATGGAGAAAAGAGACTTTCACTACATCCTGTGTAAATGACTGAGTGGTATGTGTGTGTGTGTGTGTGTGTGTGTGTGTGTGTGTGTGTGTGTGTGTGTGTGTGTGTGTGTGTGTGTGTCCTTGTACTGTTTTTATACCTGTAATGGCCCAAAATAGAATGCAACTTCTTATATAATGGCCTTGGCGCAGAGACCCAAAAGGCAATAACCTGCTTTACATTACTGGAAAGTTATAACAGGCTTGTTATAGAGACACGTAATCGTACATAACTGCATTCTGAGCAGGTCATTAGGCTGCCACTGACTGATGTAAAGACTTTAAAATGGGTGTCTGTTAGAAATATGTAAAAGCCAATTAATTATACTTTACAATAAATGTAAAGTAAAGCATCTTAATGATTATTATAAAATTGATAATTCATTAATAATTAAAACACATATAATGTAATAATTCAAATAAAACAAGTCAAACAAATCTGTTTTCATAAAGTGAGAAAAAATATTAAAGCCCATAAAACATTTAATTAGAAAAATCTTATTTTTTGTGTTTGTTTATCCAGTATGTGTTTCGGCTTAAACTAAAGCTGGAGTAATAGTGTCAGGTTGTCCACTTTATTAGTAACACCTGTACATCTGCACATTAATGCAATTATCCACTCAGCCAATCATGTGTCAGCAGCACAGTGCTGAAAATGGGCAGTTGGAGATTGGAAAAAGACCAGGTGATGTTCCAGTCTTCATCTAGGGTTAGGGTAAGATTTCTGTTCTTAACTGAAGAGTGGAACCCGATGTGGAACCCTTCTGCCGTTGTAGCTTGTCTGCCACAAGGTCCAACATGTTCTGCATTTTGAGATGCTTTTCTGCTCACCATTTGTCGAGTGGTTATTTGAGTTACTTGAGAACCAGTCTGGCCATCCTCCTCTGACCTTTCTAATCAACAAGGCGTTTCAGCCCACAGAACTGCTGCTTACTGAATTTTCTTTTGCTTTTGTTTTTTTACACCGTTCTGTGTAAACTCTAAAGACTGTTACATTAGAAAATCCCAGGAGATGAGCAGATTCTAAAATACTTAAACCAGCCTGTCTGGCACCAACAACCATGCCATGGTCAAATTTACTGAGATCACATTTCCCCCCATTTTTATGTTTGATGTGTGCATGATGTTATGCAGTGCGCTGCTCCCACATGATTGGCTGACTGGATAACTGCATAAATGTGCAGATGTACAGGTATTCCTAATGAAAGTGGTCAGTGAGTGCATGCATGTTTAAAGAACTAAACATGCACAGACAAATATGTGTGTTGGAATACTTTGATACAATTTAATTTAAGCTTTATTCATATAAACTTCAAGATAAGTTCTGTCCTGCTTCCTTTTTCCATAATAAGATCAATTGCATCCATTTGTATGCATGCAATTCCATGTAGTTGAGCAACTACATGGGGGGAAGGGGAAGGAAACAAAAATGGTGGGGGATAAAGAACCCACAAGAAGTGTAGAGATGCTGAGAGAGAGGTTGCTATGGCAACAGGTTTCTCAGAATAAGAAGTGCCTGCCAAAGAAGGAGTGGGAATAGTACCACCAAGGTTACTTATATAATGGGAAGACAAACAAAATGTGACTTTTAAAAAAAATCTTTTCCAGTGCTCATTGAGAGTCTTAAATGTTGGCCCCCTTTCCCCCCCATATTTTTACCTGATCTTCCCATATCTCAGTCACATAGAGAGTGTTAGGTTTTGATCCTTCTTTCAGCACAAGTCTGATCCTGCTTTTGTCTAGCTTTAAATATTTTATATTGAGTTGCATGAGGGACAGCTCTGGTTCATACTCACCCCAGACCATCGTAAGTGGCATCGTTAACATTCTGGCCCTTATTTCTGCACAGAATGCCCAGATTGCCTAGCAACCTTGTAACTGAAGACAAGAGGCTTTTCCCCTAAGTGGGTGTAGAAAGGCAGAGATTGAGAAAAGCAGAGACTGGGTGGATTCTGTGTAAGAGGCCAAAATAAATCAGTATTCACAAGAGGTTTTAGATCAGTGCTAAAGTTTCCAGCAGCCTGGCTTTTGGTTGAAAGCTGAGCATTCTGCGTACATGACACTGTGATTGCGCAGTGTCAGGTGTGTGATATGATCTCAGTGTCCATGACCAAATGCCAGCACACTGGTCCCATTTGGTATTTGTGTCAAGTCGTGGCTGAACAGATCATTAAAAATGCATTGGTGTAGCAGGAAACCAAGGGTTTCGTTTACGAGAGGCTTCACGCTGATGCATAGAAAACTGATGCACTGTAGTAAAAAGTGTAAGAAAGAATATATTATTCAGTAAGCATTGATCATTTGTATACAGTTGTATCTGTTACAGACATCAGATACTGAATACTGTTTCAGAAACCTGTAAGATCATTCTCTGAGCCATTCTGTAATTATGTGGTATGATGTCACGACAGAAAATACTTTTCTTCAACTATTTTTTAGACAGAATATGCTATTAGATTAATGTGATAAACGTAGAGCGAGGCATGGCCTGCACACAGCTCCAGGGTCCCCGGTTTGATTCTGAGCACGGATTGCTGTCTGTGTAGAGTTTTGTGTGTTCTCACAGTGTGCACGTGGGCTTCCTCTGGGCTTCCTCTAGGCTTTCACATGGGTTTCCTCACACTGTTCATGCTGGTAGGTGGATTAGGAACTCTGAATTGCCCACTAGGCTCTGGATCCACTGTGACCCTGACCAGGATATTGCGGTAATTGAAGATGAATGAATGAACTTCTTGGATCGTTTGGTACATAAGAACAATGGAAAGTGTTAAAAATTCTAAAGCAATAACAAATGATTCAGATGTTCATGTGTATGCTTACAATTAATTGTTTATTTTAATGTTTTTTTTTTTTTAATGATTCACATATATTTATGTTTCAATACAGTCCCCTCTGAAATTATCGGAATGGCAAAGACAATTCTTTTATTGAAGCTATACACTTCAAAAAGATGAATATGAGATGATGGATCAGAATTTCAGCTTTCATTTCCTGATATTTACATCTCGATGTGTTAAACAACTTAGAACATGGCACATTTTGTTTGAACCCACCCATTTTTATTTTCAAGTGATCAAAAATATTGTGAGCATGTGACTGACAGGTGTTTCTTGTTGCCCAGGTGTGCCCTGTTAGATTGAGTGTTTAAACAATTAATACCTCTGAATGACTACTCTTGGTTTGAGCCCTGGGTTTCAGCTGTGAAGACTGCATGAAGACCAGAGAGCTCTCTATGGGAGAAAAGAAGTCCATTTTGAAGCTGAGAAAATAGGGAAAACTGATTTGCACAAGCCATTGCACAAGCATTGGGCATAGCCAATACAACAATTTGGAATGTCCTGAAAAAGAAAGAAAAAACTGGTGTACTAACAACCAGAGATCGAACAGGTCATCCAAGGAAAATAAAAGCAGTTGATGATCGAAACACTGTGAAAGCTGTGAAAAAAAAAATATCCAAAAACAACAGTCGGTGAAATCACCAACCACCTCCATAGAGCAGGGGTGAAAGGTATCACAATCCACCGTTCAACGAAGAGTTTGAGAGCAGGCCATACCACACGATGCAAACCACAACCGAAGTGTCCTTGGGCAAGTCACTGAACCCCAAGTTGCTCCCGATAGCAGGCAAGTGCCTTGCATGGTAGCTCTGCTGCCATTGCTGTGTGTGTGTGCGTGAATGGGTGAATGAGACATAGTGTAAAGTGCTTTGTGAACTACAACGGTTAAAAGGCGCTATATACAGGTGCATCTCAATAAATTAGAATGTCGTGGAAAAGTTCATTTATTTCAGTAATTCAACTCAAATTGTGAAACTCATGTATTAAATAAATTCAGTGCACACAGACTGAAGTAGTTTAAGTCTTTGGTTCTTTTAATTGTGATTATTTTGGCTCACATTTAACAAAAACCCACCAATTCACTATCTCAACAAATTAGAATACTTCATAAGACCAATAAAAAAAACATTTTTAGTGAATTGTTGGCCTTCTGGAAAGTATGTTCATTTACTGTACATGTACTCAATACTTGGTAGGGGCTCCTTTTGCTTTAATTGCTGCCTCAATTCGGCGTGGCATGGAGGTGATCAGTTTGTGGCACTGCTGAGGTGGTATGGAAGCCCAGGTTTCTTTGACAGTGGCCTTCAGCTCATCTGCATTTTTTGGTCTCTTGTTTCTCATTTTCCTCTTGACAATACCCCATAGATTCTCTATGGGGTTCAGGTCTGATGAGTTTGCTGGCCAGTCAAGCACACCAACACCATGGTCATTTAACCAACTTTTGGTGCTTTTGGCAGAGTGGGCAGGTGCCAAATCCTGCTGGAAAATGAAATCAGCATCTTCAAAATGCTGGTCAGCTGAAGGAAGCATGAAGTGCTCCAAAATTTCTTGGTAAATGGATGCAGTGACTTTGGTTTTCAAAAAACACAATGGACCAACACCAGCAGATGACATTGCACCCTAAATCATCACAGACTGTGGAAACTTAACACTGGACTTCAAGCAACTTGGGCTATGAGCTTCTCCACCCTTCCTCCAGACTCTAGGAACTTGGTTTCCAAATGAAATACAAAACTTGCTCCCATCTGAAAAGAGGACTTTGGACCACTGGTCAACAGTCCAGTTCTTCTTCTCCTTAGCCCAGGTAAGACGCCTCTGACGTTGTCTGTGGTTCAGGTTAAGTGGCTTAACAAGAGGAATACGACAACTGTAGCCAAATTCCTTGGCACGTCTGTGTGTGGTGGCTCTTGATGCCTTGACCCCAGCCTCAGTCCATTCCTTGTGAAGTTCACTCAAATTCTTGAATCGATTTTTCTTGACAATCCTCATAAGGCTGCGGTTCTCTCGGTTGGTTGTGCATCTTTTTCTTCCACACTTTTTCCTTCCACTCAACTTTCTGTTAACATGCTTGGATACAGCACTCTGTGAACAGCCAGCTTCTTTGGCAATGAATGTTTGTGGCTTACCTAGTGAACCAAACTGAGAGACCATTTTGAAGGCTCAGGAAACCTTTGCAAGTGTTTTGAGTTGATTAGCTGATTGGCATGTCACCATATTCTAATTTGTTGAGATAGTGAATTGGTGGGTTTTTGTTAAATGTGAGCCAAAATCATCACAATTAAAAGAACCAAAGACTTAAACTACTTCAGTCTGTGGCATTGAATTTATTTAATACACGAGTTTCACAATTTGAGTTGAATTACTGAAATAAACGAACTTTTCCATGACATTCTAATTTATTGAGATGCACCTGTAAGTGCAGACCGTTTACCATTTACCATTCATAAGAATCAGAAGGAATTTGGAATTTGCAAAGAAATACCGAGATGAGCCACAAAAGTTCTGAAACCAAGATTAACCTCTGTCAAAGTGATGGAAAGGCCAAAGTGTGGAGAAAGAATGGAACTGCTTATTATCCAAAACATGCAAGCTCATCAGTCAAGCATGGTGGAGATAGTGTAATGGCTTGGGCTTGCATGACTGCTTCTGGAATGGGCTAATCTTTCTTTTACTTTTACTTTTACTGATGATGTAACTCATGATAGTAGCAGCAGAATGAATTCAGAACACAACAAAGGACTTCATCAGGGGAGAAAAAAGTGGAAGTCAGTCACCAGACCTTAACCTGTCAGAACAGCTGAGTCGCTGGCTATCTTCAAGAAACGCCTAAAGACATACCTCTTTCTTAAATGCTTATCCCTTGATAATTAGTGTTTTCTTCTTCTTCTTCAAAAAAAAAAAAAAAAAAAAACTCCTAACAGTTGCTCTCTTTTCAACAGGTTTGTGTTCAGTGCACTTCGTTATAGTTGTACGAACCAGAAATGAAGTATTCATTGATGGAGAATTTAAAGCACTCTTGTATGTCGCTCTGGATAAGGGCGTCTGCTAAATGCTATAAATGTAAATGTAACCCAATTGAGCAGCATTTCACCTCCTGAAGAGGAGACTGAAGGGAGAAGCCCCCACGAAACAAACAAAAACTGAAAGAAACTGCAGTACAAGCCAGAAAAAGCATCGCAAAAGAAGAATGCAACAGTTTAGTGATGTCAGTGGGTCACTGGGTTGATGCAGTTATTGCAAGCAAGAGATGTGCAACCAAATATTAAGTGATGTTTACTTTAAGACTATCTGTTCCAATACTTTGCTCACCTAAAATTTGGGTGGTCTGCCACCAAAGGTGCAATGTTCTTGGTTATTTAACACATCTAGATGTAAATATTAGGAAATGAAAGGTGAAATTTTGATCTAAAGTCTCATATTCATCTTTTGATCTCAAACCCGAATGTCTTCAGTGTACAGCAAAAACAAAAGAATTGGCCTCGCCGTTCCAATACTTTTGAGGAGATTGTATATCATAATATGATGAAGGAATGTATCAAAAGGTCACAAACTTGACTGGGAATGTGAGCATCAGATAGCTCTGTTGGGTTTTGTGAGGATGATGTGTGATGAGATTTTGATCTTGAATTTCCACAGATTGACATAGAAATAAATGGAGAGCCGGTGGATTTACACATGAAGCTAGGGGACAATGGAGAAGCTTTTTTCGTCCAGGAAATGGAGGTGCAGGATGTGAGTATTTTCACAAAGGGACTGTTCACATAAACAAAGAATCTTTTTTTGGGAGCCCCCCACATATCTGGAATTCATCACTGGTCTAAATTTGTATCCATAAAATGGATTTTTAATGCACTTCCGCAAATATTTATTTATTTATTCATTTATTTTGGCTTTATTAAAATAAGCTTCACTTCTATTTCAAGACATGATTAAGGAGTAATAATGTGAGTACCTTTTCCTTGAGCGTAAAGTACACTTCTCTCCAATTCAGGAGACAGTCCCAGCTCACCTGGCCACCTCTCCAATTCCCACTGAGAGTCACATGTTCTGGATTGGGAGCGATAGAGGTACGACTCCGGGTCTAGACAACGACCCGTTGGACCTTGAGGAGCCTCCTGAGCCCCCCGTGCCCAGTACAGGGACAGCTAAGAAGAAGAAGAGGCGGAGAAAGAAGCATAAAATGGACCCTCGGCGTGAAGAGTTGACTCCTCCTGCCTCTGTTGGTGCCTCTGCCAACACAGACGATATCTTTGAAATGGATCTGAGCACTGATGAAGAGACCACTCCCAGCACACGGTGACTAGTCACTTCACAAACTAAATTTGTATAAATTTTTCTGTGCAGTTAACAGAAATAAGAAAGCATATGAATTCAACTAAGGGTTTTTGCAATGAATTTTATGTAATTTTTTTCCCCCCCAAACTGTCACATTTTAGATCATCTTCAATTAGCACTTTAAAAGAGGTTGAACCTAGAGTACCAGCAGTTCGTCATTCTCCGGAGAGCTACCCTTATTCTGATGGAGACTGGTCACCTACTGACAGGTAACTATTCATTTGATCCCAACACACAAGAATGCATACTCATGATCAAAGACATACCCTGTGATACATAGTGTGTATCAGGAATTCACTTATCTTGGTTTTGCATTTACTCGTGTAGTCACGCCATGTGTGAGGCCTTCTCCCCCAAGAGCGACTCTGAGCTGGTGATCCGGCCCTCAGAGAGCATGCTGAAAATGGAGTCTCACATGCAGTGGACTTGGGGGGAATTCCCAGAATCCACCAGGGTATGTGTTATACAACATTTCAGCCAATGCTGCATACATTTGTTATCGTCTTTTTAAATAAAAATGGTTCAACGCTTTGACTGAGATAAGAATGTTGAAGTTTTTCCTGTGGCCTCATCTCTGAAAGAGCCCACTGTTTAGAGGTTGACCGATAGTGGATTTTACCGATACGACAAGTAAGTTGGGCAGTACCTGCCGATAACCCATTAATCAACCGAAAGTTTTTAAAATTGATACTGAATGAAGACATAATACTCATAGTAAAATATTGCTGAACTTTATTACAAAAATAAACTGTACTGACTGTACCATGAAAATGTACTAAAATGAAATAAAAATATAAATATTCATATATATTAACTATTAAGAAATATTAAAGTAAATAAAAGATATACATCCAAACTGAACCAAAAAGGAACACCCCCAACTACAATTAAAAATAGAGACATCCAAAATGGATCAAAAAACACTTCAAATAACACAACAAAATTTGTCAGTGATAGTTTTTATTTCGCCTCTAGAGGCCGCTCTCGTACTTCTCAGCCGCTCCCGCAACGGACGCAAACGGGGAAAACTATTAGTGTGGTTTTTGGCGATAACCGAGTTTCAGCAATCGGTGCTGATTAATTGGCAAAATTACCGCTGTTTAATGGGAGGTTACAGTGCCGTTATGTGATTTTAAGTGTTTTGAATTTTAATCCTTTGATTAAACAGCGTGTTCAAATTGGAAAGGCGAGTCAGCTTGTTTCATACTATGATTTATACCACAGCGCTGCTTAATTCTTGATTCTCATTGGTCTTGATTCATTTTTTATAACAGCACAGCGCTGACAGTAGTGCCAGCTGAAAGGCAACAGGTTTATATTAATGTGGGCTAGTTGTAATATGCAGTCGTTTCTATAGTAACAGCTAATTCACACTCCACATAATCTAAGGATAATAATTAACAGATTTAAAAAGTGTTATTTCCAAAGAAAAATGTCTAATCATTCATTTAGTGTAGATTTTAGTAAGGAGACATTTACTTAATATTATGGAAGTGTTGTCTTTTACACCGCAATAACTCTTCAGTCAGATGCAAATGGTGGAAGGATAAATCTGGAGACAGAATCTTCTGTTTCAGCCTTGTTAACCAACTTGTCTCCCTTCCTTTCTAACTAAATGTGTGAAAGCCTACCCAGTATCTAACGAGTTTTTAGGTCATTTATGCGATAACATGTACAGAGAGGCTTAGTTTATTGTATGATAAAAGGTTCTTCACATGACAAGGTGTACCATTTATCTGTCTCCTTAGATGCATTCTATGCACTTATCTTATGGCGTGACATATCAGGACAGAACACCCTGGCGCAGAGTACACTCACAAATAAAAATAACCAGCATAAAGAGAATAAAATGGATTTTAAGCATAAGAGAAACTAAAGGAATATCAAATAGTTCCACAGAAGGAGTCTTCAGTGTCAGCGCGTTGTAACAGTCAGCGGTGCGGCTGTAACTGTGAGCTTTCCACAATGAGAAAGTCTTCAGAACAGAAGACTTTGCACTTTGTGGTTTCTGTGTATTAACTTCATGAGAGAGAAAAAAAATAAGAGGCTGTTTATGGCTGCTGTATCACAAAAGTTCACAGGAACCAACTTGTTTCCCTGACATTCTGCAGCATTATTTGTAACTAAAAATGGTTAAAAAGTAAGACATTGTTAGTTGAGTAAAACACTTTTTGTGAAATCAATTTCAGGATGGTTGCATCATTACACCACCACAACAGCACGCCCCATCATGTTATATTTCCTACTTAAACTCGAATGGGCAGGCTGGTTTAAAAATGTAGTTGTTACAAAAGGTCCTTAACCATTACACAAGAATCCATCTGAACTCCATCCTATTGACCTGAAGGAAAAAGTGGCTTCAACCAACTGAAATACTTGTCATCCTATTTTATTGCCCAATAAAATAGGCAGTAAAATAGAGCTGAATAGATAAACACTACATCATTTAATTTTTAACATCGTGTTATGTTAAAAAAACAACAAAGTACTTTTACTATGTATTAGCTACTGTATTTAAAAGGTCCCTTGTCCCCACCTTGCAATGGGAAATGCAGTTATACTGATGGATTCACTATGACCTGATTGAGAAGAGGCACATTCCTCCCCCATTCTTTCACTTTCTATCTGTCTCTTTCTTTCATTTAATCTTTTTTTTTTTTAACTTTCTCTCTGTTACCTCTCTCTTTCTCTCTCTCTTTTCTTATTTTTTTCCAGTTACATTTTCTCTTTCATTTCAAATTGCCTTCTTTCATGAACATTAACCTGTATTTCCCAGCACCTGTCACTTGGTCCAGACTTGCAATGCTTACCAAAAAAACCTGCAGTTATATGCAGATAGCTGTATATCGTTCCTATTAATTTTACTGAATGATATGCTTTAGGTTAAGGGGTTAAGCTTACTTCAGTTCTTTAATAGTGCCGTTTAAACAGTCAGTATCGATTGTGCTGCAATAGTCAGCCTAATTTTAAATGTATACATTTACTGGTTGTGTTTATAACCTATGTGTAATGCTCGTCTTCAAAATATTTCCACTAGATGGCCAAAAAAGACAAGACAGAACTGCCTAAGACCGTGACCATAACACCATCAGAGAACACTCACTTCAGGGTGATCCTGAGCTCTGAGGCCATGGAGCCTGAGGCTGATGTGAAAGACATACTGGAACCTGCACCCATATGCACTATTGTAAAGCCTGAGCCTCGTACTCCAGCTACCCCTATCACCCCGCTAATGTCTTCTGACTGTGTAACCACCTCCATGCCCTCAGAGTCCCATACTGCCACCCCCAACCCTCAAGGTGGAGCCATGATGGATGTCTGCCCAAAGACAGACTCTCCTTCCAAGAAGAAAGGTGAACTGATTGTAATCTTATTGATGGGTTTAGTGGCCTCTGTAATCATTGTCTCTTTTATCCTTTGTTAAAGCAGTTACAGTCGGTAGTAATGTTTTCAAAGGAAGCCAAGAGAATGTAGTTAATGGTTAATTTGCAGCATTTACACTTCCTGATAAGATCTGAACAGAATCTGAATCAGACAGTGTGTGACAGTGAATTTATGGTTTAAGTTCTCTGGGTTGATGTTCCTGTGTTCTCTAAGGCTCATGATGTTGGTAAAAGTGATGTAAATACATTGATTGGAGACTGCTGAACTGTGAGTGTTGCTATTTAAGAGCATTGCTTTTTGCTATTTGTTGTTCAGGAGTACCAAAGAGAAGTCAGCACCAGGGGCCTGAGGATATCTACCTAGATGATTTGAACGTGCTTGAGCCTGATGTGGCAGCGCGCTACTTTCCCAAGAGGTACACCGAAGCTAATAACTTGCATCCTGTGGCTTGTTAAAATGCCATGTCAAGTCTTTCTTTGCAGTGATCTCCGAGTTGGCAAATAAAAGCTCTGTTGTGTAGCTTTTTATGGAAATCCTGGATCAGCCTTTTCAACTTTTTAGTGCTAGCTGGCTTATGAACATAGCTGACTGTGCTAAGCATGGATCTATTTTAAAACTTGAGAAAAGTTACAGCTGTGTTTTTTTTTTTGTGTGTGTGTGTGTGTGTGTGTGTGTGTGTGTGTGTGTGTGTATACACAGTGACTCAGACCCCAAGCACTGGATGGACTCAGGGATGCATTCAGGTTCTCAGTCCCCTCAGTCAGTGGGCAGTGCTGCAGCTGACAGTGGAACAGAATGTCTGTCTGACTCGGCCTCTGACCTGCCCGACGTGACCCTCTCTCTCTGTGGGGGGCTTAGCGAGAATGCAGAGATATCCAAAGGTACAAACACTACATTTGGTTGCAATATCCCTGGTATTCTCCATGTTTGGAGAAATCATGTTTGGAGAGCATCATGTTAATGTTTGTTTTATATTCCTCTTTTTAGAGAGGTTTATGGAACATATCATCACTTACAATGAATTTGCTGAGAATCCAGCCATGATAGACAATCCTAATTTAGTGGTGAAAATAGGGAACAGGTAGGGAGCATTTTTAATCTTTATAAAATTATACTTAAAGTAAAAAAAAAAAAAAAATCCTCATAGTTGTACTTGTTTGTGGATACTAAATATTTAAAATGCATTTCCGCCCCCACAGATACTACAATTGGACATTAGCTGCACCGTTAATTTTAAGCTTACAGGCTTTCCAGAAGAATTTACCCAAAGCTACAGAGGAGGCCTGGGTTAAAGAGAGGATGCCAAAGAAGTCTGGCCGCTGGTGGTTCTGGCGGAAAAGAGCAGACAGCACTATCAAACAGGTAATGCTGTTAAAATTATAGTCATCTCCAGAATTATTGGCAAATTAGTAGTAATAATGGGTAAAAAGAAGGTTATAAAAAATCTCTTTAAAATAAAAAAGATGCATATCTTTGTGGTTAATTAGCGTGATCTCACCTAACCTAACCTGCAACTGAAGCAAATGTATTCTAAGAAAAAAGAAAGCGTATCAAAAATGTACTTTGTAAACCACAAATAATTAGCGCTCTGCATTTAGTATGTTTTGTGACTACCCCTTTTCTAACCGAGCACCGAGTCTTCTCCTATAATGAGAGCAGAAAAATACAGTGCATGGAATCTGAGACACTCTCCAGAATTTCTCCAGATCCTTCAGTTCCTCTATTATCTCTTACTGATGTTCCTCTTCAGCTCCTCTCACAGGTTTTATATAGGGTTAATAAGTCAGTGGACTGGAATGACCATGTCAAAAAGCTTGATTCTGTGATCAGTGAACCAATTTTGTGTGGATTTTGATGCATGTTGTGTATCGCTGGCCACCTGGAAGATCCAACCATAAACCAGTTGTAGCTTCTTGGCAGAGCCAGTCACAAAGAAAAGGCTTTCTTCTGGCATGCCTTCCAAGTAGTTTGTTGGCATAGAGGAAGGTCTGTTTATAGATTTGGGCAACTGGTGATTCTTAAATGCTGCCATCTTCTTCAAATACCTAGCTGTGAGCCTTGAAGAAAATGTTTTGCTTCTCTATCCATCCTCCTCACTGTGTGTTGGGACAAAATACACTTGTGTTCTCTTCTAGACAGGTTCATTACAGATCTAGTTGTCTAGTTAAACGTATTTATTAAACTTACTGTTTAATAAATTAAACTTACTATTAAACAAACTGTTATTATACTTATTTATTATCGTAAATATTTTTTTTTGCGTAAATTTGCCTAATTTATGAAAGCCAACACACTTGTCTTTAATCTTCCATTTGATGAATGACTAAAGCTGCATCCGAATATCCCTACTTCCCTAATATACAGTGGGTGAAAAGCAGTACGCCAAAGGAGTAGTATGTCCGAATTCTCAGTATTCATAAAACAGTAGACGAGAAACACCCGGGTGACCTGCTGCTTCTGCCGAGTTTCTGCAGTAGGCAACCAGTGTACACTGTGCTATCCCATAAGGCTATGGGACTGGTGTGGGAGAGCTGTCCGAATCAAAAATTGCGGAAGGCAGCACGTCAGCTCTTTTTAAGTGTAATTGCTATAAGTATTATAATAGTATTATGTTGTTCCTTGTGGTCAGACCGTACTTGTTTAACAACACCTGGGTAAATTAACTTGTTGATGGTTTAAACAAACGTCTTTGCAGTTATTATGACGTCGTAGGTCACATGCCAGTGTCAACATGGTGGATGTAGTATGTCGGGGTTGTATGCATACTACACACATATACCGAACAGTACGTACTGTATCAATGTCTGAGCAGTAGGTACTGAATCGAATGTAATAGGTACTGTCACAGTACCCGATTTCCGAAACACAGTAAGGCAATTTGACCTTTGTGTCACCTCATATTTGTACCCCAGTGAAACAGGAAGTCATGGCTGACTGCTTAATAGTTTTTAAACACTCAGGTGAACTTAAAAAAAAAAGAAAGTACAGTATATATGAGAATGTACTTCAGTTACAAACTACTTATTTAATTAAAATATCAGTAAAAATATCTATTTTGTGTTAAGTGTTTTACTTAGAATAGATTTACTTCAAGTAAAGACTTCTCTCATGTTTTCAGATCTTTTTCAGAATCTCAGTGTGAGATTACATGAATTAACCACAAAGACATTTTTCCTAATCTTTTTAACCCATCTTTACCAAGGGTGCCAATATTTCAGAAGCTGACAGTATTACATTACGCTTTGGATGATGCACGCCTTTTGGCTTTACTGGGCGAGTTGTTTCTCTGCTAGTAGCAGAGTTGTTTCTGTAATTCTTGGCACAAAGCAATGAGTGATGTGTTTGTTAGCATCTGAAACTCCTTTATTTGCTCTGAGGCATGTTCAGTTGCTCACATATCAGTGTCTGATTCAGTGTCTACCTCCGTCCTGCAGTTCGGTAATTAGGACTCCGTGGAGTGTGGAGTTTTACAGGCTCAGTGATGATAGATATAAACAGAGCAGGCAGCTCATTACTCTCAAGGTTTTTCATTAGGAACAAATTGAAGTGCTGTTGATTTGCAAAATTCAAGGCACTAAGCCTCATGTTCTCATTCACTTGAGTCTTTTGTGGTGTGTGTGATTTTGCAAAAAATACCTGTCTTTCCTCAAGAAATGAATTTGTGAATCATGTGATAGTGTAGTAAGAAGCTGCCTAGTCTGATGTGTCTTCCTTTGCTGTTTTGCCTTCAGTCTGAGAATGCAGGAAAACTGGAGATGAAAGAGGAGCAACTGAAAGAGGGAGAAGCCTCCCTAGAGAATGATCCCTGCAAGTAAGACACCACATCACTTCCTGTCACATAGCTTGCTGTCTGTGTGGGTTAAAGGGCAGAATTTCAGCATGGTACGTTAGACACACCCAGACAGAAATGAAAGTGTAAACAAAGGTGAAGGTAAAACCAGATATATCACACTGTGCTAAACAGAATTATGCAGTGGTAGCTGCATTGGACTTCTGATTGGAAGGTTGTGTGTTCAAATCCCAGCACTTGCTGCCTTTACAGCTACTCATCAGTTGTAATAAAAAAAAAATTTAAAAAAAAGTTAAATGTAAATCACTCTGGATAAGGGTGTTTGCCAAATGCCATAAATGTAAATCTTAAAGTGGCTATAATTTTCCCAGAGTTCCTGACTGGAAGTTTCCCAGACTTGCCTTGCAGTGAGCCAGCCTAGTTTCTTTTAGACTTAAGCTCTCTTCGGTTTCAGGGAAGACCAAATGTGGAACTAGTGAGCGCTAGTAAATGTAATTCTCTGACCAAAGGATTACTGTTTGTTCAGAGTGGAGTCCAGAGAATCATCCAGTGATGAGGAGGGGAAGGAGGTGAGTGCAGCTGCTGCCTCTCTGGAGCGTTCAGCTCAGACTGAGCCCCAGCCTCAACCTCAAGCCAGCACACACTCCTACAGGAAGTCCCTGCGCCTCTCTTCTGACCAGATTGTGAGTCTTCTTTAAATTTACTTCTCACCTAACGTGAATGAAGGTCTATTTCAGCTAGGAACTTTATCTAATGTGTAAGACTGGTCAAGTAATACTAGATAATATTCCCACAAACATGTACCAGATCCTGGCCTCTTTGAGTCTTATTCCTGTTTATATTTGAATAAATCTGCACATTTCACAAATGCAATGCATTTCATTCATTCATTCATTCATTCTATTCTTTTATTTTGTTCATTTTGTTCATTTATGTGAAACTGATCTTAACACAAAATAGGCTATGGAGATGAACAGTGAGGTTATAAAAGCATAAAAGCTATTCCTTGTTTTTTACATTTTTTTTTTTTTTTTTACATTTTTTTGTAGCCAATTATATTATTTAAAGCATGTAAACTGATCAAGACTTACCATGAGTTACAAGACTGTTCCCCTAGAAACTGTAAGTTGGTCTAATTTTACTTTTTTATGAAATGTTTTTCTTTGCCTAGTCTTTACCACTACCCAAAATCCAAGGGTTAAACCCACCAATTCGAGAAGAGGCTGTAACCATGGAAACAATAATGGAAGGAATTCTAACAATAACTGGTCTCATTTTGGAGGTTGCATTCTAATTGGCTATCCAAACGTCTGTGTATGTGCACATGCATGCACTAGCTTCTGACATATTGACAGATTTTTTGCACGGTGTGAAACGATGAGCTTTTTAGAGCAAGATAGAATTTTTGAATAATAAAATAAAATCACAAAATATGGCCAAAAACTGCTTACTCTCACAGGAAGTGGCCATTTGACTGACATTGCAACCGCCCTTTTGGCAATCATGTTTGCTCACCATAATCTTAAAACCTCTGCAAAAAAAAAAAAAAAAAAAAAAAAATGTTGGATGTCTAGCTTGTGTCAGCTACTTGAAGGTGTCAGTGGTTGTTACTGGAAAGTCAATTAGAAAAAGACAGCTTTTACTAAATTAACCAACTAAAGAAGGTGATTAATTCACTGTGAGACTTTGTAGATTTGTTTTTCGTTAATCACTTAAATTATGGTACCTCCCTGGGTAAAACTAAGCTTAAATAGTGTTATAGTTACGAGCAGGAAAATCCATTTGTTCTTATCCCTTAGCTCCTGTGTAAGTGGTGTTAAAAAGCTCCGGCCTTTTAGGCTTTGCTAATCAATATGTTCAATGGTTCTTCAGAGTCCAGAAAGGTACGAGCTCTTCGTCTAATGCCGTATTAAAGGCTTTTCTGTGAAAATAAGTTGGTATTATCTATCCCATAAGCTTTTGCTGCTGTTATTTAGACTAATATGCAACACAGTGAATCATTTTGAAAGGATTGTGTAATGGCAGTTATTCTGATTAGAGCTCCCTCTCCTGGCTTCAGATCATCTCAACCAATTAGCTATTAAAGAAGCTTGCGTTCGTAGTTTTAGTACATACTTCAAATGAGTAATGGATAATTAATACTTAGCAGTAGGTTGCAACTTGGTAATATTTGTTCCCATACATTTCAACCAAAAAATAAATAAAATAAAGAATAAATAACACAATCCTCATCTGGTATAACACATGATATTCATATTGTGGTATGACTGGTGAATATGCATGTGCTATATGCTATGTGCTGCCAAAATGCAATACACCTGTATCTGTGATTTGTAGTTATTTAACTATGTATTACATATAGGAAATTAGAAGCATAACATTTCATACAATATTACATTAGTAAATTGCAGTGGAAGAGATACGTGTGTAATGTGATGTAATGAATATCTCTGTGTCACAGGCCAAACTAAAGCTGAAAGAGGGGCCTAATGATGTCACCTTCAGCATAACCACCCAGTACCAGGGCACATGCCGCTGTGATGGCACTATCTATCTGTGGGACTGGGATGACAAGGTCATCATTTCTGACATCGATGGCACCATTACAAAGTAGGTGCTTCAGTGATACATACCTGCCCCCCCACCCCTTTTGCCAAAGCTTCCCTGTGTTTTAGAATGGAGAGCATGATAAAGTGTAGAGTTGTTGCTTTTGGTGGGCCAGTTGCAGTTATTAATAAATCCTTGTTCGTGAAACTTTCTCAAGACCGATCACTTTTCAGTTAGTCAACACATTCAGCTAGAAGAATAGAAAAATAAAAAGCCATACAGTGTGTAAATCTTACTATTAACAGCTCACTTACAATGCACAATAATGAATTTGGCACCAGGTCTTTTCATGGAGGAAAAGCCAATCAGTTGGAAACTATAAGGTTAAAGAGATTGAATGTGTGAGTGAATGTGCAATTCACTCTAGTACAGCTTCTAATTTCAAAAAAGTGACCCTGTTTGCATAGTCTAATGGATACTGTCTTATTGAATAGTGCTGAGTTTGATGAGCGCTTGCAGCACTAATATTAGCTCAAGGCCAGTCTGGGGGTTTTAAAGTTTTAATTGCAGCAAAGGCGGTGTAATGTGCATCCATATATATATATATATATATATATATATATATATATATATATATATATATATATATATATATATATATATATATATATATATATATATATACATACATACATACATACATAAATACAGGTGCATCTCAATAAATTAGAATGTCGTGGAAAAGTTAATTTATTTCAGTAATTCAACTCAAATTGTGAAACTCGTGTATTAAATAAATTCAGTGCACACAGACTGAAGTAGTTTAAGTCTTTGGTTCTTTTAATTGTGATGATTTTGGCTCACATTTAACAAAAACCCACCAATTCACTATCTCAACAAATTAGAATACTTCATAAGACCAATAAAAAAAAACATTTTTAGTGAATTGTTGGCCTTCTGGAAAGTATGTTCATTTACTGTACATGTACTCACTACTTACTTGGTAGGGGCTCCTTTTGCTTTAATTACTGCCTCAATTCGGCGTGGCATGGAGGTGATCAGTTTGTGGCACTGCTGAGGTGGTATGGAAGCCCAGGTTTCTTTGACAGTGGCCTTCAGCTCATCTGCATTTTTTGGTCTCTTGTTTCTCATTTTCCTCTTGATAATACCCCATAGATTCTCTATGGGGTTCAGGTGTGGTGAGTTTGCTGGCCAGTCCAGCACACCAACACCATGGTAATTTAACCAACTTTTGGTGCTTTTGGCAGAGTGGGCAGGTGCCAAATCCTGCTGGAAAATGAAATCAGCATCTTCAAAAAGCTGGTCAGCAGAAGGAAGCATGAAGTGATCCAAAATTTCTTGGTAAACGGGTGCAGTGACTTTGGTTTTCAAAAAACACAATGGACCAACACCAGCAGATGACATTGCACCCCAAATCATCACAGACTGTGGAAACTTAACACTGGACTTCAAGCAACTTGGGCTATGAGCTTCTCCACCCTTCCTCCAGACTCTAGGACCTTGGTTTCCAAATGAAATACAAAACTTGCTCTCATCTGAAAAGAGGACTTTGGACCACTGGGCAACAGTCCAGTTCTTCTCCTTAGCCCAGGTAAGACACCTCTGACGTTGTCTGTGGTTCAGGAGTGGCTTAACAAGAGGAATATGACAACTGTAGCCAAATTCCTTGACACGTCTGTGTGTGGTGGCTCTTGATGCCTTGACCCCAGCCTCAGTCCATTCCTTGTGAAGTTCACTCAAATTCTTGAATCGATTTTGCTTGACAATCCTCATAAGGCTGCGGTTCTCTCAGTTGGTTGTGCATCTTTTTCTTCCACACTTTTTCCTTCCACTCAACTTTCTGTTAACATGCTTGGATACAGCACTCTGTGAACAGCCAGCTTCTTTGGCAATGAATGTTTGTGGCTTACCTAGTGAACCAAACTGAGAGACCATTTTGAAGGCTCAGGAAACCTCTGCAGGTGTTTTGAGTTGATTAGCTGATTTGCATGTCACCCTATTCTAATTAGTTGAGATAGTGAATTGGTGGGTTTTTGTTAAATGTGAGCCAAAATCATCACAATTAAAAGAACCAAAGACTTAAACTACTTCAGTCTGTGTGCATTGAATTTATTTAATACACGAGTTTCACAATTTGAGTTGAATTACTGAAATAAATGAACTTTTCCACGACATTCTAATTTATTGAGATGCGTGTGTGTGCGTGTGCATGTGTGTGTGTGTGTGTGTGTGTGTGTGTGTGTGTGTGTATATATATATATATACACACACACACACACACACTGAGAGAAAACAGTATTTGATCCCCTGCTGATTTTGTATGTTTGCCCACTGACAAAGAAATGATCAGTCTATAATTTTAATGGTAGGTGTATTTTAACAGTGAGAGACAGAATAACAACAAAAAAACCCAGAAAAACGTATTTCAAAAAAGTTATAAATTGATTTGCATTTTAATGAGTGAAATAAGTATTTGATCTCCTATCAATCAGCAAGATTTCTGGCTCCCAGGTGTCTTTTACACAGGTAACGTGTAAGGTCTCTTAAAGGGAGTACTCCTAATCTCAGCTCGTTACCTGTGAAAAGACACCTGTCCACAGAAGCAATCAATCAATCAGATTCCAAACTCTCCACCATGGCCAAGACCAAAGAGCTGTCCAAGGATGTCCAGGACAAGATTGTAGACCTACACAAGGCTGGAATGGGCTACAAGACCATCGCCAAGCAGCTTGGTGAGAAAGTGACAACAGTTGGTGCGATTATTCGCAAATGGAAGAAACACAAAATAGCTGTCAGTGTCCCTCGGTCTGGGGCTCCATGCAAGATCTCACCTCGTGGAGTTTCAATGATCATGAGAACGGTGAGGAATCAGCCCAGAACTACACGGCAGGATCTTGTTAATGATCTCAAGGCAGCTGGGACCATAGTCACCAAGAAAACAATTGGTAACACACTACGCCGTGAAGGACTGAAATCCTGCAGCGCCCGCAAGGTCCCCCTGCTCAAATACTGTTTGCGGGCTTTCTTGTGCATCATCTTTAGAAGAAGCTTCCTTCTGGGACGACAGCCATGCAGACCAATTTAATGCAGTGTGCGGCGTATGGTCTGAGCACTGACAGGCTGACCCCCCCACCCCTTCAACCTCTGCAGCAATGCTGGCAGCACTCATGCGTCTATTCTGCAAAGCCAGCCTCTCCATTTGATGCTGAGCACGTGCACTCAACTTCTTTGGTCGACCATGGCGAGGCCTGTTCTGAGTGGAACCTGTCCTGTTAAACCGCTGTATGGTCTTGGCCACCGTGCTGCAGCTCAATTTCAGGGTGTTGGCAATCTTCTTATAGCCTAGGCCATCTTTATGTAGAGCAACAATTCTTTTTTTCAGAACCTCAGAGAGTTCTTTGCCGTGAGGTGCCATGTTGAACTTCCAGTGATCAGTATGAGAGAGTGTGAGAGCGATAACACCAAACTTAACACACCTGCTCCCAATTCACACCTGAGACCTTGTAACACTAACGAGTCACATGACACTGGGGAGGGGAAATGGCTAATTGGGCCTAATTTGGACATTTTCACTTAGGGTGTAGTCACTTTTGTTGCCAGCGGTTTAGACATTAATGGCTGTGTGCTGAGTTATTTTGAGGGGACAGCAATTTTACACTGTTATACAAGCTGTACACTCACTACTTTACATTGTAGCAAAGTGTCATTTCGTCAGTGTTGTCCTATGAAAAGATATAATAAAATATTTACAAAAATGTGAGGAGTGTACTCACTTTTGTGAGATACTGTGTGTGTGTGTGTGTGTGTGTGTGTGTGTGTGTGTGTGTGTGTGTGTGTGTGTGTGTATATATATATATATATATATATATATATATATATATATATATATATATATATATATATATATATGACAGTTCTCTTTGCCTCTGTTCTCGCAGAACGGTGGGTGGGCAACGAAATAAAAAAGAAAAGAAACGAGTGCCGCTTATTATTTTTGCTGCATCAGTTTGGCTAGAGCAAGGCCACGGATTCGGATCAGGTGGAGGACGTCACCATAATGAGCCAATTTAAATCCAGCTCTTCTGCACTGCCACCTGGGCTGTGCACCAGATAATGTGTTAAAATCAATGAGAGGTTCCTCGTTAGCAGATTACATGGTTTAAGCCACATCCAAATAGTGAAAGTGTCTCTGCATTTGATGTCTCTGCATTTTTAAATCTTTTGTTAATTCTTCAAAGAAAGTGACATTTGTATGGCTATATTTAGACATAGAGCTCTGGCTTCTTGCTGACTGTGTGTGCGTGTGTGCGTGTGTGTGCACCTACAGATCAGACGTGTTTGGGCAGATTCTGCCTCAGCTGGGGAAGGACTGGACTCACCAAGGCATTGCCAAGCTTTACCACTCTGTAGCTGAGTGAGTTCATCACAGATTCATTTGTCGTATTACACTGTTATTTTAACCTACATGCCAGATAAGACCACAAAATAGTTAGATCAGGACACCAATGTTGCATTGATTTGTACCATCATGTTTTAAATCCTTTTTGTGTGTGCTGTGCAGGAATGGCTACAAGTTTCTGTATTGTTCAGCAAGAGCTATTGGCATGGCCGATATGACTCGCGGTTATCTGCAGTGGGTGAATGATGGTGGCACTATTCTGCCTCGCGGACCCCTCATGCTTTCTCCCAGCAGCCTCTTCTCCGCATTTCACAGGTACCACACCTACTCAAACTACAAAAAATGTGTCTCCTGAGTGGTGTGACAGAAATCGTAAGATTGTGAGTTTGAATCCTGGTGGCCAGCTAGCTGTGGCAAGGAGGGAATCCATACTCTCTCTCCCTGTCAATCATAGTAAGACTAACCGGTCATGGGTGTCTGTGAGCTTGTGTATGTAGAACAGGGCAGTTAGAGCTTCCTTGGTGGCTGGGTTCACATTTCTCAGAGGAAGCATGTGCTGGCCTTTATACTCCTCGGTTGGTAACCGTTGTGTGATTGGATAAGAGCTAGGGACTAGAGCTAGCCAGTGGGTGGGAATTTGCAAATGACCAAATTGAGAGAAAATGAGGTAGAAAATGTGATGGAATATTCAGAAGACATTAACTGTAGGATGAACCTTCAGTCAAGTGTACGTTTCTTCCTACCAAGCCTTTTTAAACATGGGAAGTTATTAGTACTTTTTATATAGTATTGTCAAGATGTGACATGATGCTGGGCCACAAACTTATATGCAAAGATATTTCTGAATTGTAAGTAGTGTGCAGTCCTTAAAGTGTACAGCCTACTGAGATTTTGTGTTCTTTTCCTTTTACAGAGAAGTGATCGAGAAAAAGCCAGAGGTTTTCAAGATTGAATGTCTTACTGACATCAAGAACCTGTTCCAGTCCAACAAGCATCCCTTTTATGCTGCATTTGGAAACAGGACCAATGTGAGTTGGATTGTAGTAAGCTCTGTTTGCATTTTTTTTTTTATTGTTTGCACTTGCTGCTGGTGGCAAGTGTGATGTGTGGATTGAGAATTGAGGTCAGCACGTCTGCCATGCAACTTGCATCAGCTGGATGGCAGGATGATTGAGAAAAAAACAACAACAACAATATGGCAGTATATCATAATTAACTTCACTGACAGTTCAAATATTGCTTATGGCAAAGGCTGTATTCGGGGCTGTCAAGCAAAATGGATATATTTATAACTTTGGGAGAGTTATGGGGAGACAATCACACATGTACAGTACTTGTAATTGCCTGCAGAGGGCAGAATGCTCAGCACACATGGCAACATTTCCAACAAGCATATAATAAGGCTACATGCAATGTAACTTCCAGGCCAATACTCTCAATAAAATGAGAGTTTATTCCGGTTAACAAGCAGTTCAAAGTTTAAAGTGATCAAAAATACTTGTCATCATGACCATAAATCCTTGTATTGGTGATGCTTTCTCTGGGTGGAGAGTGTCATAAATTATTGGCTCCTTTTACAGACATGATTACATCTGTTTTTCTGTCTAAAATTTGTCTTATGAAGTTTGTTTACGTACTTGGTGGAAAGATGTTCTGTAATTTTCCATAGCGTGTAATGTTCCATAGCCTGTCATGTCCCATAGCCTGTCATGTAAGTCTGGTTCACTTTCTCTTTGTAGGATGTTTTTGCCTATAAGGAGGTTGGAGTGCCTGTTTGCAGGATCTTCACCGTCAACCCTAAAGGAGAGCTAATTCAGGAGCAGACCAAAGGAAACAAGACCTCGTAAGCATGCCCACTTCTTATATCTGCAGTGTTGTAATCTAATTAACCCTTAGAACCCAGTTAAGGCTGTTTACTGCATTCAGGACTCAGTCTTCCTGATTTTATAACCCTTGAACCCTTCAGAGAAAAGAGAGGGTTTATTCAAATTAAACTGACTGCATCGTTCTACTCTCTGGTGGTTTGCAAGGAATCCGGTTCAGAAAAGACAAATGTTCAGCACTGCGTTTAAGAAAAAAACAAAATAACAAACAAACAAAAAAACAAACCATACATTACACTAAACGTTTTAACCTCAGAGGTTTTCAGTACAATAATTTGGACCTCACTATCTGAATCGCAGAATTCTTGCTACATCCTATATAAGTAATATTTTATTTCTCTGGTTATTTTAGTCAGAGCATTGTTCATTGTGAGCAATGCTTCATCTTCAAGCTGTTCAGTTTCAGTTGCTGAGAGTACATAATTTTTTCAGACCACACGTTAATAAATACTAAAACACTTTTTTGCTGACAACTCTGACACAAGTTATTTTGTGTTTTTTTTTTTAATTTTTTTTTTTTATATATATATATATTTTACAGTTTCACTGTAGATACTGAATAATTCATTGTACTTAGTGAATTATTATGCTTTAAGGCAGATTAGAGAATAATAAGCTGGGATTTAAAGGGGTTAATATTATTTTTCTCTTTATATATTTATGTTGCTAAATGACTTTCATAATTTCCCTAGCAGCTCTAGGTTGTATTACGTTCTAGAAGGTCAGATGTATTTATGTGTGTGTGTGTGTGTGTGTGTGTGTATGTTGTCATTTCTGTGCAGGTACAGCAGGCTGAGCGAGTTGGTGGAGCATGTGTTTCCATTGCTGAGTAAAGAACAGAGCTCGGCGTTCAGCTTCCCCGAGTTCAGCTCATTTTGTTTCTGGAGGCACCCCATCCCCGAGATCAACCCAGACGACTTACTCTCATAGGCTAGACATGCTCTCAGTCTCAGTCCATTTGCCATTGTATGGGCTGAAGTAATAGTCCTCTAAGATAATTAGGTGTAATCCTTGCAAATCCAAAAGTCTTCTCTACCTGTAGCTGCGCTCTAACCAGCTGAGGCTAGTTCTGTTGTAAAGGATTGTATAAAATCCATCGGCACATCCAAAACAACTGAACGATGCCTCGCTCTCCCCTTTAATCTAACGTCCATGTTGAACTGTGGGGGAGGTGATGGTGCAGTTTTCCCTCATTGTCACACACATCAGGGATATTTGAAGCCTGCCTGAATGCTAAGGCCTCTACTAAATATTCTTATTTCAAGGTTTCCAGTTTATTGTGCGTGTGTGTGTGTGTGTGTGTGTGTGTGTGTGTGTGTGTGTGTGTGTGTATATGTATGTATATATATATATATATATATATATATATATATATATATATATATATATATATATATATATATATATAATTTGTATATACATGTTAATTACTTTATTAAAATAGGGGTACCATAGCCTCAGTGCTGTCTGTCTGATACTGGTGGACAGTTTAACAAGATTTTTTTGCCCCTCCAGGACCAGCATAGGTATTTATCTCTGCTGTGGTAGTCCAGTGTAGGCTGGTGTTTACAGTCCTGTGGCCTAAGCACTTACCAGTTACCGTGTGGGTACAATGACACAGTGTGTTTAGTAGGAAACAGAAAATGAGTCATGTGGGAGAACATGTAGGATTACAGAACTAATTAACAAAAGATATTTATTTACAAATGCTAATTTATTTAGTTCTTTAATAATGAACTGTTTAGTGTTAAGTTAATTATAATTACTAACATGCACTGCCTCTAATATGCGGTGAAAGAATTCCTGTCTGACTATGTGTCTGTGATGAGGTTTGATCAGAGGCTCTCTTGAATGCTGATGCTGCTATCAAAGTCAGCCCGTGCTGGTGAACTCGCTGTTTTATCCTTTTTCGCAGCGTTTTCAGTCTGATGGCGCATTTAGGCTTTTAGTCCTGCTGGAAAAGCCCTGAGCACTGAGCAAGGCTTCCTTCCATCTGTTTTCCAGGTGTTTTCCACTCGTTAACAATTCCATTGTCTGGCTGCTTTATAATGCCTTACTGATCGCACTTTTAGCAGCAGCCAGGAGAGCGCCATGGATCAACTTGCAGTTAATGAAGGGATGGCCTTATTGTTGGAAGCTGTTCAGCAGCCTTTTGTGTGGAAGGTTTAAAAGCCTTTTTTTCATGAGGCTTAAATAAGACTTGAGTGTTTTTGAACTGCACTAGAGGTGAATCACCCTACTTAATTTGTGTAATCAAAGAAATAGACCTGGAATGCTAATGGATTTGGATTTCCCAAGATGACTAGTTCTAACGTGTACTGATTTGTAGCTTTAACCTCAGTTGACTTTTTTTTTTTTTTTACTAGTATGATGTATTAGTGGTATTAGAGTTTTAGTTCAGTGTTTTGAGATATTTTCAAACCTTCAGGTCTATAGGTAAATGGTGTTTTTGCGCTGAGGAATCAGTCTGGTCTAGCAGGGCCAATTTCAGTGTTTTTGAAGAAACCGATCGCAGCTGTTTTGCAAGAGGAGTGTCCCTTATTATCTTCTGACTGATGATTCTCTGTGGCCAAGTGAAGGAGCACATCCTTGTCATGAATAGTTAATTAGCAAAAGCTGGTCTTTGCCTCTGTGTAACAGAAACAGTGTATTTACATGTATTTCTTTCTAGGTTCTCCTTTTAATTCTAGGCGTAGAGCACTGTGTTAGGCAGGCATGCACACTGACTCAGAGCACAATAGCAAGTGATTTATTTGCAGTAGGATATTCATATGAGGTAGCCATTGTTTTGGGGGGGGAAAAAGGGAATGCCCTGGTTGTTTAATTTGTTTATGCACAAATGTATTATCACATTTGTTTTTTGTTTTTTTGTCTTTATGAAGTGTAGAAGTGAAATCTGTCTGTTAATGATTAACAAAGTGATCCCATTCTTTCTATGAAAGTAATACTTCTTGTGTGGGATGGACACACTCATCTATAGTTTAAAAAAAAAAAAGTTATATATATATATATATATATATATATATATATATATATATATATATATATATATATATATATATATATATATATATATATATAACATTACTTTGGAACCGATCATTTATTGTTCATTACTCTTTTGCTTTCTTGCCCTTAATTTTTATATGCTTTTATTTGTTGACGTATGCGCTTTGTGGTAAAATGTCTCTTAGATTGTATTGTTTTCAGTGTAAAAAAATTGAACATTACTGCATCTGAACACTCTAGATACCTTTAAGTGTATACTTACTGTATGGGTTTATTGTTTTGGAAACTGACATGAAAATCTATTAAAATGCATTTATTACCAACGTTTGACTGTGACTCTAAGCAACATCTCTTTTCCTTTCCTTCAGGAGGATGTTTAGATTTCAGTTGAAGGATTGGAAGACAAGGGTAGACAGTGGAGAGGAAAAGAGGTACAGGCAAGTGAGTGGTAGAATGAAACGGATGCTGGAGATTGTGTGATTTAATCAGATTTGGGAGATTATGACCTCAGGTCAAACATTTTCTTCATTTACGGAGCAACAGAAAAATGAATATTTTCATGTTTTTTCTTATTACCTTGTCCAGCAGTGTAATAAATAAGATGGAATGTTCAACCCAAAGGCTGCAGAGTTTGTATAAAGGGAAATAACCGTCTTCTCTAGGAATGGGATTGGGGGATTTAAATTATTATTATTTTTTATCAGACATCACATTAAGAAGTTAGTTTAGAATTCCTGAAATCTTGAATCAGGATTCTTGAATCACTAAATTTACAAATCCAGCTGTTCTTCTCCATGTTTGACAAAACAGTAGAGCCCATTATGGTATTGTTTACAATACAAATATAAACAAACCCTTTAATTCTTTGTGGGGCTGATTGCTGAGTCTTGCATTTAGCACTTTACATATTCTAAATCATTTGTACCACAAACCCTCCAATTAGTACCCAAAAGATCAATGCTGTCGCTTTGTCCTTAAATTCTTGATTTTGACTTTATGCTGGTTTGTCATTCCATTACACAATATGATTGATTATTTTTATTAAAAAAAAAATATATATATATATATATATATATATATATATATATATATATATATATATATATATATATATATATATATTATTTTTATCATTATTGATTATGATTGATGGCCTCTTTCAAAATTTGTGATGCAATTTGTTTTTTTTTCCGGAAAACTACTTGAGTTGCCAAAATTGCAATTGCATGAAATAGTTTTGCACGGCCTTTCACAGTGAGGTTTGTTGGCAAATAAGACCTTTTAGCTGAATAGAAGAGGGCTTTGGCTGAATGCACATTGCGATGACGTCACATGACGCATCTTTGCCCAAATCTGCGGAAAATTTGCGGTAATTTTGAAAAAAAAAAAAATTCAGAATATTGCGGAATATTTGCTTGATTTTGCGTTAATTTCTGCTATCGCAAAATCGTAAAATCCTGGAGGGCCTGATCAAAAAAGCTTTTACCACAGCGCTGTTGAATACTCAATTCTGGTCAGAAGGTATTGATTAATTTTCTGTAAAAGCATGGCATGGACAGTAGTTCTGTTCAAGTATATATTAAGTATTAAGTATATCAAGTATATATTATTCTATGTTATAATTTCTATAGTACCGACGTACACAGGAACTTGCGCCACATAAATGGATTTTAAAAAAAAAACACGTAACTGTTGATCTAGTGAGGTTTTCAGTGAAGAGACGTTTATTTAACATTTTTGGAAGGAGTCTCCAGTGTCAGCATTTTGTAACAGTCAGAGGTAAAGCCATAAATTTACATTTTCTGAGAAGGGAGCATATTTGTGGATTCTTGGTAACATGACAAGCTGCATTATTTGTCTTCAGGAGAGGAAAAAAAAAGACACTGGTGAGGGAACGACTGTTATAAGTAATAACTAAGTATAACTAATATGTTTGGCAGACACTGCACAACATTAAAGGTAACTAGAAATGGTTGAATGCACGACTTGTTCAATAATAAATAAAAATTGCAAATCTTTGGTTAATTCCTTTGGTATAAGAGGAATAAAACACTTTGGGAGGTGCTGTCTTCAGAGTGGTAACGACATCACAACACCCAGTCATTTATTATTGTCCTATAACAGCACACCCTGTTTTATTCCTTAGATATAGCAAAATAAAGGCATTTATAATACTGCTTACAAATTTGTAATGAAATGATTCTTTACAATCTGGTCTGTTGATTAAACTCACTCACGATAAACCGCCTTTTTATATTAAAAGGTGCAGTGTAAGTAAATACATTATAAAATGGAAATATGTGGAGTATGACTAAATATGCACTGCTTTTTCATGGTACAACCACGCAGTGTGTGGCACTTTTTTTCCCTGTGGTTTCTTAAGTCAAGCCAAAGCCAAGCAGTGAGTTCCTTGCAGTGTCGTCTGGCTCACCACAGGCTGCCATGTGAATGTGGAAAGCTGCACAGCCAGGCAGTCCTCTGCAGTGTGTGTTTGTTTTTTTGCTGGATGTTATCTGTGAACCTGAGTGGAGTAGAGGAAGACGCCGCTGAACGTGGAGAGTATCTCTTTGGCCTCAGAGAGGGCAAGTGTGCCAGCTGTGCGCACTAGTGCAACTCGATCTCCTGCACGCAGCGACAGGATTAGGCTGAATGAGACAGAACTACCACACTGACAAGGCCTTGATGTGTGCTGCCCGTTGTGTCCTCCATAACCTGCTGAATCTAGCTTCTGCACGCTGCGCTCAGACACAGATAGTACAGCCTCCAGCCGCTCGTGCCGAGGAGCTGTCAGCACGGCCGAGACTAGATAACGACCATTCACAGGCACCGTGAAGATTCCTGCAGAGCAAGCAAGGAGAGATTACTTTGTTGCCAATTATGACATGTACTAGCTGTTTTGTCCTAACTGAGTGTATCTTTATGTAATCTTTACTAAATGGTTAGAACATGGGTTTTAAATTGAGAACCTTTATAGTAATGGAGTCATTGAAAAAGCAGATCTGTGACTTGTGTTTTTTTTGTTATTGTTGTTGTTTTTTTTTTTTGTTGTTTTTTTACCTGATTGGGGATTGTAGTGCCCTCCATCGTTGACTAGCACTTTATTAAAACAGATGATGCCAAAATCTCCCAAAAACTCTTGGTGTGTGAGACCAGCTGAAAAGGAGAAAGGTTCTACAAACATGTTTCTCTCAGACGACACTGTAAAAGAAGCATAGAAAGGGTGGTGCTTAGATTTAAATATGCTCCATTTTAAATGTAGCCTGTTAGTGCAGTGGAAAATAATAACAGATGTACATATAATAATCCATTTCTAATTTACCTGGTGTTGCAACAAGCCTTTGTGCAGGATTCCATAACACTTGGGAAGCTAATGAAAAATATAGAAAACAAAAAACTCATACTGATTAAGGACACAGTAAAGTCAAATATATAGCTCACCTACAGAGACAAAAGGTTTTTACCTGCGACCGGGCGGGGTTTATATGCCACTGGATTTACGGGAGGATAGCCTGCGGTGAAGGTGCAAGACAAGGATGTAAGCATTTTTAGATTTAACCTAAAACATAGCAGAAATTGATAACCCATGTGATCTCTGACCTGGTGCACCTGCAAATCCATTAATGGGTTTGCCTAAGTCATGGGATCCACGCTCCCGTCGAGATGGGACTCTTTGTGCGTATCCAGGTGGTCCGGCCACTCCAGTCACGACAACTGGTTGATGAGGCTGTTGGTGTGGGCTTGAAGGCTGCTGCGGGGCATAAGGCTGGCGTGGGTTTGAGGGTTCAGCATGCGGCTGGCGTATATATATACGGGAAGTATCAGGCACTGTCCTCTGAGGTATCCACACAGGAATGTGGATCTCGGGAATCCTCGGTGGGAATAAAACCCTTGAATCAGGGATAGCACCGGGTTTCTCCTGCTTCACTGGCACTCCTGAGAAAGAGAGGGTTGAGAGAGATGACTCATCTTGTGGGGGGAAAAAAGCTGGCAGATAAAACTCTCAGGCAGTGAATATATGAAATTCACATGGACAAATCAGTCATCACAAATGAAAAATATGAAGTGAGTGGACTAGATGAGTAATCTCATAAGGATACGCATTAGGGATGTAACAGAATATGAATGCATTATTCGGATTGAACAGATAAAGTACCAAAGGGATACAAATACAGAAAGTGTTAGGAGATGCACTGTTCTTTCTTTCTTGCCAGAACGGTTCACAGAACATTTGGTTAAGACTAGAAGTGTGCTTCAGGACTGGGATCCCACAGCATGCAACAAAAAGGTAATGCGAGCAGAAGGTTTTTACTTTCATGCGGGCATGAGCAAGCAATCGGATATGAAGCTCATGTCAAAAAAAAAAAAAAAACAGACCGCAGATAGGAATGTAATGCAATGTATTAAACGCTTTCTATCATTCTTATCTGCCTGGTCAAGGTTGTGTTGTTTTAAATTAGGCTACTAGTTTGTTTATATTTTGGGAAGTAGAGCTGACTAAATCACTATCGCAGGCAGGTATAAACTGAAACAATAACTGTGAACGTAGGATAAAAAAAAAAAAAATAAAAAAAACAGTTTCGTGCATATTTCTAGTTGAGACCAATTATGCACTAGAGTGATGTAGCTGAGGTTGAGGAACTGTTAGGGCCAGAATTCACACATCATGCTGACAGTGCTTTTCCAGTGTGTCCAGGGACTTAGTAGTAGGGTTTTTATATATATATATATATATATATATAAAATAAAAAACAGATACAGATAGTTACATTGCTTTACACCTCAAATATGCATGCGTTTCTGATAAACCTTATTTAGGTATTTAGTCCAACATTATAATTCTCTAGATTTTTGTACTGTACAGTCATGCCTTCATTTCACTACAATAATATCAATTATAAAAGGCAAAAATCCTTTGCCTGTGTATTTAGCCAAAAGGAAAAGAAATTTCCATTAGTGGCTAAACTGTAACCACTGTCAGCAGCCTCACACTGTGATATTTCCTCAACCTAGCATGTGCTGTTCATCACACAAGGGTTTAGTCAACACCGTAATTGCATCTTTTTCTTCCTGCTTACAACCAGCATGAGTAAAACAAAGCAACAGCTAAAATCCCATGAGTGCTCTACAAGATGGCTACACCCGACCGATTTCCTGCGTCACCACCGTTCGTAACACCAGGTATCTCAGAAACACACACGTAAAGCCCATTTCCCCATGAGATAATTGCTATCTAACTGTTTCCCATGGGGTCTGCTTGGGACGTAGAGGAAATCACAGGCTACTTTGTGCAGTGGCTCAGCATACTACACACAGATGTGGCATCTTAACCAATAGTGATTCACTAAGATACTACAAAGCCAAAATTAATCCTGTTTCTGGAAATCTACCTGCCTGGCTGACTCAGGTTCCCTAATCCAACACATCCTGATCAACATGATCAGCTATATTGGATTATGAACTGAATTCTCTAGAAAGATCTCTGGGAACAGGGTTGGTGCTGTAAAAGTATGCTTTAGAAAATAGTGTTGACTCAGAAGTGGTGCTTGTTTATGGAGGAGAAACTCAGGGCTTGTAACTGCTTGGTCTAGGGAGGCTATGTTTACAAATTACCAAGATGGGAAGACCGGAGTGAAATGGTATAATTGAAATGATCAGAAAATGTTGGGTCCCATTTCAGCCATTAGCTTGGAAGGCAAAACGGAAGGAAGGAACTGGCAGTTTTTCCACACACGCACGCACGCACGCACACATGCACGCACACACACACACACACACACACACAAACACACACAAGGTGTTATTAACAACCACAGTTCTGCACCTTGCCCTAATGGCCAGACCTCAGTGAAGTAATCTCACTCTTGGCCTGATCCAATCTGAAAACATCCAGATGGGTCTCTGGACCCTGACTCATAACTTTGACCCAGCTCTTATTCCCCACTTATTGATTTCTTCACAAAAGAACCAGTTATAGTCATTCTAAAAATAGTCTTAAAGCTGGTCAGTTCACCTCTGCAGAATGCACACACAGTGGGAGAGGGTGAGAGATACTCTGGCATTCTATACTGGTAAGATATCAATCAGCAGGAAGAGAAGAACAGGAAAGAGGTTGAGAGAAGATAAGCTGAAATATACACAATGGCAGACCATTTTGGGCCATATTTTAAAAGGTCCTCTATTCCAGAATTCATAAAACTATCAAGTGATTGTCTCCAGTATGAGCTGTGAGCTTATTAGTCTGTCACGCTGGCCGAAGGTCAAAATCTTCCATTGTGGTGAGTTATTAATTCATGGAAGAAAAAAAAACCCTCAAGATTCATTTCGCTATAAACATTGTAGAAATCAATGAAGAGCATTGGATTTGAGAAACCAAACCGCATACCTCCCAGCAGATTGTGTTGTCACTGACAGAGCAACTGTATGAATTAATTCCAGAATTGCACAATGGCGTACCCCTGCCCCAGACTGCTTGCCAGAAGGAATGAGTAATACTTAAGACTTTGCAACAGCAAGCCCAGTTGTCTTGTTGGTTAATGTACTTCATTCTTTCCACCTTTTCGGGCCCTTTTAGAACTACAAAATGGTTTCCAACTCTGTTAGAAAAAAGATATTAAAAATATTTTGTCTGTAAAACCCAAATGGTAGAAACTTCAATGTGGGCTAATAACTCTCCATCGTATTAATGCACATCAGATTTAAAAAAAAAATAATAATAATAATACTGCAAAAAATGTATGAATGTTAAATTCTGGGATACAGGTGTTAGAATTCATCATGTTCTTCTATATAATTCTTGGGGGGGAAAATAATTGGCACATTACTGGTGACTCAAAAAAGGTCACTGTAGTGTATGGAGTACTGTCCTATATAGGCTTTGAGTTTATATAATAGAAATGAATGTTATTTAGGCATGTAGACAAATTTAAATACAATACTCAGATGAACTGATAATGTCTTCTAAATGGATACAAATACAGACTTGAATATGAGGTGCACTATTCAGGTTTTTTTTTTTTTTTAGTTTGCCAAAAAGGTTCACAGGGCATCTGGGTGAGATTAGGGGTATGCATTAGTACTGGGATCCCATGGAACACAAAAAACAAGTTGTGACACACAAAGGAGCTGCACAATATGTTTACAGCCTCCTCAGGGTTGTAGTGGTTTAAATTAGCCTACTAGTTTGGTTATATTTTACTACTAAAATTCATTAGGTAATATCGAGCAGGTACAAACAAAAATAAAGCAGAACAGTATGTTGGCTTTCTCAAGCCAACATCATAACACTGTGGGTGGGATTTTAAAAAAAAATTACCCATGGACGGACCAATTATTACCTACAAAGATCATGATGACAATGCATTTCTACATCTGGGTTTCTTCCAGTGTTTTGCAATGTTTCCTGGGGCACAATGATAGGGTTCATGTTTAAACAACAACAAGAAAAACACTTTCAGGTTTAGGCCATGCCTACTTCAGGTTTAAATCTGAAGACAGATACAAATACAGATAGTATAACTGCATTACATCCCTAATATTATCATGTGTCTGTGAATAAATTGGACTTGTGCCTGAACACAACCTTTATGCATGCTTAGGAATTAAGAGTACTTGATATCCACCCTGGAATGATGACATCAGACGTTACAGGGAGGCTCCCAAGAATCAGCATGCAGGCGTTACATCACGAACGGCTCATAGCCCAACATCTGCACTAGGGTGGGGTAGTGAGCCTGGCTTACAACACTGCACATCCAGAGGCCCAGTCCCAGGCTCTGCTGGTTAATGAAGACCAGACCCACACAAGCATACACATACTGAACTCCCTACACATTTCCTCATTCTGTGCTGGGAAAAGTACAGCATGACCAGCAAAGGACAGTTGGAGGACCACACAACTCATGAGCTCACAAAGCTCAGGAAAGGAGGAGGAGGATAGTCACTCATTCATCATCCTACAGAGATTAGCTCTGCAAAATGTGTCAGGAAGCTTAAATACCAACATAGGAAAAATTTAGTTATAGCCGAGTTAAACCTACACCATGACTTATGGGTTTAACAAGGATGTCCATTTCCATAACAGTGCAGATCCCACATTGTAAGATTATACTCTTTAAACAATACCTAAAGCTAAATATTTTGGACAAGTAACCAAAAAATAACATAGTTAGCATAACAATTACCCATCACTTGTTATGAGAAAGCCGTGATTGTATTTAGATCCATGCCAATGGTCATAACTCTCATTTTGCTATATGTAGGGAGGCCCCTTGCCTTTCTGTAGCCCCAGGGGAATTGTAGACTTATGAGCATGCCTGCATCTCATAGCACATGCACCATGGGCACTATGACACTCGTTTACCTCGAGAATTAACTTCAGGATAAGTTTCTCAGACACCCCACAAAAATTAGAATAACAGGTCTGGTTTGGTTGACAAACCACGTGGATGGATATGAGTCATAAAGATAAGTCCCAACAACTGGAAAGGGAACCATAATTTTCTGTGTGGCAGCAATCCAATTTTCCAATCCTTTTCCAAGTCATACAAATCATGCAGTGTTTTTCAATCCATATCTCAATTTTTGAATCGTAAAAATACTTCCTCTCACTTCCAGTGGTGTTGAGACATGGTGAAGTAGAATTTAATGGAGATGTTTACATTAGTACAACACATTATGCACAACATTATGCCTGGTGGAGGAAGGAATAGTACCCAGAAGTAAATCCTGATATATGTTTTTAATATAAGGCCCATATCTGAGGTGTATGCTGTTTGCAACGCAAAGAATGAATGTTTTATTTTTTGCTTATGGTTATTGCATCACTTATAGTAAACATGTGGTTTTGCATCACGTACCTTGCTGTTTTATGGTATGGTTCTTAATGTCAGCAAGCTGAGTCTGAACATTGTGCAGGGTGATCTGGAGGTTGCCGATCCCCCTGGAGTGTATCTGCAGTGTGGAGTTCATTTGAGCCAAGTTTCTCTCCAGACCCTCTTTCATAGCCTGAACTTGATTTCTCTCATCATTTACCTTCCCACACAACTCTTCTAGTGTAGCAATCCTGCTGCCTACTGCAGAGATGCCTTCAGCTACACCTGCTGCCTTCTCCTTACAAAGGGTCAACTCTGCAGTCACCTGGGAGCTCAGCCTATCTAGTCTGTTGCTGAGCTCCTCCACCTGACTGTGGCTTGGTTTGCTTGCCTCATGGGATAGAGGTGGTACCATTGATGGTATCTGAATCTGTTCTATCTGTGCTTCTATGCAACAACTAGAATTCAGGGTCTGAAGGTCTTGGCTAAACTTGCTCATGACATCTCCTAACCCTGTCACAGCTCCAGTCAGACCACTCACATTATCCATTAGAGGCTTCAGCTTGTCGTGCACATCCAGCATGCTAACACTTTTCAGTTGATTCTCAAGCTTCAGAGAATCAACTACATCTTCTAATTCTACAAGCTTTGCTGCATTGCTTTCAACATTGGTGGTCAGGACATCCAGTTGATTTCTACAGTGCCTCACATCCTTCGTAATACTATCCAGACTGCCTAGGTGTTGAGGATCAGTGGATGGACTTGAGTTGCAGTCAGTGGTGCATATGTGCTCAATAGCATTCAATTTGTCCTCCAGCCCCTGGATCACATACTTGTTTGCATTAACCTGAGTTTGCAAAGCATCAACAGACTCGCTGAACATCCCTGGGAAGGAGGTGTTACTCATCTCGATCAGCATGTTTGTAAACTGGTCCGCCATGGAATTCAGACTCTTCTCCAAGAACTCCCGGATCTTTGCTGTCTCTTCGGCTATAGCCTTGGTTAACTTCCCATCCACATAGAAGCAGTAGGTTTCTGCATTCCTCTCTGTCACATTCATCCTGTCTTCAAGCTCATCCATGCGAGGGCCAAATACATCTTCCAGCTGTAGCATGGACAGATGTCCCAATTCGTTGTCCACACGGGCGTTTAAGATTTGATGAGCGTCTACCAGACGCTGAATCGTATTTCGTAGATCACCGTCATCCTCTTTCAGTGGAGCTGTTTGCCTGTGAGTGCGCACCAGTCCATCGGACATAGCCATATCCAGACGTAGCTCGCGTATCTCCTTCCTGAGCTCAGCCTCCTGGCTGTCCAGTACTTTTGTCAGGTTGTCATAACTTCTATTCCATCCCTCTTTACAAGTCTTCTGAAAAGACAGTATCCTATCATCACATGCACTCTTCAGCTTTGCTATCTCATCCTTCATGTCCACAACCAGCTCCTTCTTTAATTTTTCAAACTTAGTATCAATGTAGGACTGAAGGATATCAATGTCTGAGGAGGCACCAGCAGTAACTGTTGGTCCCTGAGAAGCATCCATTAGCATTCGGATCTGGTCACTGTGTCCAGTCACAGCTTCCCGCAGCTCCTCAATCACCTCATCCTTGCTTTTCAGAACATCTGTCACATCATTAAGCCTGGCCAACACTTTTTCCATGCCCCTCTCCTCGAGTCCCCTTGTGGCCTGGTGTCCATCCAGATGCCCCAAGCTTTCCTCTGTGCCTCCTGTTTTTGCGCTATCTTGCACATGCATGTTGCTGAGGAGAGTGGCGAGCATTTTGCTAGTGTCTTCCTGTAAATCAGTACGTAGGTTCACAGTCATGCTAGTCATGGCTGCCTGGAGGTCCAACACTGTCTGAGAAAGGCGTTGCACTTCTTCCTCCAGTTGACGAGTTTTCTCAACCTCATGGTAGGTGCCGTACTGCTCTGTCTCCTGTCGCTCTGGCCCTATTGCAGGAGAAAAGATAGCAAATGGATCCTTTTAATAAGAATATACTGTATGTATGTATAATAAACTGCATGTCAGATATTGGACTTGACTATCTTACTTTGTAAGTTTTGCGTGTATCCAGTATAGGGCTGAGGATGTGGCTTTGGTTGAGGTTTAAGTAACATTTGTCGATTTGGGGATCCTTTTAGTTCTTTGCAGTCTGGACCTTGATACCCTGGACAGCACCTCCATTCCAGTTCGGTGACGGTCTTATAGGAAATCCTGTAACTGGGTTGAAAATGAGTCTGATACCTGGAAAACAAAATTTAATGCACATAAGTTGAAACCTACCTTAATAAGTAAGGAATAACACCGTACTGTTATTAAGAAATAATGCATCACCTATGTTATGAGATAACCTATGTTATATGCTACAATGTGGTATAAGTCTTGTTAACAGCCTATTTAAAGCCATTGTATGGTTGGCTGTGAACCATACAATATGAGCAAAGAAGGCTGTGTGCCCCGAGTCCCCAGGGATAGGCTCCAGGCTCTCTGTGACACTGTGTAGGATAAGCGGTACAGTTAATACTGGTGCTGGTTATGAGTCTTTTAGCTTTAGTTTAGTTTAGTTCGGTCTGTGGCAATCATAGTGATTAAACAGTAATCAAATATAAGAAACTGTAGGTATTCAAAATCTTTTGACTGGCAGCACACACTCCCATGAGATGAAGAGTCGAATTGCTTTGAATGAGCCAGTTTTATCTAGATAACATGGATCACATTGCCATGATGGCTGCCATGTTTACTGTAGATCATGTGACCAGTCACAGACGTCATGTTTAGATTGTGTAACTATTCACCATGTATTATGTTTAGATCATGAGACAATTGTCTTAATTATATAACCTTTGGATCTTTTGTTAAAAAAAAAAAAAAAATTCACAAAAATATTGTGCTCTCATGATGCCCTGAGAAGCACAAAGCAGTCCATACAAATGAAAGAATCAGCAATCATGTAGCTCACTGCATATACATAGTTCCTGGCACAAATATATAAAATTTGAGAACTCTTCCAGGCATTTAAAACTTCATTAAATAATGTGATTAGCAATTAAGCTATCTTTTTGCAGTGTAACCATGTTAAAGTAAAAACCACTCCATGGCAACTTCAGCAAGTCTAAAAACAAAGCATTTCCCTAAAACCAACTGATCGAACACTCTTAGAAATAAAAAAGATTTCCTCTAGCTCTGTAAAAAGGATATTTGCTTCTATGTAGAGAACTCTACAACTCCCTTTCCAAAAAAGTTTCAAGTAGACCCTCCTTAGATTGCTAGAACCATGAACAATACTTTTATATGTGTTTAGTAATTATTTGAAGCCTGCTGATACTTTGGAAAATCTACATAAATGCACTTGGTTCTCAAAATACACAATTAACTGGAGAGTAACACAATAAACCCCAGTGATTAAGTGGATTCCCATCAGTGATAAAAAAAAAAAAGAGAGATGAAATGGCATCATTTCCTGTGATGAGGATTGGGCTGGGTCAGTTTTCACATCTGTGAGTGCAATTATGGATGAAAATAATAATATATGTTGCCACAAAAATCTCCCAGATAACAAGCCATATTCTCTTCATGGTAACTCTACGTTGTAACACATATATGAGAAACTGTGGAAGAAACCTCATTATGAAATCTGATATGGAAGATAAGGTCAGACCTGCATGAACCTTTGGGTTATTTTTCCCCTTCATAAGGGATAACAAACTAATGTATCTTTACAATTCTTACACAACATACACTGTCAGTCAAAATAACACCATGAATTTTAGCATTTCTCTTTATATTAACTAAAAATGTTAATGAGACCAGTTACATATAGTGCCCTCCACTAATATTGGCACCCTTGGTAAATATGAGCAAAGAAGGCTGTGAATTGTCCTTATTGTTTAACCTTTTGATCTTTTGTTAAAAAAAATTCACAAAATACTCTGCTCTCATGGATATCAAACAATTGCAAGCACAACACAGGTTTACAAAAAAAAAAAAAAACAACTTTGTTAAATATAGGTGTGCAACAATTATTGGCACCCTTTTAGTCAATACTTTGTGCTACCTTCCTTTGCCAAGATAACAGCTCTGAGTCTTCTCCTATAATGCCTGATGAGTTTGGAGAATACATGGCAAGGAATCTGAGACCATTCCTCCATACAGAATCTCTCCAGATCCTTCAAATTTCGAGGTCCACGCTGGTGGACTCTCCTCTTCAGTTCACCCCACAGGTTTTCTATGTGTTTCAAGTCAGGGGACTGGGATGGCCATGGCAGAACCTTGATTTTGTGGTCAGTAAACCATTTTTGTGTTGATTTTGTTATATGTTTTGGATCATTGTCCTGCTGGAAGATCCAACCACGGCCCATTTTTAGCTTTCTGGCAGAGGCAGTCAGGTTTTCATTTAATATCTGTTCATATTTGATAGTCCATGATGCCATGTATCCTAACAAAATGTCCAGGTCCTCTGGCAGAAAAACAGCCCCAAAACATTAAAGAGCCACCACCATATTTAACCATGGGCATGAGGTACTTTTCCATATGGCTACCTCTCTGTGTGCACCAAAACCACCTCTGGTGTTTATTGCCAAAAAGCTCTATTTTGGTTTCATCTGACCACAGACCCCGATCCCATTTGAAGTTCCAGTAGTGTCTGGCAAACTGAAGATGCTTGAGTTTGTTTTTGGATGAGAGTAGAGGCTTTTTTTCTTGAAATCCTTCCAAACAACTTGTGGTGATGTAGGTGACTTCGGATTGTAGTTTTGGAGACTTTCTGACCCCAAGATGCAACTAAATTCTGCAATTCTCCAGCTGTGATCCTCTTCACAGTGCACTGAGACAGTATAGACACACGTCCAATTCCAGGTTGATTCATAACATTTCCAGTTGACTGGAACTTCTTAATTATTGCCCTGATGGTGGAAATGGGCATTTTCAATGCTTGTGCTATTTTCTTATAGCCACTTCCCATTTTGTGAAGCTCAACAACCTTTTGCCACACATCACAGCTATATTCCTTGGTACTACATTCCATTGCTATGAATGACTAAGGGAATTTGGCCTATGTGTTACTTCATATTTATACTTAACTTATATTAATATTTATATTTATTTATGTGAAACAGGAAGCCATGGTTGAACAATTTCCTGTTCCTAGTCACCCAGGTGTACTAAAAACAATGAAAATATCAATGGGAATATACTTTAAGTATATTTTTCTCATATGAATTCATAGGGGTGCCAATAATTGTTGCACACCTATATTTAATAAAACATTTTTTTATAAACCTGTGTCTTTGCAATTGTTTGATATCCATGAGAGCAGGGTATTTTTAATGAATTTTTTAAACAAAAGATCAAAAGGTTAAACAATAAAGAATTTTTCACAGCCTTCTTAGCTCATATTTACCAAGGGTGCCAATATTAGTGGAGGGCACTGTAGATCATGTTTAGATTATGTGATCATTCACCACAGAACAGTCTTGTCCACAAAAGGCCGTTGTGGCTGCAGGCTTTCATTCCAGCCAAATTGGAGGCACCCTTGATAGTTGATTGGAGCCCAAGATTAACTGATTATACAGAACAAGTAGAAACAGGAGTGACTCCTGCCTGGTTGGGATGAAAGCCTGCAGCCACACCGGCCCTTTGTGGAATGAGATTTGTGCACTCAGTGGCCACTGCTTCTACATTAGGTCATGTCCCAAATGACATCATAATACCGGCCGTCATCTTTTAAGACTGCATGTTGGTGACATCAACGAAGTACAAACTAATGATAAGTAGTTTGCACTGTTTTTTTTTTTTTTTTTTTTTTTTTTAAACCATGCTTTAATGCTTCAAAGCAATAGCTGAATATTGAGTTGTGTAACTGGAAGTTATATAAGAAAGAAAATCATCACCTTAATCAGACCTTAATCAGTACGCTTACAGGCAGTAATCTGAAGCAATTAACAACATGCCATAAAAAAAAAAAAAAAAAAAAAAAAAAAAGCAGCAAAGAGTAAACACTTGTATATATTTTTCTTTTTTTAAATTCATGGATCAATCAGTCCCTCCAGGATTTTACGATAGCAGAAATTAACACAAAATCAAACAAACGCCGCAATATTCAGAGAAGCTTGCAATTTTTTGAAATTACCGCAGATTTTCCACATTTGGGCCAAGAAGCGTCATCTGCCATCATCACAACGCACCTTCAGCCAAAGCCCTCTTCAATTCATGTGCATTGAACATGAGTACAGCTAAAAGGTCTCATTTACCAACTGTGAAAGACTGTGCAAATCAAGTTTGTGCCATTCCAATTTCGCCAATTCAAGCAGTTTTCCGCAAAAAAAGCATTAAAAAAACCAAGTTGCATCACAAATTTTGAAAAAATCCACAGCGAAATCAAGCATTTTGGCTGCAACAATCACCAAAAAAACCCTCCACGAAATCCTGTATGGACTGATCAACCACATAAGTTGTCATTAAGCATGGTTGTTGACTGAAATACAATTGAAATTGAAATAAAATTAAAATATAGCCGCATTCCTGTGGAAAAAAAAAAAACTCCAGTAAGTGTAAGAGTGAACGCGAGTCAGTGGAGATATATGATATACAGTAGCTTGATAATGCAGTGCAAGAATAAAGGTAACATCTCCATAATTTGAGTAAGTACACAGAGTTTATTCAAGCACATAGTATGTAAAAGAACTGAGCTGGACAAATAATTCTTTGCTTCTGCAGTTCTTGGAGGTACCGGGATTTCTCTTAGAAACAGAGACAAACAGCTCCTGATGTAACTAGGGTGTGTTACAAACACTACTATACTGGCTAGGCTAGCCATTTCAGTTATTGCATCGAAGCACACAGGTTATGTCTGCACAACACTGGAAACTGTATACATTCTCTGCTCCACTCAAACTGCTCCCAGTATTGAACTCTTATATCTGCTATTTCATAATGTAAAAAGTACAGCGGGCCTTTAAATTACGATTATGATTAAATTACGATTTTGTGACCAGGATATGATATGAAGATTAGTGTGAACTAACCAAGAACACCTAAAATGTTATCTCAGACAGCGCTACATGACTGTTTTAGGATATTATCTTCATCTACGTCCACTGGCTTCCTGTAGCCGACCACATCAAATTCAAGGCCTTGATGCTCACGTACAAGACGTTGTCTGGAACAGCACCCCCCCACCTCAACACTCTCCTTGAGGATTATGTTCCTTCATGCAACCTGCGATCAGTTACCGACTGACACCTGGTAGCGCGTACTCCTTTTCCAGAACCTTCAAACTGACTGTCTCTCAGTGGTGGAATGAACTTCCAACCTCAATCCGGACAGCAGAATCCGTCACTACCTTCAAAAAACAGCTAAAGACTCACCTCCTCTGTGAACACTTAACTAACCCCTAACTTGTTGCCTAGTCCCCTCCCAACCCCCACCCCCCCTTCATATTTCTTCATTTGTAAGTCACTTTGGATAAAAGCGTCTGCTAAATGAATAAATGTAAATGTATTGCAAATATTAAATGTGTAGATGGCCACAGCCCTACACAGATGTGTGATGTTCGTTTTTATAACAGAGCAGAATTCTCTGATGGTAATCAGCTAATGAGTTGATGTGGGTGAAATGAGTGCTCTGCTGGGCTCTTAAGACTGGAGACTGACATGCCTTTTCCGGTGCCTTCGAGCTGTTTTCAAGTTGAGGACAGTGGTACAATTAAGCTGCAAAGAATGTCTACACTCCACTAAAAATCCAGGAACACACACACACACACACACACACACACACACACACACACACACACACACACAGTGTCCTAGTACATAATGGCATTCTGAATCACCATACACTACAGCTCTCTTTTTGGTTGGCCGTACGTTCTCTGGCCTTATCTCCTATAAGCCCCACCCTCTCCCTGTAGTATAAGCGTCACTCGTAGCTGTTCATAAGGATCAGGCCATGCCCCGCCCCATGCCCCGCCCCATGCCCCGCCCCTCGCCGTGGTACTCACATCACTGATGGCTCGCAGTCGGGCTGGTTTGGAGGGCAGGGCGCAGCTGCAGCTTCAACCACTGCAGGAAGGTCCGCGCGCACTGCGCAGCTCACGTTCTTCTGCACGATAAACGCGCACCAGTTTCTGCCAAATCGAAAAACAAAGGCGATTTACTTCATCCAAGATACTATTCTGGATGAAATTCATTTACTGTGATACTATTCCGTAGGCTGAAATCAGAGAACCGAAAGCGAGCGAAATTATGCAATGATTGTAGCCAATTAAGTGTGACGTTATAGCGTGCAAACACATCTGGAACATCTGGGCCCACAGCAATGAATTCAACCCAGACTGTAACGTTTTATTGCATTATTATTATTATTATTATTATTATTATTATTATTATTATTATTATTTTGTTGTTGTTGCTTTGAGAACAATTTGAAAGGGACCACTTTAATGAAAAAAAATGTAATTAATATTTGTGCGTTATCAGGGCAGTTTATCATTCTGTATCCACATGTCAGCATTTGAGTTATCAAAATGTCTAAATACTGTAAAACTTACTTAACTTGTACATTAAGCAAAAGCGTTTTCTCACATAAGTGATTGTAAAATCTCCTCGCGCTAAACCGATAATCTCTTAAGATCTACAAGTTCAGCATAATGGCAAGAAACAAATAAGCGATGTTTATCCCTTTTTTTCTTTTCTTTTTTTCTTTTAAAGCATCATATGAATAATAAAATCGAGTGCAACTTTCACTTTCACCAGTCCACTAGTCTGGAAGTTGATACTCACTTGTTTCTGAGCCTGTGCGCGTTGTACTGGAGACTCAGAGACACGCTTCCCAAAAACAGCACTGCGAACCCCAAACTGCTCAGATGAGGCTTTACACTCATCTTAAATCCTGGCAATTAAAGACAAATAACGCAAGCAGTTAAAAGAATGACGGGGGTCTGGCTGAATTCAGCCTTCCCAAAGCCTACACACAGAAAGAAGGAGAGTCCGAGCGACTTCCTAAGTTTGAGGAAAAAAAGTTAGTCTGAACTCTACAGGGGTCCGAAAAAAAAAAAAAAAACAAGGTTGCCAGATTGTATCGGGTGTCTTTAGTGTTTCCATCCAGATGTCTTTTTTAAAATACTTCTCGATTTATTGTACACCACTGCAAGCTGCAACATTTTCCAGAAATGATGTTAGATCACGTCGAAAACTATAACAAACCAACATAATCAACAGATTACATCGCAAACTCCAACTATGCAAATATCATTTTTTAGGCCACACACTGATTCCATGTTTCTCAATCTGGCAACACTCTCCACAAGAATTAGTGTGGGCGGGACAAGTGGCCTAAAACCACAATAGCGGACTTAAATATCCCAAAGCGCTTTTAAACGAACAATACAAACTAGTTGGGACTTAGGCTGTGTGTGTTTATTTCTGTGCTATACTCCTTCACAGTTATATCCGTTATTTGTGGCTGGAATGCTATCAGTGTTATTCACCCAATACTGTACACTCAAAAAATTAATTCATTACTTCGTACTTCGTAATTCGTACTTAATTTAATTGAAGAAAGGTTTTTTTTTATTTTTATTTTTTTTTTTTTACACACAATTTAATTTAGTTCATTCAAAATAGATCAGTTTACTTGTTTCAACACAGTTTTGTTGGTTTAGGTAATGTACTCTAATATGTTTAATTAACTTTATTACATTTGTCAAACTAAATTTTATGATGTTGGTCCAACTTCACTTAAAAAAAAAAAACTGAAATCTAATTAATTTTCTTATTATTATATTATTATTTTATTTTATGTGTCTTAAAACACATAAAATAACACTTAATTCCTACATTTACTCTCCTAATGCAGTCCCTTGCAAAGCATGCTGGGAACTACAGATCCACTGCCCAGTTAGAACAAAAACTATATGAACAAAAATTATTCATATAGTTTTAACACAAATGAATTAAGTAAATTTCAGTTTTAAATATATTAGGTGGATTGAACACAGTGAAATTAAGTTGTGACAAAATGTTTAAAAATCGTGTTACTTTAGCTCATTCTAATTAATTAAACCGAACAAGAGGCAAAAAAAAAAAAAAAAAGAAGAAATAAAATCATTTTTTGAGTGTAGGGCTAGCCTAAACACATAACCAAAGTGTGAAATTATATTATACACCCACATGATTTTTCTGAAATAATCTTTTAAAAAGCTCTAATAAACATTCCTCTTTGTTTTTGATGCTCAATTTTACCCTTAAAGGTCCACATACAGGTTGCATAAAGGTCAGTTGAAGGTAGTCAGGTGCTGGGAAGAGGGTGTAGTGGCCCCAGGCCTGTTCTCGTTCTCTCTCTCTCTCTCTCTCTCTCACTCACTCACACACACTCACACACACACACACACACACACACACACACACACACACACACACACACACACACACACACACACACAGTGATAGTTTGTCTTACTATCATTGAAAAGACCATCTGTTGACATAATTATTAATGCAGCTACTTAATGTCATGCCTACATCTAATCCTAACCAACTACAGTAACTAAAAAGAAATCTTTTATCTCTTTTTTTTTAATGCAGTTGCAGTTTTTGTGGAAAAAAAGACGAGCAAAATGTCTCCACAAGGTCAAATGCACATACAGCATTGAGCTACATTGTAAATAGTTCTTCTTTAAGGGTTCATTGGACAATTAAGATTTCTGCAAAAGGTTCTGCTTGGAACCCTTTCTGACAGGGGACACTCTGTTGTACGGTTCTACATGGAACGTTTAAGGGTTCCACCATAACCGAAAAAAGGTTCTACATTTTCTAAGCGCATAAAGGAACCAGTTATAGCTTAATGGTAGACACAGGTCCATCCATCCATCCATTTTCTGTACTGCTTATCCTACACAAGGTCATGAGGGAGCCTGGAGGCAATCCCAGGCGACTCAGGACACAAGGTGGGGGGCACCCTGGACAGGGTGCCAACCCATCGCAGGGCACACTCACACACACTCACACACACACACACACACCCACACACTACAGACAATTTGGAAACGCCAATTAGCCTACAGCGCTTTGTCTGTCTTTGGACTGGGGGAGGAAACCAGAGTACCTGGAGGAAACCCACAAAGTTCACTGAATTTCTAAGTTAAGACTAAAAAATTACTTCTGAGCCAAGATTATAGCCTACTGAATAAAATGTAAGCAAAAAAAATATTGTTATAGTGTTTTGGCTAGAATGAAGATTCGATGTGACCTTAAACTAAAATCTCAAATCTGTATATTGAACATAAAAGGCTGAATGTTGATGAATGTTAGCCATCCACGCTAATAGCTGACTAAGGCTGCGGAAATAGACCTTTGAGACAACATGCGAAGATATTCTAAGATCAATAGCCTATTTATTTTAATGAGAAAACCAACATTAGAATATAAATTTGAAATGTTTTATTCTAAAAAAAACGCAGAATAAGACGCTTAATCGGGTTGTTAACTATCGCCGTTCACTTGAATATACTGAGTAACTGTGAAGCGTCCAATCTAAACGCTGGCTCACACTTGACGCGTCGAGGAGAGTGCGTGCAGCCAACGTGACGTCACACCCAGACACGCCCCTGCACGAGGGCCCCGCGCGGCTGTCAATCACCGCGTCGTGCGCGTGAACATGTTTTGTACGCTGCAGTGCATGACGTTTCTCTGAAAATGGAGACATTTGAAGAGAGACTGGTTGCAGGAACGCGAAAATGCATCCATTTGATCTCGCACATGAGAGACTGCAAAGACAATCAGATGAGATGGCATCTGTTTGGCTCACACGCATTACGAGAAAGTTATTCCTTCGCCAACTGATCGACGTTTCCGCTCTTTGTTTGCTCCGAATACGCAGCAACACTGTCTCCACCTCAATTCCAATTCTTTAAGCAACAGGTCACCACTATTATATATATATATTTTTTAAATAATAACTTTCAATTTCTTACCCCGACTTTGCACACAGTGCCTCAAAAAATGGGAAAGTGAGTAAAATGCATTTTATTAGCAAGGATATCTGTAATTCAAGCGACACACGATGCAGAAAGCATAAATGAGTCTTAATGCAAATCCACGCACTTATTTATAGATTGTTAATAGCGCTTTTCCGCCGGCAGAGGGCAGTAATGTTACGCGAATCGCAGCGCGTGGAGACGCTAATTGTCTCTGTTAACGAGCCGCGGCGTTCCATGACACTACTGCAACATACACAGCTCCTGATGTTTCTGTTTCCACTGTGCAAAACTGGTAAGTGAGACAGATGGGTGCTCTACCGCTCCGCATTCGTTTGGCATTCTTGCTCATAATTACGTTAGAATTTTCGGATGTATAATGTGTCATTGCACAAAATGTGATTAATTTCAATATATAGTAAAAAAAAAAAAAAAAATAGCCTGAGCTTGAGAAACACATGCTGTAAACAAAGGCATTTTATTTCATAACAATTTCTTTACTGTAGGAATTCCTAGTACAAGGGAATTCCTTGGGATTTTCTTTTTCTCTGTTGTTGTTTTTTTTCCTTCCCATATTGTGTATGTATTCATTTATATGGACATACTGATGTGAGCAAACTGCTGTTTGTATTCACTAAGAAAGCAACAAATCATGAAAGTAATGCGAGAACTTCTCCGAATGAAGGACTGTCTTAAACTCTAACTCTAAACCTAATGAAGAAACAACGTTTATTACCTAAACATTACCGACATTTGGCTGATGATAATAGCCCTGTGTGACACAGGCTCTATAGACCTTCCTCAGATTGGGATGTTTAGCTGAGAATAATGAAGAGTAAAGGGACAGGTGTGTTTGTTGGTCTACAGCAGTGGTCACCAACCCTCTTCCTTCAGATCGACCTTCGTGCAGGTTTCATCTCCAACCAAAATCGAACACAGCTGTTTTAGTTCATCAGGAACTTCTGAAGGCAATGACTAGATGGTCAGGTGGGCACGATTATGGTTGGAGCTAAAGTCTTCAGGGAGGTAGATCTCCAGGAACAGGGTTGGTGACCACTGATCTAGAGCATAGGTTCCCAAACCTGTTTCTGTTGTACCCATTGTCCTGCACACTGTAATGTCTTCTATGCTTCAGTCCCAATACATCCGACACAAATAATTATATTTACGGCATTTGGCAGACACCCTTATCCAGAGCGACTTACATTTATTTCATTTATACAGCTGAGTAATTGAGGGTTAAGGGCCTTGCTCAAGGGCCCAACAGTGGTAGCTTCACGGTGCTGGGATTTGAACTCACGACCTTCCGATCAGTAACCCAACATCTTAACCACTGAGCTGCTATAATTAGGTAAGAAATAGTCCTTCCTGATTTGAATTGGGTACAAGGGAAAACAGTAACATATACATGGCAGGTTGTTCTCCAGGTCCAGGGCTGGGAATCTGTAATCTTGAGAATGTGGGCTTGTGCTTCAAAGCAAATAGTTCATCCAATCCAATTCATAATTTAACATTTGGATGGACATGTGGCACATTTTAAATCGAGCTGAAATACATAGGAAACTGATGTGTAAATAAAAGGTTGGAGAAAAATACCAAAAAGAAGCCCAAATATTAGCCTAGATCTACACTATATGGCTGAGAGTATGTGGACCATCACCTGACCATCACATTCATATGTGCTTTTTGAACATCGCATTCCAGATTTGCTGTTATAATAACCTCCACTCTTCTGGGAAGGCTTTCCACTAAGTTCTATAGCGCGGCTGTGGGGATGTGCTCATTCAGCCAAAAGAGCATTAGTGAGGTCAGGCACTGATGTTGGGTGAGGAGGCCTGGGGTGCAGTCGGGGTTCCAGTTCATCCCAAAGGTGTTCAGTGGGGTTGAGGTCAGGGCTCTGTGCAGGACACTTGAGTTCTTCCACTCCAACTTTGGCAAACCATGTCTTCATGGAGCTCACTTTGTGCACAGGGTCATTGTCATGCTGGAACAGGTTTGGGCCTCTTAATTCCATTAAAGACATTCTGTACAATTGTGTGCTTTGAACATAATGATGTGATGACCAGGTGTCACAGTATATATTACTGTGGCATACTATTTCTGCATACTATTAACTACAGTAGTATGCAGTTTCTAAGAAATACTAGGCTTATAGTAGCCTAAATAGTAGGCTATAAAAATAGTATGCTTAAAAATAGTATTAATAGCATGTTCAGCACGTCATTATAACCACATATTGTCGTGCTGAATCATATGGAAATCATAGGAGACTCGTTGAGATTGTCAGGAACTGGAGGGCAGGTGCGTGTGTGTGAGCTCGCAGCTCCCTAGGCGCGCGCTCTGGCCATGGCACGTCGCCGGCACACTGACGCGCTTCTGAGTCACCGTCATCTCAGCGTGTGTGCTGCTGCTCGCTCACTGCCGACAGCGTGTCGCCTCTTGGCCGTGACTCGGCGCCACAGATCGGCCTGCAGACAGAAAGAGCTCACATGCTTCTGCAGCACCACCGGCGCAAACGTGTTTCATTGTTCTGTTGTTTGTGTGAAATTCTCCTCCTCCTCCTCCTCCTACTCCTCCTAGCGGCGCCTCGCCCCCACTTCACTGGACGCTTTATGCTTTTCACAAAGAACTGACGGTCAGTGCTACTCTCTCCCTGTGGCCACACTGTATCCCACTGCGGGGTTTTAGGGCGTCAAGCAGATACCAGGAGCTGGCATCAAGTTTAAAAATAAATAAGCCAGTGTTGTCTGAATAAAGCCCACTGTGCTTTAACAACATGACAACATTGTTTTCATGCCTGCTTTTTTTTTTGAGCGACCTCCAGGGTTGGGGGTTCGAATCCCTGTGTATGAGGAGTTCGCATGTTCTCCCCATGCTTCTGGGTTTTCCTCCCGGTACTCCGGTTTCCTCCCCCAGTCCAAAGTTTTGCATTGTAGGCTGACTGGCATTTCCAAATTGTCCGTAGTGTGTGAATGTCTGTGTGATTGTGCCCTGCGATGGGCTGGCACCCCGTCCAGGATGTCCCCCGCCTTGTGCCCCAGGCTCCCCCGTGACCCTGTGTAGGATAAGCAGTATGGAAAAAGGATGGACAGTCCAAAGTTACTTCCCAAATCCTTCCATAGGACATGTAACTTGCTTTGTTTTCAAGTTGAAAATGGTCTCATACTGTCTGTATGGAGTTCTCCTCATGTCCTCTGGGCTCTCCGGTTTTCCACCACAAACATGCAGGTAGGTGGACTGGCAACTTTAAATTGCCCCTAGGTATAAATACATGTGTGAATGTGTGTGCATGGTGCCCTGTGATGGACTGGCAGTCCATTTAGTGTGTGTCCTGGAACCAGGTTATTGGATTATGTGAATTATAAAGGAGTATTTTAATATCATGCTATTATCATGACAGCTAGTATTCTGGCAGTACTAGCATGAGTCACTATTGTTCATGTACCACAGAGACATGATTTAGTAGTTGATCACTGAAAAAGATGCACATGTCTGGTGATCTAAAGGATATCATTGCATTAGTGGTATACTAGAATGTCTGAAATCATTATTGTAGTCCTTAGAAGGTAATTTTTGCATTATATTTTACTTTAGAAACTTGAATTTAGTGCAACAAAATTATCTGAACACCGTGAACCATGCAATTATGCTTTAATTGGACTAAAATGCAATATTTTTTAAGCAGCCTTCACATCAAAATGAATTGGATCTAATTAGTGGTACACTTTATATAAAGGAAAGTTTATAGTCTGTAATTGTAAGTTAAATATAATAATGAATTGCTTTTTCGAAAAACACCAAGCCTGGCTTTCGACACAGATAAATAACACATTCACCTACACAAGTAAGCAGACTACTGTCTTGTTCTGATCTTGTTGTTTTGAACAAACTGAGAAACACATACTCTCTCACACACACACACACACACACACACACACACACACACACACACTCACACACACACACACACACACACACACACACACACACACACACACACACACACACACACACACACACACACACACACACACAACCTAGCAGTCATTTGGGGTACTGCAGTTTAATGACTCTAAAATGTTAATATGGTCATAAGCCTTACTCCAGAATATTTGATTAGGGTCATGACAGACGCATCACCTAAAATGTTAATGAGCTGAAATTACGCACAGGAGGGACAGTCCCTGTGACACACTGGACAAATAGTATGGATCAGCTGAATCTATAAGATCCCTCGACTATAACAAGACCAGCAAAGGGCACAGACTTCTACTTGGGTTGTGCCACTGTGACGGACAAAAGAGATAATGACTTGTACTGAGCAGATTATCAACTAGATGAAGCATAATGAATCATTTGGCTTGTGTGTTGTTTTTTGTTTTTCTGTCTTTTGCCCCACCCGTGTGGCATAGATGTTACACAACTACAGTTCATTAATATCTCAGTGTCACATTCGGTCTGTGTGCTGAAGAAATGCGATGAAACTCTAAATTATGTTCCTGAGAACCTTATTGAATCAGTGTTTGTTAAATAAAAATCTGAACTAGGATTTGCATGGTTTTTTTTTCTTTTTTAAATATTATCTGTGCTCTTATAGTATTTTACAGTATTGTCAGCAAAAAATACTTTATTTACTATATTTCTTATTGCTTCAAGATGGGCACACTGCAGAAGCTATCAACAGAAGGTATTCCTGTTATTTTCATTGTAGTTACTGAAAGATTCATAGCGGTTTCTAAGTAATATGCTTTAATATGAATAAATGAATACTAAGCTGTGGAAGGGTCAGAGGTTACATTTTAAATTTCATAGACAATGCTATTATGCTGCTACAAGACACTTTTAAATACTGTTCTTGCTTCTACACTTTTTCTCCATATGTTGTCTACACACACTGCATGATAATACAGAGTCAACAGTTTGCAGACAATTGTTTGCACTGCTTTCTTCCATTCAATACTGCTCTGTAGTTTTGTCTAATTAGTAACTGTCCTATGTATTCATTTTCCTATGTATTTATTGTCTTATGTATTTATTATAGATTTTACATTTGTCTCACACTGTCTTGTATTTGCACTTTATGTAGTTCTGTGTACAGTGTTGTTTTATTATGTGTTGCAGTATAGCCCTGAAAAAACAACAACAACCTACATTTAACTCCAAAGTGGGAGCGGCACGGTGGCTTAATGGTTAATACGTTCTCGCACCTCCGGGTTCGAATCCTGCCTCCGCCCTGTGTGTGCGGACCTTGCACGTCCTCCCAGTGCTTCAGGGGTTTCCTCCGGGTATTCTGGTTTCCTCCCCGAGTCCAAATACATGCGTTGTAGGCTGATTGGCATCTCTAAATTGTCTGTAGTGTGTGAATGTGTGTGTGTGATTGTGCCTTGTGCCTGGAGTCCCCTGGAATAGGCTCCAGGCTCCTCGTGAACATGTGTAGGATAAGCGGTACAGAAAATGGATGGATGGATGGATTTCACTCCAGAATATTCTGTTACATGGAGGATTTGCAATAAAACCCACTTGTGTTGACTTAACTAGACAAAATTCCTGTAGATATGATGCTTTTGGAGAGGGCTGATGGTTGTTTGCATATTTTGGACAGTACTTACCAAAGGTGACCATAAGCTGACTATTTTCAGTTTTAAAATCTTTTAATGTCTGTCAAGTTGTAATATTTAGAGAAATATATAGAAATTTATTGATAGCATGATTCTTCACTCCTCATGAGAATTTTTTTTGCCTTCCCCTTTTTACTTACTTGCTGTTTGCCCCCACAGTTGACCCACCATGTCTCACACAATACAACGCTTTTAAAACTCATTATGTCTTGTCAAACACGCCAAGACTTCTCTCTGCTTTCAAACGTCAGATAAAAGGATAACCTTGAGCGTTGGCATGATGTGACTGTGCTCGCCTCCGTTGGTTTAATTAAGTGGTAGTGTTTGCAAGAGACCGCAATCCCTCATACGCAAATCCTACCTAAATATCTGTTTAATGCCTATGTGGATGATTCACACTTTGAGAGAGAAATGTCACTTGAAGAGAAAGTGCTAGATGAAAGTCACAACCTGTGTATTACTTGGAGTTTCCATTTCTATTATTAATAATTTGTACTTCAATATTATTTTACTTTGTTTTTATGATTAGTTTTTAAAATCTCAGTATACTTTATACATTACGCCACCTCTGTACAGAGGCAATGAAAGTTGTTTTTAAATACATTATATTAATAAATTGGACTTTACTTGGAGTTTGAGTATCTTGTAATTGTTTTGTATCTTAAGTATCTTGCACATTGTTACCTTTACTGTAGGATACATTAAAACATTAATTTTGATCATTTGATCTCTGTGTCACTGTTATTTTTAGTTTAAAATCTATGATGTAATCATTTTAGTGGTTATTATTGATACAATATACACATTCACTTTTTTCTATTGTCAAGTATTATCAGTGAATTGTAAAGTGTTTAACTTTATGACTTAACTGTAATGATACATACATCATGCTATTTGTGAGTCAACTGTTCATCAATCAAATTGCCATAATGGGAAGCGTCATAAATATTTGCTCTATCAGCATGCATTCATCCATTCCATTTTAGACTCAGATGTAATGCCATCTAGCAGTTGCTCTTTTGTCCCTATGACTCAACTACATGACTAGATGATGGGATCTACATGTCCAAACAGATTGCGGAGATGATATCATAAGTTCTTACATCACTACGGAGCATATGGCCTCGCCTTTCTTCTCTTGGAGGATCAGCCTAACATGGTATTGAATTCACTTCCAACATCGATCATATTGCCATGCAGAGCAATTCTTTGACCTTCATTATTTCATTTGCAAATAATGTTTTAAGTCTTACCTGTAAACCAGGTCAAAGAAAGCACAGACACAGAGATAATCCAAGCTGTATTCATACCTCTCCACTTCAAATACAAAGGGCAAGTGTCAGGTTAAGTAATAAATGAAACGTTACTAAAAGCTTCATTCAAATACATCAGCCTGTAAAGTCTGTCCTACAGTGAAAAGGCACAAAAAATGTTATTTTTGGATTAATAGTGCAAAAGAGATAATGGCAAAGTTTTATAACATCGTCCTTCGCAGCCAGGCTGTTGTTTGACAGCTCAAGTAAGCACTTTGCCCATAGTTCTATGAGGCCAGGAGCTGTGGATTTGGTGATCAGTAAAGTCAAATCAATAATTCATGTTAAAGACCAGCTAATGCACATGGAGACAGAAAGCTTTCTGAACAGACGAATTAATGACATTGGGACTGACAGGGTGGCTCTGTGGTATACAGGGCTTGACTCGTAACAGGTTAAAGCTGTCAACACTCTGCCAGGATCCAAGATGCACAGGATTGCAAGGTCTGATTGAAATGAGATCGCCTTTATTTGATTAATGTTCTATTCCCCTATCTAAGTCTGAAGAGCATGCTGCGTGACAAGGCAATATTTCAGAGACACTCACGAAGGAATTTATTTTTATCGACCAGAGGAGCACAAAGTCAACAAAGCCACAAGAAGTGGGAAGAGGGGACAAAACAAGCTTATTGGAGCCTTCACTCAGAAAAGTCTCCCACCTCATCCTAATATTGCTGTAATGCTTCAAAATCAATAGTGGGCCAAAAAACAGGTCAAGTGTGCAATCTGTCCAGGAAATAACGCAGGCGGAGAGCAATAGAGTCATCCTGCGGGAATGAATTTTTGCTCGGTCAGAGAACACAGGGTTAATGCATTTTTTCCTCAGATCCGTCCCCTAGCCCTTTTGTCATAGTGCTTCCTCGGCCCATTTCAAATGCCAGAAAAAGACAATGAGCTAATTATCTAATTAAGAGTGACTGAACCAACTGTTCTCAGCTCGCTCCTCCCTAATCCTCCCTCATGTCCAGGACAAAGCATGGAAGTACAGCACTCTACTGGCCATTAGCCCATAACGACATAGTGGCAGAGGAAGTGTGCTTTACAGTGACTGTGTCTCAGAAGGTCACAAGCCTAAACTGCCAGCAAGTGCCACTTACAAACACACCATTCGCTTGACATCGCTCTTACATAACACAGTGGATGATCTGATCTGAACTGATCGCACTGAAGACAATTTTGGGGTGTAAATTTTCTACTTTACGAACGAAAGCTGTTTTCATACCTAATGCTTTGCATCCTTGTCTCAATTTGGACTGACAGCTGTACACTCTGAAAATGAGATGCCATGACTGACAAGGCCATAAGCTTCCTAGCCCCGTCCGACATTATCCTGAATTAGCCTGAATACTGACACACACCTACAGATGGGATCTGTTAGCTTGCTCTGGTTGGACGATTGTGCAGTCATGCAAGAAAAGCAATCAGAGATTCAGTGCGTAAGCAGTGAGAGGAAGGCATTGTACTTGTTGATTAAGAGAAAAAAAAAGCGTTCCCAGGGAAACGCAGATGAAACTATTGAAATGGTTCTGCTCGAGACCTTGGTCACTGTGAGGCTGCAGTGTAACACAATGCACTTTTTGCCTCTTTGTAGAGATAAAGACCGCAAGACTCAACAACCCAGGTAATATTTAGTTGAAAAGCTCTCATAAATATGGGCCCATGACAAGAGATGACATACAAAAGATATGTGGATGGCATCTCATTTATGACTTTAAAAAGTCACTGTATGACTAAGGGAATACAAATAATAACTTGATGAATATGAACATGAAACTTGTATTTTATCAAGGTCTAACAGACAATAATGTGTTTTATCAAGTTATTGACCTATTTCATTATAATTCATGTCAGAAGCCATAGTGCGGTAATTTGTTTTTGTATTTTACATTTAAAGTTTAGAGGTTTATTACAGCCTTAATTACATACACGTATTACCTGCATTACAATGCTCATAATTATTCTTTGTAATTAATTATAAATTGGTTAATTTTTCAATATAATGTGCTATATAATAGGTTATTTCATATTACAATAGCTGCCATGTCGCTTCTTAACATGTTCACTTGAATGTAAAATATTTTTGATACTTCATCCATACTTTGGTATGGAATGTATGTAAGTGTCCAGATACCAGCTTTGTTTGGTGAATCTGGAATTCTACTTCCTTGAAAAAACAATATACAAACTATTTGTCAGGTGATAAACAGTGTGGAATCCCATAGCCACACAAGCCTAGGATTACAATTTGCAGTGAAAGGCACTGGCTAGGGTGGTGTAAAAGCCACCCTGTTGGACATTAACTGGGGTCAGGAATAATGGACAATGTGCAAGATGGCAAGATGGAAGTGAGCTTATTTGGAATTGATAGAGAATGCTACCTGCCTCAATTTGTATTTCCAGCTATAAGGTAAAGTGGGGGTAATAATGGTCTTGTGCTTTCATTAACCCTCCCCAGTTCCAGTCAAACATCACACTCCAGCATGTAACGACATTGTACAATGCTTTTAACAACAGCAGCTGTTACAAAACAGCTGTACAGAAAACTAGATCTAGATCCTTAATGAGCAAGCCCTGGGAAAAGGTTTGCTGAGAGCAGAATGGAAAAAAAAAAATGCTGGCCTGCATTTAGCCTTGACCTCAGCCACATCAAATATTTTTGAGATGCATTGGGTTGCCATTTGCAAGTCATATCTAATATCGCCCACAATCAGTACTGACCTCACTAATGTTCTTGATGTTCAGATCCTTATGGATATATAATATAGCTACACTATTATTATTATTATTATTATTATTATTATTATTATTATTATTATTATTATTATTATTATTATTATTTTTATTTTACTGAAACCTACCCTAATTTAGTTTCCTTTATAATACACAGCAAAGACCAGCAACATTGTTTCTGTGCCATCATAGAAAAGGCTGAGGTTAAACTACGAGAGTATATTTCACCTTATATGAGCTGGCTTCAAGCATTTAGCGCGCTGCCTTGGAGAAATTGGCATGGCATTTTCATTTCACCTCAGGGTGACATCTACGTAATGGGAAACCATTGCAGTGCTATCTAGGAAATGGAATGGATTTCAATCTCAGATGCATGCATTGATATGCAAAATTTGTGAAATGATCAGCCAGACAGATACTTCTGTTAAATGACTGACACCATGGCATCAGAATAGCTCAATTTCTACAAGTAAAAAAAAAAAAAAAAACAACCCAAAACAAAACAAAACAAATTATTTTAAAGAAGGGATACATATTTGTGGAAAGGCTTATTTGGCTAAATTTAAACACTCCTTGCTGCTCTTCAGCCTACACAGTTCTAGTTTGCCTATACAACATTTCTGAAGTAATAAATGGTTATCATCTCAGACAAGTGCTAATTTCTCACTTTGATAGATGGGCTTGATATAACAACTCCAAAACTAATTACAGTTTACTGAAATCAGAATCTTCCACATTTTTGACACTACTGGATAGTTGCATGTCTGGCATTTTCGCTCAGTGTTAGAGTAAGTTACAGGTTAATGCCTGTTGCACGTGCTATTATTTTTCTCACCTTTTACCAGCTGGTTACCAAAACAGTTGCATCAGAAAAAGCATGTTGATTATATATGACTATTGAATATATATGATATATTGACTATATGAACTTTGTCCTAATTTTCCGCATCTGTTTCTCCCAGGATGAGACAACACAAGTCAGTTTGATGCGATTAAAAATGGAGACGTGATTAAAATACATTGTCACCTAGAGGATTTCATTTTCTCTGTATGCCTTGGATAAAATCACTCTTATTGCTATTTCCATTCTGCCAGTGCAGGCTGTCACAAGGAAATATTTCCCTGGAGTGAGTGAATACAGGCTTTTGGTAAATTTTATTGAACAAATAAAATAGCTGCCTCTAATTGTCTGGTACTCAGATGATTTAGGGTATAGAAATGAAACCAAATGGCAGCAATTCTGTGAAATTAGAGTGAAATTCTTTGCAATATTAAAAGCTGAAAACTTTCACTCTTTTGCGAATACGGTCCAAAATATTCCAGATGAGAGTGCTAAGGTAAGATTAAGGTCTTAAGCGTTTATTTGATTATGCCATTAGCAGGTAATCACAGATAGCATAACAGTTTATTGTCCGTGTTCTTTATCTTTTTGAGATTAGTTTCAGTGTGGTATTAAATAAGCTTCCATCAAGTATGATAAATGGCTTGTCAGAAGAAGTTATGAGAAAGTCCTCGGGTTCTTTCACAAGTTGATTAACCACCTTCAGTCATGTATTATCCACAGGAAGCCTGAAGGAGTAACTCATTAGGAAGGAGTGCAGCACGTCTGAAGGATTGTCTGTCTGTTGCTCACAACTAACAAGATTCAACATCAGAGGAGTGTTTGCCACACAACCTGTTGATGCAAAAAGAAATCTATTTGTTGTAGTTTAGTTTATGAGGCCATTATTTTTGCAGTAGACCTGAAGAGACAATTACGAAGTGTGATCTAAGAAGGGCGGCCTGCTTGCCATTACATAGCATCATGATATTTACAGAAACTGTAGCCTACATTCACATTTATTCATTCGTCAGTCCCTCCAGGATTTGCGATTTTGTGATTGCAGAATTAACGCAAAATCAAGGAAATTCCAATAATATTCGGAGGAGCTTGCAATTTATCACAATGACCACAGAATTGAGCCAAGACACGTCATATGAGGTCATCACTATGCAATTCAGCTAAAAGGTCTCATAAAAGGCATACAGCTAAAAGGTCTCATTTACCAACAGACATCACTGCGAAAGACAGTGCAAAACAATTTCATGCAATTGCAATTTCGCCATTTCAAATAGTTTTCCACAAAAAAAGTGCAAAATCCTGTACGGACTGATTTGTGAGATGTTTTTAATCCAAAGTGAGACAGTACAAGATGCAAGCATCTAGATGTTGAGGAGCTGCAAGGGAGTAGGTGCAAGATAGTTGTAGGAAAAAAATGGAAAAACAACTGAACACAATGATAAAAATAAGTGATGATACTTAAAATTACTAGACTTGTAATCTAGTACTTCCAAAGTTAAAAACTATAAGGCTTATCTTTTGGCATCCACATCACATTGCTGTTAACAAAAGAGGATTATTTTGTACTTTCCTGGAACCACGCCCAACAGAACCAATGGGTGCATAAAAAATACACAGAATAAAGTGAGGCTTGGACTGATTTCTTTCTAACCCAGACTGTAGATTCCTGTAGCCATTTGGGCTAATATTTTTCACCAGCATCCCTAACACATCATTAGCAATGACTATATTAAAGATAATGCATTGCGCAACCCTAATAGTTTCATTATCATTTCATTTCATATCACGACCAGCCATCACTGAATAGAGAATTATGAAACCGTACAATATCCTGATTTATTTTAAAAAGGACATGGCAAAAGAGAACACACGGACAAAAATAAACACACATACAGTACATTTTCAAAAGTCTTCTGAGGTTCTGAGGAAATCTGCAATAGGTACAAATTTTGGCAGTTCATTTTATCATCACAGGAGAAATCGGTGGTATGACCAGGTGCGCAGGCCAGAGACCTGTGTCTGAGCATTGTGGTGCAGAAAGTGACCACCTTTTCTTTAGGGAATAAAAAAGTGCCTTTGAAACAGTTTAGAACACAAAATATTAAAGAGTTGCTAGGTTTCATCCTGGCAGAGCTTGTAATTTACAGAGTGTGAAATGGCCCTTTGGCAACTCTTCATACAAACAATTAATAATTCCACACGTCGCAGACGGTATTAAATTAATTATTTGAACATTGCCAAGAACTATTCAACAAGACCACAATGTACATATACTGTAAATACCCTACATGTAAACTGTCTCTTTGCATTATTTTCATAATTATATTTTGCATTGCAATCATATTTTTTATTGAGTAAATTAAAATACAAAATTAAAGTACAAAATGCACCTAATGTTCACATTTCCCTCCACACATGTTTCTAACAATGTTCATAGCAGTTTTTTATTAAAATGAGGTAAACACCAAATGCATTCATTATCCTGTTTTTTTAATGTTAGACATTAATAATTTGTAGTAGCTATTATTCAGTATAATCGTATACATGCTTTGTATTTAACAAAAATAGCACTGAATAATACCTCATGGTGGTGTTTTACTATTTGCAGCCACTTTACCATGCCTCAACTCCTCATAACTTTCCATCTTCTGTCACGGTACAGTTGCCAAGGAAACAGAAAGAAACTTCACGACACAGTAATCATCTTGTTCAGACCTGACATTAAAACATTGAAATGCAGTGTTAAAAATGAGCATAAAAAGTATAGATTAGTTGAAATCTTGCCAGAAGGATGATACATGAGCATATGGTGAGCGTGGAGGATTTTGAGGGACCCCAAAATATCACAGAATTATACAGTTCAGTTGATTGATGTTACAACTGTCACATCATGTATTGGCCAAAAAAAAAGTGATTATATACAAGTTTGAACACCTTACACCTACTTTAAAATATGGTGGTGGGTCATTTGAGATTGTTTTGCAGCTGATGTACAGGGGCTGTTTTGAACATCATAAATTTTGCTCCCATGCTATCATAGCTCAAAACCTGGTTACCTCTGCCAGGAGGTTAAGTCTTGGCCATACAAGTAAACTAAACTAAGTAAACTAAATCAACTCTGAAGTTACACATGACAGTAGTTAATTAGTTCCAGCAAATTAACACAGAAATGGTTGCAATGTCCTAAAATCCTAAATGTGTTGCAAAGGCCACCACAGTCTCTGGATTTTAATCCATCTCAAAATGTCAGAATTGTAGTGGGCAGTACACGTTTTCAGACCTAAGAACAATAAGAAAACAAATGTTCTTCTACCTTGTTAGACATTACAGGAAGAGGCTTATATGTATATATATATATAAGGCTTATATATATACACACACAAGGGGGCAACAGGTCATATTAGATGCAGCTGGAAACACATTTATTTCCCAGAGGAGATGGAATTCAAATGAAGGAGCTGTAATTATTTCCTCTAATCTTCCAGTCGGCTTTGTTCCCCATACAGTGGCCCATCTGGGACTGGCCTCAGAGATTGTGTGTGTGTTTCCTGTGTGTTTCTGCTAGTGGATGGAAATGATTCATTTAAAATGTTCAGGAAAAATAAGCATGGGACCGCCTATAACATACTTCCATTGTAAATAAGATGAGATCTTTGTTTGCCCACACAAACCATTAACAGTTCATCAGTTTAACCCATCATTTGATCCTTGTATCTCATGTAAACAATTCTACATTATAATTTAAGTAATTGTTTGGCAATTTATCCTAAGTTGTGACTAGTTCTAGTTCATTATGTGGTCTCAGTGCTCTTATAATGTTTAGAAGCTTTTGTGTGATACATCTGATCTCTCATGTAGTCCACTCATCATATAGTATTATAGAAGTAGTGTGTGGGAAGTGTCTGACCTGAGATGCTGAACACTATCCTGAGAACAGAGGAGTGCCACTGGTGAGGATGATGCAAATGGAAGCTGAGCAGTGTGTGAGGCACTACAAGGGAAGAAGAGGGACAGGTCTGTCCATCATACCTGCAGACAGAATGACAATCAGGCTGACACAACTCTGAGAAGTGCTGTCATGCTCGTCATCTTTATTGAGCCGTTCGGAGCTGAGATTTATGCAGCTCGCTTCCTCCTGTCCAAATAAGGACAACTGCAAATAAAGCGAGCAGATTTTGAATGACATCGAAAGAAAAACATATCATGTACAAATATATTAACTATCTCTGGACTTCATACTCATTATGTATATGAGGTCTAGCGATAATTAACAGAGTTTGTGTTGCTACATGACACATTTTAGCTGGGAAGGACGTGATTACATTCTCTGCATTTGCCATAAACAAACTACTTACTATAAATACACCCATGCAATGCTCTTGAACCTGGTGGTTGAACCTCAATTAGATTTATGTTTCTTATAATCACCTGCAAGAAACATATTATTTATTATTATTGTTGCATATTACATACATATTATTATTTTGTCTCTGTTGAGCTACACATGATACTCCTGAGATACCAGTGATCCCGACCCCTTCTGCTCTCCAGACCTGCCTGATCCATCCTGATCCAACCACTTCTGGTTGGAAATCACTCGCTGTTGGTGAGGATGGCCCCACATGGACAGCCTAAAGATCAATGAGATTACTGAGGATGGTACCACTTAGAAACCATGAACATGGCTTTGGACTGCAACTGATATGAACAGTTTTCGCTACAGTAGCCTTAGGACTTCAAATGCCATGAACAGTTCTGTACTCAAGTTTCATGGTTATGAATTTCTTGGTTACACAATTGCACTTTTTGACCATGTAGTACACAGTTATAGAAGGGAATTATTTATAATCGCACTATCCATTGTCACCGATTCACAGATTTGAGTCAGGTTCCTCTCAAGGTTTCTTCCTCATATCGCCTCAGGGAATTCAGGATTTATATCCTGAATTCATATATTTCTGTAAAGCTGCTTTGTGACAATGTCCATTGTTAAAAGCGTTATACAAATTGAATTGAATTGAATTAAACATACCAGGGCTCATGGCAGGTCAGATGCAACTGCATGTTCTGCATGTTTTCATTTATACTTTTTCCCTCGGCTGTCCAAGTCCCAGAGGTAACACTGAGTAAGCAAAATTTACTATTCAGAAGATTAGCACAAGTAAAATGCAAATGAGCATCCCAGAACCTATGGATGATCCTGATTAATTTAAAAAAAATAAATAATAATTTCCAATAATCAGAGCTAAGTCCACAAAATTCCTCATGCTGTCTTGACCGCATTCCTACTGGCATAGGAACTGGGGGTGTTTTGTTAAAGATCAGAATGACCTCTCTCAGCTTCAGCAGGGCTATTGCAATGTTTGCTTACTCCAATCCACCAGTCTTTACTGCTGAGAACAGATCAGCAGTGGAGTGGAAGACACTGAGGTAAAAAGTATGACTGATATTCAACCTTTGAAAGAAAAATTGACATAAAGGTGAAACAAGCATGTGGCAACCACCTTGAAATTAATTTAAATTTAAATTAAAGTTAAAAAACAGACCCTATATTTAATCTTGTTTTTATGACTGGCCTTTTATGCACTTGATAATCTTTTATAAAACTAGAAAAATTATTTTGTACTACTCTGAAACAGGCCAATTTCAAGCTTTCTGGCAAATAATAGCCGTAAGTTCAACATTAATCTTTTCAGAAGTGTTTGTCAAAAAAGGAGAGCTGCAATTATTGCACTCAAATGTAGCTTGATTTAACACAATGTGCACTATATTAAATTTCATATATTCCTCATGGATATGATATCGATTTTAGATTTAATATTTGAGAGCAGGAAAACATGCGGACTTTTAAATTAAATTTCTTGAAGGTGATCTCCGTGCATGTTATCATCCCTTTGGACAATAAAATGTCAATCTTGACATAATCATAAATCAAGTTAATTCAATATACTGAACTCACTAAATATATCTCCTTTCCATTTATTATTTTTTTTATTGCATGACAAAAGGAATTTAAGATGCTTGGTATAATGGATATAGAACTCTATTAACTCTATAACAAGTCCCAAACATGCATTTTAATGAATAGGGACAGAAATTTGCCAAATAGATATATGTAGAATGTATACAAAACACTGACTATGTATATTCCTCCTGCTCCTATTGTTTATTCAGCTAGGCCCTACTAGTAAAAATGTTAAGAAAAATTGCAGTTTAATTATCTGCAATTTAAATTTATGTATGTCCTCCTGAAGGCCGAGTTCTTGCCTTTGGTTATGGAGCATGTTGAGCTTCATTTATGCTTGATAGAATAACAGTATGTTATTGCTGCTGGGTGGAAATTTGTCTACTCTGGTAAAAAAAAAATGCTATTGCAAACTATTTGCACAAGAACATAATGTGGGTTGTGCTGGGAGGATTAATCCTACGGATGCAATTGTCAAGTCAATACATATTCAGAGAATTCAAGGCTGCATCCTGAACTACATAATGCACAGTAAGTAGAATACCTAAATATTTACGTCTCTAATAGTGTACTGACATCCTATGTACTTTGGGACATGGCCCACGTATTTGTGAGTCTGAGGATATGATTTTTGTTTACAACATTTCAGAAACATGATGAAAAAAAAAAAAACCCACTTTAATGAGTAACATTACTGAGGAGCAGGTGAAAGAGCAAGAAAAGTTTTTTCACAGCACGCTTAAGTATTGGCTCATGTCTGCAATAGAAATGCCTCCAACATGGATAGACCTGGACTAACCCATTAACACTTTCATTTAAAATACAATGTAGAGAACAAAATGATCACCTCTGGTCACCTCATGTGTGTAATTTTTATTACCTAATCTATGTTCTCAGTAGTTTTACCACTGAGCATTTAGTTCAGTACATAGTTAGGGATATCAACAATTAGAAGATTACAGCCACTTATGATGGACAGATGTCATTTATTTTGCCCTGAATGGAGACTACAGATGCATTTGAAATGAATATTCAGTCTGTAGAGCTGCAATCAATTATTTAACTGGTGAAAACTGTTTTTGTTAATAATAGAAATTTTGCTGGACTAATTACCTGCATTAAGAGAATATAAACAAGCTTGTGCACAAAGCTTAAATATTTAAATTACGTGTTAAATTCCACTTTGTGGTCAAGAAATTTACAGTCATAGATCTCCTGAACTCTCCTATAATTTAAATTTTAAGGCCCTTTTCCAGCTTAAATGCCAAGGAAAAAAAAGAAAACAGCTTCTCATATGCTCCTACCCTAAACCTTGTTTACAGCTCAATCTGTTTCCTAGTGATCTATTACATTGCTGGTGAAAAATAATCTTGCTTTCACCCAAAGGGAATCATTGCGTGGAAGTGCTCACTTTCAATTATTTTAATTATTTCTTCTTAATAGTCGCATGTGGTTTAGAATTGAGCTCATCAAGAAGACTCAATTTAAGTGCAGACCGCATTATTCGTCCCTCACATTATTCCACAACTCATGATTCCCTATGGTCAGTTTATTATTTTTTTAATCACTCCAGCTCTAAAATCCTGTTTCACCAAAGAGAGCGATAGGTGCATGGTACAGTATCTGCATTTATTCTGTCAAGACTTACCAGCTTATAGAATCAGTGGAGTGAAAAGTGTCTACAGTTCTGTGCACTCACAGTCACATCTAGTCCAATCTACCACCCACATGTGAGGATCTATTGCACTACCTCCCCATCCTGTCCATAGGTGACACACAAATCCATACCATCCTCATGACGTAGACAAAGCACTGTTTTATTTGTTGTCTCTCTTCTCTCTTTCTCTCCTTGAGCCCCCACAATCATTTGGAATATTCCTAAAAAGACGCGAGTGACATTTTAGCAGTCATCACAAAGAGGAATGAGTTTCATTAGATGCAATTTCCCCCTCTGAGAGTATTTCAGCTGTGCCACTATTGTGTCAGGCAGAAGGCAGCAGGAAATTTACATAGAACTGTTGCTTGCAGAAGGGCCCAAGGCCACAGTACATAAAACAGCTAGCCATCTATGGAGAATCTTTCATAATCAGTCATAATCCTATCAGTAGACTAGCAGGGCCTTAATCTAATCCTGTCTCTGCTTCAGAGATATTTGGCCATTCGGTCATCTCCTTCAACTGTGCTGATGCAAAGTATAAGATTCCCTGTTCACAGGTGAAAAAACTAAAAAAACTAAATAAAAAAAACCCTGGGAAATACTGTTGGATGTTGCTGCAGTTGAATTCTGCTAAAACAACTTTTGTCCAAAATTCTGCCATATCATACCTTGACACCTTTACTTTAAGTAAATATCAATGTATTTTACCTTGCCCAGGCTTTCTGCAAAGACTTGCTAGCTAACTGTGCTTTATTTGCGCAGTGTTGTTGATTACAATAAAATAGTCATGAGTCTAATAAATGCATTTTGTAAATAGTTTAAACTTGCAAGTGATCTGTGATGCACATGTGCAAACGCTTACAATGTAGAGGTAGCAGCAGAAAGATTTGTACTGTTTGGATGATAATAAAAAAAGGGAAATTTACCCAACAGAACAAAACCTAATTAATCAGCAATTATTTCAGATGTAAAAGTGAACAGTGATCAGTTAAGTCATGACAATGATGTGGCACCATTTCACCAAATGCCGTGATTGACATTTATCTCAGGATATGACACCAGAGAGGCTGATATAGACAATGCTTATGATCATAGTGATTACTCATTTTCCATCATAAACTAATAATCTCTGATAAAGTGTCACTAATGTTCCATAAATAGTTTAGCTTACAAATGTAGAGGTAGGTTAGAGTCTGCTTACAATTGCCTTTTATCTCAGGATAATATTAAATCAGGTTAAGATAATTACAAATGAGAATATAGGGATGACATCAGAGTAATTGAGGACTCCAAATCTAATTTATAATGTAAATTTAATTGATTATAATAATATATAAAGTTTAATTGGCCCTTTTAAAAATAAAAAGAATTAAATTATTTTTAAGCATGGAATGGCTATTGGATGGGCGGGACTTCTGAATAGCCTGTTAGTATGTAGGGTATGAATAAAGGTAGGTATAAAAATAGACATTGATTTACGACTGTGTTTATAGTTTTACATTTTTTTTATTCATTATATGTTAAATTAAATGCTAATTTAATCTATACTGTACACAGATGTTGCTTTTATACAGTGTGAAAATATGAAATAGGAATGAGAGCCTTTACTGTGTTGGAACACATTAGAGTAGAGAAGCTAGCAGTGGACATGGGCCTATGACGCATAAATAAGGGGAGATTACAGTTTACTGTCACCCTTGCATGGAGTTAGACCATGATTCTCTAAACTTGAGTGCCAATTTGGGGGAGTACCGATAGCTTGCCACTGGAGCATCTTATCAGAATTTAATGCTGGAGTGTGACTCAGCAGCAGTAGTATATTTGCTGCAGGCTGGTATTGAGGCTGCCTAGTGAAACTGAAGCAGGATTTTCCACTCGACACAGCTGCTCGAATGCTTAACCAAACTCATAGTATAGTCACCCAAGTGAGTGACTGGGCTATTCCAAAATGTATCAGGATTATTTGTGCTCAAATGTGCTTTGAAACAGCATCCTGGGAAAAGAGCACATAGGTAGATCACTGCCATGGTTAATGTAGATGGAAAGGCAAATTGGCTGGCTCAAATGGCATTGGAAGAAACTAAAGTGTGCCAATTGCCGCTATTACCTGCAAGGTCACTGGCACACAAGACTGGGAGGCACTAGATCATTGCCTCCTTCTGTCTGAAACACAAGCTTGGGAGGCTACCTTTAAGCACCCTTTAACACAAGGCAAGAGACTACCTTTAAGCACCCTCAACCATCACTACTAAAGCTGAAATTCTTGACTCTGTTCAGTGAATTGAGTTAATTGATTCCTTTGAGTTAAATTATTTGTTCAGTGGCACAGCTTGCCCAAATATGGAGTCTGATCATGCAGCTGACAATAGTATTGCATTTAGAAGTCTGGAAATCTCCATTTATGACCAAATGGACCTAAACAGATTAATTCACCTTAGCGGCTCACTCAAAATACTGAGTTGTTCACAAACTAAATTATGTCAAGCGGTCACATTATTCCTGAAAATTTGGGTTAGATAAACCACAATAATGCATGGTTAAAGTTGAGCAGGACACAATGCAGGCCACATTGGTGACACTGCACATCCCATAACAATAACAAACAGTTTGCACCAGATCAGAACATGAACACAAATTCAAGGCACAATTCATCAGAAAGTGCCAAGAGATCAGATGCAAGACATTGTATGTGAGAACACATATTCACTTTCATTGTCAGTTAATTGTTGACCACTACCAAACACAAAATTCTCCAACAAAGGAGCGATACCCATGCAAACTGGCTAACTGATTGTAAAATTTTAGTTGCATATTGGATGAACAAACACAGTTGGTTTGTACAAGATGAATTTCCACATCGCTGTGGGATACAGGGGATTTCTTGGAAGTGCTAGGACTAAAAGGCAATCACAAAAACAGTCACTTGACAAATGTCTGGCACTTGAGAGAAAAAGGATTGAAGGTATAAGAAAGGTTTTAAAACAATTCTTAACGTCAGAGTATTAACATCCTAGAAATGAAATCTCTGTGACTCACACTGAAACATTTTAAGGAACACTTAACAATTTGTGAAGTGAACAGATGAATACCTGTCTGACTGCCTATCTCACTGATTCAATCAGATGTGGAATGCGCTGTGTTGCAGCAGACCTGTATCAAAGGGATCTGCAAAATTACTAGCTAGTGGAACTATGATGAAAAACAAAACCTACAGAAAGTTTGTCTGTTTGCATATATGGTTCACAGACAAAGCACTTGAGGCACAAGTGACCAAATTTGGTATGGACATCTGCTGTTACCACTGCTGTGGAAGACAATGCAGCACATGGCACAGACTGTGTAACCAGTGTTGATAACCCCAATTTTGTCTGAAGAGATCATTGTTCTGGCTTTTAATATGAATGATGGTCCCTCTGTACCTGCTACCAATCAAACCGGATCCGCAGTCCCAGACAAAAAACTCTCTGTGCCACAGTAGACTACAAACCTTGAAATTATGGGTCTGGCCCCAGGGAGTGGCACCCTCATACTGCCTTATACACATAGAGTCTGCAGGCAGGTTGTTGTCCTGCTGAAAGACCTAACCTAAGACCTAAGTTTTCTGACACTAGGCAACACATTTTGCTTTAAAATGCCTTGGCAATCTTCTGATTTCATCATTCCTTTGATACATTCAATGCCTCCAATACCAGAGGCAGCAAAGCAGCCCCACAGCATGATAGACCCTCCACCATGTTTTACTGTAAGTAGGGTGTTCTTTTCCTTATGTGCTTCATTTTGTTGCCTGTAAACAAACTGATGCACTGCTTTCCCAAAGAGCTCTACTTTGGTTTCATCTGTCCATAGAACATTATCCCAGAAAGACTGTGGCTTATCTATGAAAGATTTTGCAAACATTACTCTTGCATTTTTGTGCCTTTCTTTCAATAATGGTTTCCTCCTTGGCCTTCACCCATGGAGCCCTACTTGGTTCAGTGTGCGGCATATGGTACAGGCTGAAACCACCACTCCAGATTGCTCCTGGTCAGCCTGAAGCTCTTTAGATGTCTTGCGTGGTGTATTTTCCACAGTCCGCACCAACCTTCGCAGGCTTCTCTCATTGAGTTTCTTCTTAGAAGTGTCTTAACAGTTTTGTGACTGTGAAACTTCTTGATAACATTATGAACTGTCTGACTCAAGATCTTTGGTGATTGCCTTGTAGCCTTTGGAATGGTTATGTTTTTGGATAATAGCATTTCTAATGCTCTCAGACAGCTCTCTTGTCTCCGACATTGTGAAAAAGAAACTGGAAACAATCAGCCCATTTTTATGCAGTAAAACCATTATTCATTGCTTAAATCAGATCATGTGAACACTGAAAATTAAGCAAAGGTGTGTCCTATTTGTTCTTTATTTTGTTTGAGGAACTAATTTAAATTAATAAAAAAGGGTGCCAATAATTGTGTCCAGTGTACATTTTTTATCTGTATTTTTAATTTCACTATATGAAAGCCTTTTTTTTTGTTGTTCAATAACTTTGGACATGTTATTAAAATATTCTGATTATACAAAATTGGTTCATTTGCATTTATTTCTGAAGATATTCTAAATTCTGTACTTACAATTCAGGGGTGCCAATAATTCTGACCAGGACTGTAACCAACAATTTGATCAAAACCTGACATTCATTGTGTAAGTAAAGCATGCTTAGCATCATGTTTACACATCTTTAGGCAGACAGACTGTTAAATTACCACATAAATTACCACAACTTGGCTGCTTACTAGAGCAGTCTACCAATAGATACCAGACATGCTTCTTCTGTGTCCATTTCTAAGTCAAAGCTTAATTGTTTTTTATTCCATAGCCTTTGCGAATTGTTGAATCCATATTATATGTGTGTATGATTTGTATGTATACAGTGTGTACACGCTATGGCCAAAAGTATGTGTACTTACTCAACATGATCTTTGCAGATAGACAGCCAAGGCAAGGTTGGTCAGTAAATAAAACTGCAAAATTTTTGTGAAATTTATTTAAGGTTTCTTAAAGGACAGATATCAAATTGTTATAGGCTGAAAACCCCAGTTTTGGCCAAATCCCAATTTTGGTGGGTTTTCCCACTCTTCCACACATAGATTAACCAGGAATCATTATTGTCATGTGATGCTCTGTATGGTTTTTCAGTGTGTTTGTTAAATCTTGACTTAGATTTAGGATTTTTCTGTGGAATTCTAGAAGCCCTACTCCATATTTACAAAAGTGACTTTTGTAAAACTTTTGGTTCTCTACATTAGGTGGATAGAGTATGAGAAAGTAACACATTTAGATGTTATTTAAAAAAAAAAAATACTGTTCTCAAAGGACAATATGTGTTTCTTATACAGCAAATCATTTCAGAGTACCTTGCTGTAATTAATGGAAGAAGCTTTGATTGCAAAGATTATAACTTCAAAGGGTGCTGGATTGTGATCCTGAAAACCTCACCTGGCTTTTAGAATGCTACAGGCACCATATAATGTATTATTGCAATGCAACATTAAATAGAGAGACTTAAAGTGCCACCAATACAATAAATTGCCAAAAACCTCATTATGCATTGCTCTATAGAAGTGGTTTTCATGTTGGTTAATTGCTGGCAATATACCTCATCTCTGAAATTATTTTAACTGCCTTAAAACAATGCATTTCAGCCAGCTGTCATAGAGGGTAAAAACTGTTTATATAATGTCTGGTTTTGGTTTTCCTAAATGAGATATATCACAAAGGTCATGATATGCTGGCAGACCAAGAATCATTCTGTCTAAGTTAAATATTATGTCAGCGCTGCAGCACTTTGGAGATTCCAGACACCGTCTCACTAAGTGTTCATTAGTGTGATATGTGGGATGAGTAAGAATGGGCTTTTTTGTCAGACTCAACAGGTCATAACAAGTGGTTATTAGTGCCTAATTCCCCTTCTTTATAAAATTACATTAGTAGCCCAAGGCTGTTTCTGGATAAGTGGAACTTACATCAAATATGTAGCTGCATGCCGTGAGCAATTTCATAACAATGATTAGACGTCAATATGTTTAATATTCATGGTTGTTCTGTTGTTTTTGCACATTTAAATCAGGCTTTGCTCATTCATGGAAATGTGCTTAGCCATTTGTGCAGGAGGAGTAAAAGTCATCCTGTTTGTCCAAATGTAGCCTCCAGAGAGGGAGGCAGTGAGCGGGTCTTCCGAATACTTTCATGGCTGTCTGCTTTTCCATTAAAAAGGAAATCCTACAAGCATACAAAAAAGACAACAATATGGGCATGCTAATTAGAGCTATCATCTGCTTGACAGGCACTAGAACTGTGAGTTGGAGCATGTAGCATCATCAGAGTCTGATGTGTTACACCTCCCCCAGTGCAAAACATTCATCTTTGCTAATTGTTAATGATAAGTATAGCCTATACAAAAACAAACAAAGAAACAAACAAACAAAAAAGGACTAGGTGTTTTATTTATTTATTAATATACAGCTCCAGGGTTCATGGATCAATTCTTGGCTCAGTTTACTGTCTGTGAAGACTATTGCAAGTTATCCATATTTGCTGTTTTAATTGTGAATGCATGTTAAATGTGAATGATAGACTAAAACCGTGTATGCATAACACAGAACATATCCATCCATCCTTTTTCTGTACCGCTTATCCTACACAGGGTCATGGGGAGCCTGGAGCCTATCCCAGGGAGCTCAGGGCACAAGGTGGGGAACACCCTAGATGGGGTGCCAACCCATCGCAGGGCACAATCACACAAACACTCCCATTCACACACTATAGACAATTTAGAGATGCAAATCAGCCTACAAAGCATGTCTTTGGATAGGGGGAGGAAACCAGAGTACCCGGAGAAAACCCCTGGAGTGCGCAGAGAACATGCAAACTCCTCGCACACAGGACAGAGGTGAGAATCGAACCCGCAACCCCAGAGGTGCGTGGCAAAATTACTAACCACTAAGCCAGTGTGAACAGAGAATTTACTGTATGCACAATAAATATACAAACAAATGCCTTAAAATAGATTTTAATTAAACATTCTGCATGGTAAGAGAACTGAACTGAGAACTGAAATTTAATCCTAACCATTTTGGAGCTCTAATTTCAGCTCAGATTGTACACTAATTGTACATGGCAATGCTTTGCAGAAGAAGAAGAGAACATGTGTAAAAGTAAAAACTAAAGCAACAAACTTTCCCTGTGTATGACTTTGAGGATAATAAGGGCATTTTCTCTTAAAAGTGGTCTGCGTGCATGTTTGTGTGTGTGTGTGTGTGTGTGTGTGTGTGTGTGTGTGAGTGAGTGTGTGTGTGTGTGTGTGTGTGTGTGTGAGTGTGTGTGAGTGCGTGTATGTGGTGCACACAACGGCAGAAATGGCTGTAGATATAATGGGCATCCATCACCCACGCAAACAGTGGGGGTGCTTGGCCTTTGAGCTGTCTGGTACTTTAGACCCAAACACACAATCTCCAATACAGTCTCCAATCTCCCTGCTCAATTAGCAGGCAGTGGCAGTACTATCTCCACCTAATGGCTACTTCAAACACTGTGGCACAGTTTATAATAGAGCACACAAGCTCACTTCATTAGTCTCATTAGAATCCACAACTTAATCTGAGCTTAGTGTCCTTTGAGTACAACTCACTCTCAAACACATGCTCTGAATTTGATCTTGCTTTGGTCATTTGGTGTAGGTTGCTTCTGTTTTCATTGATTTGATTGAATTTATGTTTTTTTCAGAGTGGTTAGGAATCCAAAAACATTTCAAAGATTGAAACATGTTTGAACATGTCAAAGATTTATAGGAGTTCTTCTCCCAGATTGTTGGATAGAGCTTGAAACAAGACCACCTGATGAACCCATCAATTTTCCACTATATCGCTCACCTGGGGGTGGAAGCAGGAGTCTTTTTTTCACAGGCAACTCTGAAAAAAGATTTATGCGTAAACTTGAGGGCTTTTCTGGAGTGGATATGAAACGTCATGTCGCAATGCTACAGGGAAATGTGCAAGAAGATTTTATAGGCTTCCCCCAAGTGTGATCCCTTATCCTGCTTTCATTAACAGCTAACAGCTTGTTAGAATTCCTTCTCTTCTCCTCTCTCTCTCTCTCTCTCTCTCTCTCTCAGTAAACAGCACATGCAGCACATTGCTGACTGGCACCTCTGAGCCTGTCACAGGAAAAACCCCACAAGAATGCACAGTGATAATCATATGCAATAGAATCAATGAAACATCAAGCAGATTTTACATAGGACTGTTGAAATGCAAACTGATTTCCAATTTAGATACCAGATGTTTAGGAAACACAGAATATATACATTATATGGGTTCAAACCCAATATACAGGTTTAAGAAAAGAGTATAACAAATCGGATGGAAAATCAGCATAAACACATGTCTGGATTTTTAATAGAATGACCAGGAATCAGCTGTGACCTTAAAGTTTGATGGATTGCTTGCACGGTGGTAGAATACAAATGCAGACATGAGGCCCCTCTAGACTTAGCTTAAGGTCATCACCAATGGCTTTAGTCTGGGTGTAAAAAGACAATTCATTTCCAGTGCCATTCATTTCAACATCAGCTTACTCTGACTCTGGCTCTTGCCTCCATCACCACATAGTTAAAGATGTCAGTAGGACTTAGAGGGACTATGGATGTAATTAATTTCTGGGAAGGCTGACATTAGAAGAGGTGCTGCTCATCTGCTTAAAATGACATCTCCATTTGGGTTTTGGCTGCACGCTCTCCTGTTTGTGAAAAATGTCACACGTATTTTGGACCACAGATGGAGTGACATTGCAAAAATAGTTCAAAAAGATGAGGTTGGATAATCAAATGTATGAAGGAAGTGCCTTGAGTAAATATCCTCTTTATACGAATTTTATCAGGTAAAGAGAAGGCTTAGGGGAGGCAGAAGTGGGAAGCTAAGCTGTTTACCTCTGTATTGTCTTTCTGTACCCTGCAAATTCTGCTTTAGGCTGTTTTCACATACACAATTTAGAGCCCTATGTGGTCCTTCTAAACGGCTCTGAAAATCCTTCCACAAAATGCATCAAATGATCTTTTGTAGGAAGCACTTTCCAAGACATGCATTTTAAAATGGTGCCATACTCCCAGACTTCAGTGGGCAAAGATTTCCTTATGACTGATCAAGACAAATTCATAAACTTCTAGAAATCCTGACCTACTCTAGTGTTTAAACAATCCAAACCAATCTTTGCACATTGCCCTTCAGAGACTAAGCCAAACTGCTTAAGACCTTTCATTTGCAGAAAAGCACACATCATAAATGATGACCATTTGCAATATTTCATGGAACAAATTCTTGAGGGCTTCCAGCAGCCTACTATGGGCACTCTTTAATCTCTTCTTTTTTTTTTTTCCTTCTAAGTGCATTTTCAGATAAACCAGGGACCTACTAGTGAGATTATAGCAAGTGTGAGTGTGAATCCTCCTACACATTGTAATTGAGTTTTACACATTTACTCTTTCATTCTGGGAAGGCTTTTAGGAATGTAAACTCTAATGCAATCCTGTCTAATTAGATGCTGCTGAAATGTGAGGATTCCAACTGGGGTACTTATTGCTCTCTTATATGCTGTCTCTTTAGGTCTTTCAAAAGTAATTTCTTCCATTTGTCCTCTGTTGAGAGAAAGGCAAATTTTACCTCATCAATATTTTTGAGGAAAAATACTGATTAGGTCATCCGTGTTTGTTGTGAGATAATAACAGGACACTTACTGTAATTTATCCTTTTGTGGTTTTATTAAAGAGATAAAGGCCCATTAATGATTGCTTAATTATTCAATTATTCTGTCACTGATCAATTTGTGCGGTTTTGTTGTTACCACCAGATTTCCTGCAAACTTCACAGTGGTTAGCCTGGGGAGGGGCTGTTCAATTTTTGACAGGTGTGAGAGCTTAATTTCAAGTAGAGTCGGGACCGAAGATATGAACTGTGATCTATCTAAAACATTTTGAATGGCATCTGAGTATAACCCACTGGAGTTCACTTTCATCGCCAGCTGCTACAACAGGAAGCAATATAGACTGTAGACTGGGCTATACAAATAATATATTGCCAGTGTTTGTGCCACAAACAGTGGCACAATATTAATTTGAAATGATAATTTATCATATTCTGTTTGAAATATTCTGTCGATAAGATATAATAAAAACCCCATTGTCCAAGATTAGGCTACCCAATCAGTATATTATAATTAAGTGATTATTTTATCGAACACCTTAACCTTTTGTGTCAGAGATGGGTGCAGTCCTCTGTCATGTAATGGAGTCAGAGATGGGTGCAATGTGAAGCAAAAACCATAAACAAGGACAGGCAGAAGGTCAGGCAATCAGCAAGCACAGTGTCGTAGGCAAATCCAAAAAGGCAAAAAGATCAAAAACCAGAATAGCGAGACACAATATGTAAGGCTTGGTAAGTCAGGTAGACCTACACTGAGGGTTACTTTGCAAGGAGTCTTTGTAGATATACAGTATTTGGCAGATGCCCTTGTCCATAGCAACTTACATTTGTTTCATTTATACATCAAAGTGTATTGAGGGTTAAGGGCCTTACTCAAGGGCCCAACAGTGGCAGCGCTGGGATTTGAACTCACAACCTTCTGATCAGTAGTCTAACACCTTAACCACTGAGCTACCACTGCCCTATAGAGTGCCATTGTGCATGGTTAGAACTCAGGTGACCGTGAACGTGCTGATGAAGGGGTGTTGCCAGGGATTCTAATCCTTGGTGTCCATGTTTGTAGGCCATGGTGTGTGCTGGGAAGTGGAGTTTCTGGTAGATTAAGGTGCTGAAATGACATCCTCTTTGTAAAGAAACACTACAAATCTCATTGTAGTATTTACTTTGTCCTTTCTGACAAATGTATTTCATTCAAATAATAGTGCATATTTCAACATAACCCATTTGCTTGCTAACTCCTGAAGTCTCAGATATGGTTGAAATTAAGATACCAATAATACTAACATAACCAATTAATTATTCTAAACATTTTTAGAAAAAAAAATAGAATGACATTTAGAAGGTGGATAATTTTTGTCATTTAAAACCAGAGGAATGCCATGAGGTGTATCCTCCCTCAAAACAAACTCTTTTTACTGTAATTCAAGACCACTATTGCAGTACAAGGCCAGAAGGCTGTATTTTTAATATCCTGGATTCCATTTCTAGCCTCAGTTGAAGCATTTTCAGCTAACAGCCTGTTGATGGCCAATTACACACCGCTCCACTCCTATTTGAGGTCATCAATAATGGAAGGAAGTGATGACATGTCTTAGCCCATCTTGGCATTAGCAGTAATTTAGCAATGGAGAAGCCAACAGCAGTCCCTGTGGCTTCTCTCACCATGACGGGAACAGAGAGCATGACTGTAGTCTGGCCTGACTGGCACAGCAAATAAGAACTTGCTGGAACTCAGACTGATGACGGATGATAAAGATAGCTGAATGACTGGATGATGGATGAAAGCTCATGCTGTGACTGAAGCAGTGATGTTAGAGCTGTTTTCGGGGCAGTTTGCTCACCTCCTTCACTTCTAAACTTTTTGGCCACAACCACACACGGTTTAGGGTGATGTAAGGGTTGGGTAGCCCCATTAGATAATGATGTGCACCAACAGGGAATGATAATATGAAATTATATGAAGCAATCACCATACCAAATGCTGAAATCTGAATTTCTGTCAGTTATAGGACTGTTGATGGTATGTTGTTGGCTAAACACAGTTTAACTCCAGGCAACCAAAATGTCAATCCCAAGCAAGGGTTACTGCAAGCTGAAAAGCTTCTTTCTTTCTTTCTTTCTTTCTTTCTTTCTTTCTTTCTTTCTTTTAAGAAAACAAACAAGTAAACAGTCATGCACTGAACTCTTATTTGTACACAAACAGTATATGTACTTGTATGTCACAACTATGACTCACATATACTGTGAGAACAAGACATGAAAATCACAACAACATGAGAACCAGACATTTCCCTTATTCCCAGTCTGTTTAGCCTATATGTCAAAATAAGCCTCAGGCTTTCTCTTTTGCTTGAATATCACACGACAGAATGTAAGCATGCCATGTGTAAAAAAAAAATTCTTCATGAAGTCTTGCAAGTCTTGCTAAGTCAGTTAGTCAGTAGGTAGTAGCGTAAATGTAAAGTAAATGGGGGCAATTTTAATTGTCTTAAGAAACATGGATTGGATTAATTCACAGTTTGAATAGCTCAATCAAAAGGATTTTTTAAAGGCGTTCGAAAATGATTAGAGAAAATATTTTTGTAGTATTACAGCCATTGAATTATTAGCTATATAGGTAGATAATTCATTAATTAAGGGTGCATTTGGAAGTGGGTAAAAAGGGTAAAAAGTAAAGGCTAAAAAAATACTCTTTACAGCTGTGGCTATGAAGCCACATATTATGTATCTACAGTATTGTGCAAAAGTTTTAGGCACCCTATTGTTTTTAGTACAAACTTTGTTATGGATTTTGTATTTTATGATTTCTACATTATCAAGTCAGTACAAAAAACATTTTAGATTCCCAAACATTAGTTTTCTAGCACAAAATTAAATGTTACAGAAAAAGGCTTGTATGTCATTAAAGAAAGCAGCATAGTACGTAAGAGACACTTTTCAGACAAAAAACACAATGACGGCTGCTGGGTTTTGCTGCAAAAATAAGAAGCAAGTGTGAAAGTCAAAGTCTCCAGAAGAACTGTGTCTGGTTCTGCAAGATGCTCAATAAAACTTACCAGCTCATTTCCTTATAAATCTGTACTGGAGACTACTATTTTAATTTTAATTTTAATTTTTTTGTCACACCAAATATTGACCTTGTTTCATTTACTACTGTTTACTGCTTTTTACTGTATTTATTATTATTATTATTATTTTTTTAAATGTAGAAACATTTAATTTCGTTATTTTGAAGGCATCTTTGCTCTATAGCATTTCTTTGCATGTGTCTAAGAATTTTGCACAGTACTATATATATATAAGGTAATATCCATCCATCCATTTTCTGTGCCACTTCTTCTACACAGGTTTGCAGGGGAGCCTATCCCAGGGAACTCGGGGCACAAGGCGGGGGACACCCTGGATGGTGTGCTAACCCACCGTAGGGTGCAATTGCACACAGATTCACACACTACAGATAATTTAGAGATGCCAGTTCCACCCCCCAAGACCCCCCTCCCTCCCCGCTATTGGTTCTATGTCATTACTTCTCATTTATATGACCGATATCCATCAAAAGATATCCATCAACATCCACTGCTCTACCCTTTGTTGGTCAGGGGAAAACAAGTCTCCTCTTCCTGTCTATATACAATCAATCTTTGATTACTTTTATTGCTTTAATATTGAATTGGATGCTGGTTGATTATGAATTAAGGATTTATTCATCCATGTATGGAGAAGCACACCAAGCAAGTTTTAATATCAGGAAAGAAAACTTAATTTAGGACAATGAAATATTGAAACACAACATAGATGGCATGGAAATGATGATTATAAATGAACAGATTTAGTCAGAAGTTGCAAGTTTCTTGACAAGTGTGCGATGCATCTGTTCGAATGATCAGCCGAAATAATTGGGTCTCACTGGTGCTGAAAAGCAGGCTGAAGGTGGCAGGCTGATACGTCAGTACAAAATGTTCACTACCTATTAAGGGACATTTTCAAATTCTGAGTGCTGAAGCCACCGATGGTCCCAAAGCTGCCCAGATGTTTTGACTGCAGGAAGCAATTTGGCCACAAAACTCTGTTTACCTTCATTTTCTTCATCCTGTGGTCTTAAATGGATTTTGCTAATCACCCTTCTCCACTTTTGGTTTTATATGCAATATTCGGAAATGCATATTACCTTTCCCTGTGGAGTACATATTTTTTGAAAAGCTTCAGCTAGTGCTTTATAAAGTCTGCCTATTTAGAGATGCATAATACTAATCATTTTGATAAATCATATTCAAAATTGCAACTGGGTATAGTAACTGCTTATACAAAAACAATGAGCATCAAAACCAATTCAAACTAATTATTATACGTTTTGACAAATGAGCTGATGTTTCCTGACACTGCCACTAGAGCTCACCCTAAATCAGAGTGAAGAGAACAGCACCCCACTCTGAATGCCAGGCATTCTGCTAATAATTATATTCCACCTGCTTTCATGAAGCTGAATAAAGCTGACCGTCTCTGACTTTCTCATAATTCACTCGGGGACTTGAATGTTGTGTTTCCAAGATCAGGTCGACTCCTTGTATTAATTGTAGCATCTCCTCCCAACTCAAGCCAGTAGACTGTCAATTAGGTCCACATTTTCTAACACACAGAGCACATAAGCTATTGACAAAAACATTTTCTCTTGCGGCACACTCTTAATTTGCTTTATGTTCTATAAAATGTCAAAATAAAGTGACAGGATAGGTGCCAAAACAGAATAAACATTGCTTGAAGTAAAGCAGCCTCTGTGTTCAAAATCATTGAAATGTCTGTGAAGGTTTTGTTAGTACTAATCTGTAACACACCAATATTATTTCTAAGCATTTGTTGTTGTTAGAGGTGTACATTTGACTAAATACATGTAGAGATCATCATTTTAATGTCATTTATTTAGTTACAGTTTAACTGTGGTGCATTGTAGTTGGCCATCCATGAGGAGAAGCCTTCAAATCTGACCAGTTGTAAACCATCCATCCATTTGGAGCCCCCCGCAGCACGGGGAGAACGTGCAAGCTCGGGCAGAGGTGGGAATTGAGCCCCCAACCCGGAAGTGCGAGGCAAACGTGCTAACCACTTTATTATTATTATTATTATTATTATTATTATTATTATTATTATTATTATTATTACTACTACTACTACTACTACATTATTCCATGATAATTCATTAATGTGTTAGACATAGATGTTGCATGCTTTTTTTCCATTACACATTTGTTTTGTATCAACATCTATCTTACATTAGTGTTCCTCAGTTTTGCTCTTGGAACACCATTGTTTTGCACATTTTTATGTTTTCCCTCCTCTAACTCACTGGATCATCCAATTACCAAACCTAAACTAATTTGAACTGTGTGAGTTTAGGAGGGAAACACTAAAATATACAAGGCAGTGGTACTCCATGAACAGGAATGCCTTGTCTTACTTTGATGGCCTGTTATGTTACTGCACCCAAGTCATTAATAGCCATTTTGGCTCATAACTGTGTCATGTTTCATTTCCACAATGCTAAAGTAGGTATTTACTGTAAAAATGAAAATGGCCCGGTGTCCTTGAACAAATAAAAAATCAGTTTGAAGGTAGTTTAATTCATATTATTATAAAGCACAGCAGGTAGCAGCTTCCAGCTCCAAGGGTCACTGAGCTTTGGGTTACTGTCTGTGCATTGCTCTGAGGTTTACATGTGTTACCAAAACATGTGTGTCCAAAAATATGCCAGTACGCTATACTAAATTGCCTCTAGATGTGAATGAGTGTGAGAATGTGTGTGTGTAGTGCCCTGTGATGGACTGGCATCCAGTACTTTGTCCATTTAAGTTAAACTATTGTTATTGATTAGCCTTGTTGTTGCTGTATTCTACAAAAGGCAGCAGAGTCAGCATCAATTTTCTTAAGGATACAGTGAATTTCACATGCTGAGGTGAAGTCAAATAAAAGTAGTATTAAGTCAAGTCAAGTCAAGTCAGTTTTATTTATTTTTAGCAATAGACCTTGTCACAAAGCAACTTTACAAAAATCCAGATGTAGATGTAAAATAAGCAAGCCAGGGGTGACAATAGCAGTGAAAATCTGTCTGAAATGACATGAGGGAGAAACCAGACATAAAGGGAACCCATCCACTGGTGTGATTATGAGTCATTACTCTTCCACAATTCCACAAGGGTTACACTTTATCCGTATTGACATTCACAGAAAACTTGTGCCCCATCTGGCTAAGGACTCTCTAAATGCACAGTTGTATCACTGCATGAAAAAGGCCCCCAAAATGATCCTAATTCTTCTGCTGTGCATCAATGTTGCTGATGCTACTAAGAATACTTGCTAAGCTAACTCTTTTTAGAAACATTTTAGCCTGCTCAGTTCGCCTTCCCCATCTGTTCAATGTGCCTGTGGCATTCATAACACAATACATGCAAATGTGCTCATAGGATTTGTACAAATTTGACAAGACCCAGATGGCAGCTCTTTCTAAAATGATTCGTAAGACAAAAGGTGCACATGCTTGTCTGTGACTCTCCGTGAAAACCACTGATGTATTATCTTTAAAGCTATTTAGAAAACTATAGGTACTACTGTTGGAAGGTGTTTGTTCTCTAAGCAGACAGAGAGGAAAGGAGATTACAGAATTTGGAACATTTAGGCCTAATATCTTAAAGAAATTACTTTGGGCATCTTGAAGCACTCTGATTTATTTGTGCCAATTGTTCTTTCTCATGTCACAGGTTGGATTAAGGCAACCTAATGATTACATCCTTGTTCCTTAATACATTTAGGTGAAATACATTTAAGTGTAAACCATTAGGTCAAAACCTCTGAATCACATTTGCCTAAGTTCATTTATTGCAAACGAATTCTCGCAGTTGTCTTGCACCAGTTTTTGTAAAAGTTAATTTCCTCAGACACATAAATAGAACTCCCAGCCAGAACCCCCACCAACCACCATCACCACCACACACATACACATTGCTCATAACCCACCCAATGTCCTCCCACTTTTGAAAAAAATGAGAAGATGAGAGGGCCTGGGAGACATCACACCCACATACCCAACCTCTCTCACTCTCTCTCATTCTCTCTCTTGAGAGGGGCTTAATAACTCAAGTGACTAAGTCAATTAAGACAGTGCCCTGTTTGACCCTGCTGACTTTAATAAAATACCCAGTACATAAAATCCAATATGTTTGACAGACAGATGAACTTACAGATGAATAGATTTCACTGTTGTTCTTGGTAGTGCTTGGGGATAGTGCAGACGGAAATCAATTTCATTATATAGTTTACTCATCTTTTACTTGTTATCAAAAGACAGATTCAAGCGAAAACTCAATACAGGAACACACTTTATTGAGACTGAGTTCTGTTTCAGTCTCAAAGTTTCTTATTTAGTTTAACATATTTAGTACTGGTAAAACTATCAAATGATAGACTAATATCTTTCTTTCTGATTACTTCCATATAAAAAATAAGCAAGCCGAAGACTGTCGGTTATTCAAGATGTCCAGTCTATTCAAAGCCAGTCCAGAATATCCCATTCCACAAGCTTCTACAGTTTAAAGTACTACAAATCCCATTTGTAAGTGAACTAACATCTCTCTAAGCATGTTTATACACTGCAGAATGCACTGCATATGAAGTTTGAAGTGAGGAGGACTGTGTTGGAAATGAGAGGAGTTTATGGAGTTATGTCCAGGCAGTACTGACTAATCAATGGAAAAGAGAGTGAGTGTTTATATCACTGAGGTCTAGAGACTGGCTGTACATTACATAAGTAGATGGCAGTACCCAGTGCAATAAGTTACTTAACATAGTATTTGTGAAGTGATGGATTATGAAGTATTTTTCTCCATAATACAGATAGCAGGCACAAACTTTGAGAAGAGGAATAGTTTTTATTGGAGCTTCATTTATGTGCATACACAGGTGTTGTCTCTTCAAGGTTCAGTCCTCAACTGCCCACATACCAAAAAGCCATTTCTAAAAACATCTTACCTACGCTTCTATACCAAGGTCAGCACAAAGATAAGACTTCTTCTAAGTAATATGTCAAACCTGATGAAACATGGGATTAATCTCTGTTTAAAAAAAATAAAGTTTTTGACTGCATAAAGAACAACAGTGGATCTGTCACTATGTAGGAGATCTGGTCGAAATACACCAAAACAAAGAATTTTTTTGTGACAACATATTCTGATGTTAGATAAATTTACAGTTAACCAGTCAGCTTTCTAATTTTGCAGGAGAAAGTTAGCTACTATTATAGTTGTCAGAGTGGACTCTGCAGCTAGTGCCTAAACTAGCTTATCTACACACACACACACACACACACACACACACACACACACACACACACACACACACACACACCAACCATATATTTTATTCATTTATTCATCTTCAGTAACCACTTCTGGTCAGGGTCGGAGTGGAGCCGGAACCTAACCCAGAAACACTGGGTGAAAGGCATGTGAATTCACATCTAGCAGCAATTTAGTGTAGCAAATCCTCCTACCTGCATGTTTTGGGACAGTGGGAGGAAACCACAGAACCTGGAGAAAACCCACGCGGACAAGGAGAGAACATATGAAACACACAGAGACTAACAAGTACTGTGGAGCTGTATTATCTATCTATCTATCTATCTATCTATCTATCTATCTATCTATCTAGCTAGCTAGCTAGCTAGCTAGCTAGCTAGTTATTACTACTACTACTATACAGTCCGTACAGAATTTTGCAGAGTATTTTGTGATTGTTGTGGCCAAAAATGCTTGATTTTGCTGTGGCTTTTTTTTCTTCACAAAACTACTTGAATTGGCAAAATTGCAGTTGCACAAAATTGTTTTGCATGGTCTTTCACAGTGATGTTTGTTGGTAATTGAGACCTTTTAGCTGTATTCATATTCGACGCATGTGAATCGAAGAGGGCTTTGGCTCAATGCGTGTTGTGATGACGTCACATGATGCATTTTGGCCCAAATCTGCGGAAAATCTGCGGTCATTTTGAAAAATCGCAAGCTCGTTTGAATATTGAGGAGTTTGATTTTTGTTTGTTTGATTTTGCGTTAATTTCTGCGATCTCAAAATCGCTAAATCCTGGAGGGACTGCTATACTGCAACAGTGGTGTCAATAATAGTAATAGTAGTAGAAATAGTCCCGTATTCTATCTCTAATCGTCTCCTTTTTCTTAGTAGTAGTAGTAATAGTACTGTTTCATTTTGTCATTATTATAAATTTATTATCGGTTATTATCATTTTGTCATTATTAGAAAACCCCAGAAATATGTGTTGTAAGTTATGGCAGCCAGCTACATTTCTACCCACTACTATGTTAAATAAAAGTAAAAAGTTATTTAAAAAAGTTCTGACTGTTAACCATTCATGTGCTGATGATTAAACAAACAGTATGATTTGCTCCTGGTATGCTACTGAATACTGAAACCTGACCTTAGAAAAATAGAAGTGTGTTGTGTTTCTTATAGTGATGGTACCACTGTGTCAGTGTGCATTGGAGTTGAAGTTGGGCTAGCTGTAATTACAACAGTTACTTAAAATGTATTATGAAACATTGGCATCGTAAACAAATGACACATTTGTCAAATAAAGCTTGCCAAATAAAGTTAATTGCAAATTTTAGCATGGGTGATCACTTCCAAATGATTCTCTACGGTCTTCTGTACTTGGCACATTGACATAAAAACACCAACATAGTGAAAGTTTTGACAGTGACAGTCATTACACTGCAGCAACTATATAGTTTTCTCTGCACCTTAAATCTATCATAGTCTATTTCTGAGCATTTTTCACCTTGCCACATCGGGTTTTTTTTTAAATCAGCACATCAGTTATGTAATATTTAAAAGCTAAAATATATTTGATAATCATTAAAATAAAGTCAATAAAAATCTCTTGATGTTGGTGCATTTTTGCATGTACTGCATATAGAAAAGATGTGTTTTCAATTGGGATATACTTTTAAAAATAGTAAGAGTAGACTCTCGGACCTGGGAATAAATTAAATTCCATGACATTACATGGCTTAGTAATGCAAAAGAATACATGATTAGTGTAATAAGGGTTGTCTCCACTTGGTTTCATGCTGATTTCCAAAGGTTTATTTGATAGCAGTAATTCAGGCATGTGTTGTCCTTTTTTAAGACTAATTCATATTCAATGCTACAATTTGATATTCTGTATATAATGTTTTTTCCCCACCAACAATATACACAAATACATGTGGATTTTTTATTGAAGCTGTCAAGGACAAAGCTGGCCAGGATCTTTGGTAAATCTCCTTGGAAACAGCAGCAGGTTTTATGGTAATAAATTGAAACTTTGGAATTATAAGGTTTTATCTGCTAAAAGTTAGAAAATTCAGATAATCCCAAGGTAAAATGTCAACAACATAGTATGTATGGCAGTACTTTGTATGGCCATCAGTGGCCAAACTGATCTCATTCCTACCTGCTTGTTTTTTGAACAGTGTGTGGAAACCAGAGAGCCCAGAGGAAACACAGGACCACAGGGAGAAACTCCAAGTGCAGGACCAAACCCAGGCTCCTAGAGCCATCAGACGGCAATGCTACCCAGTGCACCACCATGCTGTCTGTTTCAAGCAATACAAATAATATTGAAAATACAAATTTGTTCACCTTCAACAAGACCAAATCACTCACAGATCATGAGCTCAGGTTACTATTTGTGTGGAGTTTTCCATGTTTCATGGTTTTTCTGGTTTCCTCCCACCTCCAAAAACATCTAGCATAAGTGGATTGGCAACTCTAAATTGCCCACTTGGTCTGAAGGAGTGTGTGAGATTCTCAAATCTCAAATGACATTTTAGTGGCCACATAGTGCACTACGTAGGTTCTACAAGCTGTTAAAACATACCCTATGTAGTGGGAAGCACTAGTATAGAGGAAATCAATTAAGATTCTGGAAACTCATTACTAATGACTGAAAGGTTACACTGTTGTTCTTCAGTAGTTAATGAAGATCTGGAACAGTATTGTAAAGTGTAACACATGGAAACTCATTAATAATGACTGAAGTGTTACTGTGTTGTTCTTTAGTAGATAATGATGATGTGGAACAGTATTACACATGGTTATTCATTATTATTTTTAATTATTTAAAAGAAAATCATACAAAAATTGAAAATATACTAATAGAGAATATTTACTCATTGTTACTCATTGGTACATTACAGCTTGTACTTTTGTGGGTTATTATTGCCCATTTCTTTCTTTAGACCTTGACTGGCTATATAAAAACAACACTCTGACCCTGTGCTCCTCTGAGGAGACCTATAATAACTCATATAAACATTTACATTTTAGACACTGAGGTATTGGAATAAATTGAGATATATTAAGGTAGTAGATCTCCAGGAGGAAGGTAAATCTTTGCTATTGGGTATTAATTCTGGTGTGATCAGTAGTTAAGCAGTAGTTATTATAATAGAGCCTTAGTTAGCTAGTAAGTTCTGCATGAGAAATGTAAGACCCAGTAATTACTACTTAAAACATAGGAATTACTGCAAAACTCCTACTAACATACTTACAGTAACAAGTAATTAACTAGTAGTTCTTAGTAGTTAATAGGAATTAGATGTGTAACTACACATAAAGAACTACCCATTCATTCCTGCTTAGTTCCTGCATAATTACCTATGAATTGTTAAACAGTATTTTAATCATTTTATAAATTATAAAATGATATTATATTATTTATAAGAATATTTAACTATATTACACTGCTCAAGTTGTTTGATATTTGCCATTGACAGCTGCATGATCAGAATGCACATTTTGTAACAATACAACTGAATATGATTGGTGAACAAATCTGAATGAATAATTTAACTGATCAATGACTTGAGTTACTGACTCAAAAATTTCAGTACCATCACCATGTGTGTGTGTGTGTAGTGTATGTGTGTGTGTCCCTCTGGGCATGGCACCCCACCTCTCGTGCTTCATTAGACTCACCTGCCTCTCATCTACTCACCTCATCAGCAGCGTATATAAACCTCGGTTCTTCAACCACTCATCGCCAGATCGTTTCGGCTTTTAGTGCGGGAACTTCCGGCTCTACCGTGTTTTCTTTCCATGTCAGTGTTCAGCGTTGTTTTCCCTCGTCGTATTTCCCTGTGCTCATTGTGTTTGTCTCCTCCTGTTTCAGGCCTACTGCTCACGCTTCCTGCTATTCACTCCCGGCTCACTTCCTGCTACTCAGCTCTCATGACGCCGACTCGAGTTCGAGCCCTGGCCTCGACAACACTCAAGCCCGCTCTCCCTTCCCCGTGGTAGGCCTTAGTTCGAATCCCGACCCCGACTACACATTATCACTCTCCTTTCCCCACATACCCCAGCTTCCTTCAATAAATCCTGTTTACCTTCAGTCCTCGTGTGTTCTGCATTTGGGTCCCCTCGTCTCTGTGTTCACCATAAAAGAACGACCTGGCCAACATGGACCCAGCAGAACCAGCTCCTGCAGTCAGCCCTGTCTCATCAGGGGACCCTCCTGGATCAGCACGAACTACAGCTCTGGCACTCGCTGAGAGCCACCAGGCCATGCTGGACCAGCTTGGGCTCCTCACCCAGCAACTCAACAGCATCCTCGCCCAACCAGTCCAGGCACCCCCTGCCCAGTCAACCTGTCCCAGTGGTCCAGTCAACCTGTCCCAGTGGTCCAGTCAACCTGTCCCAGTGGTCCAGTCAACCTGTCCCAGTGGTCCAGTCAACCTGTCCCAGTGGTCCAGTCAACCTGTCCCAGTGGTCCAGTCTGCCTCCTCTCCCAGACCCTGAGCCCTATGCAGCTGACCTAGGGAGATGTAGGTCCTTCCTCCGTCAGTGTTTCCTCATGTTTGCTCAGCGTCCTAACACCTACATTACTGTGCAAAAGTTTTGGGCACATGCAAAGAAATGCTGTAGAGCAAAGATGCCTTCAAAACAATGAAATCAAATGTTTCTACATAAAAAAATACAGTAAAAAGCAGTAAACAGTAGTAAATGAAACAAAGTCAATATTTGGTGTGACAAAAAATAAAAATAAAAATAGTCTCCGGTACAATTTGTGCAGTTTTATAAGGAGATTAGCTGGTAAGTTTTATCTTGCAGAACCAGTTCTTCTGGAGACTTTGACTGTCACACTTACTTCTTATTTTTGCAGCAAAACCCAACAGCCTTCATTGTGTTTTTTGACTGAAAAGTGATCTCGTAATATGCTGCTTTCTTTAATGATATAAGAACCTTTTTCTGTAACATTTAATTTTGTGCTAGAAAACTAATGTTTGGGAATCTAAAATGTTTTTTGTACTGACTTGATAATGTAGAAGTCATCAAATAAAAAATCTATAACAAAGTTTGTACTAAAAAAATAGGGTGCCTAAAACTTTTGCACAGTAATGTATGCCACTGACAAAGCCAGGGTAGCCTATATCGTGGGGCTTCTTAAGGGAGATGCCCTAGCCTGGGCCACTGCCATGTGGGATAGGCAGCTGGCTCTGTGATCCTCTCTCTCTTCCTTCACCACAGAAATTTGGAAGGTTTTCCACCACCCCGTCCAAGGGAAGGAGGCCACCAAGCACCTGCTTTCCCTCCGCCAGGGGTCTTGCAGTGTGGTAGAGTTCCGTGTCCTGGTCGCTGAGTCTGGGTAGAATGAAGAGGCGCTCCAGTAGAAAGGGAGTTACTGGTGAGTCAAACATCTCAGATCTCCCTGTCCCTTCTCCAAATTCCAGCCAACCTGCACCACAACCACATCTCCACCCCCCTAGTTGCACTGGAGGACAGTTTTCTGGATCTGGAGTTAGCTTCCCAGTCTGGCCTCCCCGTGGAACCTCTGGACCCTCCGTGACTGTTAATGTGCTGGATGGGAGATTCTTGGCCAAGGTCACCCATTGCACCATTCCGTTGCTCCTGGTTCTCTCGGGTAACCACCGTGCACAGGTCTGTTTTAAACTCATCTACTCCCCAAGTACTCCCCTGGTTTTGGGCCACTCCTGCTTAACCAAACACAACCCCCAGATAGACCGGTCAGCTGGGAGGGTTATCAACTGGAGCCCCCACTGCCACTCCTCATGTCTGAAATCTGCCCTTCCACCCATTACATCCACTAAAGCACCTCTGACCCTAAGCCCTCCAGACCTCTCATCCGTGCCCCCTTAGTATCATGACGTGGGAGAGGTCTTCAGCAAGGACTGCGCCCTCTCTCTACCACCTCACTGCCCATACAACTGTGCCAACGACCTTCTTCCTGGGGCCACTCTGCCATCTGGTTGACTGTACAATCTATCCTGCCCTGAGAGAGAGGGCATGGAGAGATACATTCACGACTCCCTCGCTGCCAGTAACTAATTGTAGAGGTGGACGCCTCTGACTTGAGTGTGGATGCAGTGCTCTCCCAACAATCCACCCCTGACCAGAAACTTCACCCCTGTGCCTTTTTGTCTTGTTGCCTCTCCCAAGCAGAATGCAACTACGATGCGGGGAATTGTGAGTTGCTAGCCGTGAAGTTAGCCTTGGAGGAGTGGAGGCACTGGCTTGATGGGGGGTTGAGCAGCCCTTTATCGTCTGGACCGACCATAAGAACTTTGCCTACATCCAGACCGCCAAGCACCTCAATTCCTGTCAGGCACACTGGGCCCTGTTCTTCAGGCAGTTCAACTTCATGATCACCTACCATCCCGGGTTCCAAGAACGCTAAGCCCGATGCCCTCTCTCGTTAGCTCACCTCCAAAGAAGGGGACACCTAAAGTGAAGTGACATGTGAAGGCCAATGTATGGTAACCCATACTTGGAATTTGTCCTCTGCATTTAACCCATCCAAGTTGGTGCACACACATTAGGAGTTGTGAGTAGTGAACACACACACTACAAACTGTGAACACACCCGGAGCAGTGGGCAACCATTTTGCTGCAGCACCCGGGGAGCAGTTGAGGGTTAAGGGCCTTGCTCAAGTGCCCAACAGTGGGAGCCCGGTGGTGCTGGGATTTGAACTCACAACCTTCCGATTGGTAGGCCAACTCCTTAACCACTGAGCTACCACCGCCCCCAACTTCAGACCCCAACCTCAGACCCGGACATCATCCTCTCTCTAACCTGCATAGTGGGGGCACATGGCAGATTGAGTCCATGGTCCAGAGAGCACAACACACCCAATCCAACCCAGTTAATGGACCTCCTGGTCGCATGTTTATCCCTGACTCTGCATGTTCCCAGGTACTCCAGTCACACCCTGCAATGGACACTGACACCCGAGCCTTTGTCGCTGCCTGCACCGTATGTGCCTGTAATAAGGCCTCACACTGCCTGCCTGCCAGCCTACTACGACCCTTGCCTGTTCCCAGTCGCCCCTGGTCACACATCACCTTGGACTTCGTCACTGGTCTACCCCTCCTTCCCAAGGTAACACTGTCATCCTCACCATAGTAGACCAATTCCCAAAAGCAGTACAATTTGTGGCACTTCCCAAGCTCCCTACCACCTGAGAAACCACAGATCTCCTTGTAAGCCATGTCTTCCGGCTGCACAGGACATTGTCTCTGACCATGGGCCTCAGTTCATTTCCCAAGTCTGGAGGTCTTTCTGTAATACTCTTGGAGCCACAGTCAGTTTGTCCTCCGGATTTCACCCCCAGACTAATGGCCAGACAGAGCGGCCCAGCCAGGAACTGGAAGCAGCACAGCGCTCACGCCACCAACCCGAGTTTGAGCCCCGGCCTCAACAGCACTCTCCCTTGCCCGTGGCGCATTGTCTGTGCAATTCGACTCTCGCACGGTGTACACGAGTTTGAATCCCAACCCCAACTACACATTATCACACTCCTTTCCCCCACACCCCAGCTTCCTTCAATAAATTCTGTTTACTTTCAGTCCTAGTGTCTGTGTTCTGCATTTGGGTCCCCTTGTCTCTTTGTTCACCATAACACATATGCTGATGTCAGTGACTTATGAAAGTGAAGGATTATTTGACTTTTCTTCATACAAATGATCCACTTAAAAATAAACTTTAAAAAACATTATTTTAGAGCTACAACCCCAATTCCAAAAAAGTTGGGACGTTGTGTAAAATGTAAATAAAAACAGAATGCAATGATTTGCAAATCTCATAAACCCATGTTATTCACATAAGAACATAGAAAACATATCAAATTTTAAAACTTAGTAAATGTACCATTTTAAGGGAAAAATCTGAATCATGTTCACATATGGCTTCTTCTTTGCATGATAGAGCTTTAACCAGCATTTGTGGATGGCACGGCGAACTGTGTTCACAGACAATGAGTTCTGGAGCTGATTCTGAGCCCATGTAGTAATTTACAGAATCATGCATGTTACTGACCTGTTGCCAATTAACCTCCAGCTGTTTCTTTTTAGTAACATTTACTTTTCCAGCCTTTTGTTGCCCCCGTCCCAACTTTTTGAGATGTGCTGCGGCCATGAAATTCAAAATGACCTTATTTGTTCCTTAAAATGGTACATTTCCTTAGTTTAAACATTCAATATGTTTTCTATGTTCTATTGTGAATAACATATGGGTTTATGAGAATTGCAGATCATTGCATTCTGTTTTTATTTACATTTTACACAAGGTCCCAACTTTTTTGGAATTGGGATTACAGTGGTTTATATATTTACTGCTTAAAACATTGCTAAAACACTGCTTAAAATCTCTGAATTTGACACCATTAAAACCAACTTAAATATTTACTAGCAAATTACTGTACTTTGAAATAAAATAATTACTTGACATTATACATTACTACACATTCTTAAAGATTATTATAAAAGAATGTTGTTATTGTTAGTGGGTTGCAATAGGATCTATCATATTGCATCGGAAATTATAATGTGGTGGATTTCTCCTCATCCCCTCATTATCTACTGGGTGTGGACATCCACTTCTCAGTTGGTCAATGACACTTCTAGTCTTTTTGAATTTATTAAAAAGTTTGGCAACAGTGTCATGTGTGATGTGCTTGCCATCTTTCCTGTTAAAGTCCATTGCAACCTTGCGACAGCTTCCCGATCCAGCCATGAGAATGATTTCAATATGTTCTTCTTTTGTCAAAGACATTCTTAAAGGCTGAAAAAATAAAAATAAAAAATAAATAAATAAAGAAATAAATATATATATATATATATATATATATATATATATATATATATATATATATATATATATATATATATATATATATATATATATAAAAAATATAAACTAAGTTTGAAAAATTTTGGAAGACATTTAAAAAAAAAATTATGGAGACTTTTCAGACACCCTGGATAGTGCAGTAATAACATCTGTAAAAAAAAAAAAAAATCTGTTCTAACTAAAATGCCTGTTGTGTGTTAACAATTAATCAGGCATGAGTACTTCAGCTCTAACTATTGGTAGCACAGTTTGGTAAGTGGGAATTGTTGCTTGTTCTTATATGTCTGAGATCAGCTATCATCAATATTCAGATCACTGCTGGAGCACGGCAGAAAATTAAAGCTAAATCCCTCTGCCCTTTAAAAGCAGAAAGATTAGTTTGAGGCGTGCCTAGCATACACTCCACCCTTATGTATATTCCACAGCAGTGAAAAAACAAATTTAGCACAAGGTGATTTGGTAAGTAATCTGTTCTGAGTTATGCATGCACTTACAGTATATTCACTGTGCTTTGGAAACCTTAGTTCAGAAGCTGTAACTACAGTCTTAGTCCTGTGGATCATGCTTATTCCAAGCTTAAATATTGTACACCAATATGAACTATATGGCGGTATAGGTGTGCATGTACATTTCTAATCTCATTCAATGTGCATTTAATGTAAATAGTAGCATATGGAAAGCTCTTATTTTACATACACATCTGTATATCTGTGTTATTGATGTAATTCCTGTCCAACTTCAGGATACTGGAGTCCAGGGGCAAATATTTCCTGAGTGACTGTCAAGCGCAGTACCTCATATAACTGTACTGTCAGGTAAAATGAAGCACGACTATTTACGAAGTTTTTTGTTGCATCAAGGTTTTTCGCTCATTCTTAACAAAGTATTCTTTCCCCCCACACCAACGGCAATTTTTTTCCTTCTTCTGCCGAATCTGTTGAATCTAACTGTACTTTCAGAGAGAATGGTGTGGCCTTGCTGTTGCCTAACAACCACGTTCCTGCCAGCCGAAGATGAGAGATGACTTTCACTAATTGAATTCCACCTCTTTTGAACGTATTGACACTTAGATACTATTCAAAGGACAATGATTCTCTGTGTATGGCACTGGAATAAAATTGCTGGCATGCTGTTTGTTCCTGGTCAAGGCCGATCATTCAGTGCATATTGACGCATTTCAGTGTCCCTTTTCTTTTTTAAAACATGATAAACACTGAATAGCTGAAGCTCTGTGGGAGAGTGATATAACTACACAGAAAAAAGACTTGGGCCTAGACTGTAGACACATAAAACATTAATGATGACAGAGAGACTTAAGACATGGCACACCTGAGGCCCCATTACGACATCTGAACCATAAATCTACAATGATGTCATGGATGACTATGAGTTCTGTTTTGTAATATCCCAAATTGGACTGTTACACTGGATTGTCAGCTGATTTAAGAGATCCATTTGGCTAAACAAGCAAAAAGTCAAGAACTAAATTTTAAATAGCACTAAAGAGAATAAGGGCCAGTACTTGCCAAATATACATTAGGTTTTAGCTATGTCTCAGAGAATAGATACGCTTCCCATTAAACCAGTGTTTTACTTCACACTAAGTTTATCTAATTTTTTTTTTTTTACACTTGTAAAATGCAAAATCAATTCAATGCACACATTTCCACCTTCTATATTCTGTATATATATATATATATATATATATATATATATATATATATATATATATATATATATATATATATATATATATATATATATACATACATATATATATATATATATATATATATATATACACACTGGTCAGCCATAACATTAAAACCACCTGCATAATATTATGTAGGTCCCCCTTGTGCCGGCAAAACAGCTCTGACCCTTCAAGGCATGGACTTCACAAAACCTCTGAAGGTATGCTGTGGTATCTGGCACCAAGACGTTAGCAGCAGATCCTTTAAGTCCTGTAAATTGCAAGGTGAGGCCTCCATGGATCGGACTTGTTTGTCCAGCACATCCCACAGATGCTTGATCGGATTGAGATCTGGGGAATTTGGAGGCCAAGTCAACACCTTGAACTCTTTGTAATGATCCTTAAACCATTCCTGAACAATTTTTTGCAGGGTGCATTATCCTGCTGAAAGAGGCCAGTGCCATTAGGGAATACAGTTACCATGAAGGGGTGTACTTGGTCTGCAACAATGTTTAGGTAGGTGGTATGTGTCAAAGTAACATCCACATGAAAGCCAGGATCCAAGGTTTCCCAGCAGAACATCATACTGCCTTTGTCAGCTTTCCTTCTTTCCATAGTGCATCCTGGTGCCATCTCTTCCCCAGGTAAGCGACACACACACACCCAGCCGTCCACATGATGTAAAAGAAAACGTGATTCATCAGACCACACCACCTTTTTCCATTGCTCCATCGTCCAGTTCTGATGCCCATATGCTCATTGTAGGCACTTTCAGTGGTGGACAGGGGTCAGTATGGACACTCTGACCAGTCTGTAGCCACACAGCCACATATGCAGCAACCTGTGATACACTGTGTTCTGACACTTTTCTATCTAACTTTTTCAGCAATTTGTGCTACAATAGCTCTTCTGTGGGATTGGACCAGATGGGCTAGCATTCACTAGCCACGTGCATCAATGAGCCTTGGGCGCCCATGACCTTGGCACCAGTTCACTGATTGTCCTTCCTAGGACTAGGGATTGGTATTAATCACTGCATACCGGGAACACCCCACAAGACCTTCAGTTTTTGGAGATGCTCTGACCAAGTCCTCTAGCCATCAGAATTTGGCCCTTTTCAAAGTCACTCAGATCCTTACGCTTGCCCATTTTTCTGCTTCCAACACATCAACTTTGAGAACTGACTGATCACTTGTTGCCTAATATATCACACCCCTTGACAGGTGCCACTGTAATGCAATAATCAATGCTATTCACAATGCTAACTGTTATACAAGTTCCTTTGTTTCAGCACCTTTTTGTCAAGCTTTTGTTGTTGTTTCTGTTGTCTTGTTCATGTGTAACATAGTATACCACAGTCTTGCTCATGTTCTGCATGTTTCGCCCTGTATCTCCTTTTTGGGTTTATGTTCCACTCAACTGCCACCTTTCCCCTTTCCCCATGTTCTATTGGTGCTACATGCTGTCCAATCTGGTGTGAATTCTAGATCAGGCTTGAACTTTATTGCTTACAAACATTTGCACTACATGTCACACAATCATTATGTTGGCATACATTATGATTTTACTATATTAAATGTATAGAAAGTGGGACTGTGACTTGAAAATGTCTCTATGAATTTTATATCATAATTATATCAAGATTATCATAAATAATTTTCATTTTAAGTGCAATGCTATAATGGTGTTTAAAATATATACTTATGTCACAGTCACAATCCAAACTTCATGTGATTTGCTACCAGCACTCAAAGTACTGACGTTACTGTGCAGGGGCGGACTGGCAACAAAAAGCAGCCCGGGAATTTGCTGTCAAGAGGCCCCAATTTGATCTACCAAATTCGAACCGACACAACATGTTTCTCGAATCATTAATTAAAAATGTGTTGATTCATGTATCAACGAATCATTAATAAAAAAAAAAAACACAATCTGTTCATTTGTATTGTTTGTGTTAAGCTAATATGTAAAACGATGAAACCTTGTCACTGCAGCTAAGATGACCTATTGAATATCTGCATATAGGCTATATAATGCCTGGGTTAGGAAAAAAAGACCGGCCCTCACAAGACCGGCCCACCAGGAAAATTCCTGAACTTCCCAGTGGCCAGTCTACGCCTGTTACTGTGGTTACCACTGCTGATTTCTGCCTATTTGTAAATAAGCTTTCAGTCTCACCTTTTCCTCTCTCAGACGCTCACGTTTTGTGTGGATCTCAGGATGTCTAGCAGATATCTCAGTGTGGATGCCAATTCATCACCTGAAACTGAATCCCATCAAGACTGCACTGCTATATATATCCCTGAAGATGCATGCATGCCATCTGACAATGCACAAAACCTTGGTGTAGCTCTAGACAACCATCATTCTCTTCTCTCCAGTGTTCATTAAAATGTAAAATTAAAAAAAACAAAAAAACAAAAAAAACATAAGCTTTGTTTCCCATAGCACTGTCGCCAATGGAAACACAAGAAGCCAACACAAGAACATTTTTCAACTAAAGTGGATTATGATAATACCACAACACCAGAGGATTTCAAATGTCACATGCTATGTCAGTGCAGGCACATCTAACAGAACGTGACCAGGAAGAAAATGACTTATTTCCAACAAAATTAGCAATATGTGCCAGCAAAATATGCTTGCACCTACACAGAAATACGAAGCTAGAGTTCGTATTTAGTTAAGCTGGGCATTCACCACATAACTTAAACTTTTAAAGAATTGTTTGTCTTATCATAAGGGCAAATGTTCTTTGCATAAAGAAAAAAAATAAACTCAATATTATTTAGAATTCTTTAAATAATATTAAGAGAAAACAGTACAACTGTGCAAAATTTAAAAGTGCAATAATTTTTATTGTTATTAGCAGTTGAATAGGAGCTGGGCTATTACACAACAGAGAATATAGCACTATTAAATTTATGCACATTTTACATTCAGACGTAAAACTGTAAAACTTTGAAAGTATTCCCTGATCAGTCTGGATGTAACGTGGTGATTTAAGGGAGGACGCATCTATTCGGGTGAATCTGAAAATCAGAAAAAGGTCCATCCATGGGATCAGAACACAAGCAGGCAAAAAACCCAATTTGTATGGGTTGTATATTAGCTCCAATACTTGACAAAAGAGGTGGCGGTGAATACGGTTTTCTTGGAGTAGAGGTGAGTTGCTCTCTCTCTCATAGCTAGTAAAAAATAAGTGCAATTTACCACACTGACCACTGACCAAAAAAACAACAACATAGGAAACTCGATACCTAGTTGAATCAAGCGAACAGGTGTGCTAATGTTAGCTGGCTACCTATTGAGCCACTGAAATGTCTTACCTGTTCAGCCATCTCTGCTTCAGTCTTCAATCCCTTCAGATCTCTGAGTTCACTTCTCAAAAGCCATTTTCTCGTTTTAGCACGGGCTTCTTGGTTTTGACAACATCTGATTCCGCAGTTGCGTTTAGAACTAACCAGATTAAAGCAGCCATCTAGATGACAAGTTTAAATTCTAAGCAACTATTGTAAGGACAAGCTACAAACACTCCACCATCCTCAGCACCCACACACGTGATATAGTAGCCAACTCTTCTTCTTTCTGTTCACGGCCGTGACGTAACCATGCAAAGGTGAATGATGTCAAACTGATGTTTCCCACGAAATCCAACCCGACAGCTCAAATTATTTTTGTTATAAGCTTACCGTTGTGAAGGTAAGGAGACAGTTTTGAACACTGATTTTTTACATACTTGCTCAATAATAGATTGTTGTTCATTTTTAACCAAAAAATGTTAGATACTGCAGCTTTAATGATACATGAGCCTTCACTAGGAGAAAACAGAAACAACATGGCAGAAATAACCAAACTAAAGGCAGTGAGACATAAAACAGGTGAGCACATAAGGATAATCAACTAGTGTCATGACAGGGCCATAGACAGGACCAAAACTCTTCCTATCACTGGAGGGTGATAGGAAGAATTACCTGGTTTATTCTCTCACGTAACCTGCACTATCTAATATACAATGCTAATTAGATCATTAGCCAGCAGTGTATACCATCATTCTTATTTTAGATTTAGCAAAGATGTGGTAGCAATTAGTGGGCATACAGCATCACTACTCAAAAGAGCTTTGGCCCGATGCTAGTTTGGCCACCACTCTACAGAATGGACATCACCATTCATCTTTTTATTCAAACGGTCCCTCATGTGCAGTTCATTAATGGACAGCCAGTGCAGTGAAGCTTGGAATGCAAAGAGAATACAATGTTATGCAATATTTGCAGCTCCAGCTCAGCCTCTTCATTTTCAAGCGAGACAGAGCTTTGGCTTCATGTCTTCTCAGATATACAGAGGGAGTTCTCACTTGGCAAATCTGACATAAATAATCTGGCACTATTTGTTGAACATAAGGTGCAAAGGCATCTCGACCAATCAAGTCTGAATGTGTTGGAAAATATTTTTCTTAAAAATGCATAATTTTACATGGAATCATGACAGTAGCTAGATTATATCAAGCAGTTTTGCTTTCAGTACTGGAATGATGTTTGCCTCTGATGTCATGAGCCCATCTATATTCATATGTCACATATACACAGAGAGCTCTAGTGATACACACACTGCATAAATAATTCTCATATACTTACAATTTTTAGAAATTAATTTAAACAGTTTTTTTTTTATTACCTGAGCCTATACATAGTAATACCGTGATAAGCAAGGGGTTTGACCATTATTTATTTTTATATATTTGTAATTTATTTAGTCACTGAACATTACATTCCCAATTAGATAAGCTTGTGTCTCTGTACATGCACAGACATATTGCAAAAGTTTAGAATATTCTATTAGAAATGGCCAAATATTGGCAAAAAAAATAATGAAAGTTGTCTGTGCATTAATAGTAGGACAAGAGGGTGCATGTTATTTTCTCTTCCATTTTACATTGTGGGTTAAGGTATAATTTAATGTATTAAGGTATAATGTAATTTATTATGTTGAACAACGCATTCAAATGTACTTTTTTTTTTTTTTTAATTAGAACCTTACGAAAAGCATTAATCTTCATTTTAAGTCCAATGCTATAATGGCATTTAAAATATACTATATGGCCAAAAGTATGTGGACACCTGACCATTACAACCATATGGTTCTTCCACAAATGGTTGCCACAAGGTTGAAAGCACGCAATTGTCTAGAATGTATTTGTATGCTGAAGCATTAATATTACCCTTCACTTGAACTAAGGGGCCCAAACTGTTCCAGCATGACAATGCCCCTGGAGACAAAGTAAGGTTTATAAAGACATGGTTTGCCAAGGTTGCTGTGAAAAGAACTTGAGTGGCCTGCACATGATCACTTTTGGGATGAACTGGAACGTCAACTGCATGTCAGACCTTCTCGTCCAACATCAGTGCCTGACCTCACTAATGCTCAAATCCCAACAGCCACATTCCAAAATAAAGTGGAAACCCTTCCCAGAAAAGTGGAGGTTATTGTAACAGCAAAGGGGGACTAAATCTGGAATGGGATGTTCAACAAGCACATAAAGGTGTGACTGGTCAGGTGTCCACATACCTTTGGCCATCTAGTGTTTATATGTCACAATCACAACCCCAAGATTTGCAAACAGTGGTCATCACTTCCAAAAACAAGAAGTTACCATGGTTACCACTGATCATCCATCCATCTATCTATCTATCTATCTATCTATCTATCTATCTATCTATCTATCTATCTATCTATCTATGGTATGTCTGGCAGACATCTAAGCATGGAGATGGCAGCTCAATCCCAGCTTGTTCAATCCCTTTAATCTCAAGATTGGACTACTGCAACTAACTCCTCTCATGTTTTCCCATGTGCAACATCAGAATGTTCCAACTAATCCAGAATGCAGCTGCAGGCCTTGATTTCAATCTCCCCAAGATACCCCACTTCATCCCATTCCTGCATTCCATTTATTGCTTCTCTGTAGCTGCCTGCATCAGATTTATAATACTGATGCTTGCCTACAAAGCTAAAAACAGACCATCCACACCTATTTGAAGACACTTATCAAACCCCACTCTGAACTATGGCAGGCTCGACTTGCCATCTTTCAAGACAGAAGGTAGACACACATCAAGACTTTTCTCCATGCTGGTACCAGGAATTTTCCTGTCTGTCCGAGCAGGTGTCACTGGATACCTGTAAACAATGACTGAAGACCCACAGATTCAACAATATCTCTTTACCTTCATAGCTCCTATTTGTACTAGCACGAGCATATGTTTTTGGCATCTGACAAATTAATTTAATGTAAATGTGCCCTACTTTATTCAGTGACATTAAGGAATGTGTCTATGCAGTTAGACACAAACACCCAATCTGAACCCTTGCTGTCAACTTCATTAATATTTCTTCAAATACCTTTTAACATGATTTAAAAAGGACACAGTATACAATGTAAACATCTAGCTAAAGAGCTGAGAGTTAAATGGCGTTCCATGTTGGTTAAACAGTCACACTCACGGTGCTGGGATTTTAACTCTCAGGGTGCTATTTTTATGATCAGACTGCACATGCAAAAACAAGGTGTAATATCATGGCGTAAAATGTCCATAACCATTGGTGTAGGTGGTAAATGTGGCCCAAAGAGCTGCAAATGTAAAAAGGTGTTGGGTTTGAATGAATACATTATTGTGTTGCTGATATATCCAATCAAACCTGCGCCTTGTTTAAGAACTGACATATATATAGATTTCACTTACAGATTTTACTTCAGGTTTTAGTGGTAGAAATAGCCAGCTGACTGGCAGAATGTATAATAAATATATATCGTTTATCCTCTGCCACTAAATTGTAAATCCATATTTTAATCATAGTGTCACAAATACAATGAACTGGATAGTGTACACATTTGTATTTTGAATGCCAATAGTCTAAAATGCTAAAATAGGCTAATGCAGTGACCAAAAGGCATTAAAGTGAAAACGTGCAGAAGGTCAATGATAAAGGTAAATAGGACTATAGACAGGGCTAATGACTGTGCACTGTGATTATACACTGCCACCCCGATTTTCCCATTGGCATGGGCCTTTCCCAAAAATTCCTACTGTATATTTACAGTAAATGGTCCTATCAGTACCAGCAAAACAGTACTTGACCTATATTTAATAGTTATTTTTTCCCCCAAAACATGAAAAGCACCATGTTTTCTGTTTATCAATGGACATGATTGCTCTGGATCGCTACATAGCCTACTAATGTCTGATTGCATTATGAACAAACATATGTTTGGAACATCTGCCACATCTGTTTTTAACAAATTACATATTGCACTACAATTAAAACACCTTGCTGGACAGCTTTATCTAGATCAGTGGATCTCAAAGTGGGGCCCAGGGACCCCAGGGCCAGTTATTATATTTATTATTGAGTTCTTATAGCTATTAGCCTATTTGACTAGTTGCTTGAATTGAATGGATTTAACCGCAAACTCAATATCTCAACTGTCAAGTTGAGTCTAATGTTTGTGATGGAAAGTTTAGGAATAAAAAAAGCTCTATGGGACCATTAAACGAATATTACTGTACACATTTGAATAATGAGCTTAATATATGAATAGTTGGTTCATGCTCATAAAATCTGTACTGAGGGGGTCCATGAAATTTAATTTAGTAAAAAGGGTTCCTGGCTCCAAACCACTGATCAACATCATCTTCTTCACACACCAACAGCTACAAATAACTTCACAATTTCATGTACTGTGTAGGCATAATTAAGCAATATTGCATGAGCAAGAGTGCTGTTGTAGTGAATATCATCACAGCTATAATTCAGCTGTAGGCACGAGTGCATCAAGTAATTATAGCCTGCTGATATTCAGTACAACAGCATGATTGCCAGTGTGATATTGCTTTTATACAACAGTACAAGAAATTAATATCGAGTAACTGACATTTCAGACAGAATATGGCCAAATATTTTGTTTGGTTTTTTTGCTCCGACAATGAAAATAGTTCCCAAAGATGCTACATGGATAAAGCGCACAGACTGACTGACAGCCTGTAGTAACTGTAGTAACAGTTTCAATGTAACAAACTATTGCTAGAATTGGTATTTTATGTAGCAAACACAGACAAGCGGCGTGATACAAACAGTGAAATTTACCAGTGTTGTTATACTAAATATCAGCAATCTTGGAATGCTGGTTGTTCAGTCAAATCAGTGGACCGGAAATAACTGTTGTATAAATAAAGTTATTATATCTTGTTGGTGCAACCATTTCAACATATTGTAGCAAGTTAAAAAACATGCTTTCACTCCTCGGTGTTGCTTGAACAGGAAGAATTATTTTATTTAATTTTTTTATTTGCACATACCCATTTAAGGAAAACATAAGTCACTCTCCATGCTGTTCAACAACTGTAAAAGATATATACTTTCCTGTGTGGTTGCAGCCCATGCCATATACTCTGCTTCACATGTATATGTAGATACATGTAGATAAAGCAACTGTGGACTTAAGTTAACTTTAGCAAGCGGAATTTTCCCCCATTTATCCATTATACATTTCTTCAGCCGTGCAACTGTACGGGGCCTTTGTTGCCTTATTTCGCACTTCATAATGCACCACACATTCTCTATTGGAGACAGGTCAGGACTGTAGGCAGGCCATGCTAGCACCCGCACTCTCTGCTTACCCAACCATCCAGGCAGAATGTGGTTTGGCGTTGTCCTGCTCTGGATGGCAGCATATGTTGCTCCAAAATGTGTACATATCTTTCTGCATTAATGGTGCCCTCACAGATGTGCAGGTTACCCATGCCATGGGCACTGAAACACGCCCATACCATGACAGACGCTGGCTTTTGGACCTGACGCTGATAACAGCTTGGATGGTCCTTTTCCTCCTCTTTTGTATAAAAATTATTTGAAATGTTGACTCATCGGCCCACAAAACACGATTCCAATGTGCTACTGTCCATCTCAGATGAGACCGAGCCCAGAGAAGTCGGCGGTGCTTCTGGACAGTGTTGATGTATGGCTTCTGCTTTGCATAGTAAAGCCTTAACTTGCACCTGGATGCAGCAGCGAATGGTGTTGACTGACAAAGGTTTACTAAAGTATTCCCGAGCCCATGTCAGGAAATCCATTACAGACTCATGAGGATTTTTAAGACAGTGACGTCTGAGTGAGATCACGTGCATTCAGAAGTGGTTTTCGGCCTTGCCCTTTACGCACTGAGATTTGACCGGATTCCTTGAATCTTTTCATTATATTGTTCACCGTAGAAAGTGAAATGCCCAAAATCCTACCGATTTGTCTTTGGGGAATGTTGTTCTCAAAGTGTTGGATTATTCGCTGTCGCTGGGCGAGCCTCGACCCAGCCTTGCTCTTGAAGGACTAGGCCTCTTGAAGGGAGGCTCCTTTTATACTATGATTAGATGATTACCTCACCTGTTTCACATCACCTTCTAATTTCAACTTGTCACATCGCTATTAGTCCTAAATTTCCCCTGTTCCAACTTTTTTGGAATGTGTTGCTTGCATCAATTTCAAAATAAAGGTTTATCTTCAAAAAACTATGCAGTTGATTAGGTAAACTATCAAATACCTTGCCTTTATACGTTTTTTTGTTTAAATACAAGTCAAAGTACATTTACAAATCACTCCTCTTTGTTTTTATTAGTATTTTCCATAAAGTCCCAACTTTTTCAGAATTGGGGTTCTCACAAGTTTAAGTTTTCCATCAATTTTCTTGTAACAAAGTTCATGGCTGGTTGTACCCTTTAAGTACCTCATCACCTGTTTGGCTGTAGACCAGTGTTGTTCTTTTGGTTCAGACAGGTATTGAGATTAACCCAACTTATATCAGGTCTAGTACACGTCATCAGATAGATCAAGCTATCTACTGCTTCATGATACCTTTTAGCATCAACAGGATCATCATCACTGCTGTAATCTAGCTTCTGTTCACATGGTGTTGACCTGGGTTTGCAGTCTGACATATTGAATTTCTCTAGTATCTTGGCAATGTACCTTTTTTCATTTTTACAACTCTTTCATTTTGATGAAAATCACTGCCTAGGATATGTTTCAGTTTCCCCAGATCCTTCATTTTGAACCTTGTCATCAACATTGTTTTCACATCATTCAGTAAATCATCGTTACTGGCAGCAATAATCAGATCATCAACCCAGATTATTAGTATCACTCACTCTCTCTTTTCCAGTTTGCTTGGTGTACACACAATGATCAGCTGAATTCTGCAAAAAATCATTTTCACTAAGATAGTCATGTAATATTTTGTTCTCGTTGACTGTTTTAAACCATACAATGATTTGTTCAGTTTACAGACTAGTTTTTTAATCTATGTCTGATTTCACCTCAAATCTTTCTGGTTGTTCTATGTAAATCTCACAGTCAATCTATTTTCACATCCATATTGTGAAGGTCAAGGTCACATTGTGCTGCAATTTGCATCAAGACATGAATTTTGCTGTTGGAGAGAAAATCTCTTTGTAGTCTACTCCCATCAGTTGGCTATAACCTTTAGCAACATATCTGGCCTTGTACAGTATGCTTCAGACTGATTTGCATTGTTTTTGATAGAATAGACCCATCTACCCCCACTGCATGCTTACCCTCTGGTAGCATCTTTAAAGTACTCTAAATGTGTCATTTTCTCTAAGGGAATCCATTTCCTCTTTCATAGCATTAGCCCAAAATCTGAAATATTTGAACTCATAGCTTCCTTGAAGGTTTATGGTATGTTACACACTCTGTAACAGTAGTCAACATTGGTTAGAATCTGGTCATCACACTCAACATCAGATACATAGTCAGTCAAATACTGAAGAGTTCTATTCCTTTTAGGATAACGTGAATTATGGTTGTTTCCCTCTTTCTGAGCACTACCTTCACTATCAGAAGTTTCAATCTTAGACTCTTGAGTCATCTTTGGACTCTGATCAGCAGTGTCTGTTTTTGGCATGGAGGGTACACATCCCTTCCCATGAAAATCATCATTGGCATTGAAAGGTCAGTCTGTGTCTGGTGCTGTTTTTGTCATACGCTACAAAATGTCTGGGTTACGTATTTAACCCTGTTCCCTGAGAAGGGAACGAGACATTGCGTCATGCTTGATGCTTTGGGAACGCCCTTGGTGGAAACAGTGTCTGAATACGTGTGAAATCACGCCAATCAGATTGGCCTGCCTCAGTCAAGTGATGAAGTAGAAAAACATCACGAAAACTATATAAGGCACCCACAAACTATATCATTCAGCTTCTATATGTTTGAAGGAAGAGACAATTTGCAGGCATGACAAAGCATGGCCAATGAGATGCAATGTCTCGTTCCCTTCTCAGGGAACAGGTTTACATACGTAACCCAGATGTTCCGTTTCCAAGGGAACTCTACGCTGTGTCACATTTATGCTTTGGGAACGAGAATACCCACTATGCCATACTGAACCATGTCTGTCAAAAATGTCTGTGAAGTACTGTATATACGCACAAAAACACTTCTTGAACAAACATAGAATGTCTCGTCTTACAGCATACCCTCAGGTAATGCCTTAGAGGAAGCCACACCTTCGAGTATAACCACCTAAGTCTGCTTGAATGTGCCCCTGTAGAATGCCAGCACCTCAGTTACTGGTTCTACTGTACTGGCAATCTTTATACCACAAAAGAATAGACACGTATTTGAGCATACACTTCCTTGTAGATAAAGCTCTAGTATTTAAAACCAGCCAGCCAAGAGTATGGCGGGAGTATGGTGGGACACAACCTCAGAAACCCTTATTGCTCATAGTTTCTCCTTTTTTTTTCACATCAATCACATCTAGTACACAGACATGGGCTTCCTGAAAACAAAGAAGCTGAATGACGTAGTTTGTGGGTGCTTTATAGTATAGATGCGTTTCTACTTCGTCACCTGACTGAGACAGGCCAATCTGATTGGTGTGATTTCACATGTATTCAGCCACCATTTCTGACACACGTTCCAAAAGCATCAAGCGTAACGCAACGTAGAGTTTCCTTGGAAAGGGAAATCAAGCTTTTTCTTCTCATGTTTGTATGCATAGCACACTGAACCAAATACCCAAATTTTATAAATGTTAGGTTTTCTCCCTGTCAGCATGTAGTATGGGGTTTGCTGTATTTGACATTTGTAGCACCTGTTGCAAATTACTGCAGCAGTCATTACAGCATATGTTCACAACATCTTGGGTAAACTGCTCTCTAAGAGCATACATCTTGCCATTTCAAACAAGGTTTGCCAGTTTCTCTCAGCAGTCCCATGTTGATGGGGTGAATACGGTGCTGAGGTGTGAGCAGTGACTGAAACTCTTTTGCCATGAATTTTGTACCGTTATCTCACCTAACACACTTTATGGATACAAAAGGGCAATATCGGAAATGAACTTTTCAGTAGCTTTCTCAGTGTCAGTCTGAGCTTTCATAAAGTACAGAAACACAGCACCTGAATAATCATCTGTAAATGCCAGTGTATACCTGAAACCATCTTTAGCCTCCAGGTCAATAGGACCAGCGAAATCAGTATGCAGTAGTTTCAGTGCTGCCTTAGCTTGTGTATCAGGTTCTCTTTTTCTACTCTGGACAAATCCCTTGTGTGCAGACTTCACATTTTAGGTTAGACTTATCAATCTTACTCTTGATTTTCATTCCCTCTACTACATTCTGCAATTTGGAAACATCATCATAATTGCAGTGACCAAGGATTTCGTGCCATGTTTGAATATCATACAAACCATTCTTGTGAATGAGTTCATCATGTCCTTGTCTAAAGTTGATTGGGGCTCCATTCGCTGTTGCTGCTTTAACGGAGAAAATGTCCTGTGGATACGAAGGGATGTACAGCACTTTCTTAAGCGTCACCTTCACCTGATGTCCCTCGCTGTCAATCAGGTACAGTTCTGCATCACCTCTTCTCAGCACTACTCCACTTGCTCTGGTCCCATATGCCAACTCGATGTAATGTTTCTCCGGCTGGAACTTATCGTAAAACTTCTTGAACTTTCCAATGTCCTTAATAATGTGTAACCTGGCCTGGGCATTGGGGGCTGTAGCCCCGAAGATTTTTTCTTTAGCCCCGAATAATTCTTCACTGGAGCGGTTTGTCAATACGTAACTGAATGTCAGTAAAAGGAGACAGCCTGTAATTTTATATGTTCAGTGAACGGAGGCGAGACCAATCAGACAGGGTTTACAGGAAAATACGAGGAAATACTCGTGTCTTATTGGCTGACAGCTCTCAATTCTGCCAAATGCTATAGCTCACGGTCAGTGTGAGGAAAAATGGATAAAATGGTTATATGCCGATTTTATTTTATTTTTATTAACCAGTAAAGGGGTTGAAACTGAAACAGTAACATCCTCTCGTGCTGAACATGAAAACAAGGTGTGTAAATGTCTATATTAGTTTGTGTATATGTTTAACTTATGTGAATATGATATGAGCAGAGCATAAGACAGATAACGCACTCTGCATGGCTCTGTAGCAGCTAAACTAAGCTACAATGATAGCTTAGTTGTGCCTCCCCTTGCCTAGCGACACCAAACTAGCCTATAGTTTCGTGTTAGATAGCCAAAATGTTTTAGATTTTATCAGTCTGGTAGTCCTGCAAACAGTGATAACACCCGAGGCAAGTTTTATGATAAATCCAACTTTTTGTCCAATTGTCAATTAACCCTTACAAGCAAGGAAAAAAATGGATGCAAACAGTCTATCTAGAAGTACGTTTTAAAAAGGTGTTTTTTTTGTTTTTATTTTTAATGGAGAAGAATCTGGGCTCAGCCCGGATGATTAACAGTTCAGCTAACGCCCCTGGTCATGTGTAACATGAAAAGAAAGATAAAAAATAAATAACATAACATAAGATTAAGATAATAAGAAATTAGTGAATGTCTCCCTGCCTGACCAGGGAAAGTCGCCTCATCGTGCGAGTACCAAATTGAGTTCTCTTTAGCGAACTTATTATGCTTGGACGGTCAAATAAATACACAGACATCATGTCAAAATGCAGGTCTGGCCGAGTATTCATGTAAACACAGTTGGTTATGTCTTCAGTGAAGATAAACAGTTGGGGGAAAAAATCAGAGGTGTGTGAATACAGTATATTGGATCTGTGCATTAGGTCTTAAAGTGACAGCAGTCTAATAAACCTGCTGCTGTCTCTGTCATTAACGTTAATCAAATAACAAAACACAAAGAGTAAAAAAAAAAAAGGCCAAAATCACTCACTCACTCATTGGACTGAATAACTTCAGTGAATTTAATAAGAATCACTGTATATGTCATAGAGTGAAGTCTATTATATCTGACATTTAATTGTTTTATTCAATTTCCTACTTCCTACTTCCCTGAATAGGCCTACCTGAGAAAACGTATCGTTATTGTGAAATAAGATTGTAGTCATATAGCCCACCCCTAAACATTAGCATCTGGTGATTCCAGTCTTGATTTTCACGTAAAATTTCTTAATGTAGTAAATATCATAAACCCTGCTGATAGGGATTTTTTTATTTTTTATTTTAGGAATTAAAATGAAAAAAAGTTACAAGAACAGAGCTGTGTTCAGAAATGAGTTTGTTGTCATTCATAGACAGATTAAAAGCAGTAATAAAGCATGAAGCTTGTTGTTATGACATGCTGCTAAATGTAACTCTACTCTGTACTCTCTCTCTCTCAGCCTATATAACTGTGGGGGAGATGCATTAAATCATTGAAATGTCAACTCAAACTGGAGGACACAATATAGTGTGATACAATAACAAAACAGGTTCATTTGTATTTTCATACACTTGTAATATATTAAAAGTTCTACATATACCTCTATATCCCTTTTTTCGTCGAAACAATTTTTTGATAGGAAACTAGTTGAGGTGCTGATGAAATGAATTAAAAATATTAAATATTAAATTAAATGGCAAGATGTAATAGTGGTATTTTTTGTTACATTTATGTTGCCATTGGTTTGCAACAGTTAAGATATTATTTTAACCTTTGCAATTGCAATTTCAAATCTTTTTTCAATTTAATTACTTTCTGGACTCAGCCAGACTCGACTTGGACTCGGCCATTAAGGATTCGGACTTGAGTCCAACTCTGCCCCTTTTGGACTCGAACTTGGACTCGGACTCGATTGGTTAAGGACTTGGTCTCGACTCGAACTCGGCAAAGGTGGACTCGGACCCAACACTAGTAACTACACCACTGTCCCTTGCGATATTGGTTCAGACATACCTGGGCTTTATGTCCCTTTCACTGCAGTTGTAGCGATCAGCGACTTGTTCTTTCCCTCTCCAGTCTGTGGCTGAGGTACTCACATTATTCACGTTGTCATCATTTGATAGTATGGAACATTTCATCCATTTCAGCGTATGGTAACTGGCAAATTATTCATATTAAACGGAGGCAACAAAACATGCTCTCACTAATAGGTGTTGCTTGAACATAACAGGGCATGAGACATATGAGGGCACACCTATTACAACTGTTAAACGATCTTTTGGAATTCTAAATGTTAAGTATCAAAGTGAGGTCACAAGAGATAAAGTGAAAGTGAGGGGGACAAATTAAATTAAAACTGATGTCTTTGGTATGCTGTAGGGGTATTTTGCTACCATGGTTTGGATCAATTGCAAATCATTATAAGGTTATTCTGACTGAATAACCTGAATTACTCTATCCTATAATGAAACATTTCTATCATGAGAGGAGTCCTCTGTTTCAGGATGCCAGTGCCCCCATCCACAGGGTACAAGGGCTAATTGAACTGTTTAAGGAGTATGAAAATGGCTTAAATCATATGCCATGGCATTCACCAGATTTTCGCTCAACTGATATATAAAATATAAAATTGAATGTGATATAGTACTGTATATGATATGCAGTACTAATACACAATTCAATTGAAAACACACAGGGATTCACCTCCTACAGCCTCTGAAGCATTTTGTTTGCTTCTGATCATATGAAGCACTTTTATTTAACAATATCATATTTCTCTAGATACTTTGTGTATAATATGTATTTTTATATATAATTATAATTATATAAAGAAACACACACACATGCCACTTCATTAAGAAAACTTGTTCACTTGCCACTTTATTAGGAACACCTGCCTGCTCATTTGTGCAATTATCCAATCTGCCAACCATTTGGCACTATCAAAATGCATAAAATCATGTAAATGCAAGTCAAGCACTTCAGGTGATGTTCATATCAAACACGGGAATGGGAGAAAATGTGCTCTCAGTGACTTTGACCATGGCATGGTCGTTGGTGCCAGACAAATATTTAAGAAACTACTGATATCCTGGGATCTTCACACACAACAGTCTCTAGAGTTTACACAGCAGTTTTGTGTTAGGAAACGCCTTGTTGATGAGAGAGGTCAGAGGAGAATGGCCAGATTGATTTGAGCTGCTAGGAAGGTTATGGTAACTCTTTACCACCATGGTGAGTAGGAAAGCATCTCAGAATGCACATGTTGAACCTGGAGGTGTATGGCTGGAAACAACAGCAGAAGACCACATCAGGTTTCACTCCTGTCAGCCAAGAACAGGAATCTGAGGCCACAGTGGGCACAGGCTCAACGAAAATGGACTGGAACATCACATGGTCTGATGAATCTGAATGTCTGCTGTGACATCCAGATATTTTGGTCAGAAACAGCAAAAATCCATGGACCCAACCTGCCTTGTGTCAACTGTTTAGGCTGGTGGTGGTGGTATAATGGTGCGAGCAGCACCTTATGGCCACAATTTACCCATCTTTTAATGGCTACTTCCAGCATGATAATGTACCATGTCACAAAGCACAAGTCATATCAAACTGGTTTGATGAGTTCAGAGTACTCAGTGTCCTCCACCAGTCATCAGATTTGAATCCAACAGAGCACCTTATGAATGTGGTAGGATGGGACATTTGCAGCATGAATGTGCAACTGACAAATCTTATGTGGAAAAAATTATGTAATGCATTCATGTGAACATGGACCCACCCAGAACACCTTGTATTCTGAGAGCAAGGGGGGAGGGGTCTCTTGGCACAGCACAACCAGATGCTGTTAAGCATATGATGAAGTTAGACAAGCTTTTTTTTTTCTCTTTAGGTTTATTCCAGTGTCACTGCTGGGTTAATCAATGTTGTTTTAATATGACCTTATGACACCTAGAGTGCTCATTAATAAATTTCATTTTGAGGAGATCACGAGTTTAGCCTGGGTCACAACAAAGTGGCGATGCAATTAGAACTTATTTGGCATTTGCAAATTGAATCCTCTTATATTGTTTTCACCACTGGAGTAATTTATCATGTGTGACGGTTTCACAGACCACTGATATCTGCCATTTTCTGCTTCATAAGTTCAAATGTCCAACCCAATAGTGGTCACTAGAAACTGTAGGCTAACTGCTAAAACATCTTTAGATACTGGTGTTTAGCCTGTTATATTTAGAAAATCCACTGGTCCATTAGATGAAGAGGTCCATTAGATGTTTAGATAGCTCTTACTTCCTTTTCTACTGGCAATGCCATATGTATTGGAATGAACTAAATACAAAAGTAAGCTCTAATATACTCACAATTCCAATTCATAAAGATTGGATTCTGTATTTTAAGACAAATAATAAGTTCCTACAACCCCAATTCCAAAAAAGTTGATTTGCAAATTTCATAAACCCATATTCTATTCACAATAGAACATAGAAAACATATCAAATGTTTAAACTGAGGAAATGTACCATTTTAAGGAAAAAAATAAGGTAATTTTGAATTTGATGGCAGCAATGCATCTCAAAAAAGTAGGAACAGGGCCATGCGTATGTGGTTTAGGATTGTCTTGCTGAAATATGCAAGGCCTTCCCTGAAAAAGACGTCGTCTGGATGGAAGCATATCTTGCTCTAAAACCTGTATATACCTTTCAGCATTGGTGGTGCCTTTCCTGAGGTACAAGCTGCCCATTCCATAGGCACTAATGCTCCCCCATACCGTCAGAGATGCAGGCTTTTGAACTGAGCGATGATAACAAGCCAGATGGTCCCTCTCCTCTTTAGTTCTCTTTAGTCCAGAGGACGCGGCATCCATGGTTTCCAAAAAGAATTTCAATTTTCGATTCGTTTGACCACAGAACAGTTTTCCACTTTGCCTCAATCTATTTTAAATGAGCTTTGGCTCAGAGAAGACGGTGGCATTTCTGGATCATGTTCACATATGGCTTCTTCTTTGCATGATAGAGCTTTAACCGGCATTTGTGGATGGCACGGCAAACTGTGTTCACAGACAGTGATTTCTGGAGGTGTTTCTGAGCCCATGCAGTGATTTCCATTACAGAATCATGCCTGTTTTTAATGCAGTGCCACCTGAGGGCCCGTGGATCACGGGCATGCTATATTGATCTTGTCCCTTGCGCACAGAGGTTTCTCCAGATTCTCGGAATCATTTGATGATATTATGTACTGTACAGTGGGGGAAAAAGTATTTGATCCCCTGCTGATTTTGTACATTTGCCCACTGACAAAGAAATGATCAGTCTATAATTTTAATGGTAGGTGTATTTTAACAGTGAGAGACAGAATAACAACAAAAAAAATCCAGAAAAAGACATTTCAAAAAAGTTATAAATTGATTTGCATTTTAATGAGGGAAATAAGTATTTGACCCCCTATCAATCAGCAAGATTTCTGGCTTCCAGCTGTCTTTTACACAGGTAATGAGCTGAGATTAGGATCGCTCTCTTAAAGGGAGTGCTCCTAATCTCAGTTTGTTACCTGTAAAAAGACACCTGTCCACAGAAGCAATCAATCAATCAGATTCCAAACTGTCCACCATGGCCAAGATCAAAGAGCTGTCCAAGGATGTCAGGGACAAGATTGTAGACCTACACAAGGCTGGAATGGGCTACAAGACCATCGCCAAGCAGCTTGGTGAGAAGATGACAACAGTTGGTGCGATTATTTGCAAATGGAAGAAACTGTCAGTCTCCCTTGGTCTGGGGCTCCATGCAAGATCTCACCTCGTGGAGTTTCAATGATCATGAGAATGGTGAGGAATCAGCCCAGAACTACACGGGAGGATCTTGTTAATGATCTCAAGGCAGCTGGGACCATAGTCACCAAGAAAACAATTGGTAACACACTACGCCGTGAAGGACTGAAATCCTGCAGCGCCCACAAGGTCCCCCTGCTCAAGAAAGCACATGTACAGGCCCGTCTGAAGTTTGCCTGAATGATTCAGAGGAGAACTGGGTGAAAGTGTTGCGGTCAGGTGTGGTCAGATCTCTTTGGCATCAATTCAACTCGCCGTGTTTGGAGGAGGAGGAATGCTGCCTATGACCCCAAGTCATAACACCATCCCCACCATCTAACATGGAGGTGGGAACATTATGCTTTGAGGGTGTTTTTCTGCTAAAGGGACAGGACAACTGCACCGCATCAAAGGGACGATGGATGGGGCCATGTACCGTCAAATCTTGGGTGAGAACCTCCTTCCCTCAGTCAGGGCATTGAAAATGACCTTAATGACTTGGAGAGGATCTGCAAAGAGGAGTGGTACAAAATCCCTCCTGAGATGTGTGCAAACCTGGTGGCCAACTATAAGAAACATCTGACCTCTGTGATTGCCAACAAGGGTTTTGCCACCAAGTACTAAGTCGAAGGGGTCAAATACTTATTTCCTTCATTAAAATGCAAATCAATTTATAACTTTTTTGAAATGCATTTTTCTGGATTTTTTTGTTGTTATTCTGTCTCTCACTGTTAAAATACACCTACCATTAAAATTATAGACTGATCATTTCTTTGTCAGTGGGCAAACGTACAAAATCAGCAGGGGATCAAATACTTTTCCCCCCCACTACAGATGATGAGATATTCAAAGTCTTTGCAATTTTACGTTGAGGAACATTATTCTGAAATTGTTCCACAATTTGTAGACGCAGTTTTTCGCAGAGTGGTGAACCTCTGCCAATCTTTACTTCTGAGAGACTCATGTTACTGACCTGTTGCCAATTAACCTATTAGTTGCAAAATGTTCCTCCAGCTGTTTCTTTTTTAGTAACACTTACTTTTCCAGCCTTTGGTTGCGCCATCCCACCTTTTTTGAGACGTGTTGCAGCCATCAAGTTCAAAATTACCTTATTTTTTTCTTAAAATGGTACATTTCCTCAGTTTAAATGCATATTGAATGCAACTTGTAAGACTGAATGTGTACAACAAATCACTAAAATCCCTGAAAATGTACAAGGTGAATTATTTATTACATACTTTATAGCTGTATTTGAATCTTGAAAAACAGTTGATTGAAATAATCACTCAGCTTTTTAAAATGTAAAATGTCAAACTAAGACAATAAGTCCTACAGAGATATAGATTATATAGAATAACAAATGAGCAAACAACCCATTCATGAGAAGATAATTCAGACCATGTGTTTGTTTAAATAAAAGTAAAAAAGTTTGAAGTCAGGTTGAAGTCTGGAGCTTATTAGCTATTGATCTGTGTTAAATTTACTTTCTGTGGCCCTGGGGTGTGTATAAACTCACTATATTCAGAGAATTCTGCACTCCCTCCCCCCCAAATCATCTTTGTTTCTTCACCTGGTTGCATATAAATTTACTTCCATGGCATTTGCTAGCTTTTTGTGGATTTGTTTCCATGGTATCAGAGCTTAGTGTGAAATTGTCTTAATGACGTTCCACAGCTTCATGCACTTGCCTGTTCTCAACAGTTCTTTGATAGTGTGGTGGGCATTTGTTTCCATGATGTTTAGACACACCGCTTTAGTGTTTTACATGTTAAGAATAGCACTGAAATGTTAACGGTCAGGCCCTTTTCAGTTTTTTAAAAACTCTGTTTGATGACTGCTGACTTGTGTTATGTGTTGACATTTAGACTATGGGTATATATGATAGTATATATGATATACTAATATCATACTATTTTGTACACTCCTCTTTATGTCCTATACTATTGAGCTTTAGCTACAGTTTAGAAAGATTTGCCACCTAGACACACACATGAAGAAATTTTAAGTTAATGAATGTAAAATATACAGTGGTGCTTGAAAGTTTGTGAACCCTTTAGAATTTACTACATTTCTGCATAAATATGACCTAAAACATCATCCGATTTTCACACAAGTCCTAAAAGTAGACAGTGAGAACCCAGTTAAACAAATGAAACAAAAATATTAGACTTGGTTTTTTATTTATTGAGTTTTTTTTTTTTTCTTTTTTCAAAATTACATATCTGTGAGTGGCAAAAGTATGTGAACCTTTGCTTTCAGTATCTGGTGTGACCCCCTAAACGTTTCTGGTAACTATTGATCAGTCCTGCACATCGGCTTGGAAGAATTTTAGCTCATTCCTCAGTACAGAACAGCTTCAACTCTGGAATGTTGGTGAGTTTCCTCACATTAACTGCTTGCTTCAGGTCCTTCCACACATTTCTATTGGATTAAGGTCAGAACATTGACTTGGCCATTCCAAAACATTAACTTTATTCTTCTTTAACCACTCTTTGGTAGAACAACATGTGTGCTTATGGTTGTTGTCTTGCTGCATGAACCACTTTTGCTTGAGATTCAGTTCACGGACAGACGTCCTGACATTTTCCTTTAGAATTCGCTAGTATACTTTAGAATTCATTGTTCCATCAATGATGGCAAGCCATCCTGGCTTGTGCACATGATCTTTAGCAAATGCAGACAGATAGCAATGTTTTTTTGGAGAGCTTTCTTTTTGCAACCCTGCCATGCACACCATTGTTGTTCAGTGTTTTTCTGATGGTGGACTCATGAACATTAACATTAGCCAATGTGAGAGTGGCCTTTATTTGCTTAGAAGTTACCCCGGGTTCCTTTGTAACTTCACAGACTTTTACTATTACTATGTCTTGCTCTTGGAGTGATCTTTTTTGGTTCAACCACTCCTGGGGAACAGTGATCTTGAATTTCCTCCATTTGTACACACTCTGTCTGATTGTGGATTGGTGAAGTCCAAATTCTTTAGAGATGTAACCTTTTTCAGCCTGATGAGCATCAACAACTCTTTTCCTGAGGTCCTCAGAAATCTCCTTTGATGATACACTTCCACAAACATGTGTTGTGAAGCTCAGACTCTGATAGATCCCTGTTCCTTAAATAAAACAGGGTGCTCACTCACACCTGATTGTCACCTAATTTATTGAAATCACGTGACTCTAATTTCACCTTCAAATTAACTGCTAATCCTAGAGGTTCACATACATTTGCCCTCACAGATATGTAATATTGGATCTTTTCCCACAATAAATATATGACCAAGTAGCCTATTTTTGTCTCAGTTGTTTATTTGGGACCTCTTTGTCTACTTTTAGTACTTGTGTAAAAATCTGATGATGTTTTAGGTGATATTTATGCAGAAATGTTGAAAATTCTAAAGGGTTCACAAACTTTCAAGCACCACTATATATTATACCAACTTTCTGTCTTAGGAGAATATTATGTATAAATAATATAATTCCCAATCAAGGGCAATGTTTTTGTTCCAAGCACTGATCCTGGCAAAGTAAAATACTATTTTTTAAGCAAGCAAATGTTGTGAAAGAGAAAACCTTTTCATTTTCTGCAATACTTATGGATTCAGTTTTTTCTTTTCTTTTTTTTTTTTTTTTTTTAAAGGATCATAATGAAAAACCTTGCAAGGCATATTTGATATTCAAAGTGAACACTAGGTTTGGCCTTGGTATCTTGTGGGTACTACTGAAAGTGAAATAACTAAAAGTTTAATAGAAACTGTGTGCCATGAAATACATAAATTGTAATGTATAGGTCAGTCAGCAGTTCACAGCTAAATGGGATTCTGAGCTTCCTGTCACCACTTAATTCTGAGTTTGAAAAGTGCTCCTGCTAACTCCTCCTGCAAGAGGACTTTAAAGGTCCACTATTTGCATTGCTCTGGTGTAGTAGTTTCAGCATTCCCACAATCTCCAGTGCTCTTATGATGTATTATTAAAAGTATTTATTTCAGGTTCTGGTTATTAGCCTTGTTGTGAAGTTACCTGTTAAATGGGATCACATACAGGCTATTGGTGCACAGCAAGAACTGCTCTGCTCTGAATCATAGAAAAGGACCAAAGTTATCTATAATCTAGTATATTAGCTAAGTCTGTTTAGTGACAAGCATTCAACATAAATCCTAAATGGCTTCCTATAGTATTCAATTCAATTCAATTTCATTTTTAACAACAGACATTGTTACAAAGCAGATTTACAGAAATCTAGAAGTAGATTTATATTTTGATCCCAATGAGTAAACCAGATGCAAAAGTGACAAGGATAAACTCCCTGAGATGTAATGAGGGAGAATCCTTGAGAGGATTCGAAAGGGAACCCATTCTCTTCTGGGTGACACTGGATAGTGGGATTATAAATCATTACTCTTTCACAGCTGTATACTATAAAGTCAAAGAGTACTAAGTGTGTTGACAGGATATTCAATGTGAGTATCATATGATAGTCTTTATGATTACAGCAGCAGTTCTTAAGTAGAAGTCTACAGTATCCAGTTGAGATAATCCACTGGGTGAGTTTTGTGCGCAAACTGTTTTTGCGACGTGAAAATCCTTAGGATAGAATAGCCATGTGGAACTATCCACAGAAGCAGTAAGTGAGTCAAAAGTACATAGGCTGTGGAAGCCAGTTTTCATACTAAATGTAGTGCACTTGTGTAGGCAGTAGGGAGCTATTTGAAATCCAGTTTATGGGTTAGTTAATTTAGCTGGTGTTAAAAATAACTTTGCACCCCGCAATCTACTTATAAAAATGACTCACTCATAAAATTGAAAAATGTGTGACATGACATCTTTTCTGATGGTTTGCATAAAGTTTCTATCAATCTAATGACTCAAAAAGAGGCACTTGGCACAAACACTCAGGCCAGCAGTGTCACTGTGTGCCCTCGCGTCCTCATCTGCCTGTTTGATGACAGGGGAGACGGCAGGGTCACGGAGAGGTCACATCCCCGAGCAGCATAGGCTTAAAAATGGTGTTTTAGTAATGACATAAACTAATCTCATAAGCCTAACGGGCATTACAAGTACTTATAATATGAAATGCTTCAAATAAAGAAACTAGATATCTAACATTAACTAGCTACCTTAACACTATGGCAATGCTATGATAACACTAATATAAGCTGCAACTATATAAATGAAATTCATAAATGCATAAATAAATTAATGTTATAAATTAAAAAGTGTAAGAAGTGTTAGAGTAGCACATTATCTTCACACATGGTCCATAATGAGCTGCTAAACAGAGCAATCTGTATTTATACTCAGCACTCAGAACTGTTGTATTCTTGGCTTTGAGCCAAGGTGTGCAACAGCTTCTTCTATGTTTTGAGGGTGTCAACAGTCAAAAGATTGCTGCTAAATGTTATGTTATATAGGGACAAAATTGCACAAACTGGGGGGTAGTGACAACTGCCAAATTAGGCCAAGTAGGCCTTCCCTAAACTGTTGCCAATAAGTTGGAAGCACAGAATTGTATAGAATGTCTTTGTATGCTGTAGCATTACTATTTCCCTTCACTGGAAGTAAGGGGCCCAAACCGGTTACAGCATGACAATACCCCTGTGCACAAAGTAAGCTCCATGAAGACATGGTTTGCAAAGGTTGGAGTGGAAGAACTCAAGTGTCCTGCACAGAGTTTCAACTGACCTCAACCCCACTGAACACCTTTGGGATGAATTGGAATACTGACTACACCCCAGGTCTTCTTGACTGCCATTAGAGCTTGACCTCACTAATGCTCTTGTGGCTGAAGCCACGCACCAAAATCCAGTGAAAAGCCTTTCCAGAAGAGTGGAATTTATTATAACAGCAAAGGGTGGGACTAAATCTGGAATGGGATCAAAAAGCACATATGAGTGTTATGGTCATGTGTCCATGTACAGTAGTGAGTGTTTAATAAAATTATAATTCATAATTCTACAGCAATAATCTTTTGTATAAATTGGTTTACAATCTTGGTTTGTTTTCTGACTACATTGGTTTGCTTTGTCCAAAAACACATTCATTACTCCAGAATTCTGAATATATTTTCTTTTTGTTTTCTTTTGCATCCTCTTTTCACATAATGCATTTCCTCATGCTATCTCACAAACTGCTACTTTGTAAATATCACACCATTCTCATTCATTTTTTTCTCTGGGAGCAGTTCCTGTTCCAGTTTTCGGTTTTGGTGTGTGATTTGAATAAATATTTTAAAGTGTTTAGGTTGATTCAGGAATCATGCAACAGCTGACATTTTACATGAGGCCTACTATGATTTAGGTTGAGGTGATATGACTTTAAAAGTGTCCCAGTAACAATACGTTTTATTATTATATGCCACTGTCCTCATAAAATATAAAATATGATCTCACTGCAGCGATTGTAGCAGAGGAATGGTTAGAGTTTGTGCTTACTTAGGCTGTTTCTCATGACATGTATGTGTGTACTTGTGTACTGTATGTACACTGGGAGAGGTTGTTAATATCTGTTTACCTGTTGTTGAAATCTGTTGCATAAGAGATGGCTAACATTTATCAAGTCTGGTAACAAACTTGAACTAAGTAACTTTGATGAAGTCCAAAAAGACATCACACTTTCCAGAAATGAGGTCTAAGAAACACCATGGAATACTGCTACTATTTTCATTTGAAATTGACATAGAGGCTCTGAATTATCAGATTCTCTTCATTTTTATTGGAGAGGGCATTCAGAGTATTTGAATATGCAATTCAATAACATTTATGAGTCAAAGATATAACTGAATACAAACAAAAAATTATAGTAAGTTAATAATAAAGATGCTTTTAACAATTTCTTTAAAGTCTTACACAGTCAATCTAAATGAAAAATAACTTTATATTACTCTTCTTCTTTTTTTTTTTTTTTTAACCTTTTATTGTACCTTTTTGTTATTTTTTATTCTCACTTATCCTATTTTATGCCCTGACTGGTGATGTTAGGTATTGTTGTCAGCATTATGGGACAGCCATATTTTTAAGTTAACAGCTTCTGAGTGTGTGTTGTCTTAGGGTTTTCCATGGCCAGGGTGGTGTGGGCCCAGATGTTTGCGGTAAGTCTCGGTGGGTTGTGTCCATGGTTTGTTATTGCCACAGGGAGAATGAGATATACTGCTCCTTAGTGCAGCATGGTTGATCAGTCAGGAGTTGAATGTGCCCCATTGCTTAACTAACCACTCATGAAGGTGGTGGATGTCCATGATAAGAGACCATTTAGCCAGCCAACAGCAGATTTGAGGGAGTCCAGGCTAATCCCAATGACCAGCCTTCATCCCCTTAGCTCATTTGGGATTTGGGTAACAAAACTGGTTTTCATAGGTCTATTAGCTGTTCCTGAGTGTAAACAATTCACTTTTACCATCTCAAAACATACTGTTTCTCCAGAATAAAAAAAAAAAAAATCACACAAACCAAAACAAATAACACTAAAGAACAGACAATAACACTGAACCGTACTCTCTATACCTATAACTTCTTTGAAAGACTAAAATATATGGAAAATTTCTCTCTGATTTTTTTTAACCTCACTTTCACGTTCTCTCATGCCTGGCCTTTTGATACTTATTTAGGCCCACGCTCAAAAGATGATTTCAAACAGGAAACTAGGGGTAGGGTTGTATATCTGAAATACCTGTGAAAAGAAGTGTTTCCTTGAGTAAAGTGCTACAAGGAAGGCTGAGAGGTGTGACAAGTGTCCTCAGAGAGTTGAAGTGTTTATGAGAGCCAATATAGGAAGCAGGCAGGGTTACACTTCTCAGCAGGCCCTCACACCTACACTCCTGTACCTGTAATTAAACAGAGCAAAGTGTAACTGCTGTGGAAGTAGCAGAGTTGCTCCCAACATACGTCCACCCAATGCAAAAAAAAAAATGTAACACATTAGCAAAACATTAGAAAATGTTTTTCAAAATATTTTAAAAAAATATAAAATAAGTAAAATCTGTGATGATTTCAATCATATAATGAACTTTAATGGAAATAGGCTTAATGGTTTATATTAAGTACTTTCCATCAGATTCCTGTTACTGTCTGTGTGCAGTTTTGCATGTTCTCCCAGTGTCTGTATGGTATTCCAGTTTTCTCCCAGTGTGTGTGTGTGTGTGAGAGAGAGATACTTTGTGATAGACTGGTGTATATATATATATATATATATATATATATATATATATATATATATATATATATATATCACACCAACCAGACATGTTACAGGATACTTTATACTGTACATTATTTTACCATGGACCACTAAACCATTAAAAAAACTATACTGACCATTTTACCTATAAAGGACCATTACGTCCATCAAATATTACCATTAAAAACATCACAAATCACAACCAGAGGTCAATACTATCAGTTTGCTATTAAATAGCACCAGAACCCAATAGGGCTATTTTTCATATAGTGCCCTCCACTAATATTGGCACCCCTGGTAAATATGAGCAAAGAAGGTTGTGAAAAATTGCCTTTATTGTTTAACCTTTTGATCTTTTGTTCAAAAAATTCACAAAATACTCTGCTCTCATAAATATCAAACAGTTGCAAACAAAACACAGGTTTATCCCAAAAATATATATATTTGTTAAATATAGGTGTACAACAATTATTGTCACCCTTTTAGTCAATACTTTGTGCTACCTCCCTTTGCCAAGATAACAGCTCTGAGTCTTCTCCTATAATGCCTGATTAGGTTGGAGAATACAAGGCAAGGGATCTGAGACCATTCCTCCATACAGAATCTCTCCAGATCCTTCAAATTTTGAGGTCCACGCTGGTGGACTCTCCTCTTCAGTTCACCCCACAGGTTTTCTATGGGTTCAAGTCAGGGGACTTGGGTGGCCATGGCAGAACCTTGATTTTGTGGTCAGTAAACCATTTTTGTGTTGATTTTTTGGATCATTGTCCTGCTGGAAGATCCAACCATGGCCAATTTTAAGCTTTTTGGCAGAGGCAGTCGGGTTATCATTTAATATCTGTCGAGATATGATAGAGTCCGTCATGCCATGTATCCTAACAAAATGTCCAGGTCCTCTGGCAGAAAAACAGCCCCAAAACATTAAAGGGCCACCACCATATTTAACCGTGGGCATGAGGTACTTTTTCATATGGCTACCTCTCTGTGTGCACCAAAACCACCTGTTTTTATGTGTGTTTATTGCCAAAAAGCTCTATTTTGGTTTCATCTGACCATAGAACCCGATCCAATTTGCCATTTTCCCATGAAAATCAAAAACTATTTAAGATAACAGCTCTGAGTCTTCTCCTATAATGCCTGATGAGTTTAGAGAATACATGGCAAGGGATTTTAGACCATTCCTCCATACAGAATCTCTCCATGCTGGTGGACTCTCCTCTTCAGTTCACCCCACACGTGTGTCCAATTCCAGGTTGATTCATAATATATCCAGTTGACTGGAACTTCTTAATTATTGCCCTGATGGTGGAAATGGGCATTTTCAATGCTTGTGCTATTTTCTTATAGCCACTTCCCATTTTGTGAAGCTCAACAACCTTTTGCCACACATCACAGCTGTATTCCTTGGTCTTACCCATTGTTATGAATGACTAAGGGAATTTGGCCTATGTGTTACCTCATATTTATATCCCTGTGAAACCAGTCACCCAGGTGTACTAAAAAATGTAAAATATCAATGGGAATATACTTCAAATATATTTTTCTCATATGAATTCCTAGGAGTGCCAATAATTGTTGCACACCTATATTTAACAAAGATTTTTTTTTGGAAAAGAGTGCCAATATTAGTGGAGGGCACTGTAGGTAGATGATTACCATCAGAAAAATTACATAAACCACAAAGAACCACAATGAATAAGACAACTCACTGAACTATCATTACAGACCACCCAAAACACATTCAAATCAATTAAGATCCACTAGAAATCTCTAATGTTTTCTAATAAATGCAGTGGTTTTGAAGGTCCTGAAGACCTTCCCATGTTGTAAACTTAAAGAAACAGCCTTACTTCAGACTGTTACAAAGCAAAGACACTGGAGACCCCTTCAAAAGGAATCTGTTTTAATCCATTTATGGGAGCATCCTGGCCATACAAGCCATTATTACTATAGAAATAATAACCTATTGGAAAAAGCACATTAGCATAAACCTGATTACCAAATTTCCCCCAGTCTTGGAAGCGTAGGCCCCAAGAACTCAACAGCACAGGTCTCGAGTCACATCTTTCTTAAAGACATAGCTTATTATTATTGAACCATGACATCCTTTTTCTACAACTAGGTAAATAAACCTACTAAAAATGTACTATTTAATTAAGATTAGTCAACAAAATGTCTCATCACATATAAACAGCAAACTAGTTAGTTGGCTAAGTAGCTGTTCACTGAACCACTATGTTACCAGTGAGTTTATTAGGAACAGTTTACTTCAAAAGTAATGGAACATAAAAAAGGGGAAACAAACCATAATCTAAAAAAATGGTAAGGCTATATCCACAAGAGATAATCCACATGGCAGTAATTCCCAAAAGAGATAATCCACAAGGCAGTAATTCCAAAAAGCATGAAGCATGAGAACAAAGCAAAACAAAACAAAAGCAAACGCACGAAACTAGGCTACAGACTAGGAACTACAAACTATGAGCTAAGAGCTAATGAGCTATGGTCTAGGAACTATGAACTGGGAGCTATGAGCTATGGTCTAGGAACTATGAACTGGGAGCTATGAGCTATGGTCTAGGAACCATGAACTAAGGGCGAGAGAAAGCGAGAAGATAGCAGGCGTACAGCATGTGCTAGTAAGAACTCTACTCTAATACTCCACCAGGAAGCGTAAACGGGAGGAGGTTTAAATACACAGACAAATCAAACACAAATGATGTTAAACACCGAAAACCTGAAACTCATAATTAAACCATAAACGGAAAACCTATGAATGAACAGGGGCGGAGACATGACATAAACCAGAGAACCAATTAACAAAAAGGAGGCAGAGACATGACGTAAACGAAAACACAAGCACATGGTGATGAAAACAAAGCGAGAGTTCATGAATGCATAGTCCAGTGGGTTTTTGTGAATGGAGAGGCGCTGCTCTCAGCAACGCGGCGCTAGGAATGCGGAAGTGTTCGAGTCAGCCGCTCGCTTAGCGAGCGACTCTGCGAACGAGGGAAACTCTAACAGCAAACATGAAAAGTAAAGAGATAAAAAATACCAATTTTTTTTCATGAAGGAGACATTTTATTTCAGATGCCATCATCACCAAGACGGAAAACTGATCATTTTAAAGAGTCTTGGTAAGCATAGGTATTAGATTACATATTTTAACATACAGCATTTTCAAAAGGTGGCTATAGGTGAACATGCAGCAAATATCTAATACAAAACCAACTTTGCCACAGTAATATTCAGTTATCATTTTAAGGAACATTCTGATATTTTGGGAAACAAAATCATAATTGTGATTTAAAAAAGTGATTTTGTCACATTCCGGAAATTCCAAAATTAAAACGAGACACTGACCTGTTTGCACAGACAATGACCAGCATGTACTCTTTAGCTCATATGAAATATGCAATCCTACTTAGACCCTGTTAGTAAATCAGCTTGCACGTTTTCGTGGGTGCTATCAAGTGTGCATATATATTTTTAGACCGCCAGCCTGAGACAGTAATTTAGAGGACTTGTGATTGATAAGATGATCTTTCGCCTTTGGTCACGAACTTCATTCATTTTGGATTTGGGGCAGTGGAATAAATTAATAATGCTGCTAACTAATAGGTGTGATTAATCACTCTTTATACTGAATGTGCCCTCAACAATTTTAAAATAGAAATGGTATTATATTTGGAACATTTCCATCATGTCTCTTCATGTCTGCAATATATCAGATCATTTTTGGCTAATACATTTTTGTTCCTGTGGTACAGTTTCTGAAATTCATCCTCCACCATTTTTCCTTTTCACCAGTTCTGCCCCTCCACAGCCTCCTCCACTTCCAAATGCATATTTATTTATATGACTTTCTATTGTTCTCTAGCAGGGCGTTGGTGAGGAAAAGATGAAAGAGCAGGTGGTGCAAAATAAAACAGCAGACAAAGTAACTCTGGAAGGGATGATCAGGAGGGGTGGATAGAGGGACTTGCCAAATATAACACAGCCAAGTGCAGACCTCTCAGGGACCAAATTGTGTGAGTCATCCCCTTAGATGCCCCCCAGACCTGTTCTCTTTCATTTATAACTGACATAATGTTTGGTCACCCAGTTAGTTTTAGTTTTGATCAACACTTCCTACAGGTTTTGCTTAAAATATAAAAGCATGGGGGGAAACAACATACTATCTTGTGCGCTCATATTCTACTGTACATGAAGAACAAATCTGTTCACAACTTACTATGATATTCTCTACATTCCATTTTAAACAAACAAACAAGCAAAAAGTCTCAATCTTAATACATAGCATATATCAGTATACAATGATTATAAAACATCTTTTTCATATAGTACATTTCTGCTGGAGCATTGTGTGATGTTACAACAAGGCCTGGCAAAACATCAGTAATTAGGCTTAAAACTTTGTCAGGATGGTTCCATACTCTGGCAACAACAATACCAGTTATCAATAATCAGTATGTCTTGTGCTTATAAAATATAAAACATGGCCGGGGTTGTAACAGAAAAAGGTTAGAGGAATTATGTTTACTCAATTTGTTGTTCAAGAAATTTAGAACCAGATTTATATACTAGAACAGGTTGCAGTGTTTATGTCTGTTTGAAATCTGTTCACTGAGAGCTGTGTAATATTTAGTAAGTTTGAAGCTAAGATATTTTTTTCCTGACAGATTTAGTGCTGTTTGGTTTAGCTATTTGTGTAGACGTGTAGGAAGGATTGGCTGGGCTCTGATGCGAGGATCCCAGAGCTGCATCCGAGGGTGGCTAAACAGGATTTGAACTCACTGACTGAGTCTCTGAGATTTCATTCATGCCAAAACTCCAAAACTCTGCACAACTGAAGATCTGTATTCATTGTTTTTTCATGGATGTCACCAGAAACACAAAGTTAACTTCATGTTTTCCTCACTCTTGTTTAAACTCTGATATAGACACTGCATATGATAAGGGTTTACACCAGTTCTTCATTTTTAGCCTTTGTTAATTTTTTTCAGTCAATATTGCAGATATTATTGCATATGTCACCATAGCAGTTCCAACCTGATCTCCTTGTTCTTTGTGTGTCTAGTTTTATTAGGGTTGATCTTGTCTTGTCTGGTTTTGACCTTGTCTGGGTAACACATTTACTGTAATAACTAAGTCTGCGCATGTTCTGACCCTTGCTATGGAATGGCCTAAATAACGAAGACACACAGTGCCATTAGTGCAAAGCAGTATCCCAACACCATCTCCACATGTTCAAACACCATCCTGTAACATACAGTACCCTCCACTAATATTGGCACCCTTGGTAAATATGTCTTTACTGAAAAATTGTCTCTATTGTTTAACCTTTTGATCTTTTGTTAAGAAAAATCACAAAAAATACTCTGCTCTCATGGATATCAAACAATTGCAAATACAACACAGGTTTATATAAAAAAAAATCTTTGTTAAATATAGGTGTGCAACAATTATTGGCAACCTTATGAATTCATATGAGAAATATATATTTGAACTATATTTTACATTTTTTTTAGTACACCTGGGTGACTATGAACAGGAAATTGTTCAACCATGACTTCCTGTTTCACAGGGATATAAATATGAGGTAACATAGACCAAATTCCCTTAGTCATTCATAACAATGGGTAAGACCAAGGAATATAGCTGTGATGTGCGGCAAAAGGTTGTTGAGCTTAACAAAATGGGAAGTGGCTATAAGAAAATAGTACAAGCATTGGAAATACCCATTTCCACCATCAGGGCAATAATTAAGAAGTTCCAGTCAACTGGAAATGTTATGAATCAACCTGGAATTGGACACACGTGTGGGGTGAACTGAAGAGGAGCGTCCACCAGCATGGAGAGATTCTGTATGGAGGAATGGTCTAAAATCCCTTGTCATGTATTCTCTAAACTCATCAGGCATTATAGGAGAAGACTCAGAGCTGTTATCTTAAATAGTTTTTGATTTTCATGCACATCAGTCTCTGGAGTTTACTCAAAATGGTGCAATAAAGAAAAAAAAACCTTGTTGATGAGAGAGGTCAATGGAGAATGCCAAGACTGGTGCGAACTGACAGAAAAGCTGCAGTAACTCAGATAGCCACTCTCTACAATTGTGGTGATCAGAAAAGCACAGACTCAGAATGCACAACACATTGAACCTTGAGGTGGATGGGCTACAACGGCAGAAGACCACGTTGGGTTCCATTTGTTGGGTTGGGTTTGTTTGTCACCCAAGAACAGAAAGCTGAGACGGCAGTAGGCACAGGCTCACCAAAACTGGACAGATGAAGACTGGAAAAACATAGCCTGGTCTGCTCAATCTCGATTTCTGCTGAGGCACACAGAGGATAGGGTCAGAATTTGGCACCAACAGCATGAATCCCTGGACCCATATTGTCTTGTGTCAACAGTCCAGGCTGGTGGAGGTGGTGTAATGGTGTGGGGAATGTTTTCTTGGCACACATTGGGCCCATTAATACCAATCAATCATCACTTGAATGCCACAGCCTATTTGAGTATTGTTGCTGACCATGTGCATCCCTTTGTGGGCACAATTTTCCCATTCTCTGATGGCTATTCTCTGCATGATAAAGCACCATGTCACAAAGCAAAAGTCGTCTCAAACATCAATATGACAATGTTCATGTTCTTCAATGTTCTTCAGTGGCCTTTACAGTCACCGGATCTGAATCCAATAGAATACCTTTGGAATGTGGTAGAACAGGAGAGTCACAGCAGGAAAGTGCACCTGAAAAATCTGCAGGAATTGTGTGATGCCAACAGGGACCATTTTGTGGAATCCATGCCACAAAGAATATGATATGTACCCTGTATTAGTATAGTGTTCCTAATAAAGTGCTTTGTGAGTGTACATAAACAATGGTGATCAGTAATTGGTCATCAGGACACAATGGTGATAAGTGGTAGGTTGTTGGGAAACAATAGTGATCAGTGATTAGTTGTTGGGAACACAGGCTTGCACAAGCACAACTCCGTCAGGCTTTACACACTAGTGTTGAGTGACTGAACCTGCTCTCAGAAGTCAAATAACCAGCAGCTGTGAGATCTCTAAATTTGTTGCTCTTTCTTTTTAAATAAAATGGGGTTAAGAAGTCAGCAAATTTACAGACTGTACTATACACTGTACTATACTGTTTATACTATGCATATAATTACTGTAATAGGAAACTGAGAATACTTCAGTGACTATTTTGCTATTTTGGATATACCACCCTCGCATAGCAATTTGTTAAAAATCTTACATAACTTGAAGCATTGTGACATTTTGACTTTGTCTTATTTCTACAAGTATATCATAATAACCAAACCATATGCAAAATATCTATACGTGTTTGACCTATTTGTAAGGCAAATTAGTTTATAAAAATGCTAGTTTATAAATGTGTTACTATACTCTTTTGACATGCATTTACATTGTTATCATTTACACAGATTTAGACTCCATTAACCTGGAGCGCTGACCTGTGTTTCTATGTTAGTCATCTGTGGGGAAGAAGAGTTCTTGATGAAAGAAAATATAAATAGCTAGCTGCACTGACTGTTCCAGATGGACTGATCAGAGAGAAAAGTTTGCAGTAGTATCAGAGACGGTAGAAAGCCAACATTCAACTATTCTGACTCCTTTGCCTCTTAGGTTGGCATATCTGATTATTACAGAGTGTATTACTGGATTACTTCGATGTCACTAATGAGCAGACACAGGCATTTCCTCTCTGATGTTTGTGATTGATGTAAGGACACGCTCACCGCATGCCCTCCCAGCATGCAACAGGGTGTGAAAGAAGCATTGACCTGGATCATTACTGTTCCCTCTGTAAAACTGATCAGAGCTTTGCACACACTTTTATAAAGGTGAAGAGTTTAAAGAAGAAAAACCATGGCAAGCCAAAAATAAAAAATAAAAAAATCATAGTAGAGTATTTTGTACTGATTCTTATGTGTATTATACGAAAGAAATACTCTTCCAGGATTGCAATCTCAGGTTCATGCCTACTGATACGTTTCATGATCATAGGATACTTTCACATCATTCAGAAGGACTAGGCGTTCTATTACTTTGTATGAATGCTTTGTAGCAGAGCTGAGTTATCAATTACCTGAAACAAAGAATGAACGTGGGCAAGACAGAGTTTGTAATACATCTTAAACTATTCTACACCTTTCCCCACATACAGAGTGTCTCCCAGTGTTACAAATCCCTTTGTTTTTCTCATACCTCATAAAAATACATATCACTTTTTGTATTATTCCGGTACACCGAAGACCAAGACCTTGCTTACTTCTCTCTCTTTCAGTCTGAGCAGTGAGAATCATCTCAGTAGTACTGGGATAGTTGTATTTCATCCATCATCCTTCCCTCTGACGGCTCACCGTAGAGACCACAATACATTTAAACACGAGGTTTAGTTGTTCAACAAGGCTGCTCACCCCTGAGAGATGGGTACCACGGTGAAAAAAGAGCTTGCTGTCAAAAGCTTAATTCAAATTCGAGACCATGTTGTTTTTAGAGTCAGTATACATGAATCTGTATGAAGCTTGAAACTTGTAAATGAAAGAAAAGCAAATGATTGTTTTTTTTTCTGGAACAAAGTATCTGAACAGTATACCACAGTTGAAACAAGAAAAACATCACCTGCAGAGTAAAAGGATACACAGTCAAGGGGAAAAACTGACCTTGATAAAAACATCAACTGAATTTTCAAATTCAAATTGCACTTACCTTTAATAACACTTTGTTATTGCATGTGAGTGCATAGTAAGCAGTGTTCGAGCATAAATTAATTGCTAATAGTTGGTATTAACTTATTTGTTTTATTTTTTTATTTAAGCAGCCAAGATTTCAACTTACAATGTAGATTGTATAGCTAATTAATTACTTGTTAATTATGGTTAAATAACAATGAATTTATGAATTGTTACCCAGGAAATATGCACAAATCAGCCATAACTTTAAAACCACCTGCCTAATATTGTGTAGGTCCCCCTTGTGCCACCAAAACAGCTCTGACCCATCGAGGCATGGACTCCACAAGACCTCTGAAGGTGTGCTGTGGTATCTGGGACCAAGATGTTAGCAGCAGATCTTTTAAGTCCTGTAAGTTTCGAGGTGGGGCCTCCCTGGATCTGACAGCACATCCCACAGATGCTTGATCGGATTGAGATTGAGAGAATTTGGAGGCCAATTCAACACCTTGAACTCTGTCATGTTCCTTAAACCATTCCTGAACAATTGTTGCAGTGTGGCAGGGTGCATTATCCTGCTGAAAGAGACCACTGCCATAAGGGAATACTGTTGGCATGAAGGGGTGCACTTGGTCTGCAACAATGTTTAGGTAGGTGGTACATGTCAATTTAACATCCACATGAAAGCCAGAACCCAAGGTTTCCCAGAGGAACATTGCCCAGAGCATCATACTGCCTTCACTGGATTGCCTTCTTACCATAGTGCATCCTGTCTTTTCCCCAGGTAAGCAACACACACGCACCCAGTTGTCCACATGATGTAAAAGAAAATGTGATTCATCAGACCAGGCCACCTTCTTCCTTTGCTCCATGGTCCAGTTCTGATGCTTTCAGGGGTGGACAGGAGTCAGCATGGGCTACATCAACTTCAAGAACTGACTGTTCACTTGCTGCCTAATATATCCCATCCCTTGACAGGTGCCACTGTAATGAGATAATCAATTTTATTCACGTCACCTGTCAGTGGTTTTAATATTATGGCTGATCAATGTGTGTTCCAACAAAAATTAAAATGAAATTAAGACATAATTAAAGTTTATATTAAGGGATGGATTTTTTTGTTCCTTTTGATTCCCTCATTAACAGTTACATAGAATATTTTAATTGGATTATGATTGCAATGCTTATAATTAACTATTAATTAGGATTAGTCTTGCATTGGCATACTTATATACTGTCACAGAGTAGTGATCAGTAGTGTTACACTTTGTTGTATTTAGGCCCATTTTCATTATTTATTCCACTCTTAACAGTAAATATTGTCAATGAATTCTTCCTGCTAGTTTGATATTGCATTAATATTTTAATTTTTAAATGAAAAATTAATATTAATATTAACATTAATATTAATATTAATAACAACAACAACAATAATGATAATAATAATAATAATAATAATAATAATAATAATAATAATAATAATAATAATAACAATAATAATAATAATAATACAATATTATGCCGATGTCAGCCAAAATACTGATACTACTAAGTTAATGTTTCTGAGCCCTGGGTATTGTGTAAATTTAACACATCAGGGATCAGTGTGTTACAGCCAATAACAAGCTAATAGCATATTCAATCATTCCGAGATGGTTCTTGGTCTATGTACGTCTGCATTTATCTCTATATTGCTATATCATTATTGTATGTTTGGCAAACACTTTCAGTACAATGACTGTGGCTGCCTGTCCTCTCCTTCTAATAAAATTGTCTTTGTGACATACTGAGAAATTATGCTACCCATGCTGATTTAAGTCATTCCTGTAAGCAGACATTTGACACTCATCATGAAACTTGACATGATCATTAGTTATATAGAGGAGAAAACAATATAAGCATGCATTCAGCAAGTTTCAGAATGGACCTTCTCCTATCATGACCTCCAGTATTACGAAGACACGCTGCTGCTTGGGACAGCAGGTGTTGGTGTATGTGAGGGAAGAAAAATTCTATTTAGTTCCACATTAATCACATCTAGTAAAATGACACATCATATTACTTTTGTATGAGAACTTGATCTCCTACTTGTACAGTGAGGGAAAAAAGTATTTGATCCCCTGCTGATTTTGTAAGTTTGCCCACTGACAAAGAAACGATCAGTCTATAATTTTAATGGTAGGTGTATTTTAACAGTGAGAGACAGAATAACAACAAAAAAATCCAGAAAAACACATTTCAAAAAAGTTATAAATTGATTTGCATTTTAATGAGAGAAATAAGTATTTGATCCCCTATCAATCAGCAAGATTTCTGGCTCCCAGGTGTCTTTTACACAGGTAATGAGCTGAGATTAGGAGCACTCTCTTAAAGGGAGTGCTCCTAATCTCAGCTTGTTACCTGTATAAAAGACACCTGTCCACAGAAGCAATCAATCAATCAGATTCCAAACTCTCCACCATGGCCAAGACCAAAGAGCTCTCCAAGGATGTCTGGGACAAGATTGTAGACCTACACAAGGCTGGAATGGGCTACAAGACCATCGCCAAGCAGCTTGGTGAGAAGGTGACAACAGTTGATGTGATTATTCGCAAATGTACAATTCCATATGAGCTAGCTAGCCAGCTAGCCAAAATGCTATAAAGAGAGTGCAGATTCTTCTGAAGCTATTTCTGCTAGCGGACCAAAAACAAACAAAATATTTGGTCATATTGTGTCTGAAATGTCAGTTATTCGATATTAATTTCTTGTTTATACAACTGTTGTATAAAAACAATATCGCACTCGCAATCATGCGCTTATACTGTATATATCGGCACGACAGTATAACTGCACTCTTGCTCATGTTACATTGCTGAAGTATTACACAGTAGATATTTTTGTCACATGCTAAGTAAACCTAAATCTTCACTTAGCAAACTATGTCACATATACTGTAGTTGACAGTTAGTGCCCACATAAAAGTAGTATATACTGTCGTGTGATATCAGAAAAGCAGCAGTTTGAAAGGGTGCAATAGATTCATGTGTCTTGGAGGAAGCCTTGGTTGGTTGGTACCTATCATGCAATAGGGGAGAAGTACATAGGTGGTGGTAATGAAGGTAGCTGGGTAGGAATTCTGTAATAATTGGGAAATCAAAGTGAAGCAGGATTGGGGGGTGGACTTCAGATTTACTGCCACAGTCTATCACACTTGTCAGTAAACACAACTGACTCAACTCTGTGCTTGACTAAGTACCTCAGGTTTCCCTACATCAACAGAAAGGGCTGTTTATAACAAGACAGTGCTCCCTGGTCGACCCAACATATATTATGTTTATTTGGTGGGTCTAGAGGGAGAGTAAGTTTAGTGAAAATGCATTTCCTGAAGTAAATGTTTCTGTCTAGCACATGTAGGCTCTTTACTGAATAGTATATGGTAAAAGGATCAGTGTTCTGTCAAATGGTAGAAAATTGTGACATTTTAGCATGAAATCACATATTGTCAATATTTGTAGAAGAAAAACATAGTGCTATGAAGCTAGTGACTAGCATACAATATACACACAATAGATTCACCAAGCATGCAATTAGTCCTCCAATGCTTTCCTTTTTATTTTAATTTTTTTTTTATCCTTTTCTTCTTCTTTTTTTAAAGCTTTTTTCTTAATGTTTTCTAAGAGACTTTGAAAACAGCAATTTGCTTTACTAAAAGACAATCTGTATAAATTAGCTGTAGACTACATTTTTTTGTGGGCTTGCTGATGAGTTGCAATTAGTATTAAATTTATCAGTATAATTGAGCCATATGTTTTGACAGAAATTGGCAGCATTTTAATGAGTCTAGATGTGTTTTCTGGGGATTCACACTCTCTCTATATATATATCTGTTCTTTTTTCCCCAAGCACAGGCATCTCAAGTCCTTGGGGGGAAAAAAAACATAAAAAACCCAAGTCTACTGAATGCAACCAGCTCGATCAATGACTCTGTTACCGGCTCCTTGCCAATCACTAAAATAACATGTGAGCATTTGAAGCCTGATCTTTCTGCCACTATTCTTAGACCAGACCTTTCTCCTGACCTAAACAGAAAAGAGAGCTGATGAATTAGCATCTATCCAACAACATGTACATTGTCTTAAGATCAATATTGACTTTTCCTCAGCAGGGCAGCTTAAATGCATTTTCGAAGAAGACTGCCAGTCGTATATGGATCGCTTAACACCACTCACACTCTGTCTTTCTTTTACCCACAAGCAACTACAAAACTGTATAATGTTTCCAATGGTAAGTACAATATCTGCATTCCGAGAGGAAGTGTGTTCCTGGTCTGAAGTATAAGAGAGTTCATGTTTTTCCCTGTTATTTGGAGGAATCATTTTTCAGCGTGAGGGTTTTTGTTCATCCGGAAGTAGTGACTCACCAGTAATGTCGCAGCTCCTCTTTGCAGGGGATGTCTGATGTGCGAGAGTGGGCTGACTTTCAACAAGTTAGAGAGAAACTGTGTGGTAGTGAGAAGCGAAGCATTACCTCAAAGAAAATATTTCTAGAATATTTTGTACCTTTGACGTCCTCTTATCCTCAGAATTTGTTGTTTAAGGACTGCCAGAGGAGGAACAAAAGAGAAAAAATATTTCCCTATACCCATAAAAATTTCATATGCAGAAAGTGGTAGTTTATGTTGCTTTTGCTAATGCAAACTTGTTTCTCAACTCTGCTCATTAAAAAAGCCCTGCGTGTGAGCAGAGTGTTGTTGTGGCATCACTATAGTCTTCTTGCCGAAATCAGCCTATCTCAGGAAATGATTTATACAGATGACTTATCTAAAAGCACAGAAAAAACCTGCAAGGCAAAAGTGCTATTACACTGACTGTAGACCCATACTGCAAATTATATCTCTCTAATAAAACGATGATATTGAAGTCATCCAACAAACGTAATTGGCAGTGGTGTCATGGCACAGCTCCCGACTGCTCTGTAATGCACCAGTGGGATTGGGACAGAACTAAGCCTTATTAAAAGAAACATCCTACATTTTGTATGTTTTCTCGATTGGAGAAAACAGATGCAATATATAGTACTTCCATGAAATATTAGTGCCTCCCATGCAGTCTCTCTTACCTTTGAGAAATTTTGGACACATATGCAATTAATATGATATGCAATTTATGATGATAAATGCTATTACCATGTGGCTGGTAACGTGTCACTTTTATTACACTGATCACTACTTAATCACTTTTATCATACTTCACAGCAGCTGTCTAACATGAATTAATATATTTTTCTGCTTTCTTCCTTCCTCATTTTGAGGAACATTCCCTCTCCTTCCATTTTGTTTATGGAGAATTGAACTTTTTGTAAGCTAAATATGACTCCCAGTTTCACCAATGACAGTTTCACCCTGTTGAGACCCCTAGATCACCATGCCTGTGAAACTAACATCAGCTGTCAGTGCTGTCTCTCTCTTTCTTGCTCCCCACCAGTCCCAAGTAATACAGTGCAACAATCAGTGGCCTCATTAGTGTCTCTCTGACATTTGGCTTGCATTTAAAAGGTGCAATTAAGTAAACTGTCTCCTTCTCAAGCCACAGAGGAATGGATGTTATGTGAAATTTTAGCTAAGACAGGTTTGCACTAATATGGTATTAAATGCCACAAACTAGTCAAATATATATTTCCCCCCCTGTTGTTCAGGAAAAGCTAAATCTTCAACTTCCTGTAGAAAAACAGAATTTATCATGAACCGACTTGCATTTCTCTCATTAAAATTACACGCATCTAATGAGATCTAAATTCAATAACTGGAAATCTAAGTCAATTAAAAAAAAAACTGAATTTATGATTAGCAAATTGGCATGCAAATGTCTTGTGACTCACTGCCAGTTTCTCAAAGGAAAAGCAGTGCTGCATATCTCTGGTATATTACTGGGATTTTCTCATTTGATTATTCTGTGATTCATGGAGAGGAAAAAACACCTTATAAGGAGAGTCCCAGGTCACACATGATTTAATTTGTGAGAGCAACTATTTAACAAGAATGAGAGCTTATTACTGAAATCTGGTGACATTGGAGTCATTACAGTCCATTGTGGGTGAAGTTGAATGACTTTACATTATAGTATATCCAGTTTTTTAAAAATTTATTTATTTATTTTTTTTTTTTTTACTTTAAATCTCCTTGTTATGCGGTAATGTATTATTTTTATTAGATTCTATTTCTACATAAACACAAACCCATTTCTGGTGGCTGTCTTGCAGCAAGTCTGGTTCAATTATTTTGTATTTAAGATGGACAAGCAGCACTCCATGGTGTGTTTGATTCTCTCAGAATGTTATTTGACTTGTCAGGGGTCTCAGCGGTTGATGGTGCCAGTCATAAATAGTGACCTTTTCATGTAACTCTCAATATTTCCCTCATGCTTTTAGTTCTTTGTCTTGCCCAGACCCTCTGAAAGGACATCCATTATTTATTTAACTATGACAAGGAGAATGCTTTATAAATTGGATTTCTTCGACGTCTTCGAGATGTGGGTTATAGATCAATCCTTCATTCAAACTGTGTTTCTCTCACTCGGGCTCTGCTCTGTGTATATTGCCTAAAATCATGAACGAATTTGCTGAATGTGGTCTTATTGGATAGATTAATTTAAACATAATCTCATCTTCGTGCTTATCCCTAAGACATCAATCACAACACAGTAGTGTATGGCTACAAACCTGTAAATATGTAAAGAATTATAGAGGGATTAAAAATAGCTGTACATTTCCAGAGAAGCAAGACATTCAACTGGTTTCACCTCCTACAGCTTCAGAAGCACTTTTGAGGGATGATGGAATTTTGTTTGAGACAAGCAATTTCTTTGGACACCTTCTGCAACTTTTACTACCTTTTCATTTATTAGTTACTCCATGGTTTCTGCTTGAGATTTATTCAAAAGAATTACAGCAGAGGTTGCCAAGGTTTTACAGTATATTTCTGTCTCACAGTGACACCTAAATAGAAATAGAAACCTAATAAGTAGAAATTTGTGAACAAACATACAAGAAGGCCAGTAACAATTTATTCTAACATGAATGCCATATGCCATAGCTAAGACGACACACACAACCCCCCCCCCCCCCCCACACACACACACACACCTACACCCACATACATACAGACAAAGAAATATGTAAATCGTGTAAATGACCCACAATGACTAAGAATGAGCTGGAGTGAAACATAACAAAGATGAGGTCCATATTCTTTATTCATCTCAAAATGTAAATGTGAAAACAAGGAAACAGTTTTTAATTTTTTTTCTTGGCACACAATTAAATAGGCAATTCTAAATTATATATATTCTAAATTCATTAAAATATTAATTATTAATTAAAACAAATATTGACTCATTTTAAATTGTTTCTACTTGTTTCACAACACAAAGTCTAGAAATACAAATATTTAAAAAATAAATAAATAAATAAAAATTCAGTACATTTCAATGTCAACCTACAACTAGACTATCTACTCTGGTTAAGATCCTTATTCCTTTGGAAGAATAAGGATATGATGAAAATGGGATCAACATATGCAAACATAAATTTTGAGTGATTAAAATATTCTTAAATTGCAGCTGAAATTATGAAAAACAAGCATAGGAGCTTTTTGTAATGTTTTAGTTTTTAATTCCAAAGACTTGTGGTTTTGAATATCTTGTTTGCATAAAAATATTTTTTTCTTTTGGAAATTAAAAACAAGTGTATGCAACATACAGTTGCAATCAAAATTATTCAACCCCCATTGCAAATCAGGTTTATTGGCTGAATGAGCTTCTGAATGACATTCTGTCCTGTTGGGTGGCTCGGTTAACGGCATCGCCGACAGTTTTCGAAAGGCAAAACAGCAAACAGCATTCAGCCAGTTCCTTCCAACCGGGTCAAGTTCACCAGCACTAGTGCGAGGGAGGCACAGAAGGCGAGTGTGGTGAGGAAAGCCAGGTGGACCAGGCGGCCACAGTCAGTTCAGAGCTCAGGTCCAGTTCAGAGCTCGACCCTCCCCCCCCCCCCCCACTGGTTCAGAGGTGTGCTCACCGCAGTAGTCAGCACAGAGCAGAGCCCGACGTTAGCGCAGGAAGTAAGATCCCTCTTGGACAAAGGGGCCATCGAACATGTACCCCTTCCTATGGGGTGGGAGGGAGGTTTTTACATGTACCCCTTCCTATGGGGTGAGAGGGAGGTTTTTACAGCCATTATTTCCTGGTCCGCAAAAAAGATGGGAGTATGCGGCCAATTTTAGATCTGCGTCATTTGAACCATACTCTTCAGACATACTGGTTCAAGATGTTGACGCTCAAACTTATCGTCCCACAGTTTCAGTTCAAGGACTGGTTGGTGAAGGTAAATTTAAAAGACGCATATTTCCACATTGATATTTCCCAGTCACAGGAAGTTCTTGAGGTTTGCGTTTGGAAGCAAAGCGTACCAATATCGGGTTCTTCCTTTCGGGCAAGCTTTATCCTTTATCCCCTCGCACCTTCACAAAGTGCATGGATGCCGCTCTGGCTCCCTTGTGACTCCAGGGCATCCGTGTACTAAACTACCTGGATGACTGGTTAATTCTAGCGCGATCCAGGGAGTTGGCGATCATCGAGATGTTGTTCTCGCCCAGATGAGGTGCTTGGGGCTCAGGTTGAACCCCCAAAAAAAGCATGCTTTCTCCAGTGCAGAGGACGGCTTTTCTAGGGGTTATATGGGATTCCACTACAATGAGGGCGTATCTATCCCCAACACACGTAGGGTCAATCCTATCAACATTTAGCAAGATAAAGCTGGGTCTATGCATCCCCTCCAGTCTCTACAAGAGGCTGTTGGGGCTAATGGCAGCAGCAGCCAACGTCATACCATTGGGCCTATTGCACATGAAACCGTTTCAGTGGTGGCTAAAATGTTGGGGGTTTCATCCAAGGACGAAACCCCTAAGAATAATCAGTGTTATGCGGCGATGCCCAAGTGCTCTGAGAATTTGAAGGTGTCCCCGGTTTCGTTAACCTAGGTGTATGTAAACTTTTGGCCTAAACTGTACACTCTTTACAGCTGTGGTGAGCATCTCAGAACAACGGGCACAACAACCTTGAAGTGGATGGGCTACAACAGCAAAAGACCACATCGGGTCCACTCCTGTCATCCAAGAACAAGGCTCTGAGAACACTATGAGCATATTGGAAAAACAATGCCTGATCTTTTTTTCAGTCTTCAGATGTCCAGTTTTAGTGAGTGAATATAGCAATATATACTGTAGATACTATCCAGTATCTTCAGGATTTTATGCATTGTGCTGCTGCGACATGAATGACTGTTTGGATAATTGCATGAAAATGCAGGTGTGCAGGTGTTCCTAATAAAGCGGACATTGAGTGTATATGGCAATACTGTATATAATCCATGCAGGCTCATCTCACTTTAAGATACTTACAGTAGCCTTCAGAGGGCAGGTATTTAGGTTTATTTTTCAAGTGCTTTATTCTGCTCATATTTATGGTATCAGACATATTTGCAGTCATAGTATATCATTTTGAAGATATAACATATTTTATACTTACAGTACTCTAACAATAATGAATCATTTCAAAGTCTCAGGAATGCATTTGCATTCAGTTTAATAGTAGTAGTAGTAGAGTAGAATTACTTTTGTTAAGTTCACAATATTTGGTTGATTTAACTAATTATTTAAGAATAATGTCTGCCCACATAAATGACAACTATTTTATGTATCCTAACGAATATCATTCGCTTGTCCTGGTCAAATTGATCTTGCTTTGTAGCACTGAGCCTGGTGACAGGCAAGATTGTGAAAAATGTGGAAAAACTCCCTTTCTCTACAGCTGAGTTACTGTAGCTCAGCACAGCCCTCCCTCAAGATGGGGGGGCTGCTGAGTGAGATTTATTGGTGTAGTCCACACGTGGGGTACTGGGTATTTGTTGGCTAATTCAGCTGCATGCCCTGTTCAATTGGGAGGCACATAAAGAGAAGTGGGGGGCGAGAATTGTGGGTGGATGGGGGTGAGTAACATGGCTGTAAGATTGGGAAGGGTGGTGCTGTCCCTGCTTTAGAAAACAGGCCTCGCCTCATTAGGCTGTGTAAATGAAGGCTGCTCTCTGCTTGGGTCAGGAATTTGCACAATGAGAGTAGGCCACCAGGGAATTGGTGCATGCCTCCGTGAAGAATAACAATGAATAAGCCACAACTTCATGTAATTAATGCATTCACGTGCCAGTAAATTTTCCTGAATTAGTTCTGAGTTCTAGAGAAAATGGGGAGTGGGCTGAATTTTGATTAGCAGCCATTTGCTGATGTGTGACTGAGAGGGAATCGGCTCATATGCTCCATGCCCACTTAGATCTGTATTGTATTTAACTAAATGGTGCCGGGGAGCTTACCCTGATGTAAGTTGTATATATGAATCTGTCATCAGTCAATTAAAATCTCAGTGTGCCGCTTTTAAATTATGTGGCCTGTTGATTAGTCTGAATGTTTACCAAAACTGTCATGGGCCTTTTTATCTTGACTTGGTCTTGTAACAGAGCTGGGGTTTGATAGCTAATTACTGGCACATGAAACGGAACATGGGTGGCACTTTGACATACAAACAGCGGAGATGGAGCAGCAGGAGCCTTAACTGAATTACAGGCAGGTGATCAGCAACAGGAGGCCCAGTTTCCTTCGCTGGCTTACAAAACTCCTCCATTAATTGCTCTCATCAGTCTGAAAGGAATACCATACAGTTATCTGCCAAATTGTCTGATTGTCAGAAGATAAGACTCACTTCTGAATGTGTTTTAGACTATAGTCAGCACTTTTCTTTAAAATATTGATAAATCTTACTTGTGTGCTTGGGTTTCATGGAGTTTGATCAACTGAAACAAATTATTTGCTGGTTGAACAAATAAATGAGCATAAATGAATTCATTTCATGTGTGCTTTTTCTAATTATATTAAAGATATTGGCCCATCTCCCACTCTTGTTTCTGGTGGAACACTGATATAACATGTTGCATAATGATTTTCACACCTTCATCGCAGGGTAGCACGACAACTACTGTATCAATTAGTGTTCCTGGACATAAATACAATATATTTATTGACACCCTTTGTGAAACAAAGCAGAATGCAATGTGAGAATCTGTCTGTGTGTTGCATGTGGTAGTGTGGGTTTCCTCTGGGTTCTTCAGTTTCCTCCCACCTCCCAAAAACATGCTGGTAGTCGGATTGGCTATTCTTAATTTCCCCTTGGTGTGAAAGAGTGTGCTAATGTGTGTGCATGGTGCCCTGTCATGGACTACTGTCCTATCCAGGGTGTATTTCATGTTCCCAGCTCTGGATTGACTGTGACCCTGACCACTATGAATCAGTTAGTGAAGATGAATGTAAGATAAGATAAGAACACTATTGATCCTAAGGGGAAATTAGAGCATTCCAGCAGCATACATAAAAGACAAATAAACAAAATAAACATCAGAAATAAAGTAAGAATAAAATAAAGATAAAATAAGATGAAGTAAAATAAATATTGAAAATATTGAAATATTGAAAAATAAAATATAATTTAAAGGTACAAATATAAAAGTGTATGCATAGCATAGGTATAATACAAATGGTAAACCTATATAGTATGTATCATAAACATCTACAGTGCCTGCCACAAATATTGCCACCCTTAGTAAATATGAGCAAAGAAGGTTGTGAAAAATTGTCTTTATTGTTTAACCTTTTGATCTTTTGATAAAAAAAATAAATAAATTACAAAATTACTCTGCTCTCGTGGATATCAAATACAACACAAACACAAACTACAAACACAACATAGGTTTATCAAAACAAATCTTTGTTAAATGTAGGTGTGCAACAATTATTGGCACCCTTTTAGTCACTACTTTGTGCTACCTCCCTTTGCCAAGATAACAGCTCTGAGTCTTCTCATATAATGCCTGATGAGGTTGGGGTGGCAAGGGCAAGGGATCTGAGACATACAGAATCTCTCCAGATCCTTCAAATTTTGAGGTCCATGCTGGTGGACTCTCCTCTTCAGTTCACCCCACAGGTTTTCTATGGGTTTCAAGTCAGGGGACTGGGATGGCCATGGGAGGACCTTGATTTTGTGGTCAGTAAACCATTTTGGTGTTGATTTTGATGTATGTTTTGGATCATTGTTCTGCTGGAAGATCCAACCACGACCTGTTTTAAGCTTTCCATAATGCCATGCATCCTAACAAAATGTTCAAGTCCTCTAGCAGAAAAACAGCCCCAAAACATTAAAGAGCCAGCACCATATTTAACCATGGGCATGAGGTATTTTTCCACATGACTACCTATCTGTGTGCACCAAAACCACCTCTGGTGTTTATTGCCAAAAAGCTCTATTTTGCTTTCATCTGACCATAGAACCCGATCCTATTTGAAGTTCCAGTAGTGTCTGGCAAACTGAAGACGCTTGAGTTTGTTTTGGATGAGAGTAGACACTTTTTTCTTGAAACCCTTCCAAACAACTTGTGGTGATGTAGGTGACTTCGGATTGTAGTTTTGGAGACTTTCTGACCCCAAGATGCAACTAACTTCTGCGATTCTCCAGCTGTGATCTTTAGAGATTTTTTGGCCACTCTAACCATCCTCTTCACAGTACGTTAAGACAATATAGACACACATCCAATTCCAGGTTGATTCATAACATTTCCAGTTGATTGGAACTTCTTAACTATTGCCCTGATGGTGGAAATGGGCATTATCAATGCTTGTGCTACTTTCTTATAGCCACTTCCCATTTTGTGAAGCTCAACAACCTTTTGCCGCACATCACAGCTATATTCCTTGGTCTTACCCATGGTGAATGACTAAGGGACTTTGGCCTATGTGTTACCTCATATTTATATCCCTGTGAAACAATAAGTCTTGGTTAAACAATTTCCTGTTCCTAGTCACCCAGGTGTAAAATATGTAAAATATCAATGGGCAATGGGAATGTACTTTTACTTTTACAAATATATGAATTCATAGGGGTGCCAATAATTGTTGCTATATTTAACAAAGATATATATATATATATATATATATATATATATATATATATATATATATATATATATATATATATATATATATACATACATATATATATATATATATATATATATATATATATATATATATATATATATATATATATATATATTTATTTATTTATTTATTTATTTATTTATTTATTTATTATTTTTTTTCACAACCTGTGTTGTGTTTGCAAAAGTGAATTTTTTTAATAAAATATCAAAAGGTAAAACAATAAGACAATTTTTCACAGCCTTCTTTGCTCATATTTACCAAGGGTGCCAATATTAGTGGAGGGTACTGTATAACTATGCTAAGGTGAAGGTGCTATTAACTTTTACATTGTTGCTTAGAATACAGAACAAACTGGGTTTAAAAGTATCTGTATCTAGAGATGATATTTGACAACTACAGAGAATCATCTTTTAGAACCTTGTCTTTCATTCTAGTAAACATACTGGGTGTAAAGCTCAAATTTCTAACAGTAGATCAATTGTAGAACTTTTAGCTTCCGTTTGTCTAGGTACTTTTTAAGGTGGAAATAGATTTCCTTCTGTTTTTGCATTTTAAAGAATACATCAAGAGTTTGTATCTCAATCTGTATTAGATCATGAATTTTTCATCACCATGCTTTGAGACGCTAGGGAAATGAACAAAGCCAAGGTGAGCTGGCATTTTCATTTGTTTATTTATTCTTTTCTTCTTCCTCTCCTTTCCTGTCAGGCTAATTTTTCTTTCCTCATAGAGACACCTTCCTCATTCTCACCACAGCTCCAGGAAGTACTGTAGATGGTAAATAAGGCATGGATGTTGTAATTTAGTGTGGGGTAGGCAACTCTTATCAACTTCCATCACTTGGCATGTGTGGTTCTGGCTGACCTTGTCTTGGTACTGGTGACTAATATCTGAACTCAGTAAAAGGCTAAAAAAAACCTGGCATGGCTCCATTAGCTGAGCTCACCAACTCAGCGGTAGGCACTCACACTTTGCCAGTGGATGCTAGGCATGACTGGTGACAGGGAAACTATCCAACCAAGCCACGCCAACATGATATTCCCAATTTATAAGGCTCTCCAAGACTAGCAGCACAATATCTTCATTTTTTTTTCTTTTTCTAATAGCATTGAATTTTTATTAACACTCTGTGGTTCATTTGATTAAAATGTCTTGGACAGTGTATTCCAATTTAAGAACAATACATGCAGATTTGATTTTAGGTGATTTGAGATATTTTAATAAAGAATAAGCAAATCTATAATAGCTTTCTGAATTATTGGCAGCTTTCATAGAAAAGAACAAAAATGATGCATTAAATACTTTTTGCCATCTTCGCCATAATCATTTTTGAGGGAAAAAAATAACACCTGATACCCACTGTATAATATGACAGTAGATCATTGATGCTTTGTGGCTGTTTTGCATCTATTGCTCCATCTATTGCATTTATTTGCATCCTCTTGTGAAGACTGATGGGATCATGACTTCTGCTAATTTACAGAATATTGCAGTTCAAAACCCGGTTGACTCTGCCAGTCAAGACTTGGCCATAGATGGATGATTCAAGATCATGACAGTAACCATATATTTTATTTGACCACATACAAAGCTTGGCTGATGATATACAGTACATACATATACAGCACTTGTCTATGCATTTTCCTACAGATGCAAAAATGTACAACATATATTAATTTTGTATTCATTTGCTTAGACAGCTCTAGACAGTTCCATATTCTATTTTCTCATCATCGGAAGTCCATCAACGTCCTGTATGTTGTTACAACTATGATTAATGTTAAATTATTAGTAAGATATTTTGGGAGTGGTTGTCTTGACTTGAACAAAGCCAGGTATAATTATAAATTGGCTTCAAGCTTCAAAAATCAAGGTTATCTAACACTATTAGAACTCTCCTGTATTCAGGCAAACAATAAAGCATCTTTGTTAAGTAATAAAACAATGTCCCTTTTGGGTTTGCCTTGGCATTAAGTCATATTAATTTAGTTTTAAACCTTGCCTTTGGCAAGAAAATCTTGAGATGGCAATCCATTATTACTGTATTTGCAAGATGAGCTCAGGGAATCACTCGACATCTATGTTTTTTTCCCAATGAACAGCATCAGTGCCAAGTCAGACAGATGTACATCTCTGCAGTTTCTCTCCTGTCCTTTATTGGCACCCAGTGCTGCACTGGCAGTGGGCTTTAGCTGTGGCATGGCACTCCAGAAGAATGAGTCACACACTAGACCTACTACACACCAAAAATCCCATGCTCCAATATAACAGTGAGCCCAAACCGCAAGGTGAATAGTTTGGACTCTGATGAAAAGAAACTGTTTTAATTACAAACAAGGGAGCTAGAAAAGCACTGATAGGAGGTACTCATTTGCCATAGTCCATCTGTGCTCTCAAGTAAGGACCAAGAATTTTGCAATTTGCACAGACATTACCTTGAAAAGAGAACTAACCCAAGGCACACTGACTGCATATTCTTTAATAATCATCCTAATGTTAGCCATTGGTTTTACTTTATTCGGAATTCATTAAAAACAGAAGCATTAAAAAGAGTTCCTACAAGCTAATATGGAATGCCTTCCTACTATCTGGTTTCTTGGTTTTTGTTTGTGAATGCTGAGTGGGTGTGTTATGGTTTCATTATTGTGCAGCATTAACCCTCTATGGTCCCCGCTTTCACTTAAAGCACGGTGTTCATTACCTATGAAGTATTAAGTAACTACAGTGAGGAAATAGAAAGAGCCTTGTGACTATGAGATTGAGTAAGGTAAATCTGTATGCCAGTTTAATCTTTAGATTTTAATATGACCAAGTATGTGTGTGTGTGTGTGTGTGTGTGTGTGTGTGTGTGTGTGTGTGTGTGTGTGTGTGTGTGTGTGTGTTGTTTTGGTAATACAGTAGTCTTACTCATATCTCTTGGTTTTGGCAATTAGTATTATCATATTTCAGTGTACAGTATCTCACAAAAGTGAGTACACCCCTCACATTTTTGTAAATATTTTATTATATCTTTTCATGGGACAGCACTGACGAAATGACACTTTGCTACAATGTAAAGTAGTGAGTGTACAGCTTGTATAACAGTGTAAATTTGCTGTCCCCTCAAAATAACTGAACACACAGCCATTAATGTCTAAACCGCTGGCAACAAAAGTGAGTATACCCCTAAGTGAAAATGTCCAAACTGGGCCCAATTAGCCATTTTCCCTCCCCAGTGTCATATGACTTGTTAGTGTTACAAGGTCTCAGGTGTGAATGGGGAGCAGGTGTGTTAAGTTTGGTGTTATCACTCTCACACTCTCTCATACTGGTCACTGGAAGTTCAACATGGCACCTCATGGCAAAGAACTCTCTGAGGTTCTGAATAAAAGAATTGTTACTCTACATAAAGATGGCCTAGGCTATAAGAAGATTGCCAACACCCTGAAACTGAGCTGCAGCACGGTGGCCAAGACCATACAGTGGTTTAACAGGACAGGTTCCACTCAGAACAGGCCTCGCCATGGTTGACCAAAGAAGTTGAGTGCACATGCTCAGCATCATATCCAGAGGTTGGCTTTGTAGAATAGACGTATGACTGCTGCCAGCATTGCTGCAGAGGTTGAAGGGGTGGGGGGTCAGCCTGCCAGTGCTCAGACCATACGCCGCACACTGCATCAAATTGGTCTGCATGGCTGTCGTCCCAGAAGGAAGCCTCTTCTAAAGATGATGCACAAGAAAGCCTGCAAACACTTTGCTGAAGACAAGCAGACTAAGGACATGGATTACTGGAACCATGTCCTGTGGTCTGATGAGACCAAGATAAACTTATTTGGTTCAGATGGTGTCAAGCGTGTGTGGCAGCAACCAGGTGAGGAGTACAAAGACAAGTGTGTCTTGCCTACAGTCAAGCATGGTGGTGGTAGTGTCATGGTCTGGGGCTGCATGAGTGCTGCCGGCACTGGGGAGTGTACTGTGACATGTACTGTGACATACTGAAGCAGAGCATGATCCCCTCCCTTCAGAAAGTGGGCCACAGGGCAGTAATCCAACATGATAACGACCCCAAACGCACCTCCAAGACTACCACTACCTTGCTAAAGAAGCTGAGGGTAAAGGTGATGGATTGGCCAAGCATGTCTCCAGACCTAAACCTTATTGAGCAACTGTGGGGCATCCTCAAATGGAAGGTGGAGGAGCACAAGGTCTCTAACATCCACCAGCTCTGTGATGTTGTCATGGAGGAGTGGAAGAGGACTCCAGTGGCAACCTGTGAAGCTCTGGTGAACTCCATGCCCAACAGGGTTAAGGCAGTGCTGGAAAATAATGGTGGCCACACAAAATATTGAAACTTTGGGCCCAATTTGGAAATTTTCACTTAGGGGTGTACTCATTTTTGTTGCCAGCGGTTAGACATTAATGGCTGTGTGTTGAGTTATTTTGAGGGGACAGCAAATTTATACTGTTATACAAGTTGTACACTCACTACTTTACATTGTAGCAAAGTGTCATTTCTTCAGTGTTGTCCCATGAAAAGATATAATAAAATATTTACAAAAATGTGAGGGGTGTACTCACTTTTTTGAGATACTGTGTGTATTGAAACTGTGCTTTCTCAGGCATGAAAAATAAGCACATTTTAACACTGTATTTTCTCTGGAATGCTCTACCAAGACTACAGCCCTGATGGTATCACCATGCTAAAGTCATACTGTTCCCATGGAAACAGGTTATTGCTACCTGAAACAAAGATGATCTCCAAAGGCCAATGTACTGACTTCAACAGGTTTCCTGCATCTTTGACTGTCAAGACCTCCCTGGAAAGAGAGGAGTAGAAGACAGATTAATGGAGTGATTTTGTCTAAAGTTAATATATGGGCTGTCCTCCATGAGATTACCTCTGCACTCAGCAGGTACAGATTAGTATACAACCTTGTTTCTCACTGTCACAACTTGCCTCCTGAGTTCATGCATATATGTATATATTCCCCAGTTAAAAGGTATGAGTTGGCATAGCTGGATTTTTCCTGTTATCAGGAAAAACTTATGGATTAATAATTAATTATTTAAGAGCAATAATTTAAGAACAACAAAAAAACAAGCACAATGAGTGTGCAAGTTTTACAATATACAGGTGCATCTCAATAAATTAGAATGTCAAGGAAAAGTTCATTTATTTCAGTAATTCAACTCAAATTGTGAAACTCATGTATTAAATAAATTCAATGCCACAGACTGAAGTAGTTTAAGTCTTTGGTTCTTTTAATTGTGATGATTTTGGCTCACATTTAACAAAAACCCACCAATTCACTATCTCAACAAATTAGAATACTTCATAAGACCAATAAAAAAATCATTTTTAATGAATTGTTGGCCTTCTGGAAAGTATGTTCATTTACTGTACATGTACTCAATACTTGGTAGGGGCTCCTTTTGCTTTAATTACTGCCTCAATTCGGCATGGCATGGAGGTGATCAGTTTGTGGCACTGCTGAGGTGGTATGGAAGCCCAGGTTTCTTTGACAGTGGCCTTCAGCTCATCTGCATTTTTTGGTCTCTTGTTTCACATTTTCCTCTTGACAATACCCCATAGATTCTCTGTGGGGTTCAGGTGTGGTGAGTTTGCTGGCCAGTCAAGCACACCAACACCATGGTCATTTAACCAACTTTTGGTGCTTTTGGCAGTGTGGGCAGATGCCAAATCCTGCTGGAAAATGAAATCAGCATCTTCAAAAAGCTGGTCAGCAGAAGGAAGCATGAAGTGCTCCAAATGTTCTTGGTAAACGGGTACAGTGACTTTGGTTTTCAAAAAACACAATGGACCAACACCAGCAGATGACATTACACCCCAAATCATCACAGACTGTGGAAACTTAACACTGGACTTCAAGCAACTTGGGCTATGAGCTTCTCCACCCTTCCTCCAGACTCTAGGACCTTGGTTTCCAAATGAAATACAAAACTTGCTCTCATCTGAAAAGAGGACTTTGAACCACTGGGCAACAGTCCAGTTCTTCTTCTCCTTAGCCCAGGTAAGATGCCTCTGACGTTGTCTGTGGTTCAGGAGTGGCTTAACAAGAGGAATACGACAACTGTAGCCAAATTCCTTGACACATCTGTGTGTGGTGGCTCTTGATGCCTTGACCCCAGCCTCAGTCCATTCCTTGTGAAGTTCACTCAAATTCTTGAATCGATTTTGCTTGACAATCCTCATAAGGCTGCGGTTCTCTCGGTTGGTTGTGCATCTTTTTCTTCCACACATTTTCTTTCCACTCAACTTTCTGTTAACATGCTTGGATACAGCACTCTGTGAACAGCCAGCTTCTTTGGCAATGAATGTTTGTGGCTTACCTAGTGAACCAAACTGAGAGACCATTTTGAAGGCTCAGGAAACCTCTGCAGGTGTTTTGAGTTGATTAGCTGATTGGCATGTCACCATTTTCTAATTTGTTGAGATAGTGAATTGGTGGGTTTTTGTTAAATGTGAGCCAAAATCATCACAATTAAAAGAACCAAAGACTTAAACTACTTCAGTCTGTGTGCACTGAATTTATTTAATACACGAGTTTCACAATTTGAGTTGAGCTACTGAAATAAATGAACTTTTCCACGACATTCTAATTTATTGAAATGCACCTGTATTTTACAATAATTAAACCATTATTTTTTGGAAAGCCCTGTCGAGATATTCTCTGAGCACAGCACATGATCTGTATAAGCTATATGGGGCAATGACTGAAAATATGAAAGCACATATTTTTGTTTGTACAGAAATTTGGTAGAAATATGGGCTTATTTTAAAGCTCAGCAAGGCGGTGTTTAGGTTGGGTTAAAACCAAACAATGCATCTCTGATTCATATAATGTTAAAAAAAACTTGGTATATGATCCAATGGCAGGGCTACCAGTTTCTGCATATTGTAGATATACAGTATACTGCAAATAAGAAATGCACACTACTGTTAACTTGTTCCCCTGCAAAGACTGTAAAAAAAGGAGAAAAATGTGTCTGCATTTTCCTATTCCCAAATCTTTTGGGTTGTTTCATGTCTTTTGTCTTTTTGTTTATATGAGCTTATATAAACTATAAGTGCATTACCTGTGTGTAAATGTGTGGGGTTTGAGGTTGTGTGCATTTTAAAATGATTTTGAATGTTGTGGTTCATCTTAGAGCAATTTAATAAAAATGCTAAACATGGCTCTTTTATTTGTTAATAGTAAAGTATGGGGTACCCCTCCAAGCCACCAAGTCCTTTGAAGTCTACTGAGCAGTACAAGAGTAAACACATTTTACATGTCTTTGTGCAGTATTGCCAAATCCAGAGTCTGTGTAAGTTCTGAGCATTTGTTATTCTAGTTGAGATTACCATGTACCTGACCTTTTAACCTGCCATGTTTTGACATTTTTTCCCAAATTGTGATTGGGAAGAATATATGTGTTCCAGATTTTGAGCTTTGGATAATGTTAATGAGTCACCTTGTTACAGACACCTTATTACACCTTGTTTGCCAGACAACAGGGGTTTTATGTGATCTGCTGTTACTGCTGAAACTATGTTGCTAGGCACCCACTAGCAGCAAGTCCAACAAATGACATACAGTAAGCTATGTAGGAATTGGTCCAGGTCTGCTGAGATACCATGTCACAGGCTTCTGCTAACTCTCAACTCATGGTAAACAACCTTACATCTATTGTTAACCTAGAATTAACCAATTACAACCCCAGAGTCACACTCCCCAATACAATATAAAGTGAACAGTCTATGTAATGTCTCATCTTCGGTGCATCTATGTCCCTATTAAGCATAGCCTATCACCTGTCATTTTCTTATATTAGCAAGGCCCTACCCTTAGGATATATCCACCCCTTAACATTGCCTGCAGCTGACTGCTACTTCTTCATTGAAAAGTCCATGCATCAACTATAGCGGTCAGTGCAGTCACTGTAAAGATACCCCTTGCCCCTAGTTTCAATAGCCTTAGAGAATGTTTGCGGTAACTGGTTCTTCATAAATTTGGACCTGTACAAAACACATAACCTGATCTGAATCTAAGAACAGATGAATCAAAGGTGGCACTCATCATGATGTCCAGGGACTAGGAATATCTGGTGATGCCTTGTGGACTGGTCACTGCCCCTTTCATCTTCCAGGCCTTTGTAACTGAGGCACTCTGTTTCTGATAATTATATAGATGATATTTTTTCGACCCTCAGAGCAGTAACACATTAAACATGTTCAAGTCCGTTCTAATGTACTAGACATATAGTTCTATGTCAAATTGGTGATTTTCACCAGCCCTCCACTGACTTTCTGGGGTACATTCTCAATCAAAAGAGCATCAGGATGAATGACTCAAAGGTCAAGGATGTCACAGAATCACTATAACCCTACTCAGTGACAGTGCTTCAGTGATTCCTTGTGTTTGTCAATTTCTACAAAAGGTTTTTCACATACTTCCTCACTGAAAGGGAAAACGGAGATGTTAAAATGGATTGTCAATCACAACGATGCTTTCATCCAAGTCCCCATTTTAAGACACTCAGACCCTCCTGATAGCTGAACTCAGTGAACTATGATATTGGGAACAGAGAGTTCCTGGCCCTCAAAGTCTCAAAATCATCCAAATGTTTAAAACCCCACCAAGCTTGCTGGGTACTTTACCTGGTTCTGCTTTACCCTTTACTATAGGCCAGGCTTCAAGAATGGCAAAGCAGATGCTCTCTCCAGATAATTTAATTGTCCCAAAGAACCATACCCAATCCATTCCATCATTATTGAATCATGCATATGGCCCACATTCAATGGATGTCATGGATGACATTACCTGTGCCAAAAAGCCCTCACCCCAGAATATCCTACCCACAAGACCTATGACCCAACATCCATTCAAGATAAAATATTCCAGTGGGTGTACGTATTTTTGTTTAAGCTATATCAGGACTTAAATAACATGGTCCTTGTCAGGAACAAGTTATGGTCAACCTTGATAGATAGAGTTATCATGGACATAGCGAGTGCTGCTTGTCACATACCACTAGGCCATTTGCACAGCTGAACACCCAGTCTAATGAGCAAGTCTTGCCTTAACCAAGGACTCATCAGGTTTCTAAGAACCTACTGCAGCATCAATCATAAAAAAATCAGGGCAGAAAACAGCCAAAACTCCCAAATGCATTATTCCATAAGACTCATTCCCTTCCAGTGAACCTAGGATACCGTCCAAAGTTGTGATGATGGATTGGGGAATATAGAGGTGTGAAGTATAGAGGTGGGAAGCTTTTATGTCCACCTTCAATGTACCATCCATTGCCAGAAGATCAATGTGGGCAGGTATGATAAACCACACCCACTCTTGGATAGTCAGAAGACTTCCAACTTTGGCTTCCACTGAAAAGTACCAGACTTACTGGCTCTTTTTGGATCATAAAGACTGAAGCTTCTAGGACAGTACAAAATCTCACCAACTTTTCACATTTTCTTGCTTATATCTGTTCACCATTCTTAGAATCAGAAAAAACCCACTGATGCAAAATGCCACATGCAAGCCTTTGTCAAAGGATTCCCAATAGATTATTTACGATAGGTGCATTGGTGATATATTAGGTGTTTTTATAACCATATGGAAAGGATTCCACACACTCACAACTTCTCTTGCCCTCTCACAAAGGCCAGTGACATTTTTCTTTTTGTGTCCAGTTTGAAAAAGGTCATGCAGAAAACTGATCCTATGCTTGAAATGGTGAATGTGAATAACAATCTCACATAGACAGTATGACATTACACCAGATCAATGCAACATCATGTTAGTGACCTTTATAACTGCTATGTGCATTGTCAAGCCTATTAAGAGTGCAAAAGGTGCAACCGTACTACTCATTTCAAGTGGCTAAACTCTGCCAGTGGGATGGTATACTGTCTCCTTGTATGGTGAGCAAAGCCTCCTCAGGGAATAATGCATTGGAAAAGAACTATCAGATTTCACATGCCTTGAAGATGGCTGCAGTATCAGCCCATGTATGTGTGTGTGTGTGTGTGTGTGTGTGTGTGTGTGTGTGTGTGTATTTTAAGCTGTCTTTAGGAAGTACTTTATTTTATATAAGCCCTCATGCATTTTCTAGAGCCATCATCCAACCCTTTTTTCATCTCTGCATAACCCCACCATCAAAGCAGTGATATTATCAAGAACGCTGGGTGCTTGGGCCATTATCAATTAATGTGCCCTTTTGACAAGTGACAAGACAGGCTCTGCTGCTTTGCTGAGGAAGGAATATCAGCATTAGCTACACCTTCTTAGTTTCCATGGAAAGTATATTTTAAATGTAAATATGTTGATTTTATATTTGACATTTTCAACTGCATACAAAAATCCTGAATCTCAACATGTTCTCTGTAAATCTCATAAAGTTACACCCAAAAATTCCCAATATTTAAAAGCATAAAAATTTAACTAACTAACTAACTAAACAAAGAGAGCAAAACAAACAGTACAAATGGAAGACATAATCATGGCTGTGATCGTACTTAAGTATTACTTTACTATGCATGTTGGCAAAGGGAAAACATAGTCCTTTGGGTCCCATGATGCAGCTCTGACCTGAGATTCTGCACACAAGAACATGTGCATCAGTTTCTGGAGTCTGGGAACATAAATGCTCTGTTCAGATAAGTCACAACCTGATATATGTCAAGGTGTCACTCCGTATTGATCTTTTCCAAGCAAGGGCTTGAACATAAAGACAGCTATCTGTGGCACTGGGAGCCTGGCTATAAACAGCTCTCTAGCTAAATAATTGATGCAACCAGCAACTGTAAGTAGTTACAGAGTGAGTGCTGATGGATGTGTCACTTCCTCCTCAAAAAGCAGCAAGGTGGGAGCCACAAGGTTGCCTTTCAACAGGTTTTCATGAGGAAAGATTTTTTTTAGTTGTGTTGGCAGGACTTGAAAATGTAATAAGACACAAGATCACACTTGCCAGCAGGTGATGTGATGAAAAATCCAGTTTTCAACTTATTTCACACATGATTATTGTCTACAAGGTCTTATCAAACCTTTGTAAAGATCACATCTTTTGATGTGTCTGTAAAATGTCTCAGGCTTGTCATGTAATTCTCCATGACACCAGCTGAGATTAGAGCAGGCCCATGAGCTGCATATCCTGACTGTTCTAAGAAAAACATAATTCATTTTTAATCCATTTTATTTTTATAGTAACTGAACATCTTTTGCTCCCTCAGCTTTTGACATGCCTATGAGCTGAGAATTGAAACAAGAGTAAAAATTTTACATTTAATTTATTGTATCTGTCAAATGCATAGAAAAAATAAAGCAGAATACACTTCAAGAACACAGGGTAGCATTGACATCACACAGCTTCAGAGTTCTTAGTTTGATCCTGAGCTTGGGTTACTGTCTGTACATAAAGTAGCCCTCTCATATAGGGCTAATATTGTAGGTATGATGACCATGGTACAACAAGGTATTGTAACCATTACAATTCAGTGATGCTGTGAGGGGACTGGAGGAGTCTGCTGCATATTTCCTATTATTAAGCTTCACAACATGCATTCTAGGGGCATGGTGGCTTAGTGGTTAGCACAGTTGCCTCACACATCCAGGGTTAGGGGTTCAATTCCTACCTCCATGTGTGTGTGTAGTTTGCATGTTCTCCCTGTGCTTCAGAGGTTTCCTCCCCCAGTCCAAATACATGCATTGTAGGCTGATTGGCATCTCTAAATTGTCAGTAGTGATTGAATGTGTGTGCAATCATGCCCTGTGATGGGTTGGCTCCTTGTACCCCAAGTCCCCTGTGTAGGATAAGCAGTACAGAAAATGCATGGCTGGAATATGCATTCACAACAAGCATTTTGCATGGAACACTGGGGCTTACAAAACTACATTACGCCCTTTAAACAACATAACTCAAATATAAGGTGAATTGTGATAACAATGAAAAAATGCTTTCTTAGGTTGCATAATTATGTCTTCTCCTGATATTGTGATTGTGATCTGTAGCAGTTATGTGTCCATGAGAAATCCAGAAACATTCTTCGGCACAGGGTTGAGCTTTGTGAGCCAAGAAGTTTCAGAAACAGAAACAGCACCTCACTTGTTTTTAGCATCTTGTTATACACTATCACTTCTGCTTACTTCTTTAAGAAATTACAACAAAGAATTCAGGTAAATAAATTCTACAACATGGGGACAACATGGGCACCAAATCTGGTAGGTGCTGAATCTTTTTCCAGCTGGATCCGGCACAAATTAAATAATAGATAAATAAACGCATGAATAATCCAAGAGTAGTCCAACAGTGGCTCTTTGTCAGTGCTGAGATTTGAATTCAGAAGCTTCAGCTTACTAGCACAAACCTTTACGCTGAGCTACCAAAGCTACCACAATTATGTGGATGCTTTGTGAGACTCATCATCATTACCTTACCTGATGAACAAAAGGTTTCATCAGTCATGGGCTGCTGTCACTTGGCTGACTGCTGTGGGACATCAGCTGCTATAAAGATCATGAATTATAGAAGAGGGCACACTCTGGCCTCTAAGTAGTGCTAACAATTAATTATTAAAGGACCATTTGCTGGAAATATATGAATGGTGCTGTATGGCTGTTGCAAAGGGCCATAGGTACGCTGAGAGATGTACACTTGTTTTATAGAAGTTTGCAGACTGTAAACAAAACAGATTTGCCAGCTGAAGCTCCTCAAGGGGCAAAGAGCATCTATAACAATAATAATTTTGAAAGCTTTATGGGTGTTAACTGTATTCAGATGACATAATGCCCACATTAGCGAATCTGCATCTGCACTGGTGGCCCTAATTGCCTGAAAAGATTTAGCTGCTGAGAAGCTGCTGAGATTTTCTAATGTACATTGCATTAATACATACTTAAGTGCTCGTTGTTCTATTACCAAACATGGTAATGGAGTCTGGATTATCATCATTTATGGATCAATAAACTGAATGAAATTGCATACTTTTTGTTGTTGTTGTTGTTGTTGAGATTTTGGCATTCGTATAAATCTTATTGAGAAACAGCAAATCAATGTTTAGGGATGTAATAATATAATTTGTTTGGTTTTCAATAGTAAACACAAGCTTGGCTCCCTGAGACAGGACTGACAACAGCAAATTGCAAATGCCACTAATTTCGCCACGATATGACACAAGTGTACATGTACATGATGCACTTTCATTTTTAGCTCTGTGGAATATCCGCAGCTCATTTTGTGTTGTATTATTATGGGCTAATACATATTTTATGAGATGGGTTATTAAGAGCACTTCTCTGCCACTTTATATTGACACTGATCATTTCCTATGTGCATTTGGCTGTGCCTATTAGTCAGTATTTCATTGCTGTTTTGTATTGAGCGAAAATGTTGGAGAAAAACAATAATATACCATAGTCACTCATCAGTGACTGTTGAACCTAAAAAATATTTACATTCAAAAGAAAAAAAATCTCAGGACATGCAGACGCAAAACAGATTTGACATGTTTTTGCACTGTTGCTATGAATTCGGTGGAGTGGTGCAAAAGAAAGTGACATTAAATATTTTCAGTGGGATTTTGGTCCAAAACTGCCTCTCTAGACTAGTGCAGAGACCACCTAGACTTGTGCAGATGAAGGGATAAAATGGTATTTTCCAGACTTCAAGTGCAGTGTTACAGCCTTACATGTCTTACAACCGAGTTTTGCACATGTTCACTATTTATATCACCCTACTTACCACGTTTTCCACATACTAAATAGATACAACAGACCTAATTATTTGATATGTAACATAGTGGTAGATACAATAGATTAGCTACATTAAATTGCCCATAGGTGCGAATGAGTGTACAAACATGTCTGTCCTTTGTGCCATGTCATGGAGTGGTGTTCCATCAAGGGTGTATTCCTGCTTCATGCCCACTGTTCTTGGGATTGGCTCTGGATCAACCATGACTCTAACCAGGATAAAGTGGTTACTGAATGAATGAATGAACACTGATGTAGCTACTACAGGTCTATTTATAACAAAAGCCTTTATGAAACCTCTTTTGGTTGATCATAAGTTATTTAAAACTTGCATGGCTGTGGATTGTGTGCACTTGTATTCAAGTCTCTGCATTTATTACATCACTAAAACATCTACATAAAATATAATGACAGAAAAAAACATAATTATATTCAGGGTTAGGGTTATAATTGATTTCATGACAATTATAAAATAAAATGACTATTCATTGTTTATTAATGAAACTATATGACAAACATACAACATTCTCTTGAAGTTGTGTATGTATTCAATTATCAGTGCAATTCATCTTAATTCTCTAGGTTTTTTTTTTTTTTTTTTGACAGTGTATACCACTTTTAGTTATATTTATATTTTTGTCCTGATGGAAATTCAAACAGCAACACATCCCTTATCTCATCTAACACTTTTTGCTCTAACACTGTCAAGCAACTTGAACCTGCTGATGAGTGAATTACATCTTAGCCTAGAGGTGTGTAATCCAACACCGGAATTGGTAACCATAAACTCCATTTATAAACTCCACTTCCATGTTGTTGTCCCATTGGTGAGGCAAATTTTGAAACAAATCAGAGCAGCAAATCACACTCCCCATCCAGCATCATTATATTTACTATAATGTACAAGGAGGGGTGTTCATAAGCATGTCTTTTCACAGTGCACAGGAACATACGCACATACACACATGCATTTTAAGCACTGTGAGCTGCTGTAGTGAATTATTTAGTAGGGCAATAATGTGAGAGGTCTGTATGGAGGCTGCTGGCAGACATATTGAGGAGTAAGTATGCCTCTAGGTTAACAATTTTGTACAAAGCATCACATATGTATGACACAACCAGCAGTGAAAGCTCCACCCACACCACCAAGATGTTTACTGCACACTATACGTCACTATAATGCCATGTTAATGATCTCTAGTTTTTTTATTGAATTACATTTTTTCCAGGTTTGACTTCAAATAATTGGCCTCCCTTAAATACCTTCCTTCTAAATATACACTACATTTCACACTAGCAAGTGCTGTATAAAAATGTAACATATGTTGTGTGTACATAGCTCAGGGCTCGGAGGTAATAAATGAGAAACCAACTAAGGTGTTGGGCTTAAATCTAAAATATCAGGGGACCCAGAAATCTCATTTGCTGCCTTGATCTGTCAGTGTCATCAGTGGGCTGCAGGATTAATGTCCTTAATGTGGGCTGCATCAGCTAACACAGGCCTTCTCATCTTGGGCATAAGAGGTGAGATCAATGGCAATACTATATTATAAAATGGGAATCAAATTGTTGACATTTTCATACAAAGACACAAAGTAACACATGGAAATGAAAAGAATCTTAGAAGAAGAAAAAAACAACACTTAAGATCACTACAAAAAAAAATAATAATAAAAAAATCACATGCACACAAAACATACAGGGAGAAACAGTAGCACATGCGCACTGGGAGAGAGGCCATCTTCTGATATGTTAGATTAAAGCCCAACACATTTTGAACCTTCTCTCTCTGCTCACCCTTGTTTGGCATGACTATGATATTTGGTTATGATGAATCAAAGGGCTTCCCTTTTGTGAAGCCCTTGTCTGATTGGCTAAACATAATACAGTGCTAGAATTCCAATCAGTCATTTTAATCACAGTGTTTGCTTGTAATGCAATCAGATATAATGTACATATACTGTAAATCAGGTGGATTGTGAGCATTCAGATATTATTAATAAAAGCACAAAATAAATATTTGTAATTTATCATGTTTAGGAAGCTAATTATGAATTATAGATCAAATGCCATTTTAACTGTAGACCTATTGGATTGGATATTAGATTGATTAGATGGCAGAGCAGCATACTTAAACACACCTCTTAATCAAACTCAGCCCTTTTTCCATATTTGCGCCACTCTGCTTCACTTTACCACCTAGGTCGATGGTCGTGAAGATGCCAAAAATATATTTTACGTCAGTCTTATGCTTTGTTTTGCATGTGGGCTTTAAAATAGAGCCCTCCCTACCCTTTTTTTAATATAGTTCATTCCTTGTCTGCTATTTATAGGTTAGAACAAAGCAGCACATTCCGGTTCTGAAGGAAACTGTGTGTCTATGGCAGGGGCATTTGCACTACTTCTACTTCCTTCAAGTGCACTTAAGTAACCTCTGTTTGTCTACTTGTCCTAATCACATATGTCCAACCACACACATGCACATATGGCTGATCTCCCATGGGAATGCAATATATGTGCACATAGTGTCCTCAAATCTGTGTCATGGTGGACTGTGACAGCACTGTGTGTGTGTGTGTGTGTGTGTGTGTGTGTGTGTGTGTGTGTGTGTGTGTGTGGGCTTTGTGGTAAAACTTCAGTCAATCCTGCTTGATGTGACACTTCTTCCTCCCACATTTTTTTCACACATATGCATTATTCATTTTTCCTAAGATGAGGAAGAAGGAGTGTGAGGTGTGTGTAGGGGCTCTTAAGTCATCCTGTGAAAATGTACTTCTTATCAGTGCCTTTCAATTAAATGTTCACCCAAATTATAGCATAATAACGTGAACAAGCTACATTTTCAAACAAAGGCCAATGCATATAGAAAAGATAAAATGACAAAGGAAATACAGCAGGATGTTTTAATATGCTACACAAACATTATGTTTTCCAGTTGCTGCAACAAGACTCTCAGAACATTAGACTGTGCTCCGAAAACAATGTTTTAAACAATATGGAGTCACATAGTGACAGGTAACACATTAAAATCTTCTAAATGAAAGGAAATACTGGTAGCTCTGTGTAATGAAGGCAGACAGATGGACACATATGCAAGTTTTATCATGCAGATACACAAAAGGACTAGGAAGTATGCAAATGGTCAGGCAGTCAGCAAGCAGACATAAACTAGTCAAGGCTAGAGGGGTAAACAATAAACAGACTATGGTTTAAAAAAAAAAAAAACAACAGGGCAAAACAGGCAGAGAACAATTGTTTGAAATTGTCATAGGCCTAATGCTGGAGCAAGACAAAATGGAAGTCTGGGTTATTTATGGGAAGTGAAGGTGACTGCTAGCAAGCACGTTTCACAAGTATTCTGCTAACTGTGATCAGTGATAGGTGCTTGACTGGTGATCATGTCACAGTGTCACAGGTTGGGGATCATGGGAATTCTGCAACTTTGGAAGTTGAAGGCACTGGTGTGACCCTCTGTTATACATTTGGCTGACATGGTTGGGTCTGCTTGTGCCATTAGAGTAAAGTAAATAAATACAAAGTTCTTCTGACTCATCACCTCTATCCTATGATGATACATTTTTATCCTGATGGGAGTGCTCTCTTCCAGAGTGACTCCGCCCCCATCCACAGGGCACGAGGAGTCATGGAATGGTTTGATGAGTATGAAAATGAGGCAAATCACATGTTACCATATATGCTGCACTTCACAGTCAACAGATCTCAACCCAGTCAAACACCTAGGTACTGTAATTTTGGATCAACGTGGATCAACACTCTCCATCCGAACACCAACAGAGGAATATCTTTTGGAAGAATGTTCCATCGCTCCATTATAGTTCCAGAGACTTGTAGAATAAATATATAATATATTATATGACTAATTAGATTGGACAAGTGGCGTTCCAATATTGCTGATATTTAGTACAACAGCACTGGCACATTTCACTGTTTGTATCAGTCCACTAGTCTGTGTTGACTACATAAAATTCCAATTCTAGTAATAGTTCATTACATTGGAACTGTTACTACAATTACTACAGGCTGTCCGTCAGTCTCTGCGTTGCATGGTAACACACAACACTCTATCCAGGTGTGGCTTATTTGGGAACTATTTTCATTGACTGAGCAAAAATAAGAAAATATTTGGCCATATTGTATCTGAAATGTCAGTTACTTGATATTTCTCGTTTATAGAAATCACATATGCAATCAAATTGCTCAAGTGCTGAAATTCAGTATAACAGCACGCTTGATCATGAGATATTGCTTACTGGTTACCTCCAGAAGTGAAAAGGAAATTTTAAAGATTCCATTCCAATTCCACTGAAGGATGGAAATATGACCATAGACGTTATATCAATATTTTTAATTTAGCTTTTATTTATAGCCTACAGGCTTTTTTCCAGAAGTCCCTACCATCCAGTAGTCATTTTGCTGTATGATTAATAACAATATCCCTTATTTTAAAAAGTACAAATAACATTTAGAAATTATCAGAAATCAGCACATGTATAAGCTGGCATTATTTTGCCTGATCCTGAGTTGACCAGCCAAATCAAGCAAATGCCCTACTTGCCTCTACATTTGTAACCCAAGTCACTAACAGAAAAACAACACTGATGGTCAAATAATTGCTGATTCATTCAGAGAATTCTGTTGGCTAAATGTCCCATATGTTCATACTGTAGGTTATGTAAACATTTTACTACTCATTAAGTATGTGATGCAGAAGAACATAGTGAAGGAGAAAGTCATTCTGACTCCAAAATGGTTGCTACTAATTTTTAAGGCAATTGTGCAATGTATTTCTATGTTTTAATAAATAACAGAATTGTTAGAAACCACAAAGGTAAGTCTATTTAAATTAACAACACAAAGTGGTTTGAGGGAAGTGTGAGTCATAAAACTGCGGAACCTTCAGGCACCATCTTGTCGTGACTGATCAGCTGAATTTTGATTAATGGGAATAATATGTAAATTTCATTTTTGACCAAACTATCACTTTATGGAAGGCAGTCCACATTTATGTGACCCAGTGTTTATTCAGTGTGATTGAGCTGGTAAGGAAGAGCTCTCATTGCTCCTCTTGTGTACTTCATGTTTAGGGCAGTTTTACTGAGCCAATCAGCCTGAGAGTTCACGCCTCAAATTTCATAATCCCACTTTTTGCATGTGCAGACACGTCCACTGCCCACGAGAACACCCATCTCAAAGAAATTAATCCATTGATCCTTTTCTTCCATGTCAGTCATGGCACAATTTAGAATAAGATTTATGGGATCAGTGCTATGCTTGATGCTCAAAATCAATAACTAAAAAGTGAAAAAAAAAATAATAATAATTTTCAAATAAGTGACTTTGATCAAGGATACATAAGGATAGGATTAAAGGAAATATTTATAAAATAAAAACAGCAAAATATTTGCAAGGTGGTGTGATCTTGAAAAAGAACAAGGAAAAGCAATGCAGTCAAGATGTGCAAAAAATGTGTGATGATTTTGTTGGTTGAACTCAAATTACTACTAGTTTACTTCTTAGGGATGAGAAGTCACCTCTGAATTTGAGATCTTTGGCATCATCATAAGGAAAGTAAACACATATATACAGTACACTGTCAGTGATATGCATGGAAGGATACATCTACTTAAACAAGACACTTCCCTTTAAGCCTGGAAAATTGGGGGATAGAAAAATAAAAGACAAAGGACTAATACGATTGTGTTTAAATGAGAAAATAGCAAGCATTTATATAAATATCTAACAGGAGTCTAGTATATTGCCAATATACTGTATTGCTGCATGAATAGTCCTAATTGTAATTATCACATTAATCATTACAGTTTTGGTTTAATTTAACAATATGGCTTTATTGAGCAGCGTATAAAATAGCATTTGATCCAGCACATCCTATTATTCTGCATTTTATTTATATTATGAAACAACTGTTATCATCCTTACAACATAATGAAGCCGCGGACACTTGATCGATGTCATGAAATCATAGTGTATTTACAGGATGTAGGATATTTTATCACACTTTTAAACTGATATTTTGAGTTGTTGAATTTATAAAATAATTCCAATACTTTTGTTAATTCAATGCTTTCTCCTGTAAAGAAAACATGCCAGTGGTTTAAAGTATAAACTGACCACGCATCCATCCACTGTGGATGTGTACATCTTAAAATAATGTTGTTTAGAATTATGTCCATAATAGAATTTAAATGTATGATACTGTTTATTCTTAAATAGTGTCATATTTATACAGATTTATGCAGCGCTCTTATTGTCACAGTCTGGGTTCAATTCCCGGTCAGGGAACTAACCCCAGCCACTGGAGGATTGCACGAGTCAGTGCACTCTCAGTGCTGGTCCCAAACCCTGGAAAATGGGGAGGGTTGCATCAGGAAGGGCATCCAGCATAAAACTTGTGCATCAAAATATGCAGATGGGTGATCCGCTGTGGCAATCCCAAACGGGAGCAGCCGAAAGAGGGGGGAAAAATGTCATATTTATACACGCTGGCCATATTTTGACAGTCCCCAGTCGACCAAACTGACAATAATCACCAGAGGTAGGACCAAGTCATTGTTTTGCAAGTCACAAATAAATCTCAAGTTTTGGCATTCAAGTCCCAAGTCAAAACTTGGTTATGTAAGGGATAATCCATGACTAGGTGTGCATACACGATTTTAATGCATGATGTGGAGGCAATTAAAAACCATGGAGTGCATTAAAATTGTGTAATGCACACCTAGCCCTGGATTATCCTGCTTATACCATGGTCAATTGCCAGCACTGATAAGTTAAAGCTGTCACTGATGTTTGCAGTGCAAAATTTGACTGAAAGGCTAAAAATAACAGTTAATTTTCGTAGTTATTTTATATATTGGTCGTTAGATCTAGAATTCTGCCCACTCTAACTCATACACAGACATAAAGTAGTGCAATAAGATTACATTTATTTGAATGAATTATAATAAATAGTTATTAGAGAGAGAGAGAGAGAGAGAGAGAGCGTGAGAGATTGTGTGTGTGTGAATTACCTGTCTGTGCCAGGTCTCTACTAATAATGAAGCTGTGAGTCTAAAGGGTATGCTACTTTATCCATGTAACTGTATGTCACTATGGTTAGAATTGTTTATAGGCAGCACATTAATTTAGAATGGCGATTAAACCGAATGGAACTACCTGTGCATTATATGATTTGAACGCACACCTTCCAGCCAATCAGAATTGAGTATTTAGACAGATCATGGTATAAAAGTCTAAGTTTAGTTAAGTTTTGAGTCCCACACAAGTCATAATGTGCTGTTTACAAAACTGAAAGCCAGTGTAATAATTAGTATAGTAAATTTACACAAATCATGCAGGCTAGACAAACCTTATAGCTCAATGGAAACATACGGGTATTTGAAAGACACATAACTATGACGTTTTCAGTTCAGTTTCACATGAGATGAGATGTAGACTCTTTTCACTAAGTGTACCCATCTATCTCAGTTCAATTTGGCTTTGCCTTGGGATTTGCTTTGTGGAACTTCAAATGCTGAACAAAATTTGAAGTTGTTGCTTTTACATCTGATATTCTTGAACCACAGGTTCTACATGTTGCAACCCCTTTTGTTGTTGCAAACAACATAATCTTTGAATTTGAATCTTTGAAAGCTACCTTCTTCAGGAGCATGTCTACCAAAAAGGGCCTCTGTCATCAGGAATGTGTGGTTTTTCAAATTTGGCATTGTCTAGTGCAAGTTGATTGGCTGTCTGACTGGTTGAATGGTGATCTTGGAAATGAAGATTGATGCTGATTCAGTGAAATCGAATAATTGATTCATTGCACACTTTTAAATAGATCATTTTCATCTTTGGTTTTGAAAATGTATCAAGTTTTTCCAAGTCCAAGTGAAGTCACAAGTCAAAGTGATGTCAGCAAATTTGTGACTTGAGTCCAAGTTGAGTCCAAGTCATGTGAATCAATTTCACAACACTGGTAATCACTACCACCTGCCCTGTGATAGACTGGCATCCTGTCCATGGTGTATTCCTGCTTCATGCCCAGTATTCCTGGGATAGATTCCAGAGCCACCGAAACCCTGACCAAGATAAAGCACTTACTGAAAATGAATGAATGAATGAATGAATGAATGACATAGTCATTCTTAGGTCCATAGTCAAAGTACATGTACAAGTGTACTAAATCTGTAAACTTATCTGTCAAACTTATTTAAAACATTTCTACTGGGAATTGAAGAGAATAACAGCAACGATCAATCCATGGAATGATGCAAAATGTTTTTACCTTGTTCTTCTCTTATAATGAGAAAAATTAAATTATGGATTTGAAGCTTGTAGTGTTGATTAAATACAAAGGTCTGTAAAACAAACAGGTTTCTTTATTAATTAAGCAACAATCTAAGCAGACAAAAATGAGATAGGACAGCATGTCACCAATTCAAAATGGGAAATGTTACAGCATAAAAACAATTACAAATAACACAAGACCACAGAAGTACAGCCGTGGCCAAAGGTTTTGAGAATGACACAAATATTAATTTTCACAAAGTCTACTGCTTCAGTGTTTTTAGATCTTTTTGTCAGATGTTACTAACTGTTACTGAAGTATTATCACAAGCATTTCATAAGTGTCAATGGCTTTTATTGACAATTACATGAAGTTTATGCAAAGAGTCAATATTTGCAGTGTTGACCCTTCTTTTTCAAGACCTCTGCAATTCGCCCTGGCATGCTGTCAATCAACTTCTGGGCCACATCCTGACTGATGGCAGCCCATTCTTGCATAATCAATGCTTGGAGTTTGTCAGAGTTTGTGGGTTTTTGTTTGTCCACCCGCCTCTTGAGGATTGACCACAAATTCTCAATGGGATTAAGGTCTGGGGAGTTTCCTGGCCATGGACCCAAAATGTCGATGTTTTGTTCGCTGAGCCACTTCATTATCACTTTTGCCTTGTGGCAAGGTACTGGAAAAGGCATTGTTCGTCACCAAACTGTTCTTGGATGGTTGGGAGAAGTTGCTCTCTGAGGATGTTTTTGTACCATTCTTTATTCATGGCTGTGTTCTTAGGCAAAATTGTGAGTGAGCCCACTCCCTTGGCTGAGAAGCAACCCCACACATGAGTGGTCTCAGGATGCTTTACTGTTGGCATGACACAGGACTGATGGTAGCGCTCACCTTTTCTTCTCCGGACAAGCTTTTTTCCAGATGCCCCAAACAATCGGAAAGGGGATTCATCAAAGAAAATGACATTACCCCAGTCCTCATCAGTCCAATCCCTGTACTTTTTGCAGAATAGCAGTCTGTCCCTGATGCTTTTCCTGGAGAGAAGTGGCTTCTTTGCTGCCCTTCTTGACACCAGGCCATCCTCCAAAAGTCTTCTCCTTACTGTGCATGCAGATGCACTCACACCTGCCTGCTGCCATTCCTTGAGCAAGCTCTGCACTGGTGGTGACCCGATCCCGCAGCTGAATCAACTTTAGGAGATGGTCCTGGTGCTTGCTGGACTTTCTTGGGCACCCTGAAGCCTTCTTCACAACAGTTGAACCTCTCTCCTTGAAGGTCTTGATGATCCGATAAATGGTTGATTTAGGTGCAGTCTTACTAGCAGCAATATCCTTGCCTGTGAATCCCTTTTTGTGTAAAGCAATAATGGCTGCACGTGTTTCCTTGCAGGTAACCATAGTTAACAGAGGAAGAACAATAATTTGAAGCACCACCCTCCTTTTAAAGCTTCCAGTCTGTTATTCTAACTCAATCAGCATGACAGAGTGATCTCCAGCCTTGACCTCGTTAACACTCTCACCTGTGTTAACGAGAGAATCACTGACATGATGTCAGCTGGTCCTTTTGTGGAAGGGCTGAAATGCAGTGGACATGTTTTTTTGGGATTAAGTTCATTTTCATGGCAAAGAGGGACTTTGAAATGAATTGCAATTCATCTGATCACTCTTCATAACATTCTGGAGTATATGCAAATTGCCATCATAAAAACTGAGGCAGCAGACTTTGTAAAAATTAATATTTGTGTCATTCTCAAAACTTTTGGCCATGGCTGTAAAAGAAATAAGAGTGAAATAGGTAGGATAAAGATATACTGTAATGAATATAAAGAATATAAAGAAATAGCTGTGGATAGAGAGATAGATAGATAGATAGATAGATAGATAGATAGATAGATAGATAGATAGATAGATAGATAGATAGATAGATAGACAGACAGACAGACAGACAGACAGACAGACAGATAGACAGATAGATAGATAGACTGCACTACTACAACTACTTACACTAATGATATAATCCTGTTGCTGTCAAATATAATGAATGAGTCAGGATGATGCTTACAGCAGCATACAGTACCTTTACTTTGTCTGTATACTCATCACCCTGCATCATCCTGACTCATTCAGTATATTTGACAGCAACAGGATAATATTATTCATGTAACATTTTCAAACAGTCCAATAATAGACAACACAAACCATTACACAACATTGGGTCTTTTTTGCCACCATTACATATTGTTCTTCAAGTCAAGTCAGCTGAGAGAGGAAAGATACAGTATATCTGAAAATAATATTGTTATAATGAAAATAACATAGCAGAGCACTCACTTCTAATTCAACTGTGACATGAATGGAGTTGTAAAGATTGAAGAGTGATACTGAAGAATGTACATTGACAAAATTTACATTGACGAAATTTTCCTGTTTTGACAAAATATCAGAAGACCAGTTGACTTGAAATGCACTCGTAATGGAAATCTTGACAACCAGCAAATGCTTAAAATACACAAATATAATGCAAAATCAAAGCTACTATCATTCACCTCTAACAGTGAAGGTCTTTGGGTGAAACAGTCATCAGAGAATGTCATACTAGAACTACCAAATTGTTTTTTGAATACTAGGCCAAATCTTGTTGCTTACACTTTCTGTAAGGTTTGGTGGTGTTCATGCAGTATTTGGTGCAAACTGATGCACTTCCATGTTTACATTGCCAAACAGTAATATAACCTCAAATTCTTCCCACAGAAAATAGTAGTTCCAAAAAGACAAATTATACAGATTTAGAGCTTTCATTACCATTTACATTTACATTGACTGAAGAATTCATGAAATTTGATGGTCCATGCTGTTCTACAGAAATTCAGAAAAAAACATTTAGCATTAATGGTTACTGACTGCCACAACTACGTACTACTCAAAGATTTCCATTTTAAATGTGTTTCATTTAAACCACTTTCATGTTCTTTTCTTAACACAGGAAAATATTCTTGTCAGTGATAATCAAACACTTGGAACAGATGTCATAACTAGAGGTTATTGCAGTTTGAAAAATGCTAGTGTATTCCTTTAAAAGAAGGGAAGTGATGTGACTTGTACCTTTTAGGTTCTGTATGGATCAGGACAGGCAGCACTAAAAGCAGTTAATATGCAGTGTCACTGCCACTGTAGAATGTTTATTAAAATTAAAAGCTCTGATAAAAATTGTATTCGCTATTTGAGAGAGGCCCACCCTGCTAGTTAATACTCTGTTGGAGATGCTGGTACAGCACGCTCTCCAAAGGACTGCTCACATATTCAACACTCAAATCCCCCACTCAAATATTAATACAGAAATATTCACATATAAATCTTTCATTATCTCCATCTTGCCCATGTTTGCATACATTGAGAGCTTGGATGGTTTCCCATACTGAAATTAGATTTCATCAATGAATAATAATAATAATAATAATAATAATAATAATAATAATAATAATAATAACAATGTTTAATTTATATAGCACATTTCTCACAACCAAGGTCACTTACAATTACAAGAAACATACAAAAGCTAAAAAAATAATGACAAACAAACAAAAGGAAAAAAGATCAAATAAACAGACAATCTCCTCCAAAAATTTTGGTGGTGTAGCTGCACATAGTCCCACATATGGCCAACACTGGTATGGCACACGGAGCGCACATGGCCGCAGTACCACCGGCATCACCATTCTGAACATGCCATGAATCTACAGAGCTGAAGAAACATCACACAAAGCGATCATACTGCCAGACAGAGGGCCAAGCAACCCTGAGACTGCTCAGAATGATGATACCACTCTGCCATCAACAAAAGCAACAAGCATGCCAAAAGTGATTAGAAGCTATTCTATTGCGAGTGGGTGGATATTCATCACGCACAGGGAAATCTGCTGCTCAAACCTTTAGTCTGGAGCTCCACCACCACCGGCACCTAACGGACAAAATCGATTAATGACCAAGTACATTAAAACAATACAACAGAAAACACACAACAAACATACAAACAGTGAAAAAATGGGAAAAGACAGAAGGAATAAAAAAACAACAGAAAAAACCCGAGAGGTGGCAGCTAAAATGTGCACAGTGTACTCTTAACCAGAAAAACATTTATCCCTAATGAGCAAGTCAGAGACGACGGTGGCAAGGAAAAACTCCCTGAGGCGATATGAGGAAGAAACTTTGAGAGGAACCAGACTCAAAAAGGAACCCACCCTCATCTGGGTGACAAAGAATAGTGCAATTATAAATAATTCCCTTCTACAACCGTGTACAACATGGTCAAAAAGTGTGATTGTGTAACCAGGAAATTCATTATAATTTTCGCATGAAGTCTATTTTGTTGAAATTATCAACTGTTCACTGATGGAGACCTGAGTCCAAAACTATTCATGGCAATTGCAGTCCTAAAGCTATTATAGCAACATGAAACTAGTACCAACCATTCTGCAAATCTATGTGCACAAAAGTGACATACGGAATTGTGCAATCGAACTAGTCGAATAAACCTATTAATTGTTTTCCCTGTTCTGGCCTGTTTCAGTTTTATCTTCCACTGAGTTTAGCAGGGACTGTTCATTGCTTGAATGTGGCTTAGGGTGTTTTTACAATTTCATACTTGTCCAAACACTCGAGTCTGCACTCAGGATATCCATAATCACAAGTTTGTGTTCACATAGAAGAATTCCTTTCGAATCATGGATCGATTGCATAATTCCATATGCCACTTTTGTGCACACAGATTTGCAGAATGGTTGGTATTAGTTTCCTCCTGCTGGCCTGTTATCAAATTAGCAATATGCCAGTATACCACTAAATTACACTTTTATAAAAAATAATGTACTTAGCCACCAACGGAGCATAGCTCTTGCCCTCAGTTTTTGTTCTGCATATGCATTTACACATGTCTACCCTTTTACCAAGTTGTAATTTCATTGTATTAAAGAATGTTGGAGCAGCTTATGTTTTGCCAAGGCAGTCTTAACACTCCACAGTGTATTCAGTGCTGCTATTGTGCTGTGCCCTTGCATTACACTACGATTTTCAGACTGCTCAGACAATGGGACTCAAGATGCAACCACTGAAAGTACATCAGGGACAGGCTCAATATGCAAAGCAGCTGCACTAAGCTTGCCATGCTCTGCACTTCATTGTGCTGCTGCATTGATGCTAACAGCTCTTGCATTAAGATAAGATAAGATAACATAAGATAACATAAGATAACATAAGATATGATAACATTTCATAATCCCTTATTGGGGAAAAAAGGGGGGCCTCGCACCTGGTTGGGGGATCGAATCCTGCCTCCGCCCTATGTATGTGGAGTTTGCATGTTCTTCCCGTGCTTCGGGGGTTTCATCCAGGTACTCTGGTTTCCTCCCCCAGTCCAAAGACATGTGTTCTAGGCTAATTGTCATTTCCAAATTGTCCGTAGTGTGTGAATGTGTGTGCTATTGTGCTCTGCAATGGATTGGCATCACGTCCAGGGTGTCCCCTGCCTTGTGCCCCAAATTCCCTGGGATAGGCTCCAAGCTCCCCTGCGACCCTGTGTAGGATAAGCAGTACAGCAGCAAGTGTTACAGCAGCATGAAAGCAAGAATAGTGAGGGATATGACTATTTATTTATGAAGGCAGGCAAACAAATTCAAAACGTGAAGCAAAAATGTAATCAAAAATAGGCACAGAGTCAGGCAATCAGCAAACAGGTAAAACAGAGCAAAAACCAGAATCATAAAACCAGGGAACGAGAACAGGATCAAAAACCAGGAAAGCATGCACAGTAAACAAATGCTCAGTATGTCTAGCAAATAAACACAGGATGATACTTCACAGTGAGTGAGTGCTGTGAAAGTGCATAAATAGTGTTAGTGTATGAGCGTGCATGTGTGACTGAACTCAGGTGTCAGTGACAATGGGTGTGAGTGATGGGAGTTGTATTCCATGTTATCCATGTTTTTAGGCCGTAGTGTTCTCTGCGAAATTGAGTCAGACGTTAATCCACCTTTGGCATGACAGACACCAGCACTGTCTTGCAAGGTTGCAGCATGATATGTACATGCATGATATGAATGTACAACACAAAATGAAAACTAGCGGCATGATCGGAAAATGTGGCAAAAAGCACAAAGCAGTAGTGCATTATTGTCCATGTTGGAAAAAATACACGTGACATATGTATGTTGATATATGACATATATTGAAAGACTGATATATCAAAAATGTCATGAACCATGTCATTTAGCATACTGCATGTGCAAAGTACCAATATAAAATAGAGCTATGGTTCAATATTCCAGTGACCGTGCAGTCCTAAAGTTGAATGAATGCAAGTACAATGCGTTGCAGCATATGATTGCTGAAAGACATGCCAAGTGCCCTCACAATCTCATGCAGTTTGTGGAAGGTGCTGTCAGTGATAGCTGATAATCAGCTTCCTGTCTAGTTTCCTGAGCAATGACACTGCCCCAGCAGACGACTCCAAAAAAAGATGGCTGAGGCCACCATAGAATGTCTTTAGGAGTACACTGCAGATTCCAAAGGATCTCAGTCTCCTCAATAGGTAGAGTCAACTCTGGCTCTTTGTATATGGCATCAGTGTTTTCTGACCAGCCTAGTTTATGGTTAAGAATAATACTCAGGTATTTGTATGATTTGATACATTCAACTGGTTTGCACATGCCTTATGCACCCTGTAGCTGATGTCATCTGGTCCAGTGGCCTTTCTCACACTGATTCTCTTCAGTTCCCTACTCAACTGATCAGTTGTGACAGACAGCTGAGAACAGGAGAGTGGGAGGGGCAGGGGGAAGAGTCAAACATACTGAAAATAGGATCAGCTTGTTGCCCCAAATCACACCCCCCTCAGCCTGCTTATCACTGGATATGTCTAGACATATTACTCATGCCCTTCCTTACTTCAGCCACATTCTTATGATGATGTTTGTCCTCAATCCTCCTCCTGTAGGCATCCTTCTCTCTCTGATCTTCTTCTTCAGCTTTTTCTGTATTCATTGCAGTTCCTCTTTGTCCTTAAACCTGAAGGCTCTCTTTTTGCCATTCAAGAGAGCCTTCTGTTGAGGGGTGAACCTGGGCTTGTTGTTGGGAACAACAACACACTCTTAGAGGGCACAGTGTTTTCCACACAGAAATTAATACAATCAGTGATACAGTGTGTAAGACCGTTGAAGTCATTCACATATGGCTTACAGAATGCTGCCCAGTCCGTTGTCTCAAAATCTCACTAGCCTCAGTTGACAAACTCCTCATTGTCTTTGTGGTCAGCAGTTGCTGCTTTGAACCAGAGGGCTGTACAGTGACTGGAGGTAGAAGTAGTAATGAGCTGTATGTATATTTTGTATGTATGTTTAGCATTTGCATAATACAAGCATAGTTTCATATTGTTTCTGATGTAGCAGTCCAGATACTAGATGAACCAGGGAGACATGGTTGAAATGTTTGATTAGGAAGAGGGCCTGAGCTTGCTGGGTCAGTATTTGGCCCATGCGAGTTGTTAGCTCCTCTTCTGTGTGTTCTAATGCAGTAAAGACACTTGCTCTTCCTCTATACATCTAAAGAAATGCTGTAAAGCAAATATGCCTTAATAATGAAATGCAAAGTTTCAGTATCAAAATAATTACTACATTGATCAGTAAACAGTAAAACAACCCCAAACCTTGATTAGGTTTTTAAACAGAAACATGATCTGTTACTTAATATGGGGCACTGCTTGGCTCCAACATAATTTCTGTTAGGTTGGATTTTTCTATATAAGAAAAAATGTATGTTCATAATTTTTTGTGTACCATGAAATGTTGTTGTTGATTATCTTTATTTATGGTGGTCCCAAGGAGCATTGCTGAATCCATGCATTAAAATAACATTCAATGTAAATTCAATATAACTGTCTGGCAAAAACAATACAAAATATATAATAATAATAATAATAATAATAATAATAATAATAATAATAATAATAATAATAATAATAATATATCAGTAATGTATCAGTAATCTGTAAATACATACTAAGTAGGACAAAAGAACAGGAGCTTCACATGATGATAAGATAGCTTAATGGTGACCTTTTTGACTAATATAATAAAAACCTTGTGTACTTAAATATGACAGACCATTAGACTATGGATTCGATTAGATTAATAAATTATATTAGATTTATTTGATTATTGAATAAATTAGATCAAATTACTGGCATGACTAGCCTAAATACTGAGATAACATTCCAGGTTGTAGGGTTCTAGGCTGAAGTAAATCTGAGATCAACAACCTATAGACTGATGCCTGTATTGGTATAATATTGGTGATGTTAAATTGGTATATTGGTTTTGTTAAATTGGTTAGACATGCTCTCATCATCCAGGCCAAATTCAGTACTTCCGGTTTCCAGTGGATCTGCTTTAGCACCCTCTATTGGGCCCTTAGAAATTGCTGCTATATTGTTTTCTTCTCTTTCTCATCCTTCTCACTCCTACTGTGTGTGTTGTCTATTCTGGGCAGATACAGCTCAGTAATAAAATGTGTGGGCTGGAGCAGGTCTCAGCGAGAAAGAGATAGGATTAGGTGTGCCTGAACATTGCTATGTACATTCAGCCACAGAGGGATTTTTAGCATCAATACACATGCTTAACATTTAACCAGGACACACACTCTCTTATTCCTCTCTGTCTGTCACACACACACATGCACACATAATTATATCTTTGTGGGGTATTTCTGTTGACGTGTGTTACTGTAGTTAATTAGCTAATTGAACCTATACCTACACCTACGCCTAACCTTAATCTCAAAACAGCAACAACAAAAAGTTTGGCTCTTTTATATATATATATATATATATATATATATATATATATATATATATATATATATATATATATATATATATATATATATATACAGTACTGTGCAAAAGTTTTAGGCACATGCAAAGAAATGCTGTAGAGCAAAGATGCCTTCAAAATAATGAAATTAAATGTTTCTACATAAAAACAATTACCGTAAAGAGCAGTAAACAGTATTAAATTAAACAAAGTCAATTTTTGGTGTGACAAAAAAATAAAAAATAAAAACAGTAGTCTCCGGTACAATTTGTGCAGTTTTATAAGGAAATGAGCTGGTAAGTTTTATTGAGCATCTTGCAGAACCAGCCACAGTTCTTCTGGAGACTTTGACTGTCGCATTTGCTTCTTATTTTTGCAGCAAATCCCAGCAGCCTTCATTGTGGTTTTTTGTCTGAAAAGTGTCTCTTACATAATATTCTGCTTTCTTTAATGACATACAAACATTTTTCTGTAACATGTAATTCTGTAATATATATATAATTTGTCCGGCATTTTTTGTAAACAATTTATTATTATTATTATTATTATTATTATTATTATTATTATTATTATTATTATTATTATTATTATTAAGTACAGTTGAAACTGTCAGATGCTTCTGGGGACATTTGGTCCTTAGCAAGATGTAAAAACATGCCCACACACAGACTGCCCTTCTCTCTCAGTAACACTTGACCACTTTTAGCATTCTCAAACACATTTGTACATGAGCAACTGAATCCTTAGTAATACCTCTCTAGATATCAGAGCCCAGTGCATGAGCATCAGCCAGAGGAAGAGAGAGGTACAGTACAGATCAGAGATAAAAGAGATATGAATGTAATGTGAGGCCAGAGGTTCATTGTGGCTTGAGAACTGATGCTGTTTATTGGTTTGGCTCTCAGCCCCTGAGGTGATTAAGCACAGAGTGAGATGAGGCTATGGTGATTAGTGGAACTGGCTACAGTGTGTGGGACTTCAGTGGAACACGGGTGGGTTTGGCTGTTATCGACCAACCATGCAGTTCCTGCTTATAAGGAACAGGGACTTAGTACATCCACCCACACACTTTCATACACGCTGACACAGACAGAAGACTCAACTCTGCTGTGGGCTTAATGACCAGACTTATTACAGGTGCCTTTATTTTGCTTGCATCATCATTTGCAAATGCAAACAAATGGTAAAGGTTAGAAAATATAGGCAGCTTTACCTGCTCAAACATCTGTTCCCCAAACCCCACCCCTATTTTTTAACCTAATGCAGAAGAATTTGTTCAGCAATTTACAATTTTGCACCATTTACAGTTTTGCTACTGGAATTCTTTTGGGGGAAATACGTAGGTTTTAAGATTACTCATGCTCATTCTTTATGAGAATGTACTCTTTACAGTAATAAATTTGTTTCTTTATTTCTTCCCCAAAACATGTCATCAAAAATCTATTCCTTCTGTGTATATTATTAGGTATTTTTTTCACTATCATGGTTGTTGTTCAGATTTTACTGGGCTGCTGCTGTGTTACCTCATTTGATTTCTCCAAGGGGAGTTCCTGTCTCACATGTGTCTGACAGTTCACACAGTTAAATGGTGCGTAAAGCTGTTTTGAAAAAAGAATGTCCGCTTTCTTGAGGTTTGCCACCAAGGACAATCACACAACGAACTCACAACAGAGACCAATACCCACAGGATTCCTTCATTCCGTAATATTTCTCATGTCAACTTTAAGGACAAAAAAGAAAGAAATAATTAAACTGGTTAGTCATCCAGGGGGTCAAATAGGGCACACATTTCATTTAAGGGTGTCAAATAAGCATACAACTTGTTTGAATTTCTCTGGTCTGCACAACCCTTGACTACCCCCTGCTACAAGCCTGCCATTCAGCTGAAATATCTCTTGTCAATTATTTCCCTCTCCGACTGTGTGGTATAATCTTTTATAATAAACATATTAAACATTTTCATGCCAGATGTGGTTCTCAGAGGCTTTTATTCATTTGTGTAGTGCTGTTACATTTGCCTATGTTAAGGCTCTTATAGCGTCTTCACTTTTTAATAAATGTTTTGAATGAATTTTTAACCATTTTTCTTTAAATTTTGTTTTTCCTGTACTAGTTAGTATCTTTGCTGTTATTGGTTACACCTGTCTCTTACTGCTACCTTTCCAATTTAACACCCTTGATTTCCTGCTGTTTGTGAAGTCTTGCCTCTCTCCACAGCAGTGATTTTCAAAATGTGGTGTGGTGTGATGTTCTGTGATATTTTCTAATTTTTGTACAGGAATCAAAATCCATTCATATCAAAGTTATTATATTTATTATTGAGCTCCTATTGTTATTAACCTGTTGGGTTTAATCCAAATTTCAATAACTCAAAAACAAGTCGGCATATGAATCATTTAAATCATTTCAACTTTAAGTCATGTCAGCTTTGCATAATGTGTTCTGCCTTTGAAAAGATCAGGAAGAAAAAGTTCTAGGGTTTCAATAAATAACCAGAATTTTAAAAGCACATCTGTTATCCAAACAAAAACCACAGTATTCACAGTAGCACTGGAAATTTGAGAACAACTGCTCTATGGTAATTTTAAGTAGTATTGGTCCTATATGTATACCCAGTCTGTAGTTTGCACACCCGGTGGGAAACTAGTGAGTAAATTACCACATACAGGCATCACATGGGTAAAAAGCACAGAGAACATACCATTTTTAATCAAGTTTTAAATTTCTGGCCAAATGTTTGTTTAAATTAGATAGAAGTACTGAGAAGCCATGATCAAGTACACAGGTTCCTTGGTAACAGAGAACCTCCTGTCTCTAGGGGTTCTCCAGGACCAGGGTTGAGAACAACGGCCATGATCTTTACTGTTTATTGTAGGACTCCGGATTGAAATCTAATTTCTCAAACAGCTCCAGTACCATACATTAGGATCAAGTTCAAAATACTTCTTCAGCTTTTAATAATTAATTTTTTGTTCTCTGCTTAGATAAATAGCTAATGTCACAGTTCATCCTACTGGGACATCTATAGACACATCAGGCAATGGCATGGCTATTTGACTGCACTCGGGGTTGACAAGGCATGGTTACCAAACACTTGAACCTAGCCAATCTCTTACTATCCCTGAACTAGCCAATCCCTTACTACTACTGAACTTTAAATAAAAGAAGTCAGCATTAAATAAATGGTGATGCAGTGGTGATCCTGGCATCAGGTGACTGTCTGTGTCTGAGTTTCACATGTTCTCTCTCATGTCTGCATGGGTTTCCTCCGGTGTCCTCCCACCTGCCAAAAACATGCCAGTAGGTGGATTGACTAAGATAAATTGCCTCTAGGTGTGAATGTGTGTGTGAATGATGTCAACTGTTAATAAAAGCAGGCAATAAAAAAACTCATAACAGCATTTGGTGACTGGGCCACCCATGTAACCCAGGCCAGAATGGTGATGTGGTGGGCTCACCAACTACAAGACAAAAGGGGATGGTGGTCAGTTGCAGTGCCAGTTGGGCAGAAAACATGGGATAAACATCTTAGATGGACTTAAGCCTTGGAATAGAAATATTTATGATGCAGTCAGTTTAGGATGCCCTCCCCAGCCCATCTGACCTCTTCTGCTGGGGCATGGCAAAACACCAGCATGTTCTTTTGATAGAAAAGAGGGTTTCCAGCATCATATCTTGAGCTGTTGCAGAGGCTTTGACATCCAATCTCTGTACTGGTCCCTCAAACACCTTGTCATCCCATTCCAAATATACTCCAGAAATATTGATTTGCAATATTGCCATGCAATGGCTCTTATCAATTTCTTTGTTTAAGGCCTCTGTTTACATTTTTTCCAGCCCAGAATTAGGCTCCACCCCAGCTGAAGAAGAGCTACTCAGCTCTGAGTGAGAGTGTATCTGTCCGAAAGTCTGTTATTAAATTCAGTCTCTCCACCTCCTCAGAGTGAACAGTCTGTTTGCTGTATTTTAGGATATAAAAAGTGTGCATAGAAATGATAAATAGTTCTATGTTTAGTTTTAGATGAAGGTGCTACCTCTTATCATCTTCCCTCCAAGCACATGCTGATTTGCACATATTTCTCTGTTGCTTTCTCCCCCTCATTCCAATTTTTGAACTCACTGCAGGGAATGTTTCTTTCAGTGTCTGATCAAGCTGGCATCTGGGATCATTTTCAGCTTCTTTCTGCTTTGGTATTTCCAAAAGCTCCTGTGAATAGTTCCTCTTTAAATCATAAAAGTTGTTTGGTACATAGAAACATGCATAGCAGCTGTGGGGAGAATTGGAGAGAAAGTGATCATTTTGTGTCACAATCATTAGTTACTGTGTAATCATAATATGACATCCCTTTTTGTTCATATCTGAATGAGTTTAATTATTAAACATGTGTTCAATATAATGTATAGGAAAATAAAAGATTATGTCAGGGATGTATAATATGGAAGGCATATGGATGATCAAGGAACAGTTCATGCCATTTATTTGATGTGATCTAGTCTAAGTACCAAAATGAAATATGAAATTGGCAGCATATATAGTGACCACCTGGGATGCAACACCATCTTTGACCAATATAATTCACTGAAGAACAGTGAGGAAGTAGTTTATTAGACTACAATCTAATTATTGTACTGATTGCACCTTGTCCACTGTACACAATTGTTTAGTATTTTAATATAGCATTCTTTCTCTTACAATATAGTTGACTATGTTATACCTTAGGACTTATAGTGCTAATACCTGCAAGATACAAAATAATTTCCACTTGTTACCTGTGCCTCTTTTAATTCACCATCCATGTGTGTGGCATTTCACTGTCTCAAACTCTCCTAAGATTTCCTTTTGCTCGAAGGAGGAGTGTGAACATGATAAACAAGTTCTCAATCAGGAAAAAAAATTTAGCTCACAGTGTGGCTTGACGAGCCATTGCTAGGCAACATTGCTTTGCAGCCATCTGTTGTGTGTGCGGCCATTGTTGCTCCCGGGAGCGTGCTTGGGGAATTCCTCTAAAGTAAGATTCACGCTCAGTAAATGGAGAGATTTACGAGTCAGACATGAAAAATCTCTAACACTTCTAGAGAAAAATCTCTCTCTCTCTCTCTCTCTCTCTCTCTCTCTCTCTCTCTCTCTCTCTCTCTCTCTCTCTCTCTGCTGGGAGCATGACAGTTTCCAGGATGAGGAAACTGTTTTGGGTTTTTTTGTTCCAGAGATCATATGTGTTGTGGGGTTTTCTTTGTTGTTGGGGCATGTGCTTTTCTCACATCAGGAGGCTGAAACCATTATGGGTTTAAAGGACATATGACAGATGACCTGGGGCATTCAAATAAATTATTTAACCACTGGACCAAAAAGGTGGAAAAAATAATACAATGTAGACAAATGTCCTGTTTTATGCTGTTTAGCCCTCTGCTGAAAGGTATACTTGACTGAATATGGTATGGGATCATCAGAGATGTATTGTTTTACAGTTTTTCACTAAAATACATTTCATGTAGTTCACTGAAATGATTAAAAAAATTTATTCCATATTTTATAAAAACTATGAGAGAAAAATATATGCAGTTGTGCTTGCAAGGCATATCAGAGGGCATAAGATGAGACAGCAGCTGCTTATCTTGAGGACCTAATTTTTCATGGTTAAAATTATGAGTAATCTTAATGTGATGTAATGGAGGCTGAGACAGATGCAATTGCAGATAAATGTTTTAATGGGAGACAGTTCAACAAATTCAATTCAATTCAGTTTTATTTGTATAGCGCTTTTAACAATGGACATTGTCAGAAAGCAGCTTTACAAAAACATATACATTTCGGATCTAAATTTTAAATTGATAAATTTATCCCCAATGAGCAAGCCAGAGGTGATGGTGGCAAGGAAAAACTCCCTGAGACAACATGAGGAAGAAACCATGAGAGGAACCAGACTCAAAAGGGAACCCATCCTCATCTGGGTGACACCAGATAGTGTAATTTTAAGTAATTCCCTTCTATAACTGTGTGCTAAATGATAAAACAAAGTGCAACAACGTAATCAGGAAATTCACCACAGTCTCAACATGAAGTCTATTCTGCTGAAGTCATGAACTGTCCACCGATGGAGACCTGAGAGCAAAGTCTGTTTGTGCATTTGTTTGTGGCAGTTTCAGTCCCAAAAGTGTCACCGCAACCGCAGTCTCAAGACGAAGCACCAAAACTGCCTGCATCAATTACAGTCCAATGTCATCTTCACAGCTTCCAAGTGTGTCCCCAGGCTGTCCATATGGGGCCATCCTAAGCAACAGCAAGTGGCCTCCAAGCGATGAGAACTCCAGAAGCAGGGCACCAGGATGGACCAGGCCAGCCCGGAGAGCAGAACGGGTCAGGCACACTGCTACCCCAGGAGCAACATGTGTAGAGCTTGTGATGTGACGATTAGACGTTGGTATCATCCAAAATCTTTGCAGGCATTGGCATCATCTGGAATTTTCGTAGAGGCTGATTCTGAACTGGAGCTGGCACATTCACTGATTTTTATTATTAGGAATAGGAAACAAACGGAGAACGATTAGCATAGCTGCTGTTCATTGTATTTCAGGCAGAGATGACCATGTGCATGTGTTATCATTTTATCAGAGATGACAGGAGTACAGGGAGTGCATGTGCCTAAAACGTTTGCCTAAAACATTTGCACAATGCTGTAGGCAAGGCAGAACACATAAACCAGGGAACAAAGTCAATGTCCAACACGTTAGGCAGAATCAATAGTCAAAAACAGGCTTAGGTCAGGCAATTGACAGGATATATAAGATATCAGGTTCTACTAAAGTACTGTGTAAAGGTTTTAGGCACCCAATTTTTTTTATTAGTACAAATTTTATTATAGAATTTTTTATTTTAGTACTTCTACATTATCAAGTCAGTACAAAAAACATTTTAGATTCCAAAACATTAGTTTTCTAGCACAAAATTAAATGTTACAGAAAAATGTTTGTATGTCATTAAAGAAAGCAGCATATTATGTAAGAGACCACTTTACAGACAAAAAAAACACAATGAAGGTTGCTGGGTTTTGTTGCAAAAATAAGAAGCAAGTGTGAAAGTTAAAGTCTCTAGAAGAACTGTGGCTGGTTCTGCAAGATGCTCAATAAAACCTACCAGCTAATATCCTAAAACTGCACAAACTGTACCGGAGACTACTATTTTTATTTATTTATTTATTTTTTTGTCACACCAAATATTGACTTTGTTTCATTTACTACTTTTTACTGCTCTTTGTGGTATTTTTTGTAAATGTAGAAACATTTAATTTCAGTATTTTGAAGGCATCTTTCCCCTACAGCATTTCTTTGCATGTGCCTAAAACTTTTGCACAGTACTGTAGAACACAAACCTGGGAACAAAGTGAATGTCAAACCAGAATAACAAAGACAGGCAAAAACTGCCTTGGTAACGCCAGAAGAGGAAAACTGAGCATATACTTTGCAAACTGTGAGTCAGTGAAGGTCTCAATCAAAAGTCTGGTGACTGAGAACAAGGCAGAGTGTGTGAACTCTGGGAAGTGTAGTCTGGGGCAGCCATGTTTGTAGGCTGTGGTGTGTGTTGGGAACTGGAGTTTGCTGACTGGGTTGACCTGACAAAGCCCATCCCCCACCCCTGCACCCAAAAGAACACCCAAAGTGCTCATACTAGGAGCTCTGATTTTCCTGGGCCTCCCCCTTGGACATGGACCAGGGCATTCAGGGTGACTTACATGGAATTCGTGGCATAGGTTGGGGTCAAGGATGTTGTGTGCTGGGACCCAGCATTGTAACTTTGGCCTTATTGTAACTTTGGCCTTAACTTATTATGAATAATAAGCCGTGGAATGATGGGGCTATGTGGCAGTGCCTTCATTGATTTGTTTAAGGACCATAAAGGGACCGTTGTACCTGGGGCGGAGTTTTTTGCAGGCATGGGGTTGTTGGAGGACTAGGGTGGCAAGCCAGGCTTGGTCTCCTGGTTGGTAGAGGGGGGTCTTCCCCTTGTCTGTGGGAACATGCCTTTGGTTTGGGCGACCTGCTCAAGATGTTGGTGCGTGTTCTCCCAGACCTGCTTATTCCACCAAAACCAGTTGTCCATAGCTGGTGAGTTGGTGGGGCTAGTGTTCCAGGAGTTCCACTGTAGCAAAGGCGGAGGGGAGGTTAGGGAGTGGGATTAGGCGCAGGGTTTTTGAGAAGCGGTCAGTGACTACTAGAAAGAGTTACCTCAGGACTCCAGCAGGTCAGTGAGGAAGTCAATTGCCAGATGTTGCAAGGGCTGCTGGAGTATGGGCAGCAGTAGGAGCTTGCTGGCTGGCAGGTTTTGGGGCACTTTTGCTTTGGCACAGGCAGTACAGGAAGATACAGCATAATGCACCTCTACAAACAAGTTCAGCCACCAATACTTACCAGGTGATGATGGGATGAAGCTGGGGCTTCTCCCTGAACCATTGCAAAAGGATGGCCCTGACTCCCAATTTGGAAGTGTATACCTCCGCAACAAAGGGCCTTGAAGGATCAGGGCACTTGAGAATGGGTGCTGTGGTGAAAGCAGTCTTGAGCTGGGTCAGAGCCTGCGGAGTTCCACACCAGGTGTTTGGGACTTCCTTTGAACAGTGAATTTAAGGGGTGATCGATGGAGCTGAAGTCCCAAATGAAGTGCCAGTAAAAGTTGGCAATCAGTTGATGACAGCAACCAGTTGCAGATGGCAGCCACCTTGGACTGGTCCATGGAAACTCCTTTGGGGCTGATTATCTAGGTCAAGAATGAGATGGTGTGTTGGTGGAACTTGCACCTCTCCCCTTCACATACAATTGTGCTGCAGGAGGTGCTCGAGGACCTGGCGGACATGTGCATCAAAGGAGGGTGGAGTAATTCAAGATGTCATCAATGTAGGTGATGATTTACTTCCCCAGCATGTCCCTCAAGATGTCATTGATCAGGCAATGTAACACTGAAGGGGTGCTAGAGAGCCCATATGGCATCATGCAGTGGCAGAAGGTGGTGCTAAAGGCTGTTTTCCATTCATCCTGCTCTCTGATACGCACCAGAATGTATGCACTGTGGAGATCTAGCTTGACCCGAGCGGACTGGAGCTGTTCTAGGGCAGCAGGAACCAAGGCAGGAAATAACGGTAGTTGACAGTGCACTAATTAAGCTCCCGATAGTCAGTACAGGGTCTGAGGCACCCTGGGTTTTCTTCACAAAAAAGAACCCAGCCATGGAGAAGGAATAAACATGGCCGCAAGGGGGAGTGGTTCCATATAGCAGCTCAATGGCACAATCATAGGGATAATGTGGGGGCAGACCTCTGGCCTTGACCTCACTAAAAAACTTGCTCAGGTCCTGGTATTTGGGGGGGAATGGTGAAAGAAGTGTGGTCCTGAGGACTTTCCATGTAGGTGGTGGCTAGGGAAAGCTCTGGGACTTGGAGACAGTGGTTGAAACAGTATGGGGACCAGCGAGTGAGCTGCTTATCTGACAAGAAGATTTGAGGGTTATCACACTGCATCCATGGGAGGCCCAGGATCACCAGATGTTTGGATGAAACAGTGACCAGCAGTGTTATGCATTCGTGGTGGAGCGCGCTGACCTAAAGTGGGAGGGGCTTCAGTGAGTGAAGGTTCCTCCCCTGATGGGTCCCCTGTCAATAGCCTAGATTCTCAATGGGTGCTGTAGAGGCTGAGTGGGGATGTTGAGACAGCCTCGAGTCGATCAGCACTGTCAACACAGAGAGCACACCTGAGTATTGTACTATGACTGGCAGTGTAAAAGCTTGGTGAGACAGAGATTGGAATGGACTCACCATTTGCGAGTGGGGGTCAGGACTCCCCCTTGTGACTGGACTGGTCTTGGCACAGAAGGAACACTGCCAAATAAGATGGTCTGGCTGGCCACTGTAGAAGCATGGGTGCTCTATTCCTCTCCTCCTTGCTGAGCCGTGCATGCCCCAGCTGCATGGGCTCTGTGGAAGACCTCCCTCTCCCCGAAGCGGATGGCGATTGTGAAGCAAATGATTGAGGTGGATGGCGAGGTTGATGAGCGAGTCAAGGGTGAGCTGTTCATTGTGGCACGCCATCTCCGTAAGGATCTCGGGGTTTAAACCTTGGTGAAATGCGGTTTTCAGAGCTGTGTTGTAGCCGCTTCCCGCCGCAATCATGCGGACCTTGAGCATAGTTGGCCTCTTGACGGGAACCTTAGGTGATGGTCAGGAGCTGTTCTCCAGCCTCCTTGGCCTTTTGACCGTTGAGCGGTCAAACACGCGGAAAAACAGCTCGGTGAATTGCTCATATGAGGACGTGAGCTCGCCTCCTTGCTCCCAAACCGACAACGTCCACTTCAACACTTTGCCAGTGAGCAGATTCAGGAAGCATGCAATCTTCTGCAGCTCCGACATCTCCTAGTGACTGGCAAAATAGAAAAAAACATTGGATTAAAAAACCTTTACACTGAAATGAAAACTTTTCCAGCATGAGCATCAGTGGGCTGGTTGCAGAAGCTGGTACATGGGGCGGCATTGTTGCGACAATGGCTTGTGACAATAGATTAATCTTTGTGTTGAGGTCCAAATGCTGCCCATGAGCCGTGATGGCTTGTCCCCAGTTCGGTTCTCCTGTTTCATCCATGTTATTGGCGAAGTATTCTGTCGTCTAATGGAGGCTGAGATGGATGCAATTGCAGGTAAATGCTTTAATGGGAGACAGTTCAACAAATCCAACACAATAGGCATGATCGTCAAAAACAGGTTTAGGTCAGGCGATCGACAAACAGGATATACTAGGCAAGGCAGAACATGTAAACCATGGACCAAAGTCAAGGTCAAACCAGGATATCAAAGGCAGGCAAAAACAGGCACACTGAGCGCATACTAAACTATGAGTGAGAAAGTCTCTTTTAAAGGGTGCTTGTGAGTGTGTGCCTGATTGTGAACAGGTGTGCTTAATCAAAATTCCAGTGACTGAGAAGGCAGTGTATGTGAGCTCTGGGAAGTGTAGTCCGAGGTGGGCATGCTGGGAACTGGAGTGCAATGACTGGGTTGACCTGACACTTAAAGTACGATGAGTGCTCAGTCAACTTACGGCATGGGACATTTTCTTTATGGGAGATCAAATTTACAAAAACACATTATTTAACAACTCAATATCATTAAAAGTGTGAAAGCTGCTTAAATCCCCCACACACATATCTGGTGACTACATAATGAATCATGACTAATGTTGGTTTATGATTATGAAATGAAATGCTAAATAATAGGGTAATATTGAGGGTTGAAGCCATGTTTTTAAAATTAAACCAAAATTGCAGTGATTAATGTGATAATTACAACTAAGTATATTCATGCAGCAGTATTCTAGCAATATACTAGACTGCTATTAACCTTTTTCCTCCTTCAGTATGCATTTTTATCCCCCAAATTTTGTGGGGCTTAAAGGCAAGCCCTTGTGTTTAAAGGTGGTGGTCTCAACACTATTGAGAACCTGAACTTAGACACCTCAAGAACAAACTGGCAATCACGGAGGTGTGAACTAGATGGTAATTATAATAATCTGAATGGCTAAAAATGAACTTAAGCAGCTACATAACCAGACTCTGAATAACATGTAAATATTGACATAACTTTTTAGCTTAATTCTCCAACTCTGAAGATAGCCTATGGCCCCTGTACTAATTATCCAGGTTCTTTTAATTTCAGGCGAGCTAAATACTGATTTCTTGCAGACTTACCAATGTATATCCTGGGAAACAACCTACATACTACATATTTATTTATTTATTTATTCATATTTTGTTCATATGTTTGGGGTCATGGGGTCCCTTAGGGGTGAGAGAGCAAGTAACTACACTAAGATTTTATGTGCCCTCATTCATTTACATTTTGTCTATGGAGGACTCAAATATAGTATGTGTGCATGTTATATACAGTAGATAGTTTAGAATTTGAGGTTGTGAGTGTCCTTGGGTTAAGGCAGAATTTAACCACATGGTTCTGTGAAGGATATCTAATAACAATTCTATATTATTTCTAAAACAAACTTTCACTTTAATTTTTAGGCTCTTATACCTTTTGGCATATGAGAAGGATGACTTTCCTTTGAGACTGAGGTGGAAATTAAATTTGTAAGGTGAATGAGGTTATATTGGATTGATTTGATTTCCCACAAGTTCAGTTCCGCTGACAAAAACAAAAGCCATTTCTATAAATATATTCATACTTTCAGAGACACTTTGACATTTTCAGCATTGCCCATTGTAATCCGTTTTTGTAAATAATGTTTGGAATACACTGATGAGAAGTCAGAAGGCTGTTACCAGTAAGAGCCTTTGTCAATAGACTGAGAGCTTTCTCATTTAGACAGGACTAATATCTTTGTTTATGTCCTTTTGCTTACACTGCACTGCTGGACGTTCTTTTGATTCCACAGCTTGCTGCATCATTGTGCTATTTCCTATAGAGCCAGGAGGGGAAAGAAAGAAAAAGCATGCCTTTGGAATTCTTCTATGGCTGTGATTAGTATTCTGGAAAAGGGTCCCATCTGCTGAAGTGAGGTGACTAGCTAAAGGGGGGAAATTCCCCCAGGGGTGCTGGGATTAACCACTAACACCAGTGACACGGGGAGCCTGCTAATAAGCGAGCACACTTCTCACAAGACCAGTGAAGTGACAGTCTGAACACACACACACACATGCCCTCCCCACTCTCACGTGCCCACCCAGCCCCCAAGCTCTGTCTCACATCTATATTGGATTTATACATGGGCCTCATCTGCTGCCGGACTTGCACAACAAAGAATAGCATCCAAATATTAACAGGGAAACCCCCCACCATGCCCCCTGATAGTGCCCTATGAGGCTATAATATATTGGGTGGGGCCACATACCAGATTGTGTTAGGTTTAAATTGGGGGGTCTCAGGTGCGAACATGGACCTCTGATTTAATTAATCTGGGGGAGGAATTACCCAGTCATTTATAATCAAATGTTCTGGTCCTTAAACATTAAAAATATTGTTCTGTTTGTGCTATATTTATAGATTACTATATTGTTTCAAACTGCTTATCAGATTTATAGTAGCTTCATTATGCCTAACTTCTAAAGATTATTTGAAACCCTTGTCTATGTACTGTAAACAACACGGACTGTATACCATTTATTTGTACCGTGCTGAGATCAGACTCACTGTTCCTCATTAGTGTATGTCTCATCTGCAACGCATAGGTAATCTGCCACATGTGAGGCTAAATTAGTATAGATTGTTTTCCCTAAAGACTGCATAATTAACATGGATATAGAATGTCCTCCCATATATTGACAGCTAACATAAGGTGTGGTGTGGACATGTAAGAGGTTCTTAATTTGGGATGTTTATATTGGTCTTAAGGTAAAACAAACAAAAAATGTTAATAACAGTTGAGATGTCACAGGTTTTAGCTGAGACATAAACTGAGTGTTTTCTGAGTCACTTCCAGATCATTTCAGTCAGCTTGTTGGTAAATGACGAATATGACTAGAATGCTGAATTTCAGCCCAGCTCTTGAACTGAAATGGAATTAACCCTGGTGCTGTTTCCTGATGTCTCATCTGCAGCCTGCCGCATGGCATGCTTAAAAATAGAATTTTGCTGACAAAGGTTGTTGCTCATGAACAAGCGATCAATACATTTGCTGCTGCATTCAACAGGGGCATTTGTCTTAGCAGGGCAAGATGTTTAACCCTGTTTGGCATTGCTTTAACTAGTTGCAGTCTTAGTACTGTGATGCACCATGCACTCTTCAGCTGACTATACAAGCATTTACAATCAAACCAGTAACTGACTTAAAATAAGTCCGGTTGTTTTGACTGGTGCTTGTAAAACTGAGACTGGGATGCACCCTCAGTAACCTCAGAAAATATTTGTGGATATGTGGGCTATTATTTTTTGTCTAAAGAAAAATGTGCATCGCCACTTTTTGCAGTTTTTTCTATATATGGAAGGGGTATATCAGTTGACATTTAAAAGATCAATTGAAAGTTCATAAATCAAGTCTTTTATTGAACCAGTATGTGCATTGGCTGACAGAAATGCCTGTCAAATCTAGGAATATCTATCACCCGGGTGTGAAAGTACTGAAATAGATCCTAATAAACTGTCAGCTGGGTGGATTTTTATGTGAGGTATATATTAAATGAATTATTAAAATGATGTAAAATAAATCTTACTGGTCGACTGATAAATTTAATTCATAACATAGTTATTGTGTAATATTAAACAGTAAATTGCTGCAAAGTGATAGTCAAGTATAACGCTAAAAATTTTTCCTAATATATAAATGTAACAGTTTAACCAAAACTCACATATTTGCACACATCAAATACTAGAACAGTGTAGCAGTAAAAAAAAAAAAATCTGCTTATCTACATATGAGGACACTGATGTCTGGACCTTTTGGAAGGTTTTGTTTTGTTTGTTTTTACCTCCCATCTAGCCGACAGACAATCTTCAGTTGTCAAATTCAATATAGAAACAGTGACGTCCTGATACATGCGACATGGTTGCAGAATGTAGGCTACTATGTGATAAAATTTGCTTTCCGAGACACAACCAGCAGTGATGACTGGTTCTTCAAAGCAGCTGAGGAGGACACTTAAGGTTTGCTCCTATAAATGTGAGGGTTTATGAGGCAATTGGTGCTTTGTAAAGTGTTTATGAGGGCGGTTGGTGGTTGTAAAGTACTACAACTAGCCAACTCAGCCAGCTAGTTGCGTAAGGTTACCTAAGCAGGTTAGGCTACAAATGAACACTTAATATGAGTTCAGTTTTAAGTTGCTCTATTGTGTAATGTTAATAATATTAATTTACTATGAGCATGATAAAGCTCATTATTAACTGTTGTATTGATGACATAGCATCATGTAATGTAAGAGGTTTACAACAGGCTACCTTATAAAATAAAATATTTAACAGAGCAGTCAGAGCAGTTTATGGAAGAATGGAAGTATAACAGAAAAGAGATTTTAAATAGCAATTGATTTACTATGCATTTAGCACTGTGACATATTAACTATGGCACATTTCTGCAATATGAACCTCACTAAAATTTCGGTCCTATTTACAGACTTGGCTGTGTTTTTGGATTATAAACTGAAACTTGACTCATTGTAGTCCATCATAAGACAGCCATGTATGTCCATATTTATTACAATCTACATAGTCTGTTCTATTTACTCTATTCTAGAGTAAACACCACATAAAATCATTGTTCATTTCTAAGCTGAAATGTATCTAAATTCCATTATTTTATATTTATTTGTATGATAAATCTTTGTGAAAAAGAGTTTTTTCATCCTACTGAAAAAAATTTAGTTTTTGGAGATACATTGCCCTCTACTAATATTGGCACCCTTGGTAAATATGAGCAAAGAAGGCTGTGAAAAATTGTCTTTATTGTTTAACCTTTTGATCTTTTGTTATTAAAAACTCACAAAAATATTCTGCTCTCATGGATATCAAACAATTGCAAACAAAACAGTTTTATCCAAAAAATAAATAAATAAAATAAAAATCTTTGGACACTACAATGAGCTACGACTGGTATTACACTCCAACAGGTGTCATCAATAACAAAGTGTAAAATGTAGAGTGTGTGTTCAAATGGGTGAATATACTGTATACATATTTTTAATATGAGATACTGGGGGTGCTCAATCTTCAGAGCACTTACAGAACTGGCTGAAAAATTTCCTGTTCCTAGTCACACAGAAAAAATTGTTAAATATCAGTGGGAATATACTTCAAATATATTTTTCTCATATGAATTCATAGGGGTGCCAATAATTGTTGCACACCTATATTTAACAAAGATTTTTTTTATAAAAAATAAAAAACCCTGTGTTGTGTTTGCAGTTGTTTGATATCCATGAGAGCAGAGTATTTTTGTGATATATATATTTTTTAAACAAAAGATCAAAAGGTTAAACAATAAAGACAATTTTTCACAGCCTTCTTTGCTCATATTTACCAAGGGTGCCAATATTAGTGGAGGGTACTGTATCTCCAAAAACTAAATTTTTTTCAGGAGGATGAAAAAACTCTTTTTCACAAAGATTTATCATACAAATAAATATAAAATAATGGAATTATTTTATATCATTAACATTATACAATCAGCCTTCTTTACTTATATTTACCAAGGGTACCAGTTTTAGTGGAGGGCACTGTACGTTTTTCATCGGTCAGTGGATGAATTGCATGCCTCTTCTATGATAAAACTTAGACATTCCGAGAGCTATGTCTGAACGCATGACACCTGAGTTCACAGCAGCTTTCACTTGGATAATTGTATCACCTGGCTCCCCCTGTTCTGGCACCAATGCATGGAGAATGTTTTTTAATGGATGTTTTGCCTCAGGCTGTCCCCCAAACTGCATACCAGCATACTAAATAGCATGTCAAAAATAGACATCTTATTTTAACATAGTATTTAGTTTGCTATTTTGGGCTTTGTGACACAACCTTAAAATCTCCAGCTCTCAAAATTGAGTCTAAAATGGACACAAGAATGAGCTACGACTGGTATTACACTCCAACAGGTGTCATCAATAACAAAGTGTAAAATTTAGAGTGTGTGTTCAAATGGGTGAAAATACGGTATACATATGTTTAATATGAGATACTGGGGGTGCTCAATCTTCAGAGCACTTACAGAACTGGTATCCATCCTACCAGCCATAAAAACATGTCTTTTCCTAATCCATTTACATCAAGGTGCTGTAAGAATTGTCAGCTGTTCTTGCTTACCCCTTGATTTTAAATTCCACTTAGTATATCCTAGCCATGTTGCTAAAGTACCTTCCCTTAAAAACATGCACACACACAGTACAATGTTTTTTGTTTTGTTTTTAATAAAAAGGAAGAAATGGGAGAATAGCAGCATTTTCCTTTCAATGATGAGCCCCTGAATTCCAAATCAAGAAACTACTAAAACAGATCTGCAACATGTGATCAAACAAGGCCAAGTTCACAAGCCCAACACCTCAGAGAAAAATAGCTTACACTTATTCAAATGAATGTGAATGTTGCATGAGATTGAATCCCAGATATTTCATGCAAAAGAGCTGCTTTGCCACTGGGTATAAGAGCTAATCACTGGCAGTCAGTAAACATCCTTGAGGGATTGAGAGGAAATTAGCAAGAAGCTCTTTTGCTGTGATTTACTCTGATATTTAACACACATTACTGCACAGTTATCCTACTCTTATGTATGGAAGAAGCTATTGCAGTGAAATTGACTCTGTAGAGCTGGAGATAAGTATAAAATACATCAGGGCTCAAATGAAAAAACAATTTACAGAACATGTAGAGGCACGTCTCACCATCAAGTATCTAGTAGGAATGTTTGGTCAGTCAAGTTCATCAATGTAGAAAAAACCTATTAAGAATCATGTCAGTTCATCATCTGAGGTGACCTGTTGTTCTAGTGTAATTAGTGCTATAGCTATCAGTGTGCACTGTAAGATGGATAAACCACCAGATTGCAGTGTCAACCTTGAGGATCAGGGCCCCTTATTGTAAAAAGTTACAATATGCTGGAACAAGCAAAGACTCATATAAAATGTCTCCTTTGCCTCTCTAGAACGCACGAACTCCATCTAACTTGACAAAGCATGTTGTAGTAAATTCAGCTAATTTGCTAATGTTAATTGGATATATTACCCTGTTTTCTTTGCAAAATGCCAGGTTAGACTAACATTGATTGCAGTAGCTTAAATAATTGGCTAGGCAGCAAATCAAATTCTAGCTAATGGTAAATATTGTTTATTTATAGGATATTTTACTTCTGATTAAATCAAATGACATAGTGTTAAGTCATGTATATGACACGCAAACTTACAGATATTGAATGATGTTTTCAGGCAAAATAACATACTTTCTTATAACAGTTTTAGGTAAGTAAGAAAAGTTAGTTTAGACATGAAAACATGACATTATGTATATATTTACTTTTTAATACTTGAGTACATTTAGAAGGAGCACCATTTTGACTTTCACTTGAATAAATTTTGGCTGGATACTTGAGACAGTATACTTTTACTTAAGTATTATTTCGCTATATTTTTTCCACCCCTGGTAAGTGGGTCCTGGGATCTTGTAATTTGTTGAAATTTAGTCTGGCATGCAACAGGTAGGGTTTTTTCCCCCCGCCTATGCATGGTTGGCTAGGTCACACTGTATTTATAATTAATTCCATGTATACATTTGGCAGATGCTTTTATCCAAGGCAATTTATATTTATTCATTTGTCTTTCATGCCACCTCAGTCACTCTCTGACTGATCTCCAGAACCAGAACCATTTTGTGTTGCCCATAAACAATTGTAATCATTCACTGCCATAGCAGTTCCTAGTGTTTTCTCACCCTTCTAGACTCAGTTGGAAACCTGGCAGTGCAGTTGCAGATTAGAAAACACCTTCGTCACATTTTTACAGTATCTTTATCCTAATAACCACATAATTCTCACTATAGGTGACATGCATAAGAAGAACACCATCCTTCTAGTATTTCACACTCCTGGTTACAGCAACATAATCCTATATAAGACTGCTGAATTGTGAGATCATAAGATAGTGTCACAAATTCCCCTTCTTCAGAGAGCTATGTGTGCTATGTGTGCTTTTGTTTACACCACCATGTGCTTCATGTGGTTTTGTTCTAGTCATGGTTTTGCCCCTGTCCTGTCATTGGTGTTTCTTGATTGTGTCCATGTGTTCTGTGTTAATCCTGCAATTAATTTGTGTATTTATACCCTGTTGCTGTTCATTGTTTCTGTGCAAAATCCATTTGTGCTTTTAATATAGTTAAATCCAAGCCTTGTATTCCTATTTTCTATATTCTGTGTTTCATGGTATTTTCATGGTATTGATCCTTGCCTGTTTTGTTTGTTTTTGATTATGGATATTCCTTGTCCGATGCTTTCTGCCTGTTCTTTGATCTTCGCTATGGACCATGACCATGATTATTGGATTAGCTCTAATAAATACCATGCTGAGTTTACACACTTGTGTCCTGCCTCTCTCTCATGCACAATACAGCAAGGCCAATAAGTGCTGCAAAACTAGATAAGTGTTTTGGTTGATTGCAGCCCATAGTATCCACAATTTGAATCATCTTCACTGGATTAATGGAGTATATCAAGCTTAGAGATGACAAATGCCCAAGACAATTATTTGTGTCACATAGTCCAACAGGTACAGCCTCATTTGTTGTTAAACAGCACAATCATACAAGATCCACCAGAAAGAAGAGCATGTACAAATGAGTATCATCATCGCAGCAGTGTTAAGATTAGCTGAGAGAGCTTATATTCACAATCATGAAATGTACAATGAGACAAGGATTCCTTTGGTCATACCAGTCATCACCTTATTGGTTGTCACCAACTTGGACGTCATCCCTCCATGACATTCTGTAGGATCTTCCTGAGAGGTAGGACTCGGGCCATCAGATTGCAGAGGTTGGAGAGGATCTGCTGGACAATCTGCTGGTTTACCATATCAAAAGCTGCAGATAGTTCTAGCAATATAAGAACTGAGCATTTGTGAGCACTTCTTGCAGACCACTGGGTGTCCACAACTGTCAACAGGAGAGTCAGGGTAAAGTGACAGCTCTCTTTCTGCTTGTAAGTTTACCCTTAAATACATGAAAAGGAATGATTGACATTAAAATATTTATCCTGCTGTCACTAGTTACGAATGAGTTAGAATTGCTTTTTATAACCATTCCAGGAATACAGAGTACAAGTCAAGGAAAAAAACATCTACAGTAGGTGTAAGCCCTATAAAAAGCATGTGATATTTTTGTATGATAAACTGTTAATCAAGACAAGATGGACTCTCTTCATCTCTTTGCATTATTTATAGCTCGCTGTGTGAATGTGGGTAATTGGTTGAACTTGACTTTTGCCCTAAACTGACTACTGTGATGACAATGTTTGACAAGCAGAGAGGGTCTTTTTTTAGACCACTGACTATAAATGTTTGCTCTTTTCTCTAGCATTCTTCCACCAATTTCTGCTGCTTGTGACAGTTTGAGTGTATTTGCAGCCATATGGCAACATATATGGCAGGTTTCAGTTGATTTGTGTTTCTTAATCATGAGTGAGTCTGGAAATGTTTTTCCTTGCACTTCCTGGCTCTAGTCAGAGAGTCTCATTCATTATCACAATTTTTCATTCAGGAAATCAGTATGATGTCAGGTAGTGGATGATGTGGGTGATAATGGGAGGAGGTGAAGAAGAGGCATGCATGTTTTATTTTTACTCACAAAGAAAATAAGAACATACCCTCTGAGCTGGATGGGTAGATAGATAGATACAGTGAATAGATAGATAGATAGATAGATAGATAGATAGATAGATAGATAGATAGATAGATAGATAGATAGATAGATAGATAGATAGATAGACTCACCTGCCATTTTATTAGGAACAGCATACTAATACTGTGTGTGACGCCTTTGCTCTCAGAATAACCTCAATTCTTTATGGTATGGATTCTACAAGGCATTGGAAACATTCCTTTGAGATTCTAGTGCATGTTGACATGGACAGATTTGTCAACTGCACATTTATTCTGTAAATCTCCCATTCTACCACATCCCTAAGGTGCTCTATTGGATTTAGATCTGATGCCTAGAGAGCCAATTAAAGTTCACCAAACTCATTGTCATGTTTATGGAACCAGTTTGATATGACATGGCATGACACATTATCATGCTGGAAGTAGTCATTATAAAATAAAGTGATAAAGGGTCATAAAGGGATGCATATGTGGTCAGCAACAATACTCAGGCTGTGGCATTCAGACTATGATCTACTGGTATTAAGGGGTATTACTGGTATATTACTGGTATTAAGGGGACCAGTGTGTGACAGAAAACATTCCCCAAATCATTACACCACCAGCCTGAATTGTTGATACAAGGCAGGTTCGGTCCATGGATTCATGCAGCTGAAGCTAAATTGTCAGCCTACCATCTGCATGTCAAAGCAGAAATTGAGACTCATCAGACCAGGTGATGTTTTAACAATCTGGAGATTTGGTGGGTCTGCCCGTTGTAGCTTCAGATTCCTGTTCTTGGCTGACAAGAATGGAACCCAATGTGGTCTATTGCTATTGTTGCCCAACCACCTCAAGGTTCAATGTGTTGTGCATTCTGAGATGCTTTTCTGCTCAACACAGCTGTAAAGAGTGGTTATTTAAGTTATCATATCTATCATATCCTGTCAGCTCGAACCAGTCAGGCCACTGTCCTCTGACCTCTCTCATCAACAAGGCATTTTAGCCAGCAGAACTGCTGCTCACTGTCTTTTTCCCCCACACCATTCAGTGTAAACTAGACACTGTTGTGAGTGAAAATACCAGGAGATCATGAGTTTCTGATATACTCAGATCAGCCCATGTGTCACCAACAACCATGCCATGGTCAAGCTCTTCACATGTATCTGCATGATTTATCCATTGTACTGCTGCCACATGATTGTCTGGTTGGATAATTGAATGAATGATCATGGGTACAGGTGTTAGTAATACATCAGCAGGCATCAGCAGGAGTATTGGCAACACATCTATGGGGAAACCTGTATTTTACAACTGTCCAGCTTTTTCATTAACATTAACGTAATGTAAAAAGATAAAAAGATAATAACCGAAGATGACCATACAAGTATTGATAAACGTGGGTTCTTTTTCTCTGAGGACTGACCTTTTATATTGGGTTGTGTTTATGATGTGTACAATATTCCTAAACTGTATTTGAATAAAGAATTTACAGTGAATTTATTACTAGCTTATTTGCCAGAATTGGGAGGAAAGCAGTGAGCCATCTGTATTAGATTTATTTTTTTGACATACCAGCATAGCAGGAACGTATTACCAATTATAGGCCGTCAGCTTAATCTATCCCATATGGATGACAGATCAGCACCATGTACAGCTCAGACAGCACCTGAGCCGCTGTGGTTTTAATGCCTCAGCTGCCAACAATAAGCAGACACGGACTGCTGCCGATGGAAACACACTTCACAATTGCATAGTAATTCATTATAGCCAAATATATAAATTGCCATGTAAAAATAAGTGAATCATCCAGTGACCATAGGTCCTACTCCTTGTTTATGCCTAGCCTGTTGTTGCATCTTAAATGTACGCTTATCAGTAACCTGCAGGGTTTTTTTTCCCCTGTTCTTTCTTAAAGAATTTTTCAGTTTTGTGTATGGAAGTATTGGAACTTGAAGGTTAGCAACATTGAGTTCTCATCATTTATTCCTTAGCTGCCGTGTGCCTCTACATAACACAGTGACAAATGCATGATACAAATGCTGCCAAAATCAGATATTACTATTTGATATGCAGTGGGTAATTATGGTGATATCATGCTGAATTTGGAAAGTAATGTGGTTTTCTTGGTAAGGGGGTTCATGCAGACTAACATTAATATTTGTGCGTTTGTTTGTTTATTTTGTATCGAGGACCTATTTTACAAGGTCAAGTGTTGATATTCAAATCCGATCAGTGATTCTGAAATTATTATCTGTTATGTCCATCTGTATTCTCTCCATTCGGTTTCTTATTATGCAGCAGTATCTGTGGGTTCATTTGTAGTCTCTGTACAGGCACAACAGGAACAGTCTTAATTGGAGCCTTGTTTCCATTCTTGTTGTCTGTCATAGATATGTAACCATGTGAGGACGAAGGAAATATTAATGCAAGCAAAAGTGGCTATAATGAGGCTGAAAAATACAGTAAGATTAAGTACAGATAAGATTAAATCTGTCAAGGAAATAGTCTCAACCAAACATGAAAATGTGAAAAATAAAGAGATGCTAGAAGATACTAGTAAAGTCTTATTTGATTTTACTGTAATCAATCATTTGATTTCATTTATTTTTTAGGAATATTAGAACTTTTTTGGCTGAATATGCTGCTTTTATAGGAATAAATGAAAGAAAAATACAGTGGTGAGCTCAGTAGGTCCACACTTATTCCACACCCTTGTAACTACATATTTTTCCTGTTAGTTTCATTGTCGTTACTGAGTACTATGCTTTAAGAGGAATAACTGAATAAATAAGCCAAGTGTGTAAAAGATTAAAAGGCATTGTATTCCCAAAAAAATCTCTTGCACAATTATAGAGGCTAATCCAGTATATGGTTACATTTGGCTAAAGGTACTATAACAAACAATAGGATGAGAACCAAATGTAGAGAGAAGAGAAATCAAATGACAAAATTAAATTATTGCCAATGCAATTATCTTCATGTCTGATGTGGCTACAATCATTGGCAGCTAGATGTGAGCTCAGGTACAGCCTTGAAACTTACTGAAATTTGCGTCTCAGTCTCAGTCTATATCTCATAGAATCCAGGGTCTACATATGGCATGAACAATGCAATGGAACAAACACTGTTAAACTTATATATAACGTATATTTACTGGTGGGTCCCAGGCTGCCAATATAGAAAGATCCCACTGGCAGATAGCATATTTAAAAAACATTTCTTGTACAGTATTAAATTAGCTTTTCTTTGGCATTATGCTAGTCTGAGGGGAAAAAACACAAACAAGTAAAGATCTAGCTAAACTCAGTCGAGAATAGAACATAAATGTTATTGACAGCAAATAGTTGTTTTTTCCAGTTTGTTTCCACATCTTATATAGCGTCTAATATCACCTAGTGTCATATACTGGACCAGTTTATAAATGACTCAAAGATTCTTCATTATTAAGCCAGACTGAATCTATAAGAAATATTTGGAATACATAATATTCTATTAAGTATTCTATTAAGTATTAAGTATAAGTATTATTAAGCCGATTCCAGACTGAATCCCTGAAGGAAATAGTTAAATACATGATGTTTTTTTTTAACCAGAATAAGATCCCTGTACTGTTATCTCTGTTATATGAGCAAATTCTGAAGATTAGCTGAGAAGCAGCTCATGCATTCCATAGATCCAAATGGCAAAATTGAATTAGTGCCAATCCAATTGGCTAACTTGTCTTTACTGCTGACGTGTCTGTAACCATAGTCGGCCAGATGTCAGCTCACATACACCCTTGAAACTTATTGAATATTTCTTTCCATACACTAGAGCACTGGATCAAAATACTCTGATCCAATCTCTCAAGGGAATTGTGAGGTTATGAAAGTGATAATGCTGCCAAGTCCTAGTGTTAAGGATGACTTTTTTTCCCCAGTGAGTGCCCTAGCCCACCTGAAAATGCACAAGCATGCTATAAATACTAGTTCATTCATGCCATTTAGATGAAAATACTTTAGGTTGACAGTCAACGTTCTGTCACAATGTGTTTCTAACCAAGCGATGGGAGAAATTCAGGTTAAGTGCCTCCTTGTTTATCAAATCGGTAGGCAAAGGGTTGACAGCCAGTCACTGTCTATGTGTGTTATGCTTCATCACTCATTCCTCTGTGGCTCTGTCTCTCTGGAGGAAGGCCATGTGTCAGAGTCAGTGTAGTACTGGGGGCTGGATGTGAGAGCACCAGGAGATGAGATCACAGTGTGGACTGCTGTGTGTCAGGCTCCATGCTTGACCAAAGAACAGACCAGCCTTTGGGCCCATTTAACACCATCTAATAAATTCATGGCACTAGAGGGACATTGCATCACTGCTAAGTGGCGTTTCTATTTAACATCACTCTAAACTCTACATTTAAGAGCAGAATCAGAAGATAGCCGTTGCATCACCCCACTTAGATTTACCTTTGACATACTGCTCTCTGACAGCAAATTACTCCCATTGGGAGAATGCACACACACACACACACACACACGCACACACGCACGCACGCACGCACGCACGCATGCACATAAGGTAGTCATATTTCACCAGCAAGAGAAGACAAGAAGCTGGATGTGAGTGAGTGGAGTTCCCTTCACAGAAACCCCTATTTTACAACCTTCCATCAAACATTTGGCACCTTAGGATTGGAGTGTGGGTGGGTGGGTGTGGGGGTACAACAGTAAGATAGAGGCTCCCCACATGGCACCTGACTGGCTACTGTTTTCACAGCTTTAATTGAAGGAAGAAAGGTTCAGAATGAGCCAGTCATCTCCTTCCTCACTAGCTCAAACAAAAAAAAAACCTCAATGACATTTTTGAAACACTGTCCATATAAAGGTGTGAGTGGTATTATGCTGAATGTATGATTTACAGATTTATCTGACGTGCCAGAAATTCGATTTTAGCTTTCAGTCACTGAAACAACAATAAAGCGAGCATTAAATGGTTGATAGGAGAAAAACACCACCTCTTACTACGATGATCATTCTTCTGTGTTAAAATAGCTTGTACACAATTCAACTCTGTCTGTGAACCAACCTTTGGTTTTACCAAACGAAGATTTCACGAAACATCTTTCGCAAGTTCTCCAGGAGCAGTCACATGCTTGATCACACATAGGTGAACGCACATACACTTGCTCCTCTGTGGCCTGTTGCTCAGCAACACTTCCCTGATTAGGTTAGCTGGCTATGGGAGTAAGGATCTGGTATCTATGTGGAAAGCCGGATCAGATCACGCTAATGGAGCTGCAGCCACATGTTCATTCCTGTCCCATGGGTGGTGGAGCACTCTCCGAGCATAGATCTCATAGAGCCCAGATTCTCCATAGGCCATGAGCAATGCAATGGAACAAATACTGCTATATTTACGTATAAAGTATATTTACTGGTGTGGCGACCAGGCTGCCATTATGGAAAGATCCCACTAGCAGATGGCATATTTAAAAGAGATTTGAGACTTGTTGCTTAAATTAGCTTTTCTTTGACATTATGCTAGTCTTAGGAAAGAAAGCACACGTTTGTTGCATTTTAACTCTGCATTAAATGAATAGCAATACCTGTGCAAATTGCTGTTGTTTTTCATGCTATAGCTCATATTTTGATCTTTTTTATTTGTTTTCCGTGCCTTACATACCACTTAATATCACCCACTGAATGGAATACAATTATTGGACCAATAATATTAAGCCAGACTGAATCCATAAGAAATTTAAATTTATGGTTATGATTTTGCTGGACATTTTTCATTCATCGCTGCTATATTTCCATGAGCTCTGGGTTAGCTGAGAACCAGCTTGTGCACTCCACAAATCCTGAGTTTTCATCATTCATTTTTATACAGTACACTTTGTGTCCAAGTACCCATTTGGAAGAGCAAGCATCTGATGGAGCTTTCAAAGCCCAAATCCTCAATTCTCAACAGAAGCAGATGGAGCTTCTGCCACATGGAGATGCACTCGGAGTGATTTCCCAGCCCAGTGTGACTACAGTTTCACCAGTCTGAGAGATAGACTGATAGACTCATTCCAGGGTGAGAGAAGGGGGAGTGAGAGAGAAAGACAAAGCGAAAGAGTGGAAGGAAGGGACGTGTAAGAGAGAATATTTCTGGTAAGGTCGTATTCTGATACTGGTGTAAGTGGTAGCACTGCAGTAAGGTTATAATAAGGTTAATATGAATTCATTTACTGCTTATGCAGGCTGCTGGGCGTTAAAGAAGTCTTTCTTAATCTCCAGGGTTGACAGCATGTTTTGGCATGGCAAGTGAGTCAGGAACACACTGTGACTGGATGCCAGCTTGTAGCACAGAACACATATCATGTGTAACATGTGATGAACATGTTCATACTGTTCAGTATTGTTTGTAGAGCTGTGAGAAATCGCTCTGTCTCAAAGAAAGAGGCTCTAGTAAATAATACAACAATTTTTATGTAGTCATTGCAAAGCCCTAAACTGTAATGGTGTATTAATTTCACTTACCTTTTGTGTTTAATTCCGTGTTAGCCTCTTACAGAAATGGGGTATTGCTTTTCAAATCAAAGCTTCCAATATCTTGTTGAACCCTCAACGCCTTCCATGTATTGCATTTTGTTCATTATTTCATCACTGTAACGCCTGATTACTTTTAATCATCACACTCATATGTGCATGCACAAGAATTAAACCCCATGATAAGTTTTCATCAAGATCTCCAAACACAAGTGCCTTCTGCAAACCAAGACATTATTTTCCATTGTTAAAATTTATTTTGTAATAGTTATTATCCATTAATACCAAGATTGTCATTCAGTTTCTGTTTTTTCTCCATTAATGATAATCCCCAAGAAAGAATGAGTGTTTATGAATGCATGCTTTTCAGCTTGTGCATTATTTTATCCCTCTCTCTCTGTCTCTCTCTCTCTCCTCTGAATGAGCCTATCAGTGTGTGTTAGGGTGTGTTTGCTTGTTTGTGTACATGTACCACCAGAGAAGGCTGGCATATATGAATGTTATGAAACATGTACATGTTGTTGGGTCACTATCACACACTCTTTGTCTCTTTGTGGGTTGGCCCAGTCCCTCTTACTGTCTTGTATGGGCCTACATCTCCATACCACTAATTGCAGTCAATGTAGAATTAATGGCCTAAGGCTCTTCATAAAATGACAAACTACTCTAACAACTGGATAGAAACAGCATGGAAAATATTGTGCATATCTAATCTAAGACTGTTCTACTGTGTTTGTTTAGAAAGATTAGACATGGATTAGAAAGTGTGTTGTTTACAAAAATTTATTCATACAAATCTTACAACACTTTTTCAACATTTAAAAACGTCACCCCCTAAGGAGTTATGGGTTAATATCTGGACTTCACATTTGCTAATATTCACTTCTCACACATAATATTTTCAGATATAGATAAAACTTTCACATTAAGGCTTTTGGCGCTCTTAGAAATGTACACAAGAGGCTGGGCTGTGGGCTGCACTCCATCAGGCTCTTTGCTAGCTGACAAATAACCCTCAAGCGATGCGACAAGAAACAACACAAAATCAAGCTAGGCTTCATGGCCCTCTACATAAGCTTGGGATATGATGAGTCAGTTTACTGAGAACAATGAAACAGGAACACTTTACTTTGCCACAACAACACATTCATTGAACTTATAACAGCCTAGAGACAGTTAATACTTTTGCCATTTACATCAGTTCAATATTAAATTGGATCACAATGTAACGCTGGCCATGCTTTTGGATGGAATTAGATATCGGCCCAGCCAAATTTGGAAAGAAAAAAAGAAAAGATGGTTAGTGAAATGTAAGCTAATAGTCTGCAGCATTATAGGGCCACTAAAAATTGCCATCCATATCAAGTGGCGTTTTTTTTTTTTTTTTTTTTTTTTTTTTTTTTTTTTTTTGTCATACGTTGTAGCAAGGCACCAAAGCCAGAAGCCATGCTGTCTGTCACATACCATTGTCAGGTTCATATTATACATGCTCACACTCTTGCAACACATTCACACATAGTGCTTCCATAAAAACATCTACACTCATATATATCCTAGGTACTGATGCCAAATTGGGGGGGGGGGTTGATTTCGTTTCTGGATACAATAGGCTAGACGTTAAATTAGTGGGAAAATAAGGCGTCAGTGATATTGTATAGACTATACAATCCATCAATTGCGGTTTATAGTCAGAAAAAAAAAAATAATAGTACTGAGGGATAGAGGATATTCTAGTATTTAAGTGCTGCATAGTACTTATCTCTGACTTAAAACTACAAGGGTTCAAATGTATTAAGGGATGCTGTAACTTTATCTGAACATCAGGCCACATCCCTGGATGCTTTGGTTTCCTGATCCTCTATCCATGCATCACTCCTCTTACCTCTTCCCACTTTCTTTAAAGAGATGCATAACGCAAATGACTTGTGTGCATTGATAATGTAGAGGCTAATGAATTATCAGAAGTAATAGCAAGAAGTATTAGCAGTATGCAGTAATACTGATCTGAAGTCCATAAGGTGTGCAGGCAAGTGTACTACTATATCTATACACTGGACCTTAACAAAGGACATTCTGAAGTTAAATTGTTTTTTTTTTAACTCATTTTTTTTCCTCCCAAATATGAATTCATTCCAGTGATTGAGTACACATCTCTATTTTTTCCCAACACATACACAACTTCTACATTAGCATACAACATTAGAAACAAATCTGATTGATACAAAGATAGAAATGACACAAAACCATGACTAGGGTCACTGCAAACATGCCTAAAACTGATAAAAGAAAATGACATGCTATAACACTTTTAAAAGGCTATCACAGCATGCAACTGATTTTTTTTTTCTGAAAAGGGGTGGGGGGGGGGGATATTTTCCATTCACCCTGAAGAACTCTCCAGTAGGCTGCATGAATATGTTAATGTAATAGTCTTTAGGAAAGCATGTCTAACTGATACAAGAGAAATACCTCAAATAAAATAAATAAAAAACAGCCATTCCCAAACATATGATCTGTAACTCAAGAGGGTCTGTATTACAAACGATGCACAGAGGATCGTACATGCATCATGCATGTAGGTGCAGTGAAGATGGGATGGTTATTTTGAGATTTAGAAAGCAAGCCACTACAAAAAAAAAAATAATTGGACAGCACTAATGAGCTAAATTCCAGTGTCATTCATTTTCATTCACAAATCCTAACTCAAAACGGTTAAAAACAAAATGTTGCATTTAGTCAGACAGGTGACTTGCAAGTCTAAAACACTTACACAAATGTAGTTTTGAGTAATGAGGGACTCATGTTGGCCAGTGTGTATCGCTCCCTGACCCCTCCATAGGATCATTACAGCCTGTGCTTTTTCTTTTTTTTTTCTTTCTGATTACAGAGTCAGCCTTATGGTCACTTACATCCCAGGGCCAGCTTTGCACAAAATAAAAACTCTATTCTTTCTTCTTCTTTTTTTTCCATTACAAAAATAAAATATAACATTCAGAACTTTGATTGTCTTTTTTAAAATCTATTTATTTTTCTGCATATGATGAATTCGAAAAAGATATCAAGCGCATAACGTTCAAGGTGCACATTTGTCTCATATATATATATATATATATATATATACATATATATATATATATATATATATATATATATATATATATATATATATATCTCATATATTTTTTCCTAGTGGTTGTTTTTTTTTAGTTTCGTTTTCAACATATAAAGCTATATACATTCAACTGAACGGTTGGTCCACAAAGTAGAACTGTGCGGTCTCAAGTGCTTTTGTACAAAAAAAGGAACAAAAAAAACATGTTCTTACTAAAATATTTTTAATGGCTTGACTTCGTACATAAAATACATGTTTAAAAGAACACAGGCGAGATCCACCGACTGCTCAGTTTTAAGTTAGAATGACTTTTGACTGTATGATTGAATGGACACAAGGGAGGGCAGTTGCTCTATTTTCTCTCGCGCGCTTTTTCTCCGCTACAAATAAGCAAAGCGGCGTCCTTTGTTTCTAAACCTCTGTCTGTACCTTCTTCCCAGCACTGCTGCAAGGTATTTTTTTACGGCCATTTGTTTCCGGTAGCGGCTGTAGCTGTCCGTGAAAATGCCGTCCGAGTGGCGCTTCGACAGTGGCTCCGAGTCTTCTTCGTCCTCTTCTTCCTCACTGCGAACACAAGCGCGCGCGTTAGCCTATAGCTAAAGAAAATGCTAGCAGGCTAACAGGTTTCAATGTAGGTGTGAAATAAAAATAAAAACAAAGAAACGGTTCAGGAGATTCGATAAATATTCACATATTTCGATAAGATATCGCCGAAAGCAGAACTTGGGACAAAGAAAGCTTTTTATAAATGATTGTTTTTAGGCTATAAATGAAATGTAGCCTGTTAATGTTGATGCGCCGTTATATTGGCTGCAATGCAGATTAATAAAAGGCGCTCGAGAATCAACAGTTCGCACCGTCGATATAGCTATTTAAGTTTGTTGCTGTTGTTCATTTGTCTACTCACAATTTAACCCAACCCAAGTGTCACACCCGAGCTAGTTCAAAGACAAAGAGACACCAAATACCGGGGAGAAGAACAGAGGAAATAAAAAGGGGAAGAGTCGAAAACAGGACAACGGAAAAGTCACCGCCATGAAAATGAGAGAGAGGAGGGGAGGGGACAATGTAAAAACAAAACAAACAAACAAAAAAAAACAAAAAAAAAAAAAACAAAGATGACGGCAGGTAAACGCTTAAAATGAAATGCCCTTACCCTACACGAACTGCCGTCAGAGAATGCAGATATTTTCGGGCTGATAACTGAACCAGGATGTCCCTCAAGGCTCTATCTAACAATCCGTCTGCATGCGTTTCGGCTCTGAGGTAAAACGCCAAACACACACAGGGGTAAGCAGAAACAAGAAACACCAAAGGACAACGTTCCGTTTATGATTTTCGATTTGTTTTACGCCAGTCAACGATGAAACGGGCAAAAAAAACAAAACAAAACAAAACAAAAAAAAAAGTAGCTCAGACAGAGTAACCAAACATTACTGTCATCTTCCTTTAATCAATCGATCTGTCTCCTTCTCCTGTACCTGTCTGTCTGTTTGACTACCTGTCTGTCTGTTTGACTACCTGTCTGTCTATTGCATTTGCGCATCTACATATCACCTTAATCACCTTAATCACAAAAAGCCAAATAAAAGTAAGAAGAAAAAAAAATAACAGTATGAATGCGATAACATATATGTATGTATAATATCTTGGTGTGTTTGGTGTTAGTTTTGGGGTGTGTGTATTACTCACCTTCTCTCGGGTGGGTAATACAGTGTGTACGCGTCCTCCGGGAGGGCTGGAGCACTGCGCGCGCTCATCGTGTCGGGCTCATAGGAGAGGTCACTTAACGAGTTTCCCTCGTCCCCAAACACGTCGTTTTCTAGCCTGAAATCCGGAATCAGGAAAGAAGAAGAATGTATTCAATTTAAATTGCACCAGATGAGAATTATGTCGTTCATTCATATATATATATATATATATATATATATATATATATATATATATATATATATATATATATATATATATATATATATATACCTACACATATATTCGATTTTCTAGCGGTTTACTTGGATTAGCGCCAATATTTAAAACGAAATAATCAGAACAACATAAAAAAAGAAAAGAAAATGCGCACTTGAATACAAATTGGATCCATGCTTAATAATACAGCGCCTACATGTCCACAATCAATGTCACTGTTAGAACGAAATATTTTTTTTAGCATTTTGTCACACTTTCGTTACAGATGCCATTTCATTTCGCTATGAGCGTTAAAACGAAGTCACAATTTGAGATCTATTTATAGCATGTATGTATGTATGTATGTATGTATGTGTATATATATGTATGTGTATATATATGTATGCTATTTATACATAAACATGAAAATAGCAAAATGCGACTTCAATATAATGATGATTATTAAGATGATTGCATTTCGTTCGTTACAAGCATTTTACATGCAATACGCTAATGTGAGTCTTGCTGCCTGTAGCCTGAGCATTGCGCTAGCATGAAAGTCAGACTGGTGCACATGAACGAGTTCACACTGATTCCTGAGGCTTACAGTCACAGCAGCTTCCTATTCGTTTACTGCTCGTGTTTGCAGTGTGACGCCACTCGGCCGTCATTCCAGACTCATTCTCATTTTCATATAGGCACGTCCCCATAGAAATATACTACCTAAACCCTAGACATGTCTTTGTTTCCTGTAGAAACAACTTGGATTAAAATGGCAGTCGGTCCGTATCCCACAATAAGCAAATCAATTAAAAAATGGTTACCGACTAATATTAGTGCAAAATACTTCATGTTTCTCAGAATTGTTCACTTTAAATGCTCCAACATAAATCTGTTTATTCTTCCGCAAAATAAGATACATATTTATTTATTTATTTTTAAATCTTCGAAATATGACATTCAGATTGCACACGTTCGTCTTTAACCTACTCCCAAGGTGTAAGATTAAACAATAAAAGGAGAAAAGACATGATTTGGGCTGTGCGTACGTACCTCATGTTGGGGAAGCCCATTCCGATGGGTGTGCATTGGGCGCTGTAGCGCAGTAAGATCCCGTAGATGAGCAGAGCCAAAGTAGCTCTACTAGATTTGGCCATGCTGTAAAGGGAACGCGGAGAAAATTAAATCACTTACACGCTTCAACTCAACACTGTAACACGCCTTAAAACGTGGTCATTTAGTTGTTGTTTTTTGCAGCGCTCTATGGCCAATTTCCAAGCTTTCTAATAACGCAATAAACTTCTGTCACATCCTACAAATTCCACACGGCGTTTCTTTAATTCTCTAAAATCCCGTCGGGTTTGAAAAGTTTAAGGAGAGCCTTCGCATGGCGCAAACAGAGTCCTTCTCCGTAAGCCGACAAAACTGGTAGTAGTAATAATTTAGAAACAAAAAAAAACAAACAAAAAAAATTAAGAATCCTGGAGTTTGAGTTCCTTCAATGCACGATTTTGTGATTTTGAAACTAAATAGGCAAAACGGTCACGTACCTACGGCAGTTTGAACAGACAGCGAGGCTGCGGGACGCGCTTCGGGTGCGGCTGCTGAGCGTGTGTGTATGTGTGTGTGTGAGAGAGAGAGAGAGGGAGGGAGAGAGAGAGAAAGAGAGAGAGAGACGAGGTAATCTTTCTCACGGCACCTCTTCTCTGAAACGCCACCGCCGTTTCCTGATGGGCTCGTCCTGATCAACCGCCTTTGACTTTTATACAATAAGTAGCTGCTCAAAACAAACAAACAAACAACAACAACAAAAAATAATAGCCTTTTGCGAACAAAAAAATTGTCGGCGAGATTTGTCGTGCACGGCCTATTCGTTCGTCCACATGTCTTTTTTTGCTCAACTTTCACCCCCCCTCCAGTTCCCTCCGATTTTTATCCATGAATGGAGACTCTTGCCCTTTTTTTCAATAAGTCCCATTAAGTATGCCTCAGACGTCATCAGCCCCTTCCTCCCGGAATATTACTGTGTAATTTCTTCCTCATCGACGGATAAGTTACTCTGACACGCCTCAAACGGAACTTTTCCCTTTAAAACTCCATTTTTAAGGGATGAGACAAATTGCAAATTCTGTAGGAAGCTGAGATGGCACCATTCCGGGAGGTTACAAGATTGCACGCGCATCCGTCTTTCCATACAGATATTTTTTTTTATGAATTTAATCCTATGACTGATTAATGGTATATAAATAAAAGGTGGAACTGGCAGCATGAAAAATTGATCCAAAATATCAGTTTAAACAAAGGCAAACGCGGGGAGCTGTCCACTCTTGTGGTGCTGACGGTTCGACGCAACACCGAAGCTCATTATTCAGCCTCTTAAAATGTCCTTCATGGTTATTTAATGGTTCACTGGATAATTAAGGGTTCTTACCTTTATTTATAGGGAAGCACTCTGTTGTCTGGGCTTTACACAGAACCTAGAGGGTTTTTCTAAGTGAAAAGATCCCTTAAATGTTAGTTTGTCTATCAAATATGTAGAATAAATTGCCACCATACCCGCATAGTTTCTCTTGGATGCTTATAAATTATTCTTAGGGCAAAACCTGGCTATTTCTTTTCACAGAAATAATGTCATTAGTAAGGAAAAAGAAATACCTTTGTTCTAACTTAAGTGTAGGCAGGCCTTACTACATGGACAGTTGCAAAAGGTATAGCCCCACAGTGCTGTTTTAACACCAATGAAGTGCTTAAATCCATATTGTTGCATGCAGCACTCCGAATTTAGCATGTGAAGTGTATACTGTATATTTTCAACAAATCTTATAACCCAATCCGCTTTACTGCCCTGACAAATGGATCATGCTATCCGATAACAATAATTCAATCATTCACCTCGACGTCTCGTTAAACGTGACGTAGTGTGACGTTAAAAGCCATTCATTCCGCCTGCCCTGCGTGATTTTGCTAGAGCGTGAATTGTAGCGTGCTGCATCATCAGTGTGCATGTGTGCGTATGTGTGTGCGTATATAGCGTATATATGGTTTGACTCATTTAAACGATTCAACAGCGCCATCGTGCGGTCGCAGGTCGGTCTACGGCTCGCTGTAATTATATTGGCAATGAATGCATGAGAGCACAGTTTCCCAGCCCTAGTCATGGAGAACCCCCTGTCCTGCACATTTTAGCATTTTTGCTGCTGCCAAACCCCCTGATTAACAGCTAATTAACAGCCCCTTCCTGAGTTCAAGTGGATGTGTTAGAGCAAGGAAAACACTAAAATGTGTAGGATAGGGGGTCCTCCAGGACAAGGCTTGGGAACCTGTGGATTAGTATGTATATATTTCCCTCTGAACAACTGGAGCTCTGTCCACCATTTCATTTCAACCTACATTATAATTTTGCAACACATAAAAGGGTCATGATTAAAAGTGAAGCAATTTAGCATTGACATAAACGTAAAATAGAGTCACAGCCTATACCCTGTGTTAGCTTCCTTGTCCCCTAATTTATATTAATTAAGCAGATCTGCTTCCAGTGCCGCAAATATTTTGTGAAAGGTCTCTGTTCTACTAGGCCATGCCTTCAATTACAACCCTAAAATCTATGCCTATAAGGTTATAATAGGTTTGGTTTTATACAGCTTTAAAATGGATATTGAGTTTATTTATTAATGGCTGTTAGTTCTTTAATTAACTTTAAATAACCTGGCTTGAGAGAAATGTTTTTTTTTGTTTGTTTGTTTGTTTTTCTTTGTTAGAAATATCCTACTTAATTCTAATAAATAATCAGGGCCATTTGAATCACTCAGCTCACAGTTTTCCTCTCCCTGTTTTAATTAAGGGCATTGTTCTTCAGTTTTGTCCAGGAATGTTGGGGAAGAAGCAAGGGGAGGGGTATGAAAAATGAGTCAGGATGAGTCACGCTCATGGTTTCAGCCCACATATGGGCCTAAGAAATTTGTGCTGCAAATGCGATTTCTGACATTGTGTGTTCCGAGACTAACATATGTTGTTATTTGTTAATAAGGGTTCATATGTGAGGACTAGGCTGAACATGTTTAAATAAGATATATTCATCTGAATTACTCATCTAATTGTAGTTTAAGCGATATATTACATAGCTTATACTGCCAAGAGATGAATATTGATGGGGGTGGGGGGGAGTGTATGGGGGGGGGTTGTATATAATATAAGGGGTTGCAAGTATAACCCCATTAGGAATCTAAGAATCCTTAACTATTCAAAAAACCATTCAGAAACCATTTCAACCACTGCATTCACATTACACACCTGTTCTGTGCTGTTATTGCTAAAAATGTAGGAAAATGCAGAAAGTGCAGAAAAATATGTAGGTTCCATCTAACATAATAGAGTTTCAGTGTGTCCCTCTGAGGAAACCCTTAAAGATTAGTGTAGAGCCATAAAACACATGGTTTTTGTTTCAGAGAAGGTTTCAAGTAGAAACACTTATGCATACAAAGAGCTCTTTAGAAAGCATTTTTGAGTGTAGTGAGCTTGTGTGAAGGTGCCATCCAGCTGTTTAGCAATGAGTGTATTTCAGAATGACATTTTCTAACCAATAGTTGCATTATATACACTATTAGTTTGTTTTTAATCAGCATGACATTCTTTTCATCTATTCATTTGCCTTTTTTAAAGTAAACAGCGATAATTATGTAAATACCAACATAATTAATTAGAACTTGAAGAGACTTCCATGTGCCAATTTTATGTAAGGAACTCATATTTGAGAAAATGTCAATAGCACACAAAGGTAATACACGTGGCAAGTTTCCACCAACTAATTAGAAACAAGTGCAAGATAGTGAGGGGAAAAGACAGAAAGCCTCAGTAAAACACAGGAGTGCTAGTATTCAGGTGTGTTATACAAGAGTACATACTGTACATGTGCTTTGCATAAGTATCCCTTGAACCTTTCCACATTTTGTTGTGTTACAACCTGTAACTGAACTGGACATAACTGGGATTGTAAGTCATGAATCAACACAAAATCTACACCTGTAATATTGTGTAATAAGTGGAGAGGGGGGGTGTCAATGACCTATTACAAAATTATTTACAAATCAAAAAAATCATTCACCCCAGTTGCCGTGAAACCCCTACTTTCGATTAAAGTGTCATCTGATCTCAGTATGAATACGTGTGCTTGTGGAATCAACCAGAGTTTGCTAGAGAACATACCTAAAGAAACGGAATCATGAGGATGAGCCCTCAAAACAAGTCTGGGTCAAAGTTCTGGAAAACTATCATTCAGGGTTTGGTTGTGAAAAAAATGTTTCCCACCAAAATCAGATAAGCAAGTCCATTTCACTTCCAGGTCGTAACATTCTAAAATGACGATAAGTTCTGGAGGGGTGAACTCTAATTCAAGCCACTGTATGAAGGTCAGGCCTACAATGTTATGAGTTGATGAAAGCTAACTTATAGAGTGATACACAAATATAAATTTTGTTTTTGAAAGTTTTCTTCTTCACAATTACAGTGTTATAGCAATATTATAGTGTTACTGTGATTAACAGACATTTTGTCCAGCAGGTTGTGCTAAAGGTAAGTGAATTACAGCATCTTTAACACTGCTGTAGGTGGGCCAACAGGATACTTTATGGGCACTGCTGCTGGTGATGATGGTCTGCTGTTGTCAGCTATAGTTTAATTAAGAACCATGTTAAAAGAAAATAACAAGCTAGAGCGTACCACCGTGATGAAACTGATTAATTAATCCACTTCAATAATGATAAATACATGTTAAAAAAATATATAATAAAAATAAATAAATAAATAAATAAATGCAATATACTTTAACAGACGTGTCAGTATAAAAGTACATAAACTACACAAAACAGTATTCCTGAGTTAATGTCAGCATTAACCTTTGTGCAGCCCTCAACTTTTGTGCCCCATGGGGATTTTAAACACCACAGACAAAATAAACTAACAAACAAACATAATTACAGTGTATATATGTTCTATAACTCCCTTACAAACAGTATTGATGACAAATCTGATTAATATTTTAAATTGACCTCTGTTAGATCACTTTTAACAATGAAATTTTAACTCACTTTTGTGTGATATAAGCAATGAAACCCAGTAAAGAGCATCCCTAACTGATACTAATGTTGACTGCAGAGCTTAATGTCAGCTTTTTTTTTTAATTGAAATAAATTAATCTTTGTCCTTAACTGTTTGCTCAACTGCATTGTGTAACCATTATATTACTGACAGAACAAATACAACTGAATAGTACTATAGGTGTGTTAGTGACTCAAAGACTTAAATTCAAGCAATGCTCAACAGTTTAGATTGGATTCTGCCTCACTAGTAAGTCTCTTTGGACAAAAAGCATTAGAATTAATGTAAATGTTTTATAAAGTAATTGCCATCGAGTCTCTTGTTTAAAGGTCCTAAGGATAATGTGATCCATTTTCATTTCCATGTCACTCTGACCAAAACTGTAGTGCACCCAAGGCCTCTGGTTATGCCTGTCACACTTATAAAATTGTGGCTGATGATACATTTTCATACAAATTATTGAGATTTATGATTTAATTGTAATTCCTTTTTCTGTATACACTATGCTAGTTGTATATTATAAGCATAACAGCAGTGGAATAATGCACATAAACAGCATAAACATTTGTCAGCACTGAATAAATAAGTTTAATAAAATGTGCTTACAGAAATAGATAGATAGATAGATAGATAGATAGATAGATAGATAGATAGATAGATAGATAGATAGATAGATAGATAGAACTTTATTGTCATTACACAGTGCAGGTACTTAGCAACAAAATGCAGTTTATCATCTACCAGAAGTGCAAATATTAGCACTGTGCAAATTAACAAAGTGCGGGTTGAATATGTAAATGTATATACAGTAAATAAACAAATAACCAGGCTATGGGCAGTGAATACTGTATGATGTGCAGTAGCTATTGAGTAGAACAGTATGAATGGTAAATACACTATGTTGTAACAGAAAACGTCTAATATATATATATATATATATATATATATATATATATATATATATATATATATATATATATATATATATATATATATATATATATATATATATATATATATATATATATATACACTGTAAAAACAATTGCTGTAAAAAAAAAAAAAAAAAACGGCCACATTCTGACAGTAACATACTGTTTTCCATTAAAACAGTAATATACTGTGGAAAACAATGCATTCTGGGCAACATTTTCACTTTAAGGCCAATTTTCCACACTAATCTACTGTTTTTATGTAATACAGTATAATACTGTAGTTTGCAATGCATTGTGGGCTGGTCCTAAACAAAATTGCAGTACAATGCAGTATTTTTTTTGGAAATTGCTGGTGTGCTGGTGTGTGAGTACAAGTTTGGTCTGTACTGTTTCAAAGTTAAATTAATTTGTCATTTTTAAACATCAGAAACAATTTTCAATCAAGGAATTTTTTCATAAAGCACCTTTTCCCCAAAAGGACGCATGTTCAGAGGACACTTGTCATCACTGACTTCATCTGACTTCACATCACTGAAGTCCTTCTGTAAGTAAAAAAAAATAATTAAAATATTATTAATAATAATAATAATAATTATTATTATTATTATTATTAATAATAATAAAACCTGAACAAATGTTTTTTCCCATATTGATGTTCACTGTGTTCTTAATAGTGAGGATTGTTACAAATATTAAATGTTATATTTGTAATATTTCAACTCTCAGGTGTTTTCATGCTTGTAAGGCCTCTGATATGTGATATTTTTTTGCAGTTGTTTCGAGCAACCATTTTTAAAATCTTATTTATTCAAAGTTTTTATTTTGCTATGTTTTAGAATTTATGTTGACTCTGCCCTTTTAAGTAAATGTTTATTTTGATTTATATCTTTTCTAAAGTGTTTAGTGCTTGTTTTATAGATTTATTCAATATAATGTATTTTAAGCAGATGTGTGTAGCCCACATAAGTTAGATTTTCTAAACATCTAAATTATTTGATCAATTATGCCTTTGTACAATAAAGAGTTAAAATTTAAAATAACCATAATGTTACTGTAAATTTTTACAGAAAAAGGCTGTAAAATAATTCACAGTATGAATACTATAGAATTACAGTATATTGCTGGTGTCTCTGCTGCCAGTATTTTACTGTAAATTGCAAAAATACAGACATATACTGTATTTAATTTTTACGGTAATACACTGTAAAGTAATTTCGCAGTATATATATATATATATATATATATATATATATATATATATATATATATATATATATATATATATATATATATATATATATATATACAGTACTGTGCAAAAGGTTTTGGCAGCCTATTTTTTTTTAGTACAAACTTTGTTATAGATGTTTTATTTTATGACTTCTACATTATCAAGCCAGTACAAAAGCATTTTAGATTCCCAAACATTAGTTTTCTAGCACAAAATTAAATGTTACAGAAAAATGTTTGTATGTCATTAAAGAAAGCAGCATATTACGTAAGAGACACTTTTCAGACAAAATACACAATGAAGGCTGCTGGGTTTTGCTGCAAAAATAAGAAGCGAGTGTGAAAGTCAAAGTCTCCAGAAGAACTGTGTCTGGTTCTGCAAGATGCTCAATAAAACTTACCAGCTCATTTCCTTATAAAACTGCACAAATTGTACCGGAGACCGCTATTTTTATTTTTATTTTTAATTTTTTTGTCACACCAAATATTGACTTTGTTTCATTTACTATTGTTTACTGCTATGTACTTTAACGTAGAAACATTCAATTTCATTATTTTGAAGGCATCTTTGCTCTGCAGCCTTTCTTTGCATGTGCCTAAAACAATAATATAATATAATATAATATAATATAATATAATATAATATAATATAATATAATATAATATAATATAATATAATATAATATAATATAATATAATATAATATAATATAATATAATATATGGAATAGATATGTGCATTGTATATACAACAGTACCCAGATTATCCATGGATAATATACAATGTACAGTATATACAGATAATCTAAGATATATACTATGAATCTACAATTATATAAAGATAATACAGAATATACAGTGTAAAATAAAGCTGCAGAATTATTACAGGCAGTGAAACATCAGTGGCCTAACGGGGTAGTGTAGAGTTCAACAGGGTAATGGTTGTGGGGAAAAAGCTGGCCCTGAACCTGCTGGTTCTGGTGCGAATGTTCCTGTATCACCTCCTGGATGGAAGGAGGTTGAACAGTTTGTGACCGGGATGGGAGTCCCTGATGATGTTGCATGCTCTACGCAGACATCTACTGTGGTGAAGTTGTTAAAAGGCTGGGAGTTGGGCAGCAATGATGTGTTGGGTGGTTTTGACCACCCTTTGCAAAGCTTTCCTTTCAGACACTGTGGAGCTGCCATACCACACTGTGGCAGAGTTGGTCAGGATGCTCTCAGTGGTGCAGGGCTAGAAGCTTGTTAAGATCTGTGGAGAGAGATTAACTTTCTTCAGTTTCCTCAGGAAGTAAAGACGCTGATGCACCTTCCTAATCAGAATTGACCTTCAGCTTATTATTCAGTTAAAATGTTCATTTTAAAGCATATTATTCAGTAACTACTATGGATTATTAAGTGATTATAATGAAGCTAATAGTAAAAAGTATGTAGTTATGAAAGTAAAGAATGTAAGGTCTTGGCAGTTTAAGGGGTTAACATGAATAACTGTATTAAAATATCTTGCATTTACATGGATTTCACATCTTCTCCAAGCTCATTCTTAAGCTTTTCTAGTGGTCCCAGCTGGCCAAGTCTATTATGTATCCGCCAACACGTTGAAATCATGACAGAGATGACACAACTGGGTGAGTGCACAAGTTTTATTTAGAAACATGAAAAAAATGTCTGGATCAGCTCCTGTTAGAAAGGCCATTTCACAGTCTATGTAGTTGTGAGTTTTCTCAGCGGATGACTCCGTCTTTATGTCTAGCAGGTCTAGCGAGCATTTAAGGCACTTGATGAAGCTGTGAGAGCAGCAACATAAAACAGGGAAGGCTTCATTTGCAGACATAAAAAAGAGGACAATGACTTGTAAAAGACTGAAATGCAATGGTAGTTCATCCATAGGGATAGGTGGGGCAAACCATATATAATCAACTGAAACTGGACAGTTGAAGACTGGAAAAAGACCAGGTGATTTTATTTTTCTAATCTTCAACTGCCCAGTTTCTGTGAGTCTGTGCCCATGATAGCTGTGATCTTCTGCTGTTGAAGCCCACCCACCTCAAGGTTCAATGTTTTGTGCATGCTGAGGTGCTTTTCTGCTCACCATGGTTGTACAGTGTGATTATATGAGTTACTATATCTTTCCTGGTGGCTTGAACCAATCTGGCCATTTTCCTCTGACTTCTCTTATTAACAAGGCGTTTCCACAGAACTGTCGTTCACTCCGTTTTTTTTTTTGTTTTTTTTTTGCACCATTCTGTGTAAACTCTAGAGACTGTTGTGTGTGAAATTCCCAGGAGATCAGCAGTTTTTGAAATACTCAAACCAGCTCTTCTGGTACTAACATCCATGCCACAATCAAAGTCACAGAGATCACACTTTTTCTTAATTCCGATGTTTAGTGAGCATTAACTGAAGCTCTTGACTTTTATCTGCATATTTTTTTTTTTTTGCATTGCGCTACTGCCACATGATTGGCTGATGCAGATAACTGCATAACAAAAGTCTTATGAATGGCTAATAGTGTGGAAATATGGTATTCAAAATATGAAAGTTCATATTCCATTATTTGAATAAACTATTTCTTTTAATTAACACTTTTAATTTGGATGGCTACGAGCCAGTGCCACCCTAGCATGACCACCCCTCTGGCCACCCCAGTAAGACATTATTATTATTATTATTATTATTATTATTATTATTATTATTATTAATAATAATAATAATAATAATAATAATAATAGTAATAATAGTAATAATAATAATAATAATTAGTGTGGTTACCAATGTCATATGATGTGGAAATGGATGACTTCCGGCTGTGATAGGTCAGTTTGAATTATAATGGAATGCCCACTACAACCTCTCTGTTCATTTCATCATTGTCCAACAGCAGGGATTGATAGCAAGTGTAACGTCATGCAGGAACAAGCAAGTTTAGCTATCTAACAAAAAAGCAAACTATTCTCTAGCCCTACTGACGAAAAAAACAAACAATATCGGTATCAGCAAATATCGGTCAAACCTATTATGTAAATAATATTCATTATTTGGAAGCATAACATTTGATTTATTCAGTGTGTTATTAGCTACCATTAGCTAATGATATTGAATTCATAACTCTAGTGGGCTTCATAAGATGTATCCTATGATGTTTTTGTACCTTGCTAGATGATAAACAATTTTGACATCTTTAAACTTTCCCTAAGCCTGTCAGACAACCTCTTACGCTTAAAGAGCACCACCATCATTCCAATTCCCAAGAAACCTTCTGTCTCCTGCTAGAATGATTAGTGATTACCATTGTGCGGACCTCTACTATTATGAAATGCTTCAACCGGCTAAATGAATCCCATATCTGCTCATTCCTACCTGCCACCATGGACTCTCTCCAAACAGATCTATGGATTATGCCATTGCTCTGATGATGTACACTGTTCTCACACATCTGGAGAAAAGGACACACATGTGAGAATGTCGTTTACTGATGACAGCTTGGCATCTAACACAATCGAACAAACCAGTAATTACAACCCCCCTGAGGGATGTGTGCTAAGCCCCCTCCTGCAATCTCTGTTTAAAAATAAGTGCATCAACATATGCAGCTCCTACATCATTTCTATGTGCACTGATGATACAACCATCCTGGGTCTAATCACAAATGGATAGGAGCCTATATAGAGGGGAGCAGAGCAATGTCACTGTTGTGATATAATAACAACTTCTTTGTCAATGTCAGCATCAAGCAAAGGAGCTGATAGTTGGCTACAGGAAGTTTTGGGGGACAACATACACTATACACATCCAGACAGCTATAGTGGAAGGTGTCAGCAGCTCTTGCTATGTGCTTCTTCCAATGATCTTACCTGGTCCCTCCAAACCAACATAACAGTAAGGTTTGCTGGACACTTCAACAACTTCTATTGCTGTACCATACAGATGATCCTGACTGTTTGGCTCACCGTATGGTATGTCAGCATGGATGGATTAACATATGGGCTAGGCAGGACTTAAGCCCTGGGGCCCAAGCATGTTAGCATCCCATTGGTTGGCTGGGTAGGGACGGAAAAGTGAGAAATGTTTCTTCAGTGTATATCTTTAAATAGAGCAGCAATGAGCTAATCTACACACTTTTAATAACAGCAAGGAAGAGGAGTAAATATAACATGAAATATTATCAAAGCACCTTTAATAATAGCAAGCACAAGCAAACAGCAATTGAGCCAGTTGGCTAATGCCAGGGCTCCAATGTGCAGCCTTTAACTCCACAGCTCTGCCCCTTAGGTCAGGTCTATCTCTTATCCAATTGGTCATGTCATGTTAACCCAGTAATGAAGAGTGACAGATGAACACAGTACACAGAAATGAGGCATACTGACAGGGGCCCTTGGAGTCATCTTATCCCCAGGACCCTATGTGCTCTTAATCCAGGCCTGGGGGTGAAAAAACAGATTTCATCACCGGCGACAATCTTCCAGCATTATCAGTCTCATTTATCAGTCATAGTAGCTGAAGAAGGCTTACAAAATCACATCAGATGTCTGCCTTCTGGCAGAACATCCGGTCACAGAAAACCAGGCTAATGAACAGTTGTTACATGCACACTATCAGGGCTACTAAATAGCTTCAACGCCATTCTGACCACCAGGTTGTGAACGAGTCACTTTACATGTCCACTGCACATCTGCTGTAACTTAGTCACTTTATTGTCACATCATCACTTTAGTACAGTGTTGTTACTTGGTCCTTCTTTCACTATGACAGTAACTAAAAATCCTCACACTTTGTTGCTCCACAACTCCTGCCTTCTTGTGCACACTTATTTTACTTTATACAAATTGTTTATATATTTTTAGTATCTTTAGTGAATTCTTTTGGGGTCTTTATAAGCTAATTTAATGTCAGTTACAGGACAACCACAGTCCGGACATTCCATAAAGCTGGGCTTTATGGAATAGTGTTGAGAAGAAAGCAGTCAGTGAAAAAAAGTCATATAAAAAACACTCAGAAAAACATGCGAAAAACAGTTCTCTGGTGTGATGAAGCCTGGAACTGAACTTTTTGGCCTTGCCACAAAGCGCTACATTTGGTGAAATCCCAACACTTCTCATCACCCTAGGAACACCATCCCCATGGTGAAGCATGATGGTGGCGGTATCGTGTTGTGAGGATGCTTCTCATCAGCTGAAACTGTGAAACTATTGAATTGAATTTTTAAAAAAAAAAGCTAACATGCCCAATTATGTACATTTCATAACACAACAAAATGTAAGGTTCAAGGGGGTGAATACATATGCAAGGCAATGTATATTATGAGTCAGTTTATGTAATTCCAACATTTCTCACTAAATGATATACTGAGTGTGATAACAGCGGGGAAAAAGGACAATTATTCAATATATTATTACATTTGGTAACATTTTTATGGGTATTCAGCATCTGCAAAGACGCAGTAATTTCATGTTGTCCATGCCATTCAGTATAATTTAATATATGCTGCTAGTGTCGTTTTTAAGTCAATAAACAACAGCATGAAAATATTCACATGATTCAACGTATTTGGAAAAGTGTGTGTACAGAAGTACCGCTATGTTTCCCAACGGAAAGAGGATTAAAACCAGGAAAAACTGAACTTCTTTGAATGTAACCCACAGGCAGGGGGCGACAAAAGCCTAATTTAAACATTCACCAAAAAGTTGCCTACGTTATAATACCTTTCGGTTCAATAACGCGAAAAAACTGCGATATTTGCACTTCCACGAATCTGCTGACAAATCATATCTGCTTCCCACTCGCCGATTCAAACAGATATTCTCCCCGGAAGAGATTCCCGAGGCGGCCATATTGTGGGATGTATTGGCCCAATCCCAAATTCCTCCATATGGGACAGGAAGTGCGCTAGAGTGGTTCTAGAAGGCGTTATTTCACAGGCGACGTAGTGCACTTCTGCAGGGGGCAGGGAGCCGTATGGCCTACAGCCATTGGTGCAAGTTGAATCAAGCGGACAAAAAAAAAAAAAAAAGGAAAAGGAGGCGTCCGGCTCTCACTGGGAAGAGCTCTCACAATTCCTAAGACTGCCTTTTTGTCATGCTAGCATAGCCATGCAATCTCTACCGGTTCCGGTTTAAAGTCTATTTCCCCCCCTCTTTACCACTGTTTGGTCTCCATTTCTCTTCTCCTGTTAGTGACGCCACCTGATTTCTATAACGGATTTCATCAACAATAACAATAACAACCGGTTTGGGTCGTTTCGCGGGTGTTATGTGAAGTATGGAAAAAACAACGCGGCAGACTGGGATTTTAATTTTGTAGCAAACAGTCGCACTTTTCAGTGTTTGCCGAGTGCGGTGAAGTCAGAAGACGTATGAAAATAAAAGAAGGCAGGTTTGCGTGAAGGTAAGGAAATTACAGATGGGCTGCGAAAGTCTATCCGTTTTATTTTCGGAATAATGTTGTTTCAGTTAATTTGTCATTTCCCACCGAACTGGTAGTTATTTTGTTTCATTGTGCGTCGAGAGAACTGGGGTTAGAAAATGGTTGGGGCACGCGCGTTGTTTTTTTTTTTTTTTTGGCGTAGAGCGAGGTGTGTAATGAAACGTGGCTCTCTCTCTCTCTCTCTCTCTCTCTCTCTCTTTCTCTCTGTGAAAGTTCATGACTGAGTTCTTAATTTCCAGGCCTAGGGAAGCAGAGGCCTTGTGATAACACTCCACTGTTATTGTTTTATTGTGTCTCTCAGCTCGAAAAGTAATTCAGACCTGAGTCCATTTCCAAAACCAGTGGTTTCCTCAAGATTCCCTCAGGGTCCAGTGTATAACAGACATTTACAAACTGTGTGACTGAAAACAGTCGCTTAAAGGTTGTAACGTTTTGGACTAGTGAGTGGTCAGGTTTGTAGCTGGTCACTGCCAGAGATTTCATACATTCTACACACACACACACACACACACATATATCTTTGCATGCTCTCCTTAAGGCGTTTCCGCTGTTATTCTACACAAACAAACATTCAGACAACCTTCCTGTAGTAACATTGTTATCCCTGCCTGTTATCCAAGAAGACTAATATTCTGGTTCACAACATGAGTTCCAGTACTACAGTCTTACAGCAGGTTACTTTGTGTCTGATGCTTGGCAAGCAGTGGAGTAACTAATCCTCCAAGTCTCTCAATGGAGCAAAACTCTACCAGTTCCACTGCGGTTGCACTTTCCATTCGGTCTCAGAAACGAGGTCGCTTATTTGGAAAAAAAGACACAGTGAGTGCTCCAGTTAAACGAGATCTTTGGTAAACAGACGTGAAAGTGTAACTTCAAGTCACATGAGTTCCAAGCAACCGCCAGGTGAAGAACAAACACAGCCGCCTCGCTTTCCGTGTTGTTCTCGGGCTTCCTAGTGCAATTCTTATGCTGGAACCTTAATGTCCTTGAACCTTCTTGCATTGCTAATAGTGTATGAGCTCTGTCACAAACTTTAACATTACAAGTGCTGGAGTTGTTAAGGAGTAGAGGGTCAACAATGGCTGAATCCCTAACTTTTGCTTTTAAAAAGGCTGTTGTTCTGTGTTCTTCAGCAGTTTATCATCTCAGGCAAAGGCAGAAATCTTTCCAGGAATAGAACGGTACAAAACTTTATTTAACTTTATTTTTTTTAACTATGAACGACTGGTGATACAATCAAACGAACGGCAACGAATGAATCACCTACAGCATAAAAATGATTACAAGAGTTGGGCTTTAATCAACAGGAATGATGTGAACTTGAAGTTGTACACATTGTTTCTTTGTCAAGTGATTATTTCAGAATCATCATCTTCACAATCCCTCTCATTGTTTCCTGACTCATTTGGAGCATTGCAAGCTCTAAAGGGAAAAAGATAAGGCAGTCCCTCCATGATTTTGCGATCGCAGAAATGAATGCAGAATCAAGCAAACTCCGCAATATTCGCATGTCCACCGATTTGGGCCAAGATGCGCCGTGTGATGTCATCACAATGCGCATTCAGCCAAAGCCACCTTTGATTCGCGTGCGTTGAACATGAGAACAGCTAAAAGGTCTCATTTACCAGCAAACATCACTGCGAAAGACAAAACAGTTTTGTGCAATTGTAATTTCGCCAATGCAAGTAGTTTTCCACAAAAAAGGCACAAACTCTGCTTGCATCTCAAATTTTGAAAAAGGCCACAGCAAAATCAAGCATTTTTGGCTGCAACTATCACAAAAGAACTCCGTGAAATCCTGTACGGACTGATGAAATTTTCAACTATACAGACACATAGGCTAGCTGTTCCAGATTAAACTTTTTTTGGTTGGTCTAAGTGTTGCATGAGACACATTTCCATAACAGCGTAATCCGTGGATGAAAAGTCAAAGTTGATCAGATTGTCAAGTTCGTATGTTGAGGTAATGCAGAATGCATGTACCCTGACTCCTCACGCACATGACTCCTCACGCACATATCTTTACTATAGAAAGGTTATGCAACGTAATGCCCAGCCTTTCCCTTCTTCCTTTTCATTTTTTACTTCAACTTTCTGTCATCTTCCATCTCACGTTCCTCCTTCTCCCCCTTACCCCATCACTCTAGCTTTTGACAGGCACAGCAGGTGGCTTTTGTGGTGTGAATGGATTCGGAAGGAAGTCGTCGCCCCCCCCCCCCCCCCCAACTTTCTTGGCTCTGATTGGCAGTAGCGGCAGGATGCCATGGCGATTCTGCAGTGCTGCGAGAATGGCAGCCTAATTTAGAGAGTTACACACGAAGCCCTGCATTCGCTGCCTGTCTTTCTATTTACAAACACGGCATCCTCAAAGCAGCACCTTCATCGAAGCTGTTAGTCTGATTCAATGCAAATGTTATTTATAGCAGGGAGAGTACTGTGAAAGGAAGGATTCAGTTTGTAATGCAGCTTTTTTTCCTTCAGATTCGGAGTACAGCTGTAGTACCAGAGTGACAGACAGTATAAATTGTCAGTCTTGGAGAAAACTTCTCTAAATTCACTTGCAAAGCTTCTCGGATTAAAAACTGTCCATGGAGCACATGTGGCTGGCAGCAGAATTAAAGGGATTAAGCTTGTGGCTTAGGTTATTACATAATAACATGATGATGTTGGCCTGTGTTGCGTTTGCTAGCTGTGGAGTTGAATATCTGATCTAATACAGTTGACTCTGGCTTCATTTTTTTTTTCAGGAAAAAGTGATATGGAATAAAAGCAGCACACACAACATGCACACTTGCTGCATTTGACTTGCCTCAGGATTGGGAGCTCAAAATTAAGTCATTTACAACCACTGTTTGTTCAGTTTACAAAGTGGGGAAAAAACCCATCTCCTCCATTTTTGTCTTTTGTTAGCAACAATCAAGCCAGTATCTGTGATTTTCTGTATATTTTCCTCTGCAGATTGGTGAACTGCATTCGTCGGTATGTTCAAGTCAAGTGTCAAGTGATTGATCGATGTTGATTGATGTTGATTGATCCACAGTAAGTACTTGTATACCGCATGACTCATTATGTCACTTGCTGAGCTCGGATGAGAACATCCCATGTAGGAATTAAGGGGGCGATACGAGCTACAAGTTATGACCTTTAGTTCAAATGCAGCATATAACCATAAAAATATTCTTACCACAGTACATACGGGATTTTTGATGCTGTCAAAGATGCTTGATTTTGCTGTGGCTTCAAAGCTCCTAGTTTGCATTGCAATTTGCAGAGGTTTTTTTTTTTTTTTTTTTTTTTAATAGGTTTTTTTTTTGTTTTGCGGAAAACTACTTGAATTGCTGAATTTGCTATTGCACAAAATTGTTTTGCACTGTCTTTCTTTTTTTTTTTTATATATTTGTTGGTAAATGAGACCTTTTAGCTCTACTCATGTTCGACACATGTAAATCAAGGAGGGCTTTGGCTGAATGTGCATTGTGATGATGTCACATGACGCGACTTGGCCCAAATCTGCGGTAATTAAAAAAAAAAAAAAGCAAGCTCCTCTGAGTGTTGCGTAGTTTGCTTGATTTTGTTTTAATTTCTGCGATCACAAAATCCGGGAGGGACTGTTACCTGTCCTAGATAGTACTGGCTATGTAACTAGTCTAGGGGGAATGCCTGAAAAACAAAAAAGTTGCTATTATGTGTAAATCTCCTTATATTCACTCATTAGCAAGTCTATTTTTTGCCCCCAAATTTTGACCCGATTGATCAGGAGGTTAAAAAAAAAATGCTTGATGTCACTTAGCGCTTTTCTGAAAAGTTGAACTTTTTTCAACTTTGGCAGCGTGCCGCCATGAAGAAAAGAAAAAAACATGCAAGCGGAAGCGCTTTTTAAAACCCTGCATCCCATAGGATTACATCTAAAACATGCCCTGCAGTTGAGAGAGAGAGAGAGAGAGAGAGAGAGAAAAAGCAAGGCCATGTGTGAAAGCAGCCTAAATCATTATCTGATTCCAAGTTCTTGTATATACTTGTGCACACACCCTTGCTGGGTGAACTGAATGAGTTGTTGCCTGTGGCTTTTGAACGTTAATCTTTGTTGGTTTGTGTCATATTACTGGCACAGGGAAAGGTCTTTCTTGTGGTATCCTTTGTGTATGTGTGTGTACTCGCATACGCAGTCTGCTTTAAGCGCTGTCTCAACTGTGTGCTGTAAGAGAGATCCCAGCCTGGCCCTGTTCAGTCCTGCAGCGTTACTCAGTTTGCTCTGGCATTTCTAACCACTGAACAGATAAACATGCACATGTCCGAGTTCATTCTTTATCACTTCGCTAGCCAAGGCTACACTAGTAGAGCACACGTTAAGTAATTACTGTGTAACACGGTTTACGACACCCCGTTCCCTGAATGGGTGTGCCGTTATTTACTGACATCACTGATAAAGCAGGTCTGGTTTGAATGGTTTCACATAGCTAATGAGCACGTTTTTGAGCATGTGTTTTCTCCTTTGGTGCATGGTTTTGTACTAAGAATTCAGTAGTATGAGATTTATTAGTAGCATCATTTTATAAAGCAATTCAGTCACTAATGATTCTGCTGTTTTGTTTAAGTCCTTTATTTTGTACTTGAAACAAAACCATATGTACTTGCAACAAAACCAAACAAAACCATACCGAGCCTGTATGAGCCAGTCATACAGGCTATGCTGGCTTTTATTGACTAGTACTGGAAGTATGAAACTGTAATTAATGTATTTTTTTTTATGTAGAAACATTTAATTTCATTATTTTGAAGGCATCTTTGCTCTACATCATTTCTTTGCATGTGCCTAAAACTGTTGCACAGTACTGTAAGTTAAAAATGAAAATACATGGTTACTGAGTGAGGGGGCTATTTTATAATATAATATAATATAATATATAGCTGCTCTCTGAATTGACTGGAAAATTGTTTGCGTATGTTCTATGCCAGCTCAGATACATCAAACTTCATCACACTCCAAATTTAGGCATAAAAGTTGTTCACTGCATAGTGACAGGCAGGAGTCAGCAACAAATCAAGTGAGAGTGTAAAACGAGTCAGTGTTTTCTCCAAGTGGGAAAGTCATTCAGGCGTGATGGAGTTTAAGTCTGATTTGGTGGGAATGTAGTGGATGAAGGACGATAGTCAGCCGTTTGAAGTTGTTTAGCAATTCTTCATAGTTGGCTTTTGACTAATGGGAGGTGTCTGTGCATGTGTCTGTGTTTTTCTATTTTAATTTTGGATACATCAGGTAAGAGTGAGTCATATGGCGTGTTTGCTCGACCTCTGTGGATTAATATGGGTGGCTGTTTGGGGAAAACCCTTCACATGGTGAAACTGTAATCTTTTCTACTGTTTCTAATAGTTTTGGAAACTACAGACTTTTTCTTCAAATGTATTCCAAATACATTTCTATCATTTTAAAGTCTGGTTACCAAGTTATCTGATTATCTGGTAGTTTATTTTTACTTGGTAATTAAACTATGAAGATGTTATCAGATAAAAAAAAAAAAAAATTACAGGCAACAAAATAACCCCGAGTCATTCGTAACACGTGCAGACCCAAAATGTGCATGCGCAGGTTTGCAGTGACATCAGTATTTTTTGAAAACAAGCGTTCCCAACCCGAAAACGAATTTTAAAATGTCTCCACCTTGAAGGTGGTTTCAAAAAGCTTTGTTTTCAGTGACCCAAAATGGCATTTTCGTTTGGATGGGAGGCCAAAACACAGGCCAAAACACCTGGATGATATCGTTTTTATTTATTTTTATTATTTTTTTTGTGTCCAGACATCACTATCCATGTTTTAACTTTCTGTTTGACAGCATTGTGTATACGTGTAGGTGTCAACAGCTATGATTTAGCCACAGCATCTACAGTTTTTCACCCCTTTTTGCATTGACACAGGAGCCACCTGAGAATTACTCTTTTATGTTTTTTTTTCTATTTCTTCAGTCCCTTCAGGAGTTTGCGATCACAGAAATTAATGCAAAATCAAGCAAACTCTGCAATATTGAGAGGAGCTTGCAATTTTTAAAAATTACAGCAGATTTGGGCCAAGACGCTACATGTGACATCATCACAACGCGCATCCAGCCAAAGCCCGTCAGGTGTGTCGAAAATGAGCACAGCTAAAAGGTCTCATTTACCAACAAACATCACTGTGAAAGACCGTGCAAAACTATTTTGTGCAATTCAAGTAGTTTTCCACAAAAAACTCTGCAAATTGTATCGCAAATTTTGAGAAAGGAAAAAAAAACCACAGCAAAATCCAGGCATTTTTGGCTGCAATAAAAAAAAAAAAAAAAAATTTAAAACCTGTACGGACTGCTTTTATATATTCTTGTTAGCAATGTTGGCACCTCTGATGTACCTTTAGCTTGTTGGGTCATACTTTCAAAAATTGAAGGAGCCATCTTATTCTGATTGAAAGATTTATATATTTGCCTTATGGTAATGTTATAATATAGTCCCAATAGACTGTCTCAACATGGTCATGTCCGTATATTTGTATCCCACTACATGGACTTGTTCTGTCGCACCAGTTTAATGATCACATCCTGCCACACCTCAAGTGCACTCGTGGGTAGTTACCTAGGTTGAGCTGAGTCACATTGAACAACTTTTTATACATACTGGACATGTCACAATAACCATACATTGTGTTGCCAAGTAGATTATTGTCACTGGAGAAAAAAAAAAAGTAGGCTATTCACTTTTCAAGACCGTTTTTATGTTTAAAGTTTAATATTTCCCTGTGTTCGTTTTCACCAGGCTGGGAGAGTTTATTGTCTATGATTATGTGTCAGCGTTATTGCTCTGACGCTACCCACTGTGACTCAGTATAAAGAGCTCTGTAATGAGTAACTAATATCCTCTCACGCTGACTTCAGGAAGAGTGGTGTGCAGATGACCCGCATATAGCTTTCCTCAATTGCCTCATTCTGTTTTATTTAATGTTGTATCACTGTCGTCAATCTTACTTACAATTGGAAGTTCATGTATGTTAATTGAGGCTTTCGACGGTAAACTAGCTTACTGATGTTCCTTTAATTACCTACTGAGAAATGACTGAAAAGTTTTGGAGGACATTTTGCTCATTGTAGTTGCTGGTGGTAATAAACCGTGCCAGCAGTTGTTAATTATTAGTTTATTGAGTAGATTAGCTTTTAGAGGTACTATTTGACATTAATTAAACAATTTGCTTGACAAGATTAACGCTTCATTTAATGCTGCAGCACGTATGGGTTTTTATTTTTAATCACATGATGTTCTTGCTCTGCTGTGACTCAACCTGGCAATCCTGTATCAGTAACTCACAGTGGTGCACAGTCATATGCCAGCTCAGATACATGTCATACACCATGTCAGACATGTCCTACATCACCTGAAAGTAGTACAGCCAAGGACTCTAACTTTCTAGTACGATCTAACAAAGAGACTCGGGGATGATAAACAAGAAAAGCTTTGCTTGTACTTGGCAGGTAGATCTCAGTAATCAACCTCAAAGACACACAGAGCCCTGGGGACAACTTGTACCATTCAGCCCTCTGGCAGCAGATTACTTGCGGTTCCCCTCACCAAACTACCCCCATCGCTCTGCTTCTTTCACAACTCTTCTGAAAACTTTTCTTTTCACAAAGGATTGCTTATGTCTTTCCACTCCTTAACATGTCTTGTTGATTGATGTTACATGCTTTGCAGCAGTGAGAGAGAAAGGAGCTCACTTACTCACTCCGTAGATCTGCATCAGCAGCACATTGACTGATCATAAGACAGCGTCCTCTTTCAACAAGGCCTTGTGTTTTAGTTAGCACGCTAGAGTTAGCTAGCTAATCAGGTTAGTGCTGTTGTGTTCTCAGAGTGAGTGCAGTTATCCGAAGCATTCACAAGCATAGTACCACAGGACCACAATAAAGCAGAGTTTGTAACATTTTGTAACATTGCTGTGCTTGGTAAAAGATAAGTTAAAGGAGAGAGTTTTTTTTCTCTTTTGCTTGGTGCTCAGTAATGCATTATAAAGTTGTTCTTGTAATACTCACAACTAGGCTTGTCAAGGTACCAAAATTTCAGTAGTCGGCAAAAAAAAATACCAGTAAAATTCCATGGTTTTTGGTACCAAAGCAAAACACAAAAACATGCTAATTGAACAACACACTATTTTATTAATAAAGTTAAATGTTAATATAAAATGTTTTTTTTAATGCCATTCTTTATACTTCAAGTACTTCAAAGTGTTTCAAGTTTTTTTTCCACAAGTAATTAAAGGTATAAAAATAAATAAGCAAAAAAAAATTACAAGCATGCAAAACACAAAAATATGCCAAAATTGAACAACAGGCACTTCTTATTTATAAAGTTGTATATTAAAATTTTGGCCTTAGTTTTGGTTTTTTCCCTTCAAATAAATAATAACTAAATAAATTACAAGCAAAAAATACAAACTATGTAAAAAAGTTTCTGAAACGAAACACTTGCCACTCGTTAGGCATCTTTACGCACAGACTTTTAAATTGAAGTGCTGAAAGTGAACACATGAAAAGAGAAAACATGAAATTTATAATTTGAAATGACTCAGCAATAGTCCGTGGGTATTTATTGATGTAATAATGTGTTTTGGACTAAATATTTTTACTTAATTGGATCATGTGGATCTTTGTCAGTGTAACGATTGTTTTTGTCGGGATTTTATGGATCAGTGGACTATGAGGCTTCATATGTGAGTTGCCTCAGTTTTGTAAATGTTGGTTTATATCAATCAAAGTACAAGAATCTTACCTTTCCAAAGATATATTGCATGAGTATCTACGTAAAGACAGCAGCTGTGTACAGCGTAGTTTTACACTTAACAAAGCGGTGGTCGACCAGCGGTCCGCGGATGTTTTTAAAAATGAAATGGTTAATAAGGACACATGACCGTATTAGCGTTACATTCGCGTATGCTAACCATTAAGTTAGTAAAAACGATGATGTTTTTTGCAATCCTACACTTGAATTAAACTATGCTACAACATCCATAATGCAACCGCTACCATAATTGCACGGTGCACCTATGAAAAGTTCCCAAGTGACTACCTGTCAGACAGCGCATCCGGGTTGACCCAGTACTCGGTACTACCGGTACTTTTGAAAATCTGGTACCGTCAACTTTTCATTTTTTTAGTTCCGACTTGGTACCGAAGTACCGGTACTTTTGACAACCCTACTCACAACGCTTCTGTAATTCTTAATGGACAGCACCAGATATAACAGTGGTTTGGGCCATTTCTCAAACAACATAATACCATAGTAAAACTCAATCAACTTATGGGCCATATAAAAAAATAGACCAATCCATGGGCCAGATATGGCTTATATTTATTTTTTTGTTGAAAAAAAAATGTGATGATGCTGTGACTCAAACTAGTCTTTGCTTCATACAAATATGAACATCATATAATAGATAATACGACTTTAAGCATCAAATAACTAAAAGCAAACATAACTCAATCATGAATAACACTTAAATTAACTGCCCAATCTATTTAAGTGTTTATCAGGTTTATCCATTTGCTACTACTTGAAACCTGGGTTCTTTTCTTTGATGCAGGTTTATCAATACAGTTGCAATCAAATTTATTCAACCCCCATTGCAAATCTGGTTTATTGTCAAAATGAAGAAAGAACACTGTCCACAGTCAAGCATGGTGGTGGCTCAGTGATGCTCTGGGGCTGCTTTGCATCCTCTTGCACTAGAAACCTGCAGCATGTGGAAGGCAAGATGGATTCGTTGAAGTATCAGGAAATCCTAGGAGAAAACATCATGCCATCTGTGAGGAAGCTGAAGCTTGGGCGTCATTGGACCTTCCAACAGGACAATGATCCCAAGCATACCTCAAATTCCACCAAGGCTTGGTTGCAGAAGTCGTCCTGGAAGATTCTACAGGGCCGTCACCTGACTTGAACCCCATAGAAAATCTCTGGTGGGATTTGAAGAAGGTGGTTGCAGCAGGCAAACCCAAGAATATTACTGAACTGGAGGCCATTGCTCATGAGGAATGGGCTAAGATTACTCAGGAAAGCTGTCAGAAGCTGGTGTCTGGCTATGCATCTCGTTTGCAGCAGGTCATAACAGCAAAAGGGTGCTCTACAAGGGTGCAGAGCGGTGGCATAGTTTCTGGGATAAAAGCGTATCTGTCCAGCCCCGAGTGAACCCTACTTTGCCTTCAGAGTGTGGTTGCATTACAGTTCTATCAGTTCCATCTGAATGTCCATGGGTGCGCTGTCCACATCAACTACAAAAGGATTGGCAAAAACTTAAATTAAATGTCTGAACCTCGAAGTCTGCCAATCTTCTTGCAAACTCAGAGCGAAGTGTGCTAAGTATGTCAGCAAAGTGTGCACTTGGGAAAGCAGTGCTGGCGAGCTTGTTTGCCATTGTTTTTGCTGAATGGAAAGTGAACCAATTGTCTTGTTGCATTTGATTCTCCCATAAACGCAATATCGTTTGGAAGGATTTTATAGAGTCATGTCGGTGATCACACATGTCGGTGATCACATGATTGCGTCCCTGCAATTGTAGGTTAAGTGTGTTGAGATGGCCTGTTATGTCACACAAAAAAAGCCAACTCTCACAACCACCTTTTATCCTGGAGCAATTTGATGTCTTTGCCCTTGCTGTCCATGAAATGATGTATTTCCTCATGCAACTCAAAAAATCTATTTAGAACTTTCCCACAGCTGAGCCAGCGCACCTCTGAGTGGTATGGCACATCCTCATACTCCGAATTCATCTCCTCGAGAAATGACTGAAAGTGACGGTGGTTCAAACCCTTAGCCCTGATGAAGTTAACTGCTTTTGTTATGGTGTTCATTGCATGATCCATCATCTTCAGTACTTTACCACAAAGTGCCTCCTGATGTATTATGCAGTGGTATGCTGTCAGCTCGCCCAGGCAATGCTCCTCCCGCATCTTTTCTTGCATCCTCCTCACCAATCCTCTCATTTCACCACACATTGCAGGTGCCCCGTCCGTTGTCAGTCCAGTAAGTTTATCCCAAGGCAATTCCATTTCATTTACAGATTTTTCTACTTGTTGAAAAATGTCATTTCCTGTGGTAGTGTCGTGCATTGCTTTAACGCCCAAGAGCTCTTTTGTAACGGATAAGTTTGAATCCACCCCACGGATAAAAGTGGACAGTTGAGCACTGTCTGTAGCATCAGTACTCTCGTCAACAGCAAGTGAGTAAGCTACAAAGGATTTTCCTTTTTCAGTGAGCTGCTCTTGTAGATCGATGGCTAGCTGAGTAGAGAAGAGACTCTTATTTCACTTTGGGGGAGCAAGAATTTGACAATGACGAAGTATACAAGCATCCATTTTCCATCCATTTTGTGACCCGGGAAGTGTAATATCTGAAGGAGGGTCTCGCATATGTGCACGTGCAGTCCGGACGAGACTAGAATGATCAGACGACCGCTGAGTTTGGCGGAAAACGGTATGTAATTCGGTCTGTAATTTTCTCACAGGACGGTAATAAAGTCACAGCGGCGCACCTGTAAAATAGGAAATTACACCAGGACCCCATGTAAATTTAATCCTGTCAGGATAGGGCTCATGTCTATACTGCTTAGGTATTCTATTTAGTGTAAAGGGTGTGAGGGTGTGTGTGTGTTTTTCCTTCCACATTGTTTTACCGGAGGAAAAACTTTCAGTCCATACCAGCACATACAAAAATGTTCTGCAACTCTTACTATTTTACTTGAATTGGCAAGTGAAACTCCACAGTAATCCATTCAGATCACACACTTGCAATTTCTATTTGCTGTGAAATTTAAACCTTTATCTTAATTCAGAAATCCTACTTTACTTAAACCATTTGTGTTTGTGGTGTGATGTACTCATAACACCTACATGAGGAACCAGAATAAGTAAATATAAAGCATTTGTTCATTGTGGCTCTGTCTCGTGTCATATATTTAAGTGGCTGATTACAACTGAGTTGTAATTACAGTTGGCCCAATCTCGACCTTGTGCTGTTAACACAGTTATACGTATGGGGGAGAGAGAGCGAGAGCATAGAGGGCAAGTGTAGCAGTAACATAAACTAATGAGAAGGAGGACCAGATGAAGCTGGAAGAACCTTCTCATTTCCTATTAATACTTAAGTGTTACTTAACCAATGAATTGTAAAGAATCTGATCAAATGTTGTATTAATAGGCCGCATGTGAGCGTTCACAGCACAGCTACAGCCTGTTAGAGGAGCTCCAGATATTTTCTGATTTTCCGCACACTTTGTGGCTGTAGAGAAGTACATCACCTGCTGCTTATAAACACAAGCTTGGACTTAATGGTGTGTTAAACACAACCGTTCCCGACTATTTTCCTTCACCAGCTGGCATTTATTGCCCTTTATTCCCAACTCAATTACTTGTAGTCAACCATTTTAATGTGGTCACACATTTTCAAGCAGTATAATGTGGCCAATCCATCAGTTAAATTTAAATCGATTTCTTGCCAATTACATGTGGCAACACTTTGGAGGCTGTTTCAGAATTCAGACCTGCATGGGAACCACTCAAAAGCTTTACGTGTAGCTTACTCTACTCTTTATTGGGAGCTCAAAATAGCAGAAATGTTTGCTGATTAATTAGAGGTTTTGCTGTAGGCTAGAGACGATCGATTCCATGTACGAGCTTTAGTAGCCCACGTTGTCTGACTTCGGTGCAGTCTTCCACGCATGGAATGAGCAGTGGCTTAAATTGAGAAAATGAACCAGTGTGTTTTTTATCAGGGCTGATTCGCTGTACAAGAATTCAATTGAGTATCTCTGAGTATCTCTGCTGCTGTTCATAAATAAAATAATTTTATTTCAGTTTTATAATGAGCTTTGTGACCGTTGATAATTTGTTAGGATTATTTACAGTCCTGACCTCGAGACCCTTATGTCCAACAAAAAAAAAAAAAAAACCTGTCTAAATGCTAAAGCTAGCTCCTACAGTAGCTGTTTTTTTTTTTTTTTTTTTTTTTTGTGCACCCTAATTTACATTATCTTTTCACAGCAAACGTTACAGATTTCTGGCCACGCACCCTTCTATTTTTTCCCCCAGAGTTAAAGTAGAGCCTACACCCCTTTAAAACCACAATTGATACTATCGTCAATCGGCGAAAGTTAGGAGGCATGATAGGATGATGGTATTTTGCACAGTTGGAAGCACTGTATGATTCAGTTTGCACCCATATGCTGTAAGAAAAGTCTGCTACGGCTCTGCAATCAGTGTGCTAGATTAACCTTAATAAACTACAGAGGCAGTGCTTATTTATTTGGGACAGCTCTTTGATTGTAGAAATAATCTGGATCAGTCATATGTCCAAGAATTGTGTGGAATTCATATGAACCAAAGCTCAATAAATGTCTTGACAAAGAAGCATTAGTATCTGTTTGGATTTGGTCTTCGGTTATTGTCCAATGTGTTTCAAGCAGGGTTTGTTTTTTTTGTTTTTTTGACATTGCATGCTCAGTACTTCGGGCCACATCGCAGGAGCTCCTTAAACATTTGGGACATAATATAATGATATGCAGGACTGCACACCACAAAGATGTATATTTGTATGTATATTTTGTATCTAATGGATCCTTAAGACCTAATTTAGATGTGCTTAAAATTTAGACATCAATATATAGTCCCCTCTGAAAAAAAGGCCAATTCTTTTGTTTTTGCTGTACACTGAGGACATTTGGGTTTGAGATCAAAAGATGAATGAGATGAATTTCAGCTTTCATTTGCTGATATGTACATATAGATGTGTTAAACAACTTGGAACATGGCACCTTTGGCAGCAGACCACCCAACTCAGCAACCAACTGACAACACCCAGCTGTTGCATTTTCTTTTGTGTTGTTTTTCCAGGCTTGTACTGCAGCTTCTTTCAGTTGTTGTTTGTTTTGTGCGGTTTCTCCCTCCAGTCTTCTCTTCAGGAGGTAAAATGAATGCTGCTCAGTTAAGGTCTGGTGATTGACTTGGCCAGTCTGAAACCTTCCACTTTTTCCCCTGATGAAGTCCTTTGTTGAGATGGCAGTGTGTTTTGGGTCATTGTCTTGCTGCATGATGAAGTTCCTCCCAATTAGATTAGATGCAGTTCCCTGTAAATCAACAGCCAGAATGTTTCTGTAGATTACCATCATGAGTTACATCATCAATAAACATCATTGAGCCTGTTCCAGTAGCAGTCGTGCAAGCCAAAGCCATTACACTACCTCCACCGCACTTGACCATTGAGCTTGTATGTTTGGGATCATGAGTAGATCCTTTCTTTCTCCACACTTTGGCACACTTCTTTCCATCACAGGTTAATCTTGATTCCAGAACTTTTGTGGCTCATCTCTGTATTTCTTTGCGAATTCCAATCTGGCTTTCCTATTCTTACTGCTAATGAGTGGCTTGCATCTTGTCGCATGGCCTCTATATTTCTGCTCTTGAAGACTTCTTCGAGCTGTGGATTGTGATACCTTCACCTCTGCCCTGTGGAGGTTGTTGATGTCACTGGCTGTTGTTTTGGGGGTTTTCTTCACAGCTCTCACAATGTTTGTCATCAACTGCTGTTGTTTTTTTTTTTTTTTGGCCAACCTGTTTGATGTCTGGTTGTTAGTACACCAGTGGTTTCTTTCTTTTTCAGGACATTCCAATTTGATGTATTGGCTATGCCCAATGCTTGTGCAATGGCTCTGATTGATTTTCCCTCTTTTCTCAGCTTCAAAATGGCTTGCTTTTCTCCCATAGACATCTCTCTGGTCTTCGGGTTGGTTTATTCTTTTTAACAACAAATGCAGTCTTCACAGGTGAAAACCCGGACTCCAACCAAGAGTAGACATTCAGAGCTAGTAATTGTTTAAACAGTCAATCTAACAGGGCACACCTGGGCAACAAGAAGCACCTGTAAGGCACCAGTAATTCCATTAATAATAACAATAATAGTTCTAATAATTTTGATCACTTGAAAAATGGGTGGGTTCAAACATAAGGTCTCATTCTTCTTTCGATCTCAAACCCGAATGTCTTCAGTGTATAGCAAAAGATTTGACTTTGTGGAGGACAGAGAGGACTGTATATAAGCTTTAAAACGTTTGATATGATTCAAGAAACAAAAAAAAGCTAGTACATGAATTGTAAGATTGTAGAAATAATAATAATTGAAAAAAACAAATGTGCTCTAATGTTTAATCCCTACGACAACTGCCCAAATGCAAGCACTGAAATCGTCCATAGGGATTATTTTCTGGCAGTCCATTTCATTTATCCTGTGTTGTTTGAGAGCATATGGATGGAGGCAGGGGTTTGTGCATCCTGTGTGTATTGTACTTGTTATAATATCCACTTGTTCTAGCTTTGTACAGTGATTAAATCTTGAATGTCCTTTCTAGCCTGATATTCTATGTGAGTATGAAAGACTAGATTTGAGCCTAGGGGCCATGTTCAGAATGGATGTACCAGTCATGATACATCATGTGGTGTTATTACTCCTTGTGCCTTATGAGTACAGAGATGCTCTGTTGAATAAAAATGGGCTAGGAAGCCTGGTGTAAACAGGAGAACATGGCCGCATTAGGGTTGTTACAATTTAGTGGTGAGTCACTGTGTGTGATCGGCCAGTTACCTTACTAACGACTTTTTTTCAAAAGCAAGGAAAAATGCCCTGTGTCACAATTGGCAAACTATCCTTACTAAATAGTATCCGAGATGAGAATTAGTATGTCCCAAATCGTAATATACTGAAATGACTATCCCAAAGGTTCCCGCATTGACTACTATTTCCGGTAGATTTTTGAAGTGGATCCGTGGACACTTTTTCAGCTAATATTTCCCACAACACCTTGCAAGATTGGGGAAGAGCTTTGTGACTGTTTGCTTTGCCGAATTCAAGGATGCATTTTAGAGAGCTGTAAATGAAATGTGGAAAAATAAATCAAGGGAATTATAAATGATATAAGGAATAATGAATGAAGAAAAGCTGAAATGTAACAAGGAGTCTATTTACAGTGACGGTGTCCTCTTCCGGGTAACACCGTTCCCTTCTGTCACGTGATGCGTTAGTATGTCCCAGTACTTGCATACTCTTTTACTACACACTCAAAAGTATGTGCTTTTTCTTAACAAAAAAGAGCACAAACTTTTTGTACATAATATAAGTATGCCAATTAGAATGCAGGGGAGGTTTTCTTTGCAGCCATTCTCCATTTCATCTTATTCTACATGGTCAGTACTCCCGACTTTATTATATTTTATGAGATTATTCAGATTTCTTTTGGTAAAGATTTCATTGTATCATTGGGAAAAGTGTTTTCATGTTTTTTTTTCTTCAGTTACAGTACAATACAGTTTCTACAGTTTACAGTACGTCTCGCCTACTGTCTTATGAATATACTACTCCTTTGGTGTACTGCCTTTCGCCTACTGTATAGTAGGGTAGTAGGGATATTTGGACACAACCATTAGCTCCAACCATAATCGTGCCCACCTGACCATCATTAGAAGCCTTCTGCAGGGAGGTAGATCTCGAGGAAAAGGGTTGGTGACTACTGATTAACTTACACTGGGGATGTGTCCCCACTACTTTTAAAAGTGCAGCCTGGTAAAAAAAAAAAAATGTTTTATATAATAGCTCACAACAGAAACTGATCCAAATACTTTCTAAAAATATCAGTTTAATCCTTTCACAGTGTTCCTCAGGGTTTGTGAGTAATAAAACGTCTCCTCTGTGATTAAGCTCTCGCATCTGGACGTCTATAAAGGAATACGGCATAAGCATGATCCTGTGAGGTTTCTTTTCCAGCGTTTCATGGTTTTGTCGCATGCTTTTTGTTTCTATAAATTTTTTTTTTCCCCCTTGTGAAGACAATACAGCTAATGTAAACCAAAGCATCCATCATTTGTGATTGTTCATGTTTTGGAATGTAAGAATTGAATTCGTATTAATGCTAACAAAGTTGTTCTGTCAAAGGATGAAGTGAGAATCATGAATCGTGTTTCAGGAATTGTGCAGCACCAGGTTTTTTTATTTTTTATTTTTTATTTATTTATTATAAAAGAGACAGTATTGTAATCTAAAGTAACCCTGTCTGACTCCTGATATCCTTTACTACTCACTGTTAAAGAGAGTCACTTAAACTGTTTGTATCAGTGGACAGAGTGTCCTGTAAGGGATTAGCCTGTCAGACTAGGAGGATTAAACACAGAGTGGCATAGGGTCGGGAGATTTGAGGCAAGGAACCCAACACAGAGATATAGGACAGTTCATTGAGTTAGTACACTCCAGTACACACCCGGTTAGTCATTTGTTTAATCACCAAGTGGCTCTTCAAGCTTGTAATGGACCCCATGTTCAAGGTTTCTCTTTGAATCTCTATAAAAAGCTGGTTATTTGGTCCACATTTTTGAGGTGAAAGGTGTAATATTATTAGCAGGGCTGGGCAGTTAAGGCCAAAATCTTATCACAATATAGGTGTTTTCAGGTAATGCTATAATTGTAATTGTCACTAATTGATCTGCATTTCCTGGCTGTGTTTTAAATAGGAAGAATTTTTCTGAACCCTGAAAGAAAAGCCTAGTCTTGTGCAGTGTAGATATATATATTTTTTTTAATTATGACACTAAAACGTAACTACAACATGAATAAAGAAATAAAAGCATTCAGTCTTAACAGTTGAGAAAAATCTGAAAGAAATACCAAACCAGTTGCACATCTTTTTCTGAGCACTTTTCACTCACTCTATCATTTTTCCCCCAATAAAATTGAAAGCTAGCTGACTGACTAGCACACTTGCATTATAACAAGGTGTTGCACTTACTGTGTTTTTACAGGCGCATGGCTAGATTTCTTTTCACACTCTGGAGTAGAAAGCACAGTGCAGCTGTCAAAATGAATTTCACTATATGAGTGCTATTTGAGTTTACACAACATTTAAGCATTCGAGGATGAAAATCCACATTTGTCCACCTTTAACACGCGCACACACTTCCCTTTTCTGTGCACTCTCCCTGCTCATATCTATCCCGTTCATAAATCTAAGCATGGGTCTGTCATATTGTCTCTGACGTTGTGTAGCGACAGTCCTTTCAATCCACACATCATGCTACTGCCACCACTGCATGATACATTTTATCATACATCACTCATCAATATTTTTTAGCGGTTGTCCAAAAGTACGACGGTGTCAGTGAAACCTGGGGAAAGCTACCATACAAACACTATGCTACGAAACTATAGGATTGTCAGTCAGGACATCTGTGTAGATTGAGTAAAGCTATAAAAACATATAGAAAATGCACTTATGTGTGAGAATGTAAATTTTTTTTTAAAAAAATAGAGAAATGGATTCTTATCTACTGTGCGTGATCCACATCTTGTGTTGGGGGGGGGGGGATTCCAGAAATGTGTCTGAGAGTTGGCTGTAAATTTTCAAAGCAGCTTTAAGTTTAAGGCCTGCTTTATCCTTGTCTGTACTTGCATGAACATTTCATTACGGGTGCAGAAAATGGAAAACTAAGAGAAAGTCTCACGTTTCACTGCAGAAAGGTTGTAGACGCAGTACAGAGAATCACTACTTACTTGTAGGTTCTGAAGTGCTTAGTATGTAATGAAATCGACCAGATAGGGGACAATTTGGGATAGATCAGATTTTTCTCCAAGGAGTCAGGAGCGTGGATAACGTTAAAAGAGAACGTTTCATAGTTTAATTCTTAATAACAACTTAATAACTAACTTAATAGCGAACATGAAATGAAACTATTATTAATTTTATACATGTAGTTACACTATATGACTAAATGTTTGACCATCACACCCATATGTGGTTTTTTTTCCCCAAGCTGTTGTCACAGAGTTAGAAACGCACAATGGCATAGGATGTCTTTATATCCTGTAGCATTACAATTTCCTGGAACTAAAAGGCCCAAACCTGTTCCAGCATGACAATACCCCTGTGCTCAAAGTGAGGTCCATGAAGACCTGGTTTGCCAAGGTTGGAGTGGAAGAACTCAAGTGGCCTGCACAGAGCCCTGACCTCAACGCCGACTGTGCACCAGGCCTCCATGCCTGACATCAGCGCCTGATCTCATTATGGCTGAAGGGGCAAATCCAAAATCTAGTGGAAAGCCTTCCCAGAAGAGTGGAGATTATTGTAACAGAAAAGGGGGGACTAAATCTAGAATGGGATGTTCAACAAGCACATATGAGTGTGATGGTCAGGTGCCCACATAGTTTTGGCCATATAGTGTATACTGTATAGCGCTTGTATAACTAAAATGGACACCACTCTCACTTGTCTCACAGCACAACCAGTCAGTGTTTGTCTGAAGGCTGGATGGTCGCACACCATCAACGTGTGCTATACCTGACCATGAACTACCTCTCTGCATCACATCATGAGTTCAAGGCAGACACATACAATATCCCTAGAAGTAAATTTTCATACAGCTTGACTCATGTAAACCTGCCGTACATTGGAACATGCTTTCAAAGTCCCCATGAAATCTAAATCGAAGTTTTATGGCTTTTAGTGCGAATATACTCACCTTAAGGTTATCTATAATTGTGCTCCAAAACAATGACACAGTTCGCATTTAAAAGAGAGATGCATTCAAATTTTACAGTCTCTCTCTACCACCAATACGGATCAACAGTTTTGATGATGATATTCTGCACTTCAGCTTCTCATCAGAATTTCTGTCCAATCAAATGCTCTCTAGAATCTGGTGTCCTACCCCCAACATAAAAAAAAAAAAATCCATGGTACTAACTGTCAAGTACGACTTAGCCCAGGCTGTGAGGTAAACTAAATGTTATTGGCTATTTAAAAAGGGGCGGAGCCACTCAGTGTCCCACCCTGACTTCCTGTTTCCGTGGAAATAAGGTCAACACACTGAATAACCCTGTGAGTTTCAAGGTACTTCACAGATACTTTAAGTAAATATTTCCTATTAGAACATGATTCTTCCTTAGATGCGACAGCAGCCTCGTGTTGGAACGCTGCCTTTTTATTCACACAAATATTTAAATGTGAGCTTCTACTTATTACTTCTTACTGTTTCTTATCTGCCCCCTTGTTTATGGAGAGGTGAACTTCTGCTCTCCTACTGAAAACTCCTGAACACTCAGTGCTTACTGAAGTTTGTTTTAGGTGAGTCACGGAAGTAGTTTGGGACGTCATGTATAGCTGCATGAGTCAGACTCAGAGTATAGTGTGTTCCCTTAAAGAAGCAGAGAGGGAGTGTTGTCACTGTGCTGGGTTGGAGCACCTCCTTATCGAAGCCTTTAAACATACAGGCAGTGGGATTCTTATCTTTAAGCAACATGGAGATTATCTGATGTGTTTATATAACTCCTGTTTTCGTTTCTAACCCAGTGTTTCAGACGTTCTGTTCTTGGTCAGAATTCAACAAGTAGTGGGATTGTCTACAAGTACGGTGATTTATTTTCTTTTTTTCTTTTTCTTTTTCATCAGTCAGTCATGTTTCTCTAAAAGCGTAGATTGTGTTACAAAGTCACATGCTCATAGCTGTTTTTAGGCTTCAGACACACTCTTGTTTTTAATCGAAGAGATTTTAGCAGGATGTTCAATCTCATATCCAGTAGGGATGTGCTTTGTGCAAGTTTTAATGTTTGCATTTCCTTAAGATATTAAAAGGATAATGAAAGGATATTTGTTTATTAAACCACACTGAAAAAAAGTTTTTTGCCCTCCCAGTGATTAGTGTCATTTTTCCACAGCTCTTAGACTTTGTTGGTGCCAGTGGCCTTTTGGAGGTGTTTGAGGTTGACAGATAATCTATAGAAATACTGAACAGAAATATTAAACACACAGCAAAGGCTTTCTTGAATGTCAGCTCAGTCTTTCAGCATGTAGCTCTGCTGTAGCTAGTGTGCGCTGCGGCATCGGTTAAAAACATTAACAGAAACGTATGACCTATCTTTGTCCCACAAGCTTCCTGCCCCATGAGAGTGAAAAGACTTTCAGCTCCTGTGTCTTGCACATTGGGCTGGGCAATATGGACAAAAGTTTATACCACAATATGGGTCACATCACACTTTATATATATATATATATATATATATATATATATATATATATATATATATATATATATATATATATATATATATATATATATATAATATACTTTAACTTTTTCTCTAAAATTGCTTTTTTTCATCTATAAAAAATAACTGCATGCATTCATGACTGCTTCTTGATCATTCTGTGAACTAAACACCAGTGAAAGGCACTTTTTCTTTCCTCCTTTTATTTGGAAGTGACCTTGAACATAACCATCACAAATGAGAACAAGAAAAACGCCATCAAAATGAATATAAAAAATGAATATTAAAACACTATATTCAACTTCAGGTTTCAGGAATCCAAATGACAGAAGTACCTCCCTTTTTTCTTCATATTTTTGTTGGGTTGATGCCTGAGTGTTGCAGGGAGTTTCGCTCTGTGTCACGCTCCTCCATGCTTGTTTTTGTTACAACACGCCGCTAGTTGACAATATTGATGACGATATAGAAAAATATCTCTTTATAGACTTTATTGTCCTACCAAATGCATCGCCATATCGCACAGCCCTATTTGCACACCACAGCAGTGCTGCTCTCTGCATCAAAATATTGCCAGGTGTAGCTTCTTGTATGACTTTTAGTGTCATGTGGGCAATAATTAATACTAGTGATTAATATTGGTGATTTCACTATGCAAATACTAGGGCCTCAAACGGTTAACCAGGTATTTGCACATATACACAATTAAGGGTTGAATTTGCTGGATCTTTAGCAGAAGGAATTATTCCTGCAGTCTGGTCAGGAAATTTTACAGGATGAAGAACCTTCACCACCATATCAAACTGAAGGCGGTCAGGGTCATATCATTAGCCTATGCCATAACACCAGCGTGAATAGTTATTTCTTCTGCTGTTGCCTCCGTTTGTGTTACACACGACTTTTTATTTATTTCATTCTCTGCCATGTCTCTTGCTGTAACTTGTTCAGACACTTTGAAAGCTATTGCTTTGTCTGTTTCTGGGTTAGAACCTAAAGCCTGGTTTATGCTTTGTCAGAAATGATGCATGACTCTAAACTTGAACACTCAAACTAACTCAAAATTGTAGTCAGAGCTTAAGTTGCATGCTATTCCATTAGTCCCCGCTGGTTATGTTAATGGAAAAGAAACACAATTCATTTGTATTTCTAAACCATGTAGAATACTTTCAAGTGAATCATTGCTAAATGCTACTCGAATTTAGGGAGATATAATCTATGATTAAACTAAATCTGACTACCAGTGTACCTTGCAATTAATTGTGAGCTTATCATTAGACTTAAATTACATGCCATGATGTCAAGATGAACAAGGGCCAGGGCTTAATTGATGGACAGGCTGTCAAAGCACGACACTGTTCTTGTCTGTCTGATAACAACTAGTGAGAGAACCAAAAAACATGCTAGTAATGTTTATTTTAGGGTCATTAGTTAGATTTGACCTGGTACCCTAACCTCTCACCATCTCTCTACAGGCTTGATCATGGGCTGCGTCAAAAGTAAAGAGGACAAAGGGCCATCGCTGAAGTACCGACCAGATGCTTCTAACCCTACCCCAGTTCCCTCTCACATGGGCCACTATGGGCCAGACCCCACCCAGATGGGCCAATCACCTGCCCTCAAGGGTCCCAACAGCAGCTACAATAGCCATGCCTCCAGCATCACTCCATTTGGTGGCTCCTCATCCACAATCACTCCATTCGGTGGAGCCGCTTCCTCTTTTTCCACAGTCACCGTGAGCAACCCCTTCCCTGGTGGCGTCACAGGTGGGTAGTTGAGGATTGTGATCTTGTACAATATATACCAGACCATATGAGATATTGTTAGAAACCGTTAACAGTTCAACCTCTCTATACTGTTTTTTTTTTTTTTTTTTAATGGATTTGCTATCTTCATTTGTTTGTCCTCTTTCAAAGGTAGCATAAGGCATGTGTCTTCTAAGGTTTTAGTCATATTATTGTGTGTCTCGTGACACCACAGTGTATATCAGCTACCATTTTGAAGGCTGAATAGAGGACTGAGTGCATGTTATTGTGCCTATGCTTCATTAAGAACATTTATTTTCATTTATTCTGATAATGGACTGCTCTAATACACTTAACTGCATACAGTCTTCAGCATGCAACAGTTCCACCCCGTCATGCTTCCTCATAGTAGTTATGTTAGCTAGCTAGCTAAATTATGGGACAACTGGGAAATTTATCTCCACAGCAAGTATTGCTAACACTACAGAGAATTAGCTTATCCAGTAGGCTTCTGGTCTCTTAACTTTTTGGGCCACTCTCCAGAGTATGGAAAGGGTTTGTGTATGAGTCAGTGTAAATGGAATCAGCAGTTAGTCCTTTCACGATAACTACTTTTGTTGGATGGTATATTGTCCCAGAAATAATTGCGATAAATATTATTGTCATTAAGACCATTTTATGCCACTGATGTAATTATACTTATAATTTTGACTTAAATATTCCCAAAATTCTAATCACATTCAAATTCTAAAGACATTATTTCAGTTGCAGGAAAATAGTAGTGAACACGAAATTTTTAAATCAACAGTCCACAAGGGGGCGCAACGAATAAATACAAAACAAACAGCCCCGTGTTGTATTGTTTACTGCAAAGAACAAGCCTCGCATTTTAGTTGACGAGAAAATGCAAAACTTAAACCTAATATTCGTTCTAGATTTTTCTTCTTCTAAAAACAATTAGTCCATTGTTAATATCTTGTGTGTCGCTTTTTCAACAGTATGTTTTCATTAAAATTGGTGCTAGTGCTTGCTACACATCTTAAAATTTTATGTTCAATTTGACAAATGTTCGAAGTGCGAGTTTTAATTTGACAGCCCTAGAGCAGACAAGAGGACAGAAGCAGCGCGAATGGCTAAAATGTTGGTGACCTTCATTCTTATGTAAACAAACACGCAAGTAAACACAGTGGGCGATATCGAGGTCAGCAAAAATGATCGCGGTCATGTCCATATATCATACGATAAGTCGATAACGTAATTATCAAGACAGACCTATCAGCAGTTTGGGGGAAGTACATAGGGATCACGGTCTATTCTATCGAGTTTTATTGTATTGTTTTATTGTATTATTAAGTAATTTTAGTTTTGGTTACCCCTCTAGTTACGTTCATGTTTTGCAGTGAAGCCAGAAATTTGGTCCCAAATATTGGTGACCACAAAAAAAAACTGTGACTGAAATGCTAGAATATAAAGCCTGTATTATTTTTGTTTGTTTTTTTTATTTTTTTTTATTTTCTCCTCGCAAAGCACTAAACTTGCCTTTGAAAATGGAACTGCTCTAAGAATATGCTTCAAATTGAAGTTTAATGTCTATTCCTGCATTTTCTAACATTGTGCCCACTAGTCTTCCTGTTACAGACTGTCATATGCGAGGTGGGAGATTAGCAGAAAAATTTTCACAATTTGTTTAGCTAGATGATGCAACCTGACCTGAAAAAGTGCAATGCCCAAATAGTAATTAATTGGGAAAGGGTTATATGTGAAGTCAAAATCCAGGGAACATTGATATGGCAAAACACTGGGGCTTAATTCAATTTCCTGGAAGTTATTAGGACAGCTCATATGTAAACAGGTGCCAATTCCAAGAAAGAGGATGGTGTATAGGTGTTTTAAACGTTTCGCATGGTAAGGAATAATAGAATTATAATAGAAAAGTCCAAAGTTGGTGAAAAAGAACAACAGATGAAAGACGTGAAATGCATGGAATTTCTAGTGATTCAGAAATTAAGCAGTTGTTAGCCATTCATGCCAAAGATGAAAACATCCCTAGTGAGGAAAGACTGATTCCTTAAAACATTCATGCCATGATTAGTGAAGAGTATAAACACTGTATACAGGTGCAGCTCAAAAAATGTGAATATCGTGGGTAAGTTCATATATTCTAGATTCATTACACATAAAGTGAAATATTTCAAGCCTTTTTTGTTTTAATCTCGATTACGGCTTACAGCTCATGGAAATCAAAAATCCAGTATCTCAAAATATTAGAATAAAGAATTTATAATACAGAAATGTCGACTTGAGAAGAGCTCTAATCAGCTAATTGACTCAAAATACCTACAAAGGTTTCCTGAGCCTTTAATCTCTGTCTGGTTCGGTACACACAACCACAATCATGGAGAAGACTGCTGACTTGACAGTTGTCCAGAAGACACTCATTGACACCCTTTGGAGGGTTGTGAAGTTTCCACAGTCAGTGATGATTTGGGGTGCCATGTCATCTGCTGGTGTTGGTCCACTGTGTTTTCTCAAGTCGAGAGTCAATGCAGCGTCTACCAGGAGATTTTAGAGCACTTCATGCTTCCATCTGCTGGCAAGCTTTATGGAGATGCTGATTTCCTTTTCCAGCAGGACTTGGCACCTGCCCACAGTGCCAAAACTACTAGTAACTGGTTTGCTGACCATGGTATTACTGTGCTTGATTGGCCAGCCAACTCGCCTGACCTGAATTTTGTCAAGAGGAAGATGAGAGACAACAGACCCAACAATACAAACAAGCTGAAAGGCGCTATCAAAGCAACCAGGGCTTCCATAACACCTCAGCAGTGCCACAGGCTGATTGCCTCCATGCCGTGCCATATTGATGCAGTAATTTGTGGAAAAGGAGCCCAGACAAAGTATTGAGTGCATAAATGAACATACTTTTCAGAAGGTCGATATTTCTGTATTATAAATTGTTTATTCTAATATTTTGAGATACTGGATTTTTGATTTCCATCAGCTGTAAGCCATAATCATCCAGATTAAAACAAAAAAGGCTTGAAATATTTTACTTCATGTGTAATGAATCTATTAATGTGAATTAGTTCCCGGTTTAATTATTTTCTCAAGAACTTCCCAAAAGTAAGACTTTATTACTGTTACATCAGCATTTTAAATTTATACAAATGAATTTATGCAAATGACTCAGCTGACGCAAATCCTGTACTAATGTCATGCTTGGTTACAGTTGTATGTGTGGAATAAAGAGTGATGCTAATGTGATTTGTTTCTGTTCAGTGTTCTCTGTGAGAATCGCTTCATTTCCTCAGGCAAGACCGTGAATAGCTCTATTGATACTGCTTGTCTCTTTTCAGCACTTTTCAGTGGAATATTTGTTGTCATGTCATGTCTGCACCCAAAAAGAAACTGCTGATAACTAAATCTTTGTCTGACGTCTATAAACTTCTCATAGATTGCATTCAGCGAGTGAATTCAGACATTTTGTGCCCTGGGACAAGGGAGATTCAGATATTAGCTTTGCCATTTGCAAAGGCAAAATTCTTTCAAGGCTGAAATTCTTCACAGGAGGGAGGGCCTTACTATGTCTCTGAAACAACTGTAAATTTTCACTATGGACCAAATGTTTCTCAGCTTATGCAACTGAGATTTCCACAGGGGAATGATGGAAAACAGCAGCTTAATGGTGTGATAATACCCATGACGGCACACACATCATGTCATGTGAGCTGATACTGGGAGCTGATACTGGGAGTGCAACACAATGCTACTATGTGCATCTGTTCTGTTTGGTGCTTGTATATCCAATATATCCAATATCTATATCTGTATTTGGATTTAAACCCAAAATGGGTGTGGCCTAATGTGGAAGGGTGGGGGTTTTTTTGGTTGGTTTTTTTTTTTTTTTGGGAGTTCATAAGTGGTCCCAGCTATTTTGTTTGTACCGACCTGTGATATTTTCTAATGAATTATTTGGTTCTATTTCCCAAAATATAAACAAACTAATGTCCTAATTTAAACCAGCATGACCTTGACCAGGCAGTTACTAAAGATGAATCAATAAATAATGTAAATGCATCCATCCCATGTTAATGAACATGGTATTTATTTGTCCCGAGAGCTTCATATCTCATCATGCCATGATAGTAAAAACCTCCTGGGTCCTATGGTTTTCCAGTCCTGATGGACACCTATTCATATCTGCATTTGTATTAGTTAAAAAACACTGTTACTTGTTCATGCTGAAAAGTGCATTCATATTTGGTTGCATTCCAAGCTGATATTAGAATGTAGAAATGAAAACATGCCTAGTGAGGAAATACTGATTCCTTAAAACATTCATGACATGATTAGTGAAGAGTATAAACACAGCATGCACACAGGAGACAAAGATCATTTACACTCACCTTCCACTTTATTAGGTACACCTGCACATTCATGCAGTTATCCAATCAGCCAATCATGTGTCAGCAGTGCAATGCATGCAATCATGCAGATCCAGGCCAAGAGCTTCAGGTAATGTTCACATCAAACATCAGAATGAAGGAAAAATTTTATCTCTGCGACTTTAACCATGGCATGGCTGTTGGTGCCAGGGGGAGCTGGTTTGAGTATTTCAGAAACTGCTGATCTCCTGGGAATTTCACACACAACAGTATTTAGAGTTTACACAGAATGGTGTGAAAAACAAAAAGAAAATGAAATGTGCACATGCACTCCTCCTATTCATATCTGCAACTGTATTAGTTAAATACATGTTATCTGTTCATTCTGAAAAGTGCATTCATATTTGGTTATATTCCAAGGTGATACTAGACCTCACTTGTACATCTGTTGCTCCTCTGGTAAAATAAGAACAGCAGTCATTGAGAGAGTCAAGAGCAGAGGTCTGATTCAATGAGAGATAATCTGGTGTTCTGGGTGGGTGGGGTTTATTCACTCTGATTTAATCTGGCCCACTGGGTTTCACCTGTCAGTTAGGCCTATTTCCACCACATGTAGACATCACCTCATGAGAGGATGAGCTGTTTATGTAATTAGAGACAAGGAAAAGTCTATGAGTAACTGATTTCACTGAGTAATTCTTTGAATATCCCCTATGGGCTTCTATGAATCCTCAACTAAACTGTTATATCAAAGATTGGAACCATTATGCTTTAAGTCTGAGACTTTTTTGGGGTTTTTTAAGGTGGTGTGACGTTTTTTGTGGCCTTATATGACTACGAAGCCAGGACATCCGATGACCTCTCGTTCAAAAAGGGCGATCGATTTCAGATCATCAACAACACGTGAGTGAATAGCTCTCCTACATGTGACTAGGGCTGCACTGATTTGGGTTTTTCTCTGCTTTTGCCTAAAAGATGATCCAGCAGGCTGAACTGAATTTGACAGGATTTTTTAAAAAATCTGTCACTGCATTGCAGCCTGGTACAGAAGGATATCTGGGTTAATGCTTATCTTTAATGGGCCGGCTGTTCAGTCAGACATCCAGTTTGCTCATCATGGTGTTTCATCTAAATGCCTTGAATACCCAGGGTTCACTGCATTTTTTTTTTTTTTTTTTTTCTTAGTGCTGATATCTTGGCCAGCCAGGGCTTATTAACGTTGCAGGGCTGTCTGTGTATGTATATTAATGCTGTTTATGTGCTGGCTCACTTTCACAGAGAGGGAGACTGGTGGGAGGCCCGTTCCATCAACACAGGCAAGAAGGGCTACATTCCCAGCAATTATGTGGCCCCTGCAGACTCCATCCAGGCTGAAGAGTAAGATACTCCTCTCCTCCTGCTCTCATGTCATGAGCTGCCACTTCTACCCTCACTGTAATTAAGAATGTGTGATCAGCATCACATTACAGCGGCTAGGCGCTCAAAAAACGCCCAGGAGTACACATGACTAGATAACAAAAGTCTCTCTCTCTCTCTCTCTCTCTCTCACACCACTCTCACATTAAGCTTTTCCACTGGATGCATTAATGCACTCTGTCACTGTTCTGTCCTCCCATTGAATGGGAAAGGAGGACGAGAGAAATCATGTCTGCACCCCTTTACCTCTTTCCAAGTGCATTAAAGCATGACACTTGGGATATGTGGTAATAAACCAGTCCAGTAGACAGCTTCTGTTTTTCTTATGTCTCTAAGTTATTCGTAAAAGTGAAGCTGCTTCTTCCAGAGCTATATAAAGCAATTTATGTGTCAACTAATTCTCTAATGAGCCCATGAAGCACATGTTATGATATAATCACACCATCAAGCCCATTTCTTTGAAATGGACAGACGTGCAATGTAAAAATGGAGTTGATAACACGAGTCCGTATATAAAGTCAGTAGTGATTGATATGTATAAAGATTATTTGCCAATTGTGTTGTTCATTCACATAGATGATAATGAGTTTTTAGTTCACTTTTATAAAGAGTTATTTTTTCTGTTATTAATTCTGTGTGACCACACTGCATGCAGTTTTGTAGTTTGAATGATTAATGCTGAAGGATAGAACTTGTTGATAAATAATGAACACTGCTTTTATTTTATTTTCTTTTTTTTTAAAAGGTTGTGCACAATTTTATCACTTGTAACTTTTACCTCACGTACATGTATATTTCTCTGTTCTATAAGCTCCCAAGAGTTGAACATTACAGCCAGTCTGTGATAGTAGGTTCATTTCCATGTCCTTTTTTTATTTTTATATTTTTTAATAACACAGATGGTACTTTGGGAAAATGGGACGCAAAGATGCTGAGCGACTGTTACTGGTTCCCGGAAACCAGCGAGGGACGTTCTTGGTCAGGGAGAGCGAGACAACGAAAGGTGAGGCTCAGTCGGTACTGATTTTTAACTTTGGTATACAACACTGTAGATATGCTACAGCAGAGTGCCATTAGCATGGTGTGTGGTGCATAAATGTTTCATGTGTAAGAATACGTGTGAATTCTTTCTTTCTGACAGGTGCCTACTCTCTCTCAATACGTGACTGGGATGACATGAAGGGTGACAATGTGAAGCACTACAAAATCCGCAAGCTTGATAACGGTGGCTACTACATCACCACAAGAGCCCAGTTTGAGACACTGCAGAAATTGGTCAAACACTACACAGGTATCATTGCACAACACCTTAGCAGTACATTAAAATTTAACTTTGTATATTGTATATTTTCTACAATATCTATATTGTTATCTTTATTATTCCCAAAAAAACCAAATGTATTAGTGATTAAAAAAAAAGTTCTTTCTCAGCTTCCCAAAGTCAGTATGACCCGTGAACAGTACATCCATTGCTAAGTAGTGAACAGAATACAAGTGCTAAAACCTTAGACATATGCACTCAACATAGTCCACTTTTGTGCCGGGTCTAATTTTACTTCATGCGTTATGTTCTGTAAATATCAAAATTGTAGCTATTTTATGTGTAGTAATGTGTTTGTGTAGTTATGTGCTGGTAATGCCAGTAAGCCCAGAATTTGCTTAACTAATGAAATGTCCTACTGTATTGTCCATTGTAAGGTGTTATTGTTGATCTAAAGCTGAAGATGTGTTTACTGGGTAGGTTGGTCCATCATTTCAGTATTCTTGATCGGGGATTTTAGCGTCTGATACAGCCTGCTCCATCCATTAAGACCAGAGATTGTAACAGGTGTTAAATATGAGACACTCAGCCCTGTCCTGCTGAGCTGTGATCAGAAGATGCTGTCTCAAGAGTGTCAAGTCTTAATGGGGGCTTTATAGCTTTGAATATTTTATGTTGTGGGGAAGCAGGAAGCTGGTTAGCAAGCAAATCAGAATATTGGAACTTGAGAAGCAGTTTAGGGGTCCAGAAGTTTGAGACCACTAGTCAAACTGCTTCTGTTTGGCATTCTTTTTCCAATTTAACACAACGGTTTTCATTACAAATTATATCAGCAATAATTTGAGTGAAAATTCAATGGCAGAATTTCTCTGTATTTGGTATGTCTCCATTTTGTTTTAATGACCGTGTGCACTTGAGCTTACATAGACTCCAACCTGATGGATCCATGTTAGATCCATCAGTGTGTCGTCTGAACACGTGCTTCAATGAAAGGGATAAGACTCATGGAACATCTGAACTTTTGTACAAAGCAGTTAACATGGTCAATACAGTTAACAAGGTGGACCTCGAAATTTGAAGGATCTGGAGAGATTCTGTTTGGAGGAATGGTCACCAATCCCTTGCCATGTATTCTCCAACCTCATCAGGCATTATAGGAGAAGACTCCTATAATGAGAGCAGATTGCAATTGTTTGATATCCTTGAGAGCAGAGTATTTTTGTGATTATTATTTTTTTTTTTAACAAAAGATCAAAGGGTTAAACAATAAAGACAATTTTTCACAGCCTTCTCTGCTCATATTTACCAAGGGTGCCAATATTAGTGGAGGGCACTGTATATGTGGCAAACTGCAGTTTAACATTTTGCTGTGCCCTGTTTTTGTTTTGAATGTTTTTTATTCTACGCTAATTCCACGACTGCCATTTGTTATTTTGAATAGTGGGGAAAAGAAAATGTAATAAATAAACATTTATCTTTCATTTGACTTGATTTTGTTGTTGTTGTTATATCGCTGTAACGCATCTGGGTTGGGTCAGGAATAAGGAGGTGGAAGACTGAGGACAAGTCAAAAGGGCGTTTTATTCTCTCTATTTCTACTTTCGCTTTTCAGCAGACTCGTTCAACCACGCGCACGCACACGTCTTTGTGCTGGTCATCTCTCTCGCGTGCTCGCTCGCTCGCTACAGGAGGCACTGAAGGCACAAACAGACCACAACTGCATATACAGTGGGTATAGAAAAGAATCCCCCCCCCCTTTTAAAATAATCACATTTTGTTGCTTTTCAGCCTGAAATGAAGACGGACACAGTTTTTGTTTTATCCAGCTGTATTTACTCAGTGCAACTTATAACATGAAAGTGAAAGATATAACACCAACATGTCAGAAAAAAATTTAAAAAAACAGAATCACTGAGTTGGAAAAAGGATCACCCCCTTGCTTTAATTTGCCTTAATTTTTTAATTACAGCCTTTAGTCTGTTGGGATATGTCTCTACTAACTTTACACATCTAGACTTTGCAATATTTGCCCACTCTTCTTTGCAGAACTGCTCAAGTTCAGTTAAATTTGATGGTGACCGTTTGTGGACTACAGTCTTCAAGTCATTCCATAGATTTTCAATGGGGTTTAAGTCTGGGCTCTGAATAGGCCATGCAAGGACATTCACCTTTTTCTCCTTCAACCACTGTGTGGTCAGTTTTGCTGTGTGCTTTGTAGGAATGGTGTTATTTGGATGGTGAGCTGTATTGGATTTCCGCCAGACATATCGTTTGGTGTTGGCCAAATAATTAAATTTTAGTCTCATCTGAGCATAACACCTTTTTCCATGTGGCCACAGAATCTTGAAGGTGCATTTTGGCAAAGCTCAGTCGTGGGTGGCTTTTTTCTTGCAACCCTCCCATACAAGCCACATTTGTGGAGAATTTGTGATATTGTTGTCACATGCACACAATGACCACTCTGTCATAAATTCCTGCAACTGCTTCAGAGTTGCTGTAGGCCTCTTGGTAGCCTCTCTGACCAGTTGCCTCCTGGCTCTTTCATCCAGTTTAGAGCGACGTCCTGATCCAGGGAGGGTCTGTGTTGTACCAAATACCTTCCACTTCTTAATAATAGCCTTCACTGTGCTTCTAGGCATTGAAGCCTTTGAATTTTTTTTGTATCCATCTCCTGACTTGTGCCTGTCTACAACTTTATCCCGGAGTTTTTTTGACGGTGCCTTGCCACCCATAGTTGATTGTTTGCTTCAGTTGCACTACAAAATGCTCCAGGAAAGCTCTTTTCATGCTGAGCTAATCAAAATGACCACAGCTGATCACAGTTGAAAGTCAAATGGCTTTGTGTGCCATTGAGAAGGTGATTATCTACACCTTATTGAGTTTACAAGTCATTTTTAGGATGGGGGGTGATCTTTTTTCCAAACTCAGTGATTCTGGTTTTTTATTATTATTATTTTTTCTGACATGTCGGTGTTATATCTTTCACTTGGATGTTATAAGTTGCACTGAGTAAATACAGCTGGATAAAACAAAAACTGTCCGTCTTCATTTCAGGGTGAAAAGCAGCAAAATGTGATTATTTTAAAGGGGGGTGATTCTTTTCTATACCTACTGTACTCTGCACAGTCCAAAACATTACAGTGCAAAATAAACACAGAAATGAGATGCCTGGATTTTTTTCCCCAGTTTATCCGGTACACTTTATCATTCCCGGACATGTTGGCTGGCACCAAAATTTTTTGCAGAAACTGCTCTGTATGAGACGAGGAACTTGAACACAATTTTTAGAGTGCTGTATTTTAAAAGGCACACAGTATAAATTTCACTCATTGTTTTTTATTTAGCCACAAGACTACTGACTGTGTTTACTCACTTTAACCCAACCCACTGTCTGATATTTGTGTCTGTGTTTAGAGCATGCAGACGGACTCTGTTACAGGCTCACTGCAGTCTGTCCGACTGTGAAGCCACAAACTCAGGGCCTGGCTAAAGACGCCTGGGAGATCCCACGTGAATCGCTTCGCCTCGAACTCAAACTGGGCCAAGGCTGCTTCGGAGAGGTCTGGATGGGTAAGGGTTAAACACACAGTGTTCTTTGCCATCCTTTATAGTGATCAGGGTTTAAACAGTTCTGCTTTTGAGTGCATAATGAGTAGTCCTGCTTCTACATCCCCATTGATGTTTAAGAACAAAAGTTTTGCACATCTTACGGTATTAAAAACTTCAATGAAGGGCTGAGGATGGCTGATCTCATGAATATTCATAGTACTCATTGTTCTTTTCATTCCTTCATGCATTTTAGACCATTGTCAGGTCTCATTAACATTTAAATGACTTGCTGTGATTTTGCACCCAACATGGAAAAACTACTAGTTTGAATGCTTTCTCCAAGATTTTGGGAGGATTTTCATTGTGCCGCAACAGAGATTAGATAATAAAGGCTTATATAAGATATGTATTCTATATAAAGTTCCATCTCACCACTGCAATTTAGTGCTTAGCTAACTGTGTTAACACAGTCCGCTGCCAGGCGAAAGGAAAAAGTGCAGTGTGTTGGCCGACAGGCCACCTATCATACATTCTAAGAAAGAAGGCGCTGGCCAGTTAACATCTGTCCACGATCCGTATATGGCCCTGGGGCCGGACTTTGGACACCCCGGTCTGCTTCAAATAGCCCTCAATAATCCACACAAACATTACAGCCTTACTCACTGTGCATTTAAACTACACATCCCGAGCTTAGCACTGTTTATAATGAGCTGTTTGAGGCTCAGTGTGGCTGTCTCTGGAGGAGTGTGATTTAGTAAACACATCTTACCTCTTTCATTGCCACTCTCAGAGCCTACCCTGCAGCAAGTCCTGGCATACCACATGCGATTATGCAATCCCAGGAATTTTTCTCTGCACACAGCACTGCAACTTGAGCAGTATTGACAGTCAGGTTCAAACCTGCTTTTGACATTCAGTGGAAATTCATGTGCGTCATAAAGTATGCTCATTCAGGCGTAGCAGTGGGATTTAAAATGACCATCTTGACCTCTGAGAAGTGTCTCTGTTTTCAGGGGAAGGGTTTCATTCCAGTTCTTCAAGCCTTCAGGCTATGCATTTTTCCCATTTTGTAGTCCCCACATGTTTAGCAGATAATTGGATGCTTGTGATTACTGGTTTTACATGTTTTTAACTGAGACTTGACTAAAAACTGTATTCAAATTGGAAAAAAAACAACATACTGACTGTTAATGCTAATGTTAAATAAGCATCTCATTACAGAAAGCTTTAGATTATTGCGTGTTGTTTACCAAACAAGTTTCTGGGAATGAATTGTTACAATAGAAATGATAATGTATCAGCTCATTACTATAAACTAGAGATCGACTGATTGATCGGTTTTTCTGACCAATTAGCACCGATAACCAATTGCTATCGGCAAAAATCCACACCGATAGTTTTTCCTGGTTGCGTCTGTTGCGGAAGCGGCTGAGAAGAGTCCGCTGTCATTATTCAGTATGAGAGCGGCCTCTAGAGATGAAATAAAAACTATCACTGACATATTTTTTTTGAATCATTTTGGATGTCTGTTTTTATTTGTTATTTGGAACCTCTTGTTCGCCCTCTCTCTGTTCCCTGGTTTAGGCACTTGGAACGGTACTACTAAGGTGGCGATTAAGACGCTGAAGCCTGGCACCATGTCCCCCGAGGCATTCCTTCAGGAGGCTCAGATTATGAAGAAGCTCAGGCATGACAAGCTAGTGCCTCTGTATGCCGTCGTGTCTGAGGAACCCATTTATATTGTGACTGAGTACATGGGCAAAGGTAATACACACAGGATGTTCTCTGTAATTAGTATTAATACAGTAGGAGAATTTTATTGCGCAGATGTAGCCATCTAGACTTTGGCAGGGATCATCAAGAGGCATTCTGTGCACTGCATAGTAAATATTGCATTGTGTGTGGGTGAGTGATTAGGTAACTAAAATTGCCTTCAAAGATGCCTTCAAAATAATGAAATTAAATTTTTCTACATTTAAAAAAATACCATAAAGAGCAGTAAACAGTAGTAAATGAAACAAAGTCAGTATTTGGTGTGACAAAAAAAAAAAATAGTAGTCTCCGGTACCATTTGTGCAGTTTTATAAGGAAATGAGCTGGTAAGTTTTATTGAGCATCTTGCAGAACCAGCCACAGTTCTTCTGGACACTTTGACTTTCGCACTTGCTTCTTATTTTTGCAGTAAAACCCAGCAGCCTTCATTGTGTTTTTTTTTGTCTGAAAAGTGTCTCTTACGTAATATGCTGCTTTCTTTAATGACATACAAACATTTTTCTGTAACATTTAATTTTGTGCTAGAAAACTAATGTTTGAGAATCTAACGTTTTTTGTACTGACTTGATAATGTAGAAGTCCTAAAATAAAAATAAAAAATTACAACAAAGTTTGTACTAAAAAATAAATAGGGTGCCTACATTTGCACAGTACTGTATGACAGGATAAGATCAACAATTGTAATGTTTTTCTTTCATTTTTTTTGTGTGTCAAACAGTAAATTGGAGTTAATTGCAGGCAGGAGCTAAAGTAGTGAGCGGGGTAACTGAAAAAAACATCAGACCATACACACCACAGGATTGGCCTGTGGCCTGTCATTTGAGCATATCATTTGGATTAGTTGCTTCACAGTATCATACCTATTTTGCATAGAATTGAAAAAAGAAGAAGAAAAAAAAAACAAAACATAAAATTCCAGTGTTGTTTTGCTGCTTGCCACTGTTGCAAAATTCACAGCTTCGTATTGTGCACGTACATAGAAAATGAATGATCACTTTGTCTCTTGCTAGTGTGAAGGTTAGCATAGGGTTAGGCATTCCAAACCCATGTGATAGAGTTCAGACATCTGTTTAAACATGACTTTGTTTCACAGATATAAATGAAAGTTTTAACATTTGAGAATTTGGCTTGGTTGCCTTTAAGTAATATAATAATCAGAATGTTTTAACAAAAAAATATGTCCCTGTGATGTAATAGTTTTTTTTTGTTTGTTTGTTTTTGGTTTGTGTGTGTGTGTGTCAGGGAGTTTGCTGGATTTCCTAAAGGAAGGTGAAGGCAAATACCTCAAGCTTCCCCAGCTAGTGGACATGGCAGCACAGGTAAGAGTACATCACTCCCACTTTTCCTTCTTCGGCACACCTTCGTTCCTTGCCTTTAATTCCTTCACGCCATGCCTTTCCTATTTTGCAGGCCTGTCATGTCATATATAAAACCAGCTGTTTACTGCTACACGTGTCAACAGTCAGCTGTCTAGTTTAGCTCTGAGGAATGTCTGGCAGAAGTTTCTTCCCCTGTCTGCCTGTCACAACTGTTTAATGTGCTGTGGCATTTTGCCTCATCCTCATTTCCACTGAATGCTTGGAGCACTTAACATCCTCTCTTGAGGGACCACTTTGCTTTAATGTGCCAGTGCAGATTTGCACTTTGCTCTTAAACCAGCATATTCCCCTCCATCTTTTTTTCTCTCTCTCTATTTCTCTCTTCTTTTCAAGCTGCTGTCATCACCACACTGTCTTAATTAAGCCTTCTAGCATTCTGTCTTGTCTCTGCCACAGAGGGGAGTATTTGCAGGATAAACATAAATCATTTAGACAGCTTCTTAAATGAGTGCTTGTCGGTGATGCGCTAGGAATTTGACTAACATTTCCTACGTCCTTTTATTCCTCACCCTCCCTCTGACATGGCCAGTAGCAGAGCTATTAAAGGTTGTTTCCTAATCAGCTGAGCTACTTTTGGATTTGGTGACTGTCCTAATAGAGGTTATCTATGTCCTTAATTAAAATACTAATGTCCTTGACTGTAATTGCTAATGTCTTTTTCCTCAATGCTACTATATTTTCCTTAAAGGAATCTTTATTCTCTGTGATCTCCTGCAGATCGCCGATGGCATGGCCTTCATCGAGAGAATGAATTACATCCACAGAGACCTGCGGGCAGCCAACATCCTAGTGGGAGAAAACCTGGTTTGCAAGATCGCTGATTTTGGCCTGGCCAGGCTGATTGAGGATAACGAATACACTGCTAGACAAGGTCTGTGTGTGGTTGCATAAAGCGTTTTTAGACTGGTTTAATGAAAGTCACTTGTAAACTGGTGTGTTCAGTGACATGCAAGTATTCACCCCCTCTTGAACTGTTCCACATTTTGTAGTGTTACAACTTGGAACTGGAATGGATGTCGTTGTGATGGATTTACACAAATCAGCCCATAATACTGAAATGGGTGGGGGGGGAATCAATGTAGTTTGTGAAATTATTCATAAATGAAAAAAAGCTTAACTGTTGTGCCCCTCATTGGTGTGAAATGAATCATTGGAGGTAACATAATTAGTTCAATGTGTGCAATTAAAGTGTCACGTGATCTGTGTATAAATGCACCTATTCCAGGGTGGGGGATACAATTTAGGATTGCATAAGTATGTTTAGTTTGCAAAATTATTTACAAATATATTGACAGCCCCCTGTCCCCCATTAAGTATTATGGACTATTTTTGGGTTTATTCATGACATAATCCCAGTTGACTCCATTTCTTTTCCAGGTACACAATATAGAAAGGTTCAGAGGGGGTGAAAACTTGTGCACTCAACATGTGCAGAAGCTATGTCAAATATACAGGGGTAAGGCCAGGAGATCAAGATTATGGGCTTAACGTGTGCACGGTGTTTGGTGTGCAAGATCCTGACAGCTAAACATTGATTACATTTATATTTATTTGGTTTTGTTTTTTTATGAGAGAGAAGTCATCTAATGCAGCAATCTAAATGTTTTGTAAGCATAAACCAGGCTTTCAGGGTCTTTCAGTATAACTAGAAATTGATGTCTGTAGCTGAAGAAAAGCGTTCCCAGCCTCAGCTCACTTTGTCACTGCATTCCCAAATGCCCCCTGCTGGAAGACCTGCTAGACTGATTAGAGCTTTGATTTGCTGTCTGTCTCTCTTGCTTCCTCCACCCTGGATTAAATCTGTTCAATAACCGCTATCTTAGGGACTGCCTGTGGCTCAAGCGTGTCATATTTGTTAAATGAGTTCTGCCCTCTGGACTGCTTTTTTTTTTTTTTTACCCTTCATGTCATACACTGAGCTGCCAGTTTAGTAGGTAAATCAAACTTTGTAGCAAGACTCATTGGACATTTTATTAGGTAAAAATATCATGGAAAGCCTAATTTTTGCTACTGATTTGTTGTGCTGCCCTCTGAACTGTAGTTGGATTATTTTCATAAAATAAATTTGAACCAGGAGGTGTAAAACATCTGAGAATCCTTGGATTAGTGAGCCGCATTTAGAAGTGATCCATCTGATGTAGACAGACAGACTTGGTAAGGATCAGGTGTGCTGTCTGATTACAGAGCAGCTCACTGCTGAACTCCAGACTCACAGTAAACACTCATTATAGCCAGATGGCTTCCCTATGGACAGGTGAAGTGACACTCTCTTATTAAACCAAGGACTATACTTTGTGAATATATTAATTTCTTTAGTTGTTTTGTTGTATTTTTTTTTTTTAATCGTAATTATAGCATTCATCGTGGTTTTACAATATTGTAACACTACCTTATTAAGAAATAATGTGTTTGGCTGTACATGTCTCCTTCAGCACTATGTGATCATGTGTTTGTGTGCAAATGTTATCTTTTTATGTAGCTCCCTTTTTAATGGGCTACTGTCTGTATGTTTGTAATATAACCTTGTAGTATGTCTTGCACATTGCAGTGGGGGGGGGTATTTTAAGGCAGCTTTTGAAACTTTAGAGAACAGATGACCGGAGTTCTAATACTGCTTTCTGCCACAACCTTTCTGACAGCTAACTCTCTATTCCTCTAGGAGCCAAGTTCCCCATTAAATGGACAGCACCTGAGGCAGCTCTCTACGGCCGCTTCACCATCAAATCTGACGTCTGGTCTTTCGGGATCCTGCTGACTGAGCTCGTCACCAAGGGCAGAGTGCCATACCCAGGTGAGAGAGAGAAAGACACACACACACACACACAATGAAATGAAAGGCTTCTATATTTAAAAAAAAACAAAAAAAAAACATACAGAGCAGTAAACAGTAGTAAATTAAACAAAGTCAATATTTGGTGTGACAAAAAAAATAAAAAATAGCAGTCTCCGGTACAATTAGTGCAGTTTTATAAGGAAATGAGCTGGTAAGTTTTATTGAGCATCTTGCAGAACCAGCCACAGTTCTTCTGGAGACTTTGACTTTCGCACTTGCTTCTTATTTTTGCAGCAAAACCCAGCAGCCTTCATTGTGTTTTTTTGTCTGAAAAGTGTCTCTTACGTAATATGCTGCTTTCTTTAATGACATACAAACATTTTTCTGTAACATTTAATTTTGTGCTAGAAAACTAATGTTTGGGAATCTAAAATGTTTTTTTTTGTACTGACTTGATAATGTAGAAGTCCTAAAATAAAACATCTATAACAAAGTTTGTACTAAAAAAAAAGTACAAAAATCTTTGCACAGTACTGTATGTATATATGTATATAAATGTTTGTGTGTGTGTGTATACATGTGTGTGTATATATACAGCTCAGAACTTTTCACTATTGTGAAAGGAGCAGGGTTCTTTTGTTCTACAGCATTAAGCTGCTCGGTTAGGAGATTTTTCACCCAGGCCTACAGTGCAGCTGCTATTGTAATGTGACCCAACTTTAATTAACACCTTCACTGGCAGGCAGCTTAACAAAGGCTGTCTGTGGTTCCTTATCAAGGACATGAGTTGAATAATATGTACTTCAGTATGCGCTCTTGTGCGCCACCTGCTGTATAATGCTGGGTGTGTGATGACTGATCATAGGCTGCCATCTGGCTGAGCCACGTATGGAGGCTGACTGGGCACCAGTTCTTATTTATTGCCATCTGTGCTGGCCAGGCCTGAAGCCTTCCTGCTGCTTTCACCACACCCTTCTAGCTACTTCAGTAACTGGGTTACTCATCCTTCCCTCTCTGCTCCAAGTGTCCATCTTTTAGTTCTATTTTTATTTTTGATTGATTGATTGATTGAATAAATAAATTTTCTCCCACATGCTTCCTCCAAGCCAGCCAACTACATGTTTTTCTAACTGATGTGTATGCAGCATCCCAGGGTGGCGTAACACACTCCGAGGACAGCCTTATCCGCCTTACACATGCATGAGCTCACATATGTCCACAATTGGGTACTGTCACTGTGATTGACAGGGGAGGGAGAGTATGTCATCCCTCACTCCCAGAGAGCACTGTATTTTGCCCTCTTGGACTCCCGGTTATGGATGGCTGTGGTATCGTGGGATTCAAGCTCGTGATTTCCAGAATGCTTTTTTGTTGCACCACTCTGGAACCCCATATAAAATTTTTTTTTTGAATATCACTTTTAACAATAGACACTGTCACAAAGCAGCTTTACTGAAAACTGGATGTAGATGTATATTTAGATCCCTAATGAGCAAGCCAGAGACAACAGTGGCAACCCCATTCTTTTCTGGGTGGCACCGGATAGTGCGATAATAACTCATTACTACAACTGTATACTATAAAGTCAGTATGAGCATATTGTAAATGAGTCCTGGGATGATGACAGGATGGTCTTTATGATTACAGTAGTGTCTGCCCAACTCTTTGGGTGTGTTGCCTTTAACTATTGCATGATGTAATCAAAAGAGCGCTACCTGAAAACAGTCATGTGCGACATCTGAAACGTACTACCAGGCTGAAATGTACTTTACAATAGTACCTCTCTAGTTGTAGAATTTGAAAAGCTTATTAGCCAAATTTTCATTAGCCTTTACTTTGTCTTTGATAATAGAAGGATTTCCAAATTATCCAAGTACAAAATCACTGAATTTTTTTTATTTATTTAAATTTCATTCCATTTATGTTTTCATATTTGCATATTCAGAATTTGCAGGAAAAAAAAAACAGGCAGGATCAAGGCCTGACTACAATCCTTCCTCTTTCTCTGTCTGTGCGTTACGTTTTGTGCTCATCAGTTCAGTGTCGTTGGAGCTCATGCATAATTAACAAACTCCTCGTTCATGTCTTGAATCCTCGGGTATTCATGTACTCCGTAACTCACACTGAAGGATTTAAACTTCCACATTAGACAGCTCGTGACAGGCTAAGCTCAGCATTAGCTACTGCACATCATGATGTGGAGCGGTATGCGTCAGATGTCAGGAAGCAGAATGAAACAAGCCATAATGATCACTTAAACTGATGCAAAGCTCTCATTAGGTGGTCTTGAGCAGGCACTTACACAGTACATGTGAGAAACACTGAGGTGTGTGTGCTGCAGAGAGCAGCTTATCAAGCATCCACTTAGGGTAAATTATGTAAGAGTTATCGATTAGAAGTAGATGGCGCTAATAGGCCACTTTAGTACAGGTAATATGTTTAGTCAACTGAGTAACGATTGGCCAGTCATCTATCAAAATATGCAGGCTCAGAATGAACCCTAAGCTCTAGAATCATTGGCACACTTGGTAAAGATGGGGGAAAAGGGTTGTGAAAATGTCTTTGTGGTTAATTAGCTTAAACTTTAAGTATATTTATTCTAAGACAATTAAAAATACATACACTGTGTCCAAAAGTATGTGGACACCTGACCATCACGCCGTATGTGCTTGTTGAACATCCCATTCCAAAACCTTGGGCATTAATATAGAGTTGGTCCCCCATTTGCTGCTCTAACAGTCCCCGCTCTTTTGGGAAGGCTTTCCACTAGATTTTGGAGTGTGCTCTTTCAGCCACAAGTGCATTGGTGAGGTCGGAGATTGCTGCTGGGTGAGGATGCCCAGTTCACATTCTGCGTTCCATTTTATCCCAAAGGTGTTCAGTGGGGTTGAGGTCAGGGCTCTGTGCAGACCACTCGAGTTCTTCCATACCATCCTTGGCAAACCATGTCTTCATGGACCTTGCTTTGTGCACAGGGGCAATGTCATGCTGGAACATTTTTGTTCCAAATGTGTGTTATGCATTTGGAACAATGCATACAGGGGCATTGTCATGCTGGAGCATTCACAAAATGTTGCTGTCTTCTGCAAATCATTGCCCATGATCCCTGGAGACATTTTTTGCTTCTCTAGCCATTCTTTTCACTCTACATGAGGGCTCAGTACACTTGTATCCTCTTCCAGACAGGTTCATTACAGCTCTGGCTGATTTAAACCCATTAATTATTGCTCACACTGGATGTGTACATTTTCAGGCATGTAGTTGTTTTTATAGTTATTGCCTGATTTATTAAGGTCAACACACTTTTTCCTGACCTGATTCATGGTGTTGATGAATTGGTAGTGGAATTTGGCCACTCTGTCAGCGTATTTATACCTCAGTGAAACAGGAAATTATGGATGACCACTTAAAAGTTCCTAAACACTCAAGTGAACTTGAAAAAAAAAGTAGGGGAAAAAAAAAAGAATCAAATATAAATAGGAACATGCTACAGGTACATTTTCTTTATAAGAATGTCTATGGGCAATAGCAATAATGATGTGGTTTTGTTAAAAATATTTTTTTATTTCAGTTTTTTCTGTTCTTTTGTCAGTCCCTCCAAGATTTTACGATTGCAGAAATTAACGCAAAATCGAGGAAACTCTGCAATATTCACAGGAGCTTGCAATTTTTCAACATTACCGCAGATTTGGCCCATGGACATTTTTTCATAACCTTTTTACCCCTCTTCACCAAGGGTGGCAATAATTCTGGAGCTTACTGTTTGTTGACTGTATCTGTGCTGGACACGTATGTCTACACATGCGTTGATCATTTCTGTACATTTTTTGTGTAGGCATGGTGAACAGGGAGGTTCTGGAGCAGGTAGAGAGGGGGTACAGGATGCCATGTCCTCAAGGCTGTCCTGAGTCACTGCATGAGATGATGCGTCTGTGCTGGAAGAAAGACCCTGACGAGCGACCCACTTTCGAGTACATCCAGTCCTTCTTGGAGGACTACTTCACTGCCACCGAGCCGCAGTACCAGCCTGGAGACAACCTGTAGAGCCGTCTGCCTTGGCCCAAACCAGCTTGCTGCTTCCTCCCCTAAACCATCCATGCACACTTCCTATTCCTCTGACTTCTCTCTTTTTATTTTGTTATATTTTACAGCGGTGTAGGAGGCACCGTGTAACACCTTTTGGATTTTGTTTAACCCTCTGTTGAGTTCAGGATAAGTGTGAAGTGAAGTTCGGTAGGGAAGCAAGCATGTCGGTTTGGAACAAAGTGGGAGCTGCAGAGAAAGTAATGACCGTAGTGCTGATTACATAAATGTCTTTTTCTTTTTCTTTCCCTTTATTGTTTTAGTTTTCATGCAAACACTACATTTTCTGACTGTTTTAAGATCAAGACCTGATTACTTTTTGTTGCTATTGTTATTGATTTTTGCTTTACATTTCACTTCCTCTTTTTTCCCCATTCATTTCAATAGTTTGTTTTAAAAAAAAGTGACCAATAACTGTGGTTGAAAACGACGGTATCGCCCAAGACTGTCAGTGATGCTGTGACAGAGAGAGAGAGAGAGAGAGAGAGAGAGAGAGAGAGAGAGAATAATTGCCATTATGAATGTATGAGTCGAGCGTAAGCAAAGAAAAAAAGTTTGACTTTGTAAGTTAAAATAGTGGTGGCAAATAAATGGGTAAGATTTTTATTGAATGGAAAAAAGAATTTTTTTTAAGTAATGTTATAACTTGATCCATCATGACTGATGATTTATATTTGTCAACTTCTCTTAGTGCCAGCCAAAAAATATTTTAAGAGTGCACTAACCATACACTAAGACAATGATCCCCTTGTCATTTCAGTGCCAGTTCTGGGAAAACCTGTTTATAATTTGTGCACATGATATTTGTACTAAATTTGTCATTGTTTAACGGAGTCTGTAAATTCTACTTCTGCATTTTACTGTCATGATTCATGACTGTCATCACTTCCAGGAGCTTGAATTACATGCATTCCTACCATGGATTATCCAATGCACATCCTTTTTGTTCTTACTTGTAAAACACTACAGTTGAACCCAACACTAAACACTTCAAATCTGCTCAAGTGTTTAATCACTTTTGGTGACAATTTGGCTTTATTATGCTGTGTGAGAAATTTTGGGTCACTGCAAATCAGTACAAAGATCACCTTTATCCTATGATGAAACATTTCTATCTTGATGGGTGTGGTTTCTTTTCAGATCCACAGATCTTTAGGCTCACTGAATACTTTGATGAGGATGAAGATTATGCTACAGCCTTCACACGCTCAAATTCTCAGCTCAGTTGAACACCTACAAGAGCTCTCCACCTCTATCATCAAAAGACCAATCTTTTGGAAAAGTGATGTTCAATCTTTACAGTTTCAGAGACTCGGTAGAATCATTGCTGAGATGCATTGAAGCCGTTCAGCTGATTTTTATTACATTTCATTATAACGGCACCCTTCAAAATACCATTTCATACTGTGTTATGACAAAAGCAAAGTTAATTTCATGGAGAAATAAAATCCCTACATTTCATATTGGAACAGAACCTTTTGCGTTTGTATCACTGAGGTACATTTATGAATAGATGAAATCCCACAGCTCTGTCTGCTTTGTCATGTCCCCAGCTTTCTGAGGCTGCTCTGTCACCCTCCATAGGTTGACGGTTGGAATTATAATGGGTGATGTTGTGGGCACTGTTACACTTCCACTGGATGACATGAGGGCTGTAAAACACACGAGTGCTGAATGAGATGGAGAAAAAAATTGGCTTCCATTTAGAGAACAGAAAAGAGGTTTTAAGGGTGGTCTTTCAACACTTGCTGGTGTTGAATTTTCTCCTTTCATACTGTCAATTTGATGGAATGTCTGCAATTGAATTGTGCCTGAACCGCAAATCTATCAATGGGAATTTAGTTGGTGTTTAAAGCAGATAAGACTGGTCGATTATTAACAGTCCATTACCTCAGTAACAAAGTAATACAGGTGCTGTATGGAGTTGTTTTGTGTGTGTTGGTGGTTCTTGACGTAAGTTGAAATGCATTTCATGTGAACCAAACACTAGCATTGTGTGAAAGTAAAGTTGAAAAGCCTTCTGTGAGTAGAGAGGTCTTACCTTTGTTCTTCTGTGTCATTATCCCTTTGTTTCGGTCTCAAGGGGTTTAGAAATAAGAACGAACCCCTCTTCCCTCCCTTTTCCCAGAAATCTGTGTGGTTTTCAAAGGGCTATGGACCAGTTTGATGGATCTCTTTTGTTCTTTCATGGAGACTTCTGAAGAAGAGAACTGAAAGGCTTTGGCTGCAGGGTTGAAGCAGAGTATGGAGGTGTGTACCGTCATGTTGGCAACAAATTACTAACCTGAATAATTTGTACAGTGAAAAATAAAGTTGTACGTAATGCTTTTGAATTGTCTCTGGCTTTCTGTGCATGACGGCTCTCACACACAATTGTAAATCTCGCCTGTGTACAAGTTTCATCAAAGAAACATTCATTCAAAGTGACACAAAATATTCGTATTACACAATAATGCATTACCACTGTTTGCTGTAATGAAGCCCCTGACTGACAGAAAGGGGAGAGTAGGGTCAGTTGTAATATTTGTCAGTTTTTTGTAAATCTTCTGAATATTCTAAAGCTATATATATATAGATATAGATATAGATAGATATAGATATATATGTATAGTATCTCAATTACCTGTATTTATTACAGTTTTAACAACTGACCCCACACTGTCAGCCATCTTAAAATCTGATGTGCTAGCCTACCAGCTTAGCATTGTCAAATATCAATCATGCTAACTGATCAAAACTAGCCCATTTTAGTTTCATTTGCACATGAATCAAGTTGCTCTCCAGATGAGGAAAATTGCTTTCATTCCTCAAGATCTGATTTTTGACGATAAATTGTTGAGAGCTATGATTAAATTGCTGTTCTTTTCCAGGAAGGCAGAGGATACTACTAAACGTGCAGAATGTGTCATTACCAGGGGTGTAACAGTACACTCCGGTCCTGATTTGATTCCATTTGATTCTCAGAATATTTTAAACAAAATCTGAATGAAGATAAATTATGAGTGACAAGACTTAGACTGAGTACTAATCATTTGGAAAACCAAAGAATTTTTGTATCCAAGATTGATGATGGATATATTTAGTAACAATTTTGTACCCATATTAATGATCTTGTATTATTGCAGAAATAATGCCAATCATGGTCTATGTATGTATTTTCCTTGTTGAACAAAAAAAGGGAGGGGGGGAACCCAAATAATGAGATCTGTAGCAGCACCTAAGGCATCATTTTAACTGGAAATATTTGGAGCTCCAAAGTCGGCTAAAATGCCCGACTTCACAGTGTGTCATTACACTCATTGTCATTACTGTAGCATGTTGCTGATTTAAGCAATTGATGATGTTACATCTAACTCCACTCTCCCCTGATGGAAGAGTAAGTTTGGTATGAAACACCATGAAGTATTTTTGATCATGAACTGTTCCTATAAAACCTGCTCAGTGGTTGTCAAATATCCCAAATCTCATATGTAATCCATGGTTGAGATTCTAACTCAGTGTTTCATAGCATTATAGATATCTCATATCTACTATACCTGTATAGCAAGTCTACTAATAAAACCTGACTGTAGAATTTTAACCCACATTTAACTTTGGCACAAAAGCATGGTCTGACACAGCACAGTGAAGTGAGGTTGAATAATCATGAAAGCTTTAGAAGAAAGTGCAGATTATAAAGTCTGGCATGTCCCACCACAACTTGCAGTTCCAGTGGAACTATTAGATATATATATATAAGAGAGAGGATAATGGAAAGAAAGCAAATGAGAGAAATTGTGTGTCTTTTGATCGGGAAGAAAAAAAATAGAGAGATGCCGTAATTTGTTCCTAGGAGTGAGTATTGACAAAGTAATCATTTAAACAGTTTTCAGGTAAAGCTTGATTTATTTGAGAAGCTAGGTCAGGTGTATTACATCAGACTGATCTACTGCATGTAGAGTACAAATTAAAATTTAAAAAAAGAAATTAACCCTAGAAGTTTATAGTATTTAATATTTGAGCATTATTAAAATAAACACATCATGATGTTATCAGACACTATAGATCAAGGGTGTCTAGATCAAATTCATTTTATCTAACATGCCACATTACACTTAGTCCCATGTCAAGTGGGCTGGACCAAAAATAAATCAGTTTATTAGACCAATAACACATCAACAACAACTCTAAATGTGTTAATTACAGCGTTAATCGCAAATGTACATTCTGAATGCACAAGCGTATGTATATATATCACATATAAAACACATGAACAGAGCGCAGTACCAAAAAACACCCCCATGATTTACCATACTGTGTCTTGCATACAGTAAGTATTCAACTGCTTGAACATTTCTACATTTTGTAGTGTTACGACCTGTAACTAAAATTGATTTAATTGGGATCTGTTAAATTGTTGCTAATTTTGTCAGTGGCTGAGTTTGTGACCCTGAGATTATTGCTATTATTAATAGATGTTAATTTAGAGAATAAATTCTGAATTGATTTGGTGGGCTGGATTACAACCTTTACTGGGCTGGTTCTGGCCTGCTGAGCTGTACGTTTGACCCCCAGCTCTAGCTGATATATTAAACCATTATGTTGAAACAGTTTACTGTACTGGAGAAATAAAATGTATGCCATGTTCACAGATATGCCACACTTCTACAGCTACATTTGTCTATCCAAGTGTTAAAGATATAGTTATCCTCCAGACAGTCTCAAGCATCTTCCAGCCTGTAATCAGAAATGTGACTGTCAAAAGTGATATCCAACATCCAATTTATACAACTACCTAGATGTTTTAGACCAACATTATATACATTTTGTTTATTTCAATCTGCACAGCACTGTAGCACAAATGTCAGCGTGTAGAACCAGATGTCACCTCAAACAGCTGAGCTACAGGGCCCAGATTATGCCAATATTTTACTTGATGATTTTATTTCTTAAAACACATTAAGGATACAATGTTTACTTGTTTACAATTATATTAAATCACAGCGTTATAAAATATACATGCTTTTTACTTTCCTTGTGCAAAGAATATGTGTTATATAACAGTCACTGGTTCTGGAAGCCTGGAGTCCAGCACAGTTTGATGATTTCCCTGCTTTAACACACCAAATCATTTGTTGTAATTAATTGCTGAGAGGGGGTTTTGGCAGAGAAATCACCAAACCATGCTGATATCTGGCCCTCCAGGACTGGATCATCTGCAGCTCTGTCTTACCTGATCTTCTGTTTGTAGAAACCCAAAGCTTCATTGGCTATGTACTGGATAAAAGCAGGGTCTTGTGGCTGCAGGCTGCCTGGAACACTGAGTGTAAGAGGAGGAGCATTCAGGATGTTCAACTCAACCTTAGTGTGAGCCGCTGGAGTGTTCATTTCTTCTCCTGGAACATTAATTTCCTCCTCATTCTCCACCTGACATGAGTTTCAATCAAGGCATGACATAGATATTTCAGCATTTGACTGCATCATTTTCAGTATCATTTTGGAAATTGGAAATCACTCATTGTTGCTGAGGATGGCCGCACATGGACAGCCTGAAAATCATTGAGATTACTGAGGATGGTACCACTTAAAAACCATGAAGATGGCTTTGATCCACAATTCATATGAACAGTTATGCTATGATGGCTAGGACTACAATTGCTATGATAGCTTTAGGGCTGCAATTGCCACGAACAGTTTTGCACTCAAGTGTCCATCAGTGAACAATGGATAAGTTCAACAAAATAGACTTCATGTGAAAACTATAATGAATACCCTGGTTAGACAATTGCGCTTTTTAACTATTTAGTGCACAATTATAGAAGGGATTTATTTATAATTGCACTATCCAGTGTCACCCAGATAATGAGTTTCTTTTTGAGTCTGGTTCCTCTGAAGGTTTCTTCCTCATATTGTCTCAGTGAGTTTTTCCTTGCCACTGTCACCTCTGCCTTGCTCATTAGAGATAAATTCATACATTTAAAATGTATATCCTGAATGTATTTATTTCTGTAAAGCTGCTTTGTGTCCATTGTTAAAAATAAAATTTAATTGAATAAATTTAATTGAATTTTCCTCTCACCGTGGTGATGCTGAAGACGTTCTCATTCGTGACACCACCATCAGCAAGTTCAGCCACCCAGCCAAACTGGGCAGCCATGTTGCTGATCCAGCTGATGGTGTCCACAGTGTGACGCTCCACGATACCTAGAACCTCTTCATACTGCTCCTTAGCAACCTCCAGAAGCTCAGATACTTCATTCAGCTCAATATGTAACTCCTGCATGCTTGGACACTCTTACGCAAACCACACATTTCAGTAACAAAGAGAAACCATATTAAACAAATCACATTACACAGACTACAGCTTAATGCATTTCACTTATATTGTATATTAATTAACATTTATATTTGGTTGTAGCACCATAATTCGCAATGTTGTAATTTTATGCCAACACAACTGATTTGGTGGTACCATTACCAGAGAATAGAGGTCCCTGGCAGGCTTGGCACTTGCTCTGGAGCTGCCAGCACTCTGCTGACTGTCTGCGCAGATCTCTACACAACTTCCTGTTCTGAATGAATCCAGGGAGCAGCTGTTTCTCTGAAACATAGTGTCATGTAAGGTATTACCACCACCTGTGGGGCACCAAAAGTTTTTTGAAGGTTGGTATGTGCATCTTTTTCTGCCTAATAGTTATAAATGAAGGCCACTGAGCTTAGAAACCTTTGGATGAGGGTTCAAAAACATATTCAAGATTTGATGACAAATCTAGATTATACAGATTATCACAAGCCTTGACAATACTAGACATTTTAGAATGATCTGGAAGACTGAAGACTGTCACGTCAACAGTGGAATCGGTAATGAACTCCAATCCCCAGAACACCTTGGGGCTTATAAACATGGTTGCTCCGGACTGCAACACCCAGCCTACACGATCACTATAATGTTCCTGCTCACTTGATTTCTGACTGCACTCACCTGGTTCCCATTATACACACACAGCACTATAAGTACAGACTCTGGACATTCAGTCAATTGTGAAGTAATTGTCAGTGTATCCTTGCTTGACTTACCAAGCTTTATTCTCTGTTTGATATTCTGGTTTTTGATCACGTTCTGGTTCCTGTTTTTCTCCAACCTGGTTTAGATTTTTGTCTTCATTGTGCTCTTTGCTGATCACTTGATTCTCTGCCTGTTCTTTGACCCTGAACTTGCCTCATGTTTTTGAATTGTCTGCCTGTTTTTTGTATAAACATCTTTGCCTGCAACTGTAACCGTCTCCACTGCCTGACAGTTTACTTCACCTCCAACATGTTTGTAGGCCGCAAGGTGTTCTGGGAATTTTGATGCTGATACCGGCGTTGACATGACAAAGATCTTCAGACACATCTACCTTGTTCCGTTTCTTCTTCTTTTATGACCCCACGCAGGTCATCAAAGGCCTGCGTGATCATAGATTCAAACTCCGCCATCACGCTGCTCGTAAAGTCAACAAAGGACTCCATCACTTCCTTGAGCCCTACTCCTACTCCCTGCAAGAAGTTTGAGTCCAGTGCTTTGATCTCCTTATCTCCCTGTGGCTCTGGAGCGAAGACCTGCTGCAGTGTTTCATCAAGCTTGCTGTGGAATCTGAACACTAGAGCCATGCTGCGGTTTACCAGGATGTCAACTTTGGAGACCAGATCGTTAAATGAGTCCTCTATCCTCTTCAAGTCCAAGTCGGCCATCTCTGCACTCTTGTTCACAGCGAGTTCTTCCTGAGTGCTAGGCAAACCAAAGTGTGTGCTTACCCTGTGGAAGAAGCTTTCCAGCTAAAACGAAAGAATCATCACCATTATCAATTGTGTTTGTATAGCACCTGTTTCATACTCATACAGTTTAAAACAAGGGAAATTAAAATCATTATTAAAATAAATTACTCAGACAAATGAAAAGAACAGATACAGATAAAAACATGTCACACTAAATATATAGCATTGTTTTAAAAAACAAAAACAAATAAAATATACCATGGTATACTAGTAGAAACATAATGCCCTGAGGGAAAAGTACATGGGATGGGCAGCCTGCAACTGGTCGAGGGAAGTAATATTAACTAGGTAATACAGAAAAGTCAACTAGTGACTAAAGTGCACCTGCTAAATGAATATAAATAAGGAATAAAGCACGACAAGGCATACTATTATAGGAAAATAATCACTGGGTGGTGTGATGTGGCAACTTTGGTTACCACCCTGAAGTTGATTATTTTCTTAGAACAGCACATCCTGAAGTGTTTTATTCCTCATATACCTCAGCAATTTCCCCGTGATTATGATTTTTATTTATTAAGGAATGACACATTGTACTTTTTAAAATCTGTTTACAGTTACATTTAATGTTGTGGAAATTCTGGCAAAACCAGTTAGTTCCTGTTATCACTTACATTATAGTAATTATAAACAGTTCTTCCCTCACCAGCCTCCCTTTTTCCTCTCTCTTCAAGTTAATAATAATAATTAAAAAAATAAATAAACTCCTAGCTGGTTAGACCTTTACAAGCTGTGATATCAGCCAAATGGAGTATTACTAAGTACTTAGTAGAGTGTCCAAACATTTGCACATAACACAATTAAGATTGTATTTTTTAAGTCCATTAAACATACACTAACTGTGCATTAACATTTGCAGGAAATGTTTTTTTAAATAGTTCGCTGTAGACGTTCTTTTAAATTCAGAAATCAATAAAATATGTCATTTGGCCTTTGGTGCCCAAACTTTTGCATACAACTGTAATATAAACCTGTGATTTGCCTTGTAGCCAGCACTGTCAGAGCTGCCATTAAAGAAAACTAATCAACACCTTCTGACCAATCAGAATGGTACAAGTAAATGGCTTAGTGTGTTCAGTATGTTGTGTCAGCTGTGCTATTGTCTCTGGATACAGTCCAGTCTTCATCCCACCTTATTGGCGAAAACAGCAAAGCCACGACGGCAGGTGTTGTTGTAGAAGCTCTTGCAGGCATCTTGCAGGCAGGGCTGACACTCATCCCACAAGGACTTCAAAGTCTCCTTACACTGCTGCTCAGCCTCGTCCAACTTCTTTACCACATGCTGAGCCATCTCAGCCACCTCCTGTTGACAGATACAGGGCCGTTATATTAAATCACTAAATCATTATTACTAGCTGTAGATTAAATTCCGTAGAGATACTGTTTCACTACACTGATCAAGGCTGAAAATACTTCACCAGATGAGTACAAGTGAACACCAGAAGTGTTTATTCAGCACCTTCAGAGCTAATTTAACACTGGGGACTTTACTAACCCAGAAGATATTAAGCAGTGCTATTGACCTTCTTCTTTTCTCTGCTGTTTTGAAGCGTCTTGATCAGTTGCTCGTGTTTCTCCTCATTGCTGGCCATCACCTCTTTCATCTGCTTAACGCCATAGAGAGCTCTCTGCACCTCCTCATCCACTAGCTTTTCCCCTTCCAGAGATAGTCCTGAAACAATCAGAACACGCATCAGCAGTATGGTACCATGTGTGACAGTCAAATAAGCATGTTGAAAGAAGCTACTAAATAAAACTGTCCAAGGTGCAACAAATCAAATGTATCAGTGTGACTAAAAATACTGAGTGAACCTCATGGAGAGGTGTTATCATTTCAGACTCACGTTTGAGAATTTCGGTCGATACAGCTGGTGGAGCACGGCCGGGAGCTGAGTGGAAAACCTTCAGAGAGGCCAGTAAAGCCAGAGAGAACAGCAGCACCCTCATATTCTCCTTACAGTCACTCCACACCCGTACAGTCTAATTAAGAAACCAGCATTTACTAATAAGCATAATGATTCCACTGACATAAACTGTTGGGGAAATAAATGTTCAATTTAGCACCCTAAAGGGTTCTTTGGTTTGTTTCTCTGGGAGAACTCCTAAAGTTCCTATATATATATATATATATATATATATATATATATATATATTCCTATAAGAGAGGATATCTTTTTTCTGATAAAGATCCAAGATCCAGTGCCATTCAAGTGAATAATCTTGAATATACTTGACGTAATATTAATTCTCATTATGAGATTACAATAAAATTGTAAGATTATTATTTCTAGACACTCACTTCAACTTGAAATGTTCTATTGACAGTAGGGGGTTGTATGGCTACTAATTTGTCCTAGTTGACCAGTAATTGAAAAAAGTGGTTAACTAGTCATCTTTTCCATATAGTTAAAGCAAACAAAAAACTGTTTCAGCAAAGAATGTGTCAAACTGCAAGTTAACAGCCATTCACAAGCTACAAATTCAGGTTTACGGTGACATTAGGAAAGTTTAATTTACCAGAATTCAAAACGTATGTTACTAAATCCATACAGTGGAAATGCTTGATAGAAATAACTAAATTTACATGACTAGATGTGACATCATCTAAGGGGGTGTGGTCAGTATCAAACAGGAAGCTGATCCAAAAAATTCTTGGGGTCTATATGCTTTCACTATAGTCAAGACTTATATATTCCACATAATTATGATGCATATACATAAGATGTACTACTGTAATGAAATAAGCAAAATATTAGCTCAAATCCTGTACAGAGTTTCAAGATGTCCCAAATTACCATCTGCAAATAGAACAAGATGACGAGTAAAAATGTCTAGAAATGGGCTTAATCGTAATCGTAATCATCCCATAAGGAGAAACATTGCACAATAAATTATCACCCTATTACAGCCTCAGAAGCACTTTGCTTGCTCTGGAAACTCTATCCTATAACCTTTTTTTTTTTTTTTTTTTTTTTTTTTTTACAACTACTACTGAAGTGCACACACAGTACATGTGTAGCATAATCTGAATTTTAAATAATCTAAAGTCTAAAAGCATTAAATAAAGTATGAAAATGCCAATATCTGTCAATCTTTTAGAGTTTAGAGTTACTATTGAGTAAGAGAATTTGGAAGTCATGTAAAATACCAACTCTATGATGACCACTAAGGGGAGCTGGAGTACAGGCAGAAGAACTGTAATAGTAGTAGTAATAGTAGTAGTAGTAGTAGTGTAGGCATTTAGTAAACAGCGCTGTACTGTTCACACTACAAATTATCAGTCAAGATTCAGATTACTCCTGCATTATTGAAAATGAGCTCAAATGAATACATACAAAGAATAACATGCCATGCCATTATTGATATCTTGATCTTAAACATCACAAAAGTGATTGTATTAAACACCTTTTTTCTTTTTTTTTTTAACCTAAAAATTTTCCATGTGTTGGGCATTTTTTCCCTCTGCAAAAACATTGGTTTCAAAATTACCCCTACAATTAATATCTGGTGAAAACTCCACTGCTGAGAATAACAGCATTCTGCACATCCCTGTAATGTCTAACAAGGTTGGAAACACTTGTAGGGAAATCCTGCCAGAGGCAACAGAGTCTGGGGCTAAAATATCCTGGTACTCAGCGGAAATCATAATACCATCAATCTTCACAAGAGCTCCAGGACCAGCTGCAAAACAGCCTCAAAGCATCAATAATCCATCATTATATTTTATCGTTGATATGTGAGCTTTACCTTGTTTCCAGTCACTGTTTTCCTGTCCTAACGGTGTTCATGGCCAAAAAGTTTGATTTGGGTTTTTCGGTATTTATTTTTTTTTGGTATTTGACACCAACAAATGATTTCAAACAGATGTAGTTCCAATGAGTCTTGGTTAAGTTCAGGCTCTGCATTTTGGAAGGACTTTTTTTTTTTTTTTTTTTTTGCAACCTTTCAAAACAGCTCCAACATGTAATACTGTGTAATATTTTGCATGTTTGCTTGTATTTTAACTAAGGTGGTTTGATGACAGGTTGTTGGTTGTTGTTGTTGTTATTATTATTATTATTATTATTATTATTATTAGTAGTAGTAGTAGTAGTAGTAGTAGTAGTAATAGTAGTAGTAGTGGTGGCGGTGGTGGTAGTGGTAGTATATGAATTATTATATTATTATAATCCACTCATTCAAATATTAGTGTCATCATTTACAAGTATACAGTAATAGTTTGGCTATTTCTTCTTCTTCTTTTTTTTTTATCCCTGAACTTTCTACTCACAAAACATATTTATATTTGTTTATATAAATTTCATTAAATTCATCTTGACATTGTTTATAGGATTGCTTGTATTTAGTTGCCGAGGTTTGGATGAAATTTAATTCAAGTAATTCAAGTGCCCAGTAAAAAATTTATAGGAACTCAATCAGAAATCTAATTTAATGATGCATCCCTGAACCATAGGTCTTTGTTGTTAATAATTTTGCCACATAAGCTTTTGAGTTAGAGTAAAGGCAGATGTCGAGTGGAAGTGATTTTGAATGATTATATAGAATGTTTATGTTATGCAATCATTTTGGCAGGGTGCCAGTAATTCTGCAACTGGCTGAAAATGAGGCTGATAAATCTCATATACAGAAATGTGGCCAGACACTCAAAAAACACTCAAAGGTTAAGGAGTTATAGATTCTGTGCTAAAATGACTTTAGTGGTGCAAACATGTGAGGAAATGTTCAAATAAGGTGTGCTGGAATGCTTATGAGGTCTTGTGACCATGAGCTCCACTTTAACCCAAATCTGCAGATTTGACGGGTGTTCACAAACCTCCATCTGAGAGGGTGTTCACGTGTAACATCTAAACCTGTGTTTACTGAGGACTGTCTGGCTTACTTTATAAAAACAGCACTTCTTGTCAATGTGTAAAAACAAAATCTTTCCTCCAGCACAGCAAACCTGAGAAGAGTTAGTTAAGGTCAATAAACATCCACAGGCCTGAATGAAAGTTTGTGCGAAATAACTCCAAATGTATTTGATAATTTTTTGCAGCTTAAGGAGTAAAACATGACACGGCATGCACTTATTGGAAAATAATTAGCAATGGGGTGGTGTGATGACATTATTGCTGTCAGTGATTATTTTCCAGTGACAGCACATCTCAATGTGTTTTATTTCTCATACCACAGCATGTTTTTTTAAATTATTTTTTTTGTTAATTAAAGAATGACATGTCACACATTTTATTTGTATATAGTTATAGTTGCATTAATGTTGTGGTATATCTGCAAAACAAATTAGTTTCTGTTATTACTTATAACAGCTACAAGTGATCATTCTCTCACCACCATCTTTTTCTCTGTCTTGAAGTTAATAAGACAAAAAAAATGTTGCATTTTACTGAGAAACTGCAAAGCACGTCGTCCTGAAGACCTGTGTCCGATAACTTAAAGGATCAGCTTTACCTCTAACTGTTACAAAACGCTGACATTTAAGACTCATTCCAAAAATGCTAAATAAATGTCTCCTCACAGAAAGCCTCGCCATATCAAAAAATGTTCTCCCCTCTTGTTGCAACACAGGGCAATGTAACACACTTTGAGGAAATCACTATTTACCCTCTTTTGCATACATGAGCTTACAGATGCCCAAGATTAGCTGGCTTTGCTCTGAATGGCAAGGAGAGAGTAATGCCATCAGGGTGAACACTTTTCTTTTGCACCACTTGGGTCTTACAAAGCCCTGTTGTAAATTGTTACTATAGAAATCACAACATGTTAGAAAAAAACATATAAACATTGCAGCTGGAACAACTGTCTGAGACAAGCTGTTATAGAAAATGAATCAACACCTTCTGACCAATCAGAATCGACCATTCAACAGGTGCTACTGTATAGCCAGCCGTATGTTGTCTGAACTAGTTTATGAAAAGTCTTGACATTTGCCTAGCTACACTCACACACACACTATTGTAGTCTTATCATTCCTGATGTCAGATAAGTCTGTATGCGGGCAATATAATTATCTCATCAATACTCCACAACCTGACATGTGGTGCTCCCCTCCATAACTGGCTTACACAAGAGAATGTGCATTAGTTAATAGGAGGATATTCTGTTCTAACTACTGTACTGTGCAAAGATTTTAGGCACATACAAAGAAATGCTATAGAGCAAAGATGCCTTCCAAATAATGAAATTAAATGTTTCTACATAAAAAAATAAGTAAATAAATAAAAAAAAAACATAAAGAGCAGTAAACAGTAAATGAAACAGTCAATATTTGGTATGACAAAAACAATAAAAATAATAGTCTCCGGTACAATTTGTGCAGTTTTATAAGGAAATGAGCTGGTAAGTTTTATTGAGCATCTTGCAGAACCAGCCACAGTTCTTCTGGAGACTTTGACTTTCACACTTGTTTCTTATTTTTGCAGCAAAACCCAGCAGCCTTCATTGTGTTTTTTGTCTGAAAAGTGTCTCTTTTGTAATATGCTGCTTTCTTCAATAACATACAAACATTTTTCTGTAACATTTAATTTTGTTCTAGAAAACTAATGTTTTGGAATCTAAAATGTTTTTTGTACTGACTTGATAAATTAGAAGTCATAAAATAAAACATCTATAACAAAGTTTGTACTAAAAACAATAGTGTGCCTAAAACCTTTGCACAGTACTGTATAGTATCCGTGCTTTAAGCAATTCATTAGTTAAGCTCTGAGCGGTACATAAAATTAGTAGGGACATACCTCAAACATGCTCAAAATACAAATTTAATATAGCTACTACTTTCTCATTGTTGTATTTTATTGTAAAATAGTTTAATCACTCATACTCCGTTACTCAGCCTCAAATACTCCCCATCTAATCTAATGCACTAATGTTTATGTTCATTACAGATCAGTATGGATCCAAATGTTTCATGGTAAAATATACTCATAAATATAAAGCAGTTCAGCAAATAAATTTGTAACATGTATTGTGATAACAATATCACAAAGTTAGAAGCTCTTTGAAGAAATTCAGATCAGGCCCAGGATCAGTACAAATACAGAACAAATCATATGGGCAACTTGTCTATGAAATTAAATAGCAAGTTTAGAAAAGACTAGTAAGTAGTGATTACAGTAATACAATCACTAATACTCACCAGAAACTTCTGGTAGCTTGATGTGAAACTGTGTGTTTCATGCAGGGTGAGCGTGATGTTTATCTTTATCTGAACTCTTCTATTTATACTGTGATGATCCAGACGTGATCCAATTAAAGAATTTTAATGCCTACTAATCCAGAACTCAAGCCTTCTTTCCTCATCCTTGTTTACAACATACTGTAGCACATAGTTCACATACTGATGACACATAAGCCAGTCAGATCTAGTAATTCAGGAAAGCCTGAGATTTTACCTGTGACATGGTACTATTATAGAAATATTACATAGTTCGGGAACACAATTACAATCATGGCCACATATTGATTGGTGTCAGCTATTAAGACAAACATAGTCTCTTAGAGTAGAAAATGTAGATAAATACTTTGTTGTTATGGTTTATACAAGTAGCAATGAACATCAAGAGGATTGTAAATACAGTCAACACAACAACTAATAACAAATAACTAAAATTAACATAACATAAATGCTATAAAGAGTTTAGTTGTATTATTAAAATTGTAACTGTTTAAAGGGTTGGTAAATAGAAAGTGTTGGTTATAGAATTTTCTAAGTGTAATCATTTTAACAAATAATTTTTTAAAAGTTCACATGGCTGGCTCTGACCCTAAAAATTAGTTCCCTTTGGTCAGTAATTAAAAACAGCACAAAAATGCTGGATGTTCACAGCTTCTCTCAGCACTAAGCCACCTGTTTCCCCTAATCCCTTGGTGTACAGTTAGAAACTGTAGCTAATCTAATCTAAACACCAATTTGTGTTGGTCTTAATCTATCCCTTCATTGATGTTCATTGTTTCTGACCAGTATTGCCACCTTTTCCAAGGGGAAAGTAGCTAAGGCATCTTGGAAATGTTGCTGAAGTCGCCAGATGACATAAGCATAGTTAATGACACATTACATAACCTAATTTGCATATTCATTGAATCACTTGCATATGAAAACAGGATACATGAAGAATGAAGGTGATTGGTTGTTGTGAACAATGGTCATCAGTGATTGGTCATTGGATAACAATGGTGATTACTGATTTTGAACATTGGTGACTGGTAATTGGGAAACAATGCTGATCAGTGATTAGTCATTTGGAACAATGGTGATCAGTAATTACTTGTTGGGATACAATGGTGATCAGTGATTGCTTGTTGGGAAACAATGGTGATCAGTGATTAGTCATTTGGAACAATGGTGATCCGTAATTACTTGTTGGGATACAATGGTGATCAGTGATTGCTTGTTGGGAAACAATGGTGATCAGTGATTAGTCATTTGGAACAATGGTGATCCGTAATTACTTGTTGGGATACAATTGCGATCAGTGATTGCTTGTTGGAAGACAATGGTGATCAGTGATTGGTCATTTTGAACAATGGTGACAGGTCATTGGGAACAATGGTAATCAGTGATTGGTCGTTAGGAAATAGTGGTGATCAGGGTTGTTAGGAAACAATGGGATTGGTCATTTGGAACAATGGTGATCAGTGATTCACTCTGGCGTCTGCTAAATGCTATAAATGTAAATGTAAATGTGATTGGTTGATGGGAAACCATGGTGATCGGGGACTGGTTGTTGGGAAACAGTGGTGATTGGTTCCTCATGCAGGACAGGAACTAATGTCTAAACCAAAAAGCTTCCAGATTTGTCACTAGGCTCTTTTTTTTATACCACAAAACACTTTTGGCTAGATATTTGTGGTTGGTTGACTATTCTCAACCCAACAGTGACATTAAAGTGCGGATATTATAATAAGTCTGTGATGTTTTCAAGTCCCATAGCTATAGTATTCTAGCAGTGCTCAGATTACTGTTAGATAGTGACTTTAGAGTGAGTAAGAGGTGCAGTGGAACACAAGCTCATGAAAGATCCCAAACATTTTAAAAAGCAATTCATGAAGGAGCCAAGTGTTTTGTGTATACCTCTACTTTACTTTTTTTCCTATTCTTTTTTTTTTCTTTTTTTTTTTTTTACAGCTTTACTGTACCCACATTTAACTGCCATCCGTGGTGACTGGCTTATTAACCATTTATGGTGACTAACTTTACCACTTTCACTCATGGTCACTCAGGCAAAAAAGAGGCTGTGTGAACAAGAAGTCACTTTGTCGTTGGGGTAAAGGGGAAGCTGATGTAATCTGATGGATAATTCTTGTCAGTACTTTGTTAGACATAACATAATTCATTCATTCATTCATTCATTCATTCATTCATTCATTCATTTTCAGTTTTATTTCCCAACATTCATTTTCCATTTTATCTCCCTACAACTTGGTGAAATTAAGTGGTGATGTGTAATCACAATGGCATATGCCTTGCAAATGTATTTGCTGTATTTCTTGCACATGTTGCTGTTTTGTTTTTTTGTGTTTTTTTTTTACATCCCTTGGTGCATAGAGCCGGGGTCAAAATTATAACCAGGGTTGCGAGCTCTCACCAAAACTCTCTCAAAAACTACACAAAAAACCTGAAACTACATAAAAAAAATTCTGGTATTGGAAAAGAAAGAATAATTTTTTTTATTTATTTATTTTCTTCTTCTTCTTCTTCTTCTTCTTCTTCTTCTTCTTCTTATTATTATTATTATTATTATTATTATTATTGTTGTTGTTATTATTATTTTAGTATTGGCCAATTCCCACTCATCAGCCAGCTCCCCCTATCATACAACAGCTACCAACTAGGGAAGATGAAGTTTATCACATGCTTTCTCTGAGACACTTGAAGTCAGCCAATCACATCTTTTTGAACCGCTGCTCATGCTGCATCACAGAGGGGTGTGATTGACGGGGAGAGTAACACCATCCCTCTCACCCAAAGAGCATGGCCAATTTTGTTCTCTTTGGCTCCTGTCCACAGATGGCTGTGGTTTTGTTGGGATCAGAACTCAGAACAATGGGGCGAATTCACCACTTGAGAGCCACTAGGAAGCAAATCTTTCTTTACTTTCTCATTCCTTGCATGGGAAACAAGTTCACCATGGTGCTCACAAAGATTTGATTTGCAATATCTGCAGTATGCTCTTTTGTCATTGCCTAGTGTAGACAGTCTATAAACCCCCTATCCCTCTCCCATTCATTACAATATAACTTACAACGGAAATGTCTCTGTACATCATTGATACTGTACACTGTCCACATTTACACATTCCATGTTTTCCAAATGGATTAGATTTAATTCTGCTTATTTGCTTTAAATCAAGATCTTGGCAACCACAGACTAGTTTTAAACTAGCCCAAAAAACACAATCCACAAGCTTGATTTTTTACCAGCAAAACTAAGTACAAAACTAGCAAGATCTGGTGTAAAAATCACGACTCTGGTAACCCAGGTTAGAACTTTGTGTGTATGTGGGTTTTTGGATGGGTGTGTGGGTGTATGTGAGAGACAGAGAGAGAACTTTTATTCTGCATCTTCTTATAGTCTGGATCATTCATTTTGTATGGCCGGTCAAATCTGACCAGATCTAGCACAGATGTAGAAAATGTGAAAAATAAATAAATAAATAAATAAATAAAAATACAGAAACATAATCTATGAAATCAGCTGTCATTAATTTGATGTTTTCAGACACATATTCTGGACAAAGTCAGTAAACTTTATGTGAGTCAGATGATAGAGGAAAATAGCAAATTGGCCAAATTTGACCGGAACACATCAGAAGGGCTAATCTTGTGGCAAGTTGGCCTGAGTCAACTCATGATTTATTCAGCTGTTCATATTTAACAAGCTGTAGTGTTGGGAACAGACTTCAAACTGGAATCGTGGTTGATGGTTGCACTCTTAGTAATACAGCGCATTTAAAGTTAGGCCGATTTACAGTCTATCTGAATGAAGAAACAAAGAGCTTTGCACCTTCCTTGTGCTGCCTGCTTCCTGTTGAAGGTCTTGACAAAAGTTATACAAAAATGGTGCTCTTTACTATACAAACTACAAGCCAATAAATACGCATAATCAAAACTCAAATCATATTTCACCTCATAGATTTATGGTTCCTCAATAATTGAGGCAGCTCACTGTTTAAAACATTGTAATCTCCAGCATCCCAGTACTTCCTCTGGTCATGCTGATACTCAACTGGTGGACTTTTTTTTTTTCTTTAACAACAACTTTAATGACTTTGATGTTGGACTATTTCTATTTAATTTTGGGTATTCTATAACTCTATGTGGACAAAAATATATGTACATTATTTCCCTCATATTCAAATAAATATAATGTGCAGTGTACTGTATGTCTTATCTGGACCTTCCAAATATTTCAAATTCCAAATATATGACAGTAAAGGTTCGAGTGATCCTTAGAGAGCCTTTTGATTGCTGGATCTTTGACAATTTTTTTTTCTAGTACCACAGAGAAGAAAAAAACAAAACAAAACCAAATCCCACAATAAATATAAGGATTGTGTGGAAGGTCCTGCGCTGGAACATTTTGTGGCAACTAGAAGATTCTTTAGTTAACCCAAAATAGTTATTTATTTATTTATTTATTTATTGCATCTTTAGTTAACCAAATATAGTTCTTTTATACCATTATTTAAAACCCACCCACCCACCCAAACACACACACACACACACACACACACACACACACACACACACACACACATTTTCTGTCACCTTAAAATTTAAGTTTGTAAAGCATGAGTTTTTTTTCTTTCTTTTTTTTTTTTTAAGATTTTTTTTTCAGGTCTCCTGTAGCTTCCAACATTGTGAATAATTGGGAGTAAGTGTCGGATAAACCACTCCATGTGCAGTCCCTATAGTGATCAGGTAAAATGGATAAAACGTGTTCAGCTGAAGTAGACCGGTAACAAAAACAACATTTTAACAAAGCAAAACAAAACAAATTTGTGTGAGTATATGAGTGTGAATGAAGTGGAAGTGAATTTCTGAGTGTTCCAGTTCAATAAAGCCGCATATAGGCTGTTAAATGGAAATAACTACATTAAAATGCAACGTTTTGATTAAAGCAAACAATTTCCCCATAACTCTGTGTGTGTGAGCGCTAGAGTAAGATTAGGAGATCAGAAGGAACACTTAGTGTGTGTGAGTGAGTAAATTTCTGTGTACGTGCCCGCGCGCGTGTGTTCCCTCCCCTGGCTTTCTGGGAGGAAGTTGAACTCCAGATGTGCAGTTTTACACACTGAGCTTTAGTGAGCCTCTCGACTTTCACCTGGTTTCTCTTTACTATTCGGCGCCTAGCTGGAGGTTCTCTCGTAATGTAAAAACCAAGTGGGCAACGCACAGCCTGCACACTCCTCCACAACTTCATCCTGCTGCGCTTTCTGCATCCTCCTCTTACCTCACCTCGACTCTATTCACCGCGGATACGTTTGCATGGAGAAAGAGAATTATTCTTTTTAAAAGTCCGAGTATTGCTTCACTGGAACAGTTTGCGGGGATTGCTGCAGCACTTGTGTCAACCTCCTGACCAAAAGAGTGCACTCAGGTCTCAGGTGGACCAGCAGACACTGGACAACATATATTCCAAATACTTTTGGAACCAGGACTTTCGACAACTTTAAATTGTTCATTTCTTGAACCATTAATTCTGCCATGCAGTTGATGTGAACTGACGCCACCGACAAGGCAAAGGTGCTTCTGCTTCATTCCACAATGAAGGGTAAGTTTCACAAAAATAATTGAAAAAATGGTTTTAAATTTACAGATGTTTATGTATGTTTTCTACATGTCTTTCTTGGTCGAAATAGCCTACTGAACTACTGGTACCTATTTTTATACAGACCTACTATTTATCACTGTGGAGTACAAATAGATGGAAACCTAAAATGCCGTACTATTTTACATACTATTTAGTACGGTAGTATGGAGTACAAATCAAAGCCTAAAGTGCTGTACTATTTTACATACTAACTAGTACGGTAGTATGGAGAACAAAGAGATACAGTTTTACATGCTATTTAGTACGGTAGTATGGAGTACAGATAGATGGAAACCTAAAGTGCTGTACTATTTACTACGGTAGTGTGGAGTACAAAGAAATGGAAACCTAAAGTGGTGTACTATTTTACATACTATTTAGTACGGTGGTATGGAGTACAAAGAGATGGAAACATAAAGCGCAGTATTGTTTTACATACTATTTACTACAGTAGTATGGAGAAGAAATAGAAACCTAAAGTGCTGTACTATTTTACATACTATTTAGTATGGTAGTATGGAGTACAGATAGACGCAGTACTGTTTTACATACAGTTGGTATAGAAAATATCACCCCCCTTTAAAATAATCACATTTTGTTCCTTTTCAGCCTGAAATGAAGATGGACAGTTTTTGTTTTATCCAGCTGTATTCACTCAGTGCAACTTATAACATCCAACTGAAAGATATATGTCAGAAAAAATATTTAAAAAAAAAAAAAAAAAAAAAAAAACAGAATCACTGAGGAAAAAGGATGACCCCCCTCCTAAAAATGACTTGTAAACTCAATAAGGTGTAGCTAATCACCTTCTCAATGGCACACAAAGCCATTTGACTTTCAACTGTGATCCGCCATGGTCATTTTGATTAGCTCAGCATGAAAAAAGCTTTCCTGGAGCATTCTGTAGTGCAACTGAAGCAAACAATCAACTATGGGTGGCAGGGCACTGTCAAAAGATCTCCGGGATAAAGTTGTGGACAGGCACAAGTCAGGAGATGGATGCAAAAAAATTTCAAAGGCTTTATCAATGCCTAGAAGCACAGTGAAGTCTATTATTAAGAAATTATATATATTATATATATTGAATTATTTGGCCTCAAAACCAAACGATATGTCTGGCGGAAATCCAATACACTTACCATCCAAATAACACCATTCCTACAGTAAAGCATGGAAGTGGTCATATCCTCTTATGGGGGTGTTTCTCTGCAGCAGGGACTGGAGCACTTGTCAGGATAGAAGGAAGAATGGGTGGGACAAAATACCATCAAATTCTTGAGTAAAATCTGCTGCCCTCTGCCAGAAAGTTGTCAATGGGAAGAAGGTTTACCTTCCAACATGACAATGACCCAAAGCACACAGCAAAACTGACCACACAGTGGTTGAAGGAGAAAAAGGTGAATGTCCTTGCATGGCCTAGTCAGAGCCCAGACTTAAACCCCATTGAAAATCTGTGGAATGACTTGAAGACTGTAGTCCACAAACGGTCACCATCAAATTTAACTGAACTTGAGCAGTTCTGCAAAGAAGAGTGGGCAAATATTGCCAAGTCCAGGTGTGCAAAGTTAGTAGAGACATATCCCAACAGACTAAAGGCTGTAATTAAAAAATTAAGGCAAATTAAAGCAAGGGGGTGATGCTTTTTCCAACTCAGTGATTCTGTTTTTGAATTTTTAAATTTTTTTCTGACATATTGGTGTTATATTTTTCACTTGGATGCTATAAGTTGCACTGAGTAAATACAGCTGGATAAAACAAAAACTGTGTCCGTCTTCATTTCAGGATGAAAAGCAACAAAATGTGATTATTTTAAAGGGGAGTGATTCTTTTCTATACCCACTGTACTATTTAGTATGGTAGTACAAATAGATGGAAACCTAAAGTGGTGTACTGTTTTGACTTACTATCCTGTTTACTGCAGTATGCAAGAAAACATCTTGAGAACCGTTGGTGGAACGAAATTTTGATTTAGGCTCCCTATGTACTATGCTAGTATGAGCGAGGAATTTATAGAAACCTTTCTATTTTGTCATAGCCTACTCAGCAGTATAGTAGTATAGCCTATGTGTCATATTTCCTCTTTCAGTTGTGTAAAGAATGTGTGTTACTCCAACATCTGTCCTCCATTAACTGCCCGTGGTGTGTCAAGGCTGGTTGGCCGCATGTGTGTTTTTGGCCTGATTTTAGGAGAGCTGAACACAAGCATCTGTATACCAAACACTCTCACTGACCTCGGTCATTTTTAGAAATTGTTTACCCACAAAAAGAGAATTATTTTGTTTAGACAGAGAACAAGCATCGGTTCAAATGTTCTATCATCTGCTTGGCTCAGTACTGGCCTTCTGTGACTTCATATATAAGACATAGTATTATAGCATTTTAGTATATTTCTTGCTGTTTTATTTATATGTCAATCGGTGCAAAAGTACAAGGACTGAAGTTAAGAGCTGGCTCTCAGCTCCAAGACAGGTTGTATGTATGTTTATGAAGAGTGGAAAATAAGGAGTCAGGAATTATGTAATCTAAAAAATAAAAAATAAAAGAGCCCCAGTGTGTTCCTGAAAACCAAAATGGAGGACTGGGGAGCTTAATGTTTGTCTAAATGAGTCATGTTCTTTGCTACAAAGGACACTCTGAGAATCACGTAATGCAAATTGGTAGGTAAGGCAAAACTGTAAATGTTGTGGCCCCTTTAAGCGACAAGCAGTTTCTCAGATCTTGGCAAGTTATTTAACCATACAGATTTGACAGAAATTAATTCTGTAATCCTGCACTGATATTCATTATAGTCTTAACATATTGTTCAATATTTACATGCATTTATCTTCTAGGGTTATATGGGTTATATGCTCAGGCAATTGCCAAATACTTCTTAATTAGCTTTTTTCCCCCTTAAATTGTCATCTTGTGCAAAATACAGATAAAGATTAGGTTTTATCTATTTATCCACTACCCCTAAGGTACTTCTGAATTTATAAGGTCACATTCTTCCTCTACTGGGACAAATAAAAAGCAGACATTCACCTGACTATCACAGTCAGAGCTACAACCTTTTAATAGATTTCGTCATGTGAAAAAAAAGTATACCCCATGGAAATTGTTGGCTTTTCTGACATATTTGGACAAGCAAACATTTGATCATCTTTGAAACAGTGCCTATTAATAAAGTTGATATACATGAACAAAACCACAAGGAAAAATAGCTTTTTCACTCATTTATTCAACAGAGATATCATTAGATGTGATATTCTTCTGTGGAAAAAGTAACTATACCCTTGGCCTCAGAAGCTAGCATTGCCCCTTTTAGCAGATATAACTTCTTGTAGGTGTTTTGCATAATTGTCCATCAGTCTCTGACATCGGCTTGCTGGAATTTTTGACCACTCTTCCATGCAATATTCTTTCAGTTGCAAGATGTTTGAGGGTTTTCTTGCATGTACTGCCTGTTTCAAATCCCCCCACAACATTTCAATGGGATTCAAATCCGGTCTTTGACTAGGCCATTCCATAACTCTCCTGTCAGGAAACGGGTGTACAGATGGATGCAAGCTCAGTAAAAGGTTTTTATTCAGAGGCAGGCAGACAAATCCAAATCAGCGTTCAAAATGTAATCCAAAAGCAGGCAAGGGTCAGGCAATGTGCAAACGGCAATAACAAGGGTAATCCAAAAGCATAAACCAAGAAACCAAAATCAAGATCAAGAAATGAGGTAAACAGACACGGAAACAAAAGGCTCTGTAATGTTCAGGCGGCAAAACACTGAATCAATACTGCGCGGGGAACAAAGACACTCAAGGGGTTTAAATACACAGATTAATCAAGGGGAAACGGGAACAGGTGTGCATGACACATGAGGGAAACAACCAATAATGATACAGGGGTGGAGACAGGACAAAAACCAAAACATAAACACGTGGTAACGTAAACAACGACATGGCAATGTGGAAGTGTGCGCTGCATCTGTGCGCTTCTTCGTGCAGCACTCGGCGCTATGGGGGAAGTACCTGACACCTCCATTTCTTCTTTTTGAGCCATTCCTTGGTGGATTTGCTAGTGTGCTTAGGATCATTATCCTGTTGAAAGGTCCACTTTTAGTTCAGCTTCAACTTTTGGACAGATGGCCTCACATTATTTTCAATCACTCTTAGATATGATGCAGAATTCATAGTTGAATCAGTGAATGCAAGCTGTCCAATCCCTGAGGAAGTGAAACAACCCCAAACCATAACATTTCCACCACCATGCTTCACAGTTGGTATGAGGTGCTTCACCTGAAAAGCTGTTTTTGGTCAGCGCAAAATATGTCTAATGTTACTGAGGCGAAACAACTCTTTCTTTGATTTGTCTGTCCAGAGCATATTATTCCAAAAGGCCTGGTTTTTGACTATATGCTCATTGACAGCCAGCCCTGGTCAAATTGGCAGTCATTTGAAATCTGAACCACTAGATGATTTTCCTTACAGTGGGATGATGTACTTCAAATAATTTGGAGATCTTTTTAATTCCCTTGCCAGACTCATAGGCATCCACAACCTTTTTCCTGAAGGCCTTATAGAAGGCCTTATAGATCTTGGCATGATGACACCACACACCTCAATAGCAAAGGGAACACCGTGCACTAGATATGAGAGGGGTATAAATAAGACAGGTTCCACCTGCACTCCCTAAGCAGTTTCTGATCACTTTCACCCAATCTTGAGGTGTGATAAATGTAGGGGTGTACATACTTTTTCCATGTGACTGATCTGTTTTTTTTTTTGTTAATGTAAATTGTGAAAATTACTACAAAATGTCAATTTTATGTGTCATTTGATAGAGTGTATCACCTTTATTAATAGCCACTGTTTCAAAGAGGATCAAATGTCTGCTTGTCCAAATATGTAAAAAACGACAACAACAATTTCCATGGGGTGTAATTATTTTTTCATGAATGTATAATATATAAAAAAAAAGTTGGGATGCTGTGTAAAATGTAAATAAAAACAGAATGCAATGATTTGCAAATCTCATAAACCCATATGTTATTCACAACAGAACATAGAAAACATATCAAATGTTTAAACTGAGGAAATTTTGAATTTGATGGCCGCAACACGTCTCAAAAAAGTTGGGACGGGGGCAGCAAAAGGCTGGAAAAGTAAGTGTTACTAAAAACAAACAGCTGGAGGAACATTTTGCAACTAATTAGGTTAATTGGCAACAGGTCAGTGACATGATTGTGTATAAAAGTATCTTAGAGAGGCAGAATCTCTCAGAACATACAGCAACATGAAGCAACAAGGTAATCTAAAATGTAGAAGGATTGGTGACAGATGTTAAGCACTGACTCCCTTTACACTGAAGTCTTGGGTGAAAATATTTAATTACACTGAGATATTTATTTCTTTTAAATGTACCCTAGACATATTTTGTAGCATAAATTTCTTATGATGTATATGCAGTAGCTTATAGGATTTATTTGCTATTCCTACTGCCAGTAATTTTTTTTTAATTAATTGGACTGATTTTTTTAAAATGGAGAATGTGTAAGAAATTCTTCACACGAGTAATTTTTTAAAATATCAATAACGTTACTGATTAATAGTATTTACTTATCTATAATGATATGAGAGAAGATCATTTAAAATAACGGTGCACTTTCCTTTGCACCTGTATTGTGTGCTGCACACATCCGCACAGTCCGCAGATGGGCAGAGGTTCACCAATCTGTGAAAAACTGCGTCTACAAATTGTGCAACAATTTCAGAATAATGTTCCTCAACACGCGAAGACCTTGAATATCTCATCATCTATAGTACATAATATCATCAAAAGATTCTGAGAATCTGGAGAAATCTCTGTGTGCAAGGGACAAGGGCGAAAATCAATATTGCATGCCCATGATCTTTGGGCCCTCAGGCGGCACTGCATTAAAAACAGTCATGATTCTATAATGGAAATCACTGCATGGGCTCAGAAACACCTCCAGAACTCACTGTCTGTGAACACAGTTCACCGTGCTATCCACAAATGCAGGTTAAAGCTCTATCAAAGAAGAAGCCATATGTGAACATGATCCACAAATGCTGCCATCTTCTCTGGGCCAAAGCTCATTTAAAATGGACTGAGGCAAAGTGGAAAACTGTTCTGTGATCAGATGAATTGAAATTTGAAATTCTTTTTGGAAACCATGGACACCGCATCGTCTGGACTAAAGAGGAGAAGGACCACCTGGCTTGTTATCAGTGCTCAATTCAAAAGCCTGCATCTCTGATGGAATGGGGGTGCATTAGTGCCTATGGAATGGGCAGATAGCACATCTGGAAAGGCACCATCAATGCTGAAAGGTATATACAGGTTTTAGAGCAACATACTGTATGCTTCCATCCAAATGACATCTTTTTCAGGGAAGGCCTTGCATATTTCAGCAAGACAATGCTAAACCACATACTGCATCTATTACAACAGCATGGCTTCGTAGTAGAAGAGTCCGGGTGCTGAACTGGCCTGTCTGCAGTCCAGACCTTTCACCAATTGAAAACATTTGGCGCATCATGAAACAAAAAATATGACAAAGAAGACCCAGGACTGTTGAGCAGCTAGCATCCTGTATCAGACACAAATGGGACAACATTCCTCTACCAAAACTCCAGCAACATCTCCTCAGTTCCCAGACATATATGGACTGTTGTTAAAAGAAGAGGGGATGCTACACAGTGGTAAACATGGCCCTGTTCCAACTTTTTTGAGTCATGTTGCTGCCATCAAATTCAAAATTACCTTATTTTTTCCTTAAAATGGTACATTTCCTCAGTTTATACATTTGATATGTTTTCTATGTTCTATTGTGAATAAAATGTGGGTTTATGAAATTTGCAAATCATTGTTTTTATTTACATTTTACACAGCGTCCTGACTTTTTTGGAATTTTTGGTTGTAGTTCTCATGTGAAAGATGTGAATATGGAACCTTCACATCACAGAAAGGATAACACTTTAGGAACTCTTAAATGAGTTGTATCTTCATGAAGTACCCATTTAGTATCAGCTAGTACTCTGTTTTTCTTTTTTTTTTTTTTAATCTGTAACTCTTTCTTTCTCATAGTTTATCAGTTGTGTTTTATGCAGGCTCAGAACACTTGAAATTTGTCAAAATTCTTTCAAAGTGACCTCACACTAACAAAATTATGGATTATAGAATGCTGCTATAACAGTATCAGATTTAGTGGAATTTATTGTGAACTATGTAACACAGATGTGTGAATATTTGTCTGTAACAGCAAAATAACTCCCGTGAACATTTCTTTAATCGTAAACATTGTAAAAATGTGGTCAGATCATGTGGGATATCGCACGTATAGGCAGCATGTGGGTCCCTCAGTTTATCATCTTCTAGGCAAAATATTATGTTTCTGGCTGTAACTATGTGGAAAAGGCTTCATGCCTGCTCCATGACAAACTAACCTACTATGCTTGTTCTGTTTTCCACTTGCATGTTATATGTTCTTGCAGGTTTGTTGTTAATGTCTGTGTATTTGCATGAGTCAACGGAGGTGGTTAGGTGCATGACTCTCTTGCCTTAAACATCTGTCTGGTGTCATTGTGTATGCCTTGCAGGTTATTAGACTGAAGAAATAAAGTGTGATTTCTTTATTTTTCTGTCTTCCAAACAAGAAAGATACAAGGCTCTGGTGTCACCCCTTTTCATACAGGTGTGACATTTGTATAAAGACCATTAGACTGAAGTCGGAACAGGAAATGAGGATGGTGTCATTTTGTTAACCTGAAAAAGGACTTTGCAGCCAGTGTCAATTCAGTAGTCACAGCAGGAGAACACATGTTTCTGCAAAGTATTTCTGCTCTTGGAATCATAACATTGTTATTACATGCCGGGTTTGGCAGTTTTTGACTAAGAGTAATCCAGATAAATCCTGTTAGTATTATTACTGGTTGGACAAAATGAGCCTTCAGTTTGACAGTTTGGACTTTTCAAACTTGCTTGTAATACAACTGCATTCTGTTTCACTGAATTTAAGCTGTTTCTATTGTTAAAAAGATTTATTTGTTCTACTAATGCATTCAGTTCATCACAATAGCTCTAGTTCCTTATGAGGAATTTGCAATGGAAAACTATCATGGCACTTGTTGTCTAACGTTGTTGTTATTTCTGCAGACGACTTTACTGATGAGGAGGAAGTGCAATCCTTTGGCTACAAACGGTTTGGTGAGTAGCCTTACAAGTGTCTCTTCCTTTGAATTCCCTCAAAAATGGCAAAAAAGACCTATCTGTTTTTTCTGGAAGTGTTTTAAAGATGGACTAAGCTGTATGGCTAAAGCAGATGCATACAGGGTCATGTCCCAACATTTAACACAGTTCTCCATGTCACCATATGCTAGAGTCATTAGCCTATCTGAGGTAGTGGTGTGAACAGACCTCCCCAATTTTACTTTGTTCAAAGAGTGCCATTTTCTATATTTAGCATGAGTGATGAAAAGGTATTCTTTTTGTATCAAGCACTGAAAAGTAATATTTAGTCTTCTAAACTTTTCCATATTTTGTTATGATTTACCTTCAGCTGCACAGATGGTCTTTTTTATGATTCTTACATCCTTCTGTAGCTTTCAGTGGCTTCTATAATGAAGTACTAAAGAGACTTTATTTCTTGGCCATCTTGAGATTGCACATCTTGTGCATTCCAGAGTATTGCTTATGTTTCAAATTACTGAAGACTGAGTCACTGTTACTCCTAACTTCTACACGTTTTTCCAAAAACACTTAATGCAGATGTTCCCACTGTGCTTTAACACATGTGAAGAATGATTTCAGTCAAGTCTAAAGGTAAACATGTGGATTACACTACATTAGTCGTACAATATCCCATAGTGATGGGATATTGTTTATTCTGTAACCCTTTCTTGCATAAATGATAAAACATATCCAGATTTTTAGATGGTTACTCAACACTTGGACTTAATGGAGTGGTTTGAATGTGATTTACAGCTAATATATTTCTAAAAACAGCCTTAAATGAACTGTCTATGACTATGGACACCAATAATGAAAGGGTTAAGCAGCTGAAGTCCTGGGTCTAAGCTCCATATGCAGATTCCAGATGCCGGTGCATAGCTGTGTTCATCAGGGAGCCAGTAGGTTGGAGGATTCATGACAGGGATTGTGATGTTTGTGATGTGAGAAGATCCAGGCAAGGGATCAAAGCACTTTAATCATGCTTTCTAAACTGGCAGGCAAGAATTGCACTCTGTCTTTTACTGGCATGCAAAGTGGGAATGATGGACCTGAAGAGATCTGACAGATTTTTGAGAACACCAGAACAGTATTGGACCTGTTCTGTGCTGTTGCCTCCAAATGGTTTTGATTTAGATTGTGTGCATTAGTTAGGCATTATCATGATGTGGATATGCTCTGAAGCAAGCCATTAGGAAGTACAAGGCTCTGCAGAGATGATGTAAGTGCCATCCAGATAATCCTCATCATTTGGAGAAATATAGCTCAGCGATTTAATTTGCCACAGTACTGACTAGAACACTGTTATTTGCTGTGGCAAATGACTATAGAAGTTGTACCACATGACCTTACACACACACCTGAAGCATGACGAGTCTATAGAAGAAAAAAGGGGAGAAACAACATCAGAAAACCAAGCCGTGATATAAAATTCCCCAATTACTAAACAAACAAATAAATGTATGAAATGAATGAACAGGGCAAGTGAGTCATGGCTGATGCTTTCTGTATAGAGCATGTTTATCATGCCCACAGATGGAATGTGAGTTGAAGAAGATGTTTTTTTTAACACTGTGCTCTTGGCACCATAATCTGATTAATGTTTTATACTAAATCGCAAATTTTTACTCAGGATTAGGCTACTGCAGTACAAATGTACCAGTAAATCAATGATTCAAAATGCAGACAAGCTGTCATTCATATGCCCATGCTAGGAAAATGTAGCTGCCATGGTATCATTATAAAAAAAAAAATAATAAAAGTACACATTGTTTCATACAAAACGGGTCAAAGATTTATAAGTGCAAATGGTGGTTTCAGTTCTAAATAAGGTGATTCCTATTTTGTCAATAATCGTGCAGCCCTTGTACTGGCATCTGAAAACCACTGGAGGGGACATTGCTGAGTTTTAGTTTGATGTTATTTCATGCTATTTCAGCCTACTGAGTCAGCAGCAGAGAAATACCACAGATGTCCTTTATGGCTTGCAACAAAACTGACTTCAACATTTGTAAGTCATTTGTCCCCTACAATAGAAGTGCCATGAGACTGAATGCAACTTTTAACATTAACACAGCGATGTATACATAGCATGACTTCATTGAGGCAAGAGTAATCAGATCCACCTTGAGATCTGAGCTGTTTAAAATTTCTGTGTTCCATAGACAGAGTTTAAATCCAAAGAGGTGCTGACCTGTTTCCTGCACCAGTCTCAGGGGGTTTGTTTAACTGGTGCTGATATTGGTCAAGGAGGGGGCAGGGAGCGGGAGAATCTGGAGAGCATGGGGGTTGATTGGCCAGGCTCTTGCTTTGTTGGTGGCGGAGCAAGGAATTGTGGGGGTGCGCTTGCTAGTGAATTTTCAGCATCCTAGTGCAGGCCTTATTTTGGAGCCAGTGAAAATATAGACAGAGAAAATATGCAGTTCTCTTTCCTGCAGCAAACCCACATTCTGAGCAAGGAGAGAAACCATTTAGATGGTATTTTCACATGAGCACGGGAGGTACGAAACACATGCGGTCCGAAACACTTTCAAACCATGCTCATCACATTTTTTTGTCACAGTTATATAGTTATGGACATAAATGCATTCGTGATTAGTGTGAGAGTTCTGGGATTAAATTCAGTTCCTTGCACTGATTGGCAACATTCAGCTCATTGTCCACTGTAACATTACCACTACAAAGAGTTTTTAGTCCTTGAAGTATGAAAACCCGGTCATGTTCTATTCCACCTTTTTTGTCTATGAATTTGTTAAATTATTGTTGCAACTCCAAAACTGGTCTAAAAATATTAATAATCATGTTCCTGTTTGTAGCTTTACATGTTTCCTGACCAAATGAGTGCTTGATGGGTGACAAATCAAAGGAAAATTCAGTGACTCTGTTGTGCTGGGTGACGTTTTGTTGCTGTAGTTTGGGTCCAACATTATTCTAATTTATCACCTTTATCCTACAACAAAACATTTCTATTCGGATGGGTGTGGTCTCTTCCAGGATGACTCCACCCCCAGCCACAGGGCATGCAGACTCACTGAATGGTTTGATGAGTATGAAAATGATGCAAATCATATGCTAGGGCCTTCACAGTCACCAGATCACAGCCCAAATAAATAGTTATGGAAGATTTGGGACTGATTTGTCCCATCCTCTACCACCATAATTAAAACACTAATTGAGGGAATATTTTTTGGATGCTGTTGAATTTCCAGTACATTCCAGAGATTTGTAGAATCTATGCCAAAGCCATTGAAAGTGTTGTGGCCACACTTTGTGGTCTAACACCGTACTAAGACACTTTATTTCGATTTTTCCTTTCATTTACATCAATCAGTGGCTGAATATACATTACAATTTCCAGGATTATGTCATTGTCAATACAATATTTTCAGGTGCACCTGCATAATTTATCGCATATATTATTATGAACTTTACACACAATTGATAACAAATGCTTCACTTTCTGTTGTTACTGTCGTTTTTTTTTTTGATTGAACAGAGCACAACATAGCAACATAAACTGTAACTGCACTGGCTTGGAATATTGTGTTGGGGAAGCTGTAACCATTTGAAACTGTAGTGGAACAAAGGTCTGACATACCTGTTGGCTTCTGCAGTTTTCACATTTGTGTTGCTTGGTTAAAGCAAAAAGCATTCAAATTAATATTGCCGTTCTATTCTGAATTTCCATCTACTGCCTGTAGTCAGGAATTTCAGCTTTTTAAAAATTTTTTTATTGCATTTGGTAATTTTAGTCATTGAACAATCCAAACGCGTTTTCTGAAATCCACACTTGGACTTTGTTTCATGAATATGACTTGCAAATTTGGTGTTTCACGTGATGGTTTTGAATAGTTCATGATGTTTTTGGTAGAACATGAGTGTTTTTTAAATTTTAAACAGAACTTATAATCATGTCCCTTTTGGCCAAAACTGCTAAGAAATACAGAACCAGCGCCAGAATAAATAATACACTGTGGAGTCAGTGGTGTCACATTTAATTAATACTTGGACACAATTCATTTTCATGCTGATTTTAAGTCCGATATGGTTCTTACCCCTATGGCCTAGTGGAAATTCTCACTCAGAGTAAGCTACATAGCTTTTCTGCCATGCCACTTATTATGGATTGATATGGAAAGCTGCCTACATATGTAAATGAGATAAGAATTGTAGATCCGTTTCAAGTTGTGCGTCTTAGACACATGCAAATGGCTTTATCTGGAGTGGAGTAGCATACCTGTTTATTTTAGCTCTTTCATGGGGAGCGGATAGACAGAGAGAACATTCCCTTATCTCCAAAGTCTCTGGGGGTCTAGGCTATATAGTTTTACCTTATCTTGTTCCCCTGGATCAGGAGAATGGAACAACCACTTTTCAGCAGAAGACGGGACACTTTCTATGCCTTGAGTCTGCATTCAGCCCAAGCATGAATGACAGATATCCAGCAGGAAGTTCTTGGCATGAGCCATGGGGTTATGGAAAGGGGATTAGTTTAGGAAAACAAGATCTTTGGAAATGACAAATACAGTCACACAAGAATGGATTTAGTATCTCACAGAGTAGTTATCTAAGATGTGCATTGGTATTTTGAAGAAGAACAAAGCAAAAACCGTAATAACATACAGGTACACTTTACGTGGTAGGTCCCAATAAGCTTGCTCTTAGTATATCTGGACCCATGACCACTGGAGCCTTTAAAGGTCAGGAAGTGGGTGGACACAGGAATTGTGGTCTCTGGGAATAAGTGGGAATAATCACCAGTGATTCCCTAACACTCTGCTCTGGACAAATGGACATAAATTGAAATTTAAAAGCAGGCCATCTGTTGTTCCCTCCACCAGATGTGAAAAACACGCTCAGATCCAGAGCTGAGTTCAGATACATATCTTCCAAGAAACAGCATCACAGCGACATACCTCCAGGGATGATCTTGCTCATAAACAGCACCCCTATAACAAGCTTTCCTATGGTAGTGTGCTGTTCTATGATGGATGGACATAGTGCCTCTCTTCCTCAGCAGGCACCCAGTCAAAAATAACACATATGTTAGTATGACGCTTTTATTTCATTGCCGGCCCAAAGTGCTACACCCTGTCTGATATATTAATGAAAGGCTTTTGGCTCACTCACCAGCCAAAACCAACTCCATACTTCCTGGCCTGCAAAAAAAAGTGCTAGCATAAGTTCAATGTGTATTTTCATTTGCTCTGTTTAGAATCAAAAGGACTGGTTACTGGAGATCCCATTTTCAGATCTGGCCAAGACAGAGGCACTTGGCCTTTATTTTTTAAACTTTGATTGCTTTGGCAGTCAGGAAGACCTGCCTTCAGGTCATATTTCATCCATTTTTATTTTTTTCTCCAATGTTTTAAATCAAAGAAGAATGTCTAAATCATAGTGATTAAAGTGGTACTACATAAACTAGCTTTCCATAGGCTTTTCTGATGAGTTCTTTGTAAGTAGGCAATCTGGCACTAAATTAATATAATATGGGGATCACAGAAGCAAGCATCACTGTACTTTCATATTAATATGTGTTTCAGTAATGGTTTTAGTACCATTAGCTCTAGCACTTTTCCTCAGTACTCACTGCACTCTTCTTCAGTACGATGCGCTCGTGCAGGCTTAGTTGAATATTGTGGTTTTATTTGCTGAAGGAGGCAGTGCATGCATTTGGGGATTCAGCTGTGGCAGTAACAGACAGACTTTCAATGCGTTGAAGGGCAGTGCTGAGTCAGGAAACAAGGCATCAGGCTGGACCACCCAGTGGCATAAGCCTCTCCTGCTCCAACCACCAAATCTCCATACTTAGTGTGGGTTGAAATGAAGAGGTTGGGAGATTTGAAAATCTTAGCGTTCCTACACAGCCAAAAGAATGTCTCAGTAAATCATGCAGATTTTTTTTCTATTAATTTGGCTTTGCTGAATAAAATTTTTTGGCAGCATACTTAAATTGCTTTAATAAAAACTCTTGATCTGTTTTGAATTTTTATAGCATAGATTTGGCTGTTTCTGAATATGATTTCCTGTTTCGGAATTTTTTTTTTATTACCCGGATTTAGTCATTTTATGTCATCATTCATTTATTGCTATCTTTATTGCCAACCTTGCTTTTGGGGAACCATTTATTTCAGTGATCTCATGCTCCCTAATAAAGGAAGCTGTGGTAGAGGAATACCACTATTGGTGTCACTAAAACATGTAACAGTGGAAAAAAATCGAAGTGACCAACAGTGACAGAAAAACTATGTGATCTGTCATTCTACAATGAGCATTGCAAATGCTTGCAGTGAATAAGCAACAATGGATATTGTCTGTGATTATCCCAAACATAACCTTGGCAAGCTGTGTGAGTTATCTCTCCATTATTCTTCAAAAAGACACATAAAATTTGTATTTACTGTGATCTTCTAAATACATCACATTGTTAAGTAAAAGTTAATTTTTCTCCTCTCACTACAATCCTTGTTCAAAGCTACATGCCAGAACATTACTAGTGGGTTAATAACTAAGCTGTTGGCAAAGGCCAGAGGTGTATGGAGCTACAGCATGACATCACATATCTGTCAAAACCATAGAGATGTCAGTAGAGTAAAAATCCATCTTGGCATTCATTCTAAGTGTTCTTTCACCAGTCCCTGTGGTGCATTTTTCTCTCCCATTATTTTAAAAGCTATTAGCAATGAATGATTAAATCCAGGAACTTTTTTCTTTCTTGATTATGCCCTCTATCATTTAGGTCATTACTATCATTTCCACTTGAGGCACTTTAAAGTAAATGTTCTTCCCATGATCCTGACATTAATATCCCTTACAGTGTTTTTATAACTGAATACCTTCTAGTCCCCATGTGCCCAAACCTGATAGATGTTTTGTACTCAGAAATTAATATATGTACAGCATGAGTGCATGGTTACATTTAATGCTTAGCTGCCCTGCTGCACTCTAGGTGGTTAAGAAAGTCTGTTCCCCTCAGGCCTGTTCTGTAACTTTGCCCCCTTGTAACATATGGTCTTTCTTTACTGGATATGACCTCATGCTAATATGCTAGCACATGAGAAAAGAATGTGAGATGGGGTAGTGTGCTGTGTGTAGCTCTATTAAAGAACTTTATTGTCTTTATGGTGCTGTAGTGATGGTATGAAGGGCCTGGTGCTGCAGATACAATCTCTCCTTAAGACTATTCCCCACTTAAGATGCTCAGCATGCACTGTAAAAAACTTACTGTAAATTTTACAGTAATTTAGTGGCAACAGTGTTGCCAATAAAGTACTGTAAAAATTTACAATAAACAACTGTAAACATTTAAAGTAAAACACTGTCATATTTTACCTAGTATAAAATAACACATAATCCAGTACACTTTGCTCATTTGGCTGATGCTTACTGAAACAGGAACTGAAGGGTCTTGCTCAAGGATTCAAACATGTACTCAACCACAGCCTTAACCACTGAGCCGCCACAACTCGCTCAACTAGTGTACTTTGATTCAACCACTTGTACCACTGAATTAACTCACTCTGAAGGTTGTATGTGCTGAAGGTTGTATGTTCAAATCCTCTGCCACAGTTGTCCTTGATCAAGACCCTTCAGCTCAGTTGTATTATGCTTCAATTGTAAGTTGCCTTTTAAAAGCATCAGCCAAATGAGCGAATGTATTGGATTATCTTATACAATATATTATAGTACTTTACTGTAAATATGTTTACAGCTGTTTGCTGTAAATTTTTTACAGCACTTTACTGACCACCCTAAAATGTACAGTAATTACAGCATGGATAAGAAGACATTTCTGGATATTACAGGATACATTGTAGCTTCCAGACATAGACACTTACCTGGCTTAAGTGAATATTTAAAGGGATTGTCTGGGTTATTCGTCTCAATCCACAAAAACATGTGGATTGGCTACACAGGTGTGAATGAATGTGCGAATGTGTGTGTGCATGGTGCCCTGTGATGGACTGGCATTTTATCTGTTCCATCTTGTGCCAGAGTTCCTGGGATAGGCTCTGGATCCACCGCCACCCTGACTAGGATAAAGCGAATTTGATGGCTGCAACATGTCTCAAAAAAGTTGGGATGGGGGCAACAAAAGGCTGGAAAAGTGTTAGAGTTTCCCTTCGTTCTCCGAGTCTCTGGCGGACTCGAACACTTCAGCATTCCACTGCGCGCTTTCCAGCGCTATTCAAAAACTCTCCGATAGACATTCCATTCATAAAAACTCACGTGTTTACCTCTGCCATGTGCTCAAGTTTTGGTTTGTGTCATGTCTCCGCCTCCTGTGTCTCCCCAGCGCATGCATCCTGACTCCCTCTTCCGACCAAGACGTCTGTGTTACGTAAGAGGTAAACACGTGAGTTTTTATGAATGGAATGTCTATCAGAGAGTTTTTGAATAGCGCTGGAAAGCGCGCAGTGGAATGCGGAAGTGTTCGAGTCCGCCGGAGACTCGGAGAACGAAGGGAAACTCTAACAAAAAGTAAGTGTTACTAAAAGGAAACAGTTAGAGGAACATTTTGCAACTAATTAGGTTAAGTAACATGATTGGGTATAAAAAGAGTATTTTAGAGAGGTAGAGATTCACCAATCTGCGAAAAGCTATGTCTACAAATTTTATGTCTACAAACAGTTTCAGAATAATGTTCCTCAACGTAAAATTGCGGAGACTTTGAATATCTCATAATCTACAGTTCATAATATCATCAAAAGATTCCGAGAATCTGGAGAAATCTCTGTGCGCAAGGGACAAGGGCGAAAATCAATATTGCATGCCCGTGATCTTCGGGCCCTCAGGCGGCACTGCATTAAAAATAAGCATGATTCTGTAATGGAAATCACTGCATGGGCCCAGAACTCATTGTCTGTGAACAAAGTTTGCCATGCCATCCACAAATGCAGGTTAAAACTCTATCATGCAAAGAAGAAGCCATATGTGAACATGATCCAGAAACACCGCCGTCTTCTCTGGGCCAAAGCTCATTTAAAATGGACTGAGACAAAGTGGAAAACTGTTCTGTGGTCAGATGAATCGAAATTTGAAATTCTTTTTGGAAACCATGGATGCCGCGTCCTCTGGACTAAAGAGGACTAAAGAGGAGAAGGACCATCCGGCTTGTTATCAGCGCTCATTCAAAAGCCTGCATCTCTGATGGTATGGGGGTGTATTAGTGCCTATAGAATGGGCAGCTTACACATCTGGAAAGGCACCATCAATGCTGGTGCATCAATCCTGTCTGAGATTCTAATCGGAATGTCTTTCTGGTTCTGAATTATTTTTGTTTGAATGTCGCATTTTCCACACATCCCCTTTCCTGCCTGCTGCTTCAGATTAAAATAAGTGACTTGTTTAATGGTGTGTCTTATGATAACAGAAGGCAAATGGCTCCCCTGGGGCTAATCACCTCCAAGTCTGCCACTAAATTGAAGTCTTGAACAACATCTACTCTGTCACTTCAAACAAACAATGGCAGTGGTGAAATCGATTGTGTCAGGGCAGAGCCTCACATGAAGTCAACACTAGAGACTGGATTGGCTAGGTTCCTGCCAAATTACTTTTTGTTGCATGAGACCATGATCGCATATGGAAGCGATTGGAGACGAAAACAGTTCACACATGGCCTAATAACCTTGCCAGGGTATAAGCAAGTGCATATTGCCTTTGCCTGAGCTCACGAAAGGGCACATTCCTGCTCCTCTTCTCTCTGTCTTTCTTTAGTTAGGTGATGTCATAAAGGCTATTCAGTTAGTGAGGACATATTTTCCCCCTAGTCAGCTCAGCATTGGTCTTTTCCTCCGGAAACATCTTGTTTATGATGACATTCAGTTCAAAAGTGTGTCATTCTACTGCTAGAATGACTTTATTATAATATGTGTCTTTGACCAAATCACAGCTCACATTTTTATGTAGACTAAAAAAAAGGGTTTTGTTGCCTGTGTCATCTTTTACAGTACCTGGGACAAAGAGTCAGCTCTAGGTCAAGTGTTTCCATCAATAAATGCATCCATTACTTTGAGAGGAAACCTGTCCCACAATGGCACCATTTAGAGAACTGCTCCCTGCATCCTAACTGTAATTTGAATCGACATTTTAGATGTTTACCCTTCAGTCCTTGGCATGTTGGTGTATCAAATGTTCTCATGCATTGATTCATGCTATGTTTAATGAGCTCCAGATGCTCTCAGAGGCCTGGCCGATTTAAAGAGTCATAAACCTGTTTGGCGTTTTTTTTTTTTTTTTTTTTAAGCAGGATTTTAAAAACAGATTCCAAACAGTACAGTGCACAAGATTACTGACATAATGGTGTGGTAATTTGTCTCTGTGGTTATTTCCCTTTTTTTGTGAGTGTTTACTTGTTAACATTCTTCAGCATGATTGGTGTACAGTATGTGTGGAGGGGTAGTTATTGGTCCCAGAAGTGCACAGCGATAAACTGGGATGTGGAATTGGAATGATCTGGTGCAGCATCACTTTGGGAGTTGTGTAATGTCTATATAAAATTATGGGGAAAAAATGAAAGAAGAAAGAATAAAACAAATGAAGTACAGAATCAGCAAGCTAAAGTTCATATATAACCAACCAGACCTTGTGCAAATGCTCATTAAAACTGGCAATGGCAATCACTGCTGTGTTTAATAAAATTTTAAGAAGATTAACTGAAAAGGAGGAATGTTTAGTTTCTTTGTAAGAAAGCCAGGGGGTCTGCTGTTTCTAGGAAACACAGTGTATATACCTGCCTGTCTTTATTAATTCAATAACAAAGAAATGGCATTTGCAGCATTTTCACACCTGTGGAGTCAACATGGAACATCTTATCCAGTTCCAAGTTTTACTGGAACCTACTGCTGATTATGATAAAATAAAATAAAATAAAATAAAATAAAATAAAATAAAATAAAAATTTGGAGTTTTGACGGGATCTTTGACAGAATCCCGTCATCAGCTCAACTCCCTGAAAATGAAAAAATAAAGATACTGTGAGAAAATGGAACCTAATAGATAGATAGATAGATAGATAGATAGATCGATCGATCAAAATTCACATATTACAGCAGCACAGAGAGTTAGAAAGTATACTAAGTGTAATTTAACATTATAAATGAAATAATGAATGAAATAAAATAAGAATAAATATATATATAAAAAAAGAATACAATCTAAGAGTGTGATGTGGTAGTACAGTGGGGTGTAAACATTTGTAGATATGAGCAGCAGTCTTGAATGGAATTAAAGTGACATTGCAGGGCAAACATTATCGACAGTGTAAACATTGTAAACAGTGATAAAATGAACAGGGATGTAAAGTATTGTATTGAGTGAATATGATAAAAAAGAGAGAGAAAAGAAAAATGAATAAAAATAAAGTAGCCGAGCATATTAGGTATGAATAGTGGATAGTGGTGAAGTTCAGATGTTGTCCAATGAGCTGGTCTTAAGACTGGCTCAGTGTACAATAGTGTCCCAGCACAGTGATGACCTTTTGTAGAGTGTGATCGCTGTTGGTACAAATGACCTCCTATACTGTTCCTTTCTACAGCAGAGCTGAATGAGTCTTTTACTAAAGGAGCGTCGCTTTTTAACTAGTAGCTCATGGAGAGGATGCTGTTCATTGCATAGAATGGATGAGGTGGTGGGACAGTTTATCTACAACCGCATAAAATAAGAGGAATAGACACACACTCTTTTTCATTTAGATTATATTTCTGTCCTACGTTCACATGTTCACTCACCAGCCAACTTTCTCCTATCATACGTCAACTACCATCTGGGGAGGGTGAAGGCTAACTCGTGCTTCTTCTGAGACATACTGTATGAAATCAGCCAACCACAACTGCTGCTCATGCTGCATCACAAGCATCTGGATTTTGACTCACGATATCCCTGTCATGCCAAGTTTGAATCGTAACCCCCAATGCTCTAGGCCACTTTTGTTTACAAAAATCTTAATTTATGCGAAGGTATTAGAGAAATTCAGCTAGCAGACTACAAACATAAAATATTAACCATGGGTTATTGGTGAGCATGAAGATATCAGATACTCAGTTTACAATCGACCCACTGTAATTAAACTAATGGAGACTTTGTTTGGTTGATTCACAACTGACCAGGAACACATATAAGGCTGGTTTATGCTTCTGAAGCCTTTAGAAGATCAGAAAATCACTGAAGCAGAAACATCTGGCCCACCTCTGCAGTGATTGCCTGATAACACCTTATAAATGACGAGTAATTAGTGGGAGTTTTGACTCCGCTACTATAATGATGTTCAAGATGCAGTGTAAAATATCCTGCTACATAGCAGAATTCTGCAAGAGCCCTGGACACCTAGCTGCAAAACTGGCTTAAAGCATCAATGATACACCATCATATTTTACAGTGTGAATGTTCTTCCTTGTATGCAGCCCACTTTTTTCAACAAATGTCCCAATTGTGTGCAATATATTTTGGTTAACAACACGATTCCAGTTCAATGATGCTTGGTGAAGTTCAGGTACCGTATTTTGTGGGTCGCTCTCAGGAAGAGCTTCTTTTGTACAACCTGTTCATACAGCTTGTCATTTGTGAAGTGGCATCTAATAATTTAGAAACTTGACAAGATGAAGAATCAATTAAAACTGAAATCCTAAACAGTGTTTTTCAGCTTTTTGCCCTCCCCATCCTCCCCCCTGTGCACAGGAGTAATATTCTTATGCATCCTCTTTCTGACCAATTTCTTTAAATACAAGTTTTTAACTTGTTTCAGACTTTCAAAACTATTTATTATTTTGGGTTTCATTGAGATTGAACCATCTGTCTCTTTTGTGTTGAAAGATTTTTGTTTTTTTCTCTAATCGAATCATTATGTGTCATGTTTATTTTATACAGTTTTTTCAACTATTTTCTCGTAACGTGCCAGTAATTCTGGAGTTGATTATATATTTTAGAGTAAATATCATTTTCTTTTCATTGTCCAAAGTACATAACATTAAATAATATATAACCTAGTTGTTTTCAACTAGTGGAGACCATTATTTATAGGACAATGTGCACAGATGCAGAAATAGACTTTCTTAAAAATAACAAACATAGAAAGAATGCACATTTTGATGATTTGCATGAGTATTTAAGCAATTTTTCTTCTGTATTCTCTGTGGAGAATTGTCTGTCATAGATTTTGTTCCTGGAGCATCTGTGGTTGGATATAGCTGTCTTTTTCTTTCCATCACCAGTGTTTTTGTGTGACTGGGCTCTTGCTCCAGGTACAGACAAAAAAAAGAGCAATACAGGAATTCTCTGACTGACTTCCTGAGTCCAAATGAAACACAGCTGTTTTACATGCATTGATGTGAACCTCAGCATTCTTTCTCCCTCTACTCTCTCACTCTATACCCCTTCTCCTTTCCTTCACATACCCCCCTATGTCTCCACCACCTCCTCCACACATCTATTTCACAATGCTTACCTCTTTCATCAGCCTCCATCAACAACATAAAATGTAGAATGTTTATGACTCCCACATGCAGTGTACTGCCTTTATTGCTTTAGTCACAGATCTGAGTTTTTGGCCAGTATGAGGATAGTGATTACTCTCATATTTGTTCACTGCCCTTTATGCCACAGGGAGCATTAAGTTAGGTTCTGCCATATCTTAACCACAGAAAGGAAGCTCTAGTATTTATTTACTCTTTGGGAATTTCCTGGCTCAAACCCTGTAGTTAGGGCCAGGTCTGCTGATCGACATATCTTGCTTCCTTATAGCCTTTATTTAATGAGCATGGCAGTTCACTATACCTAAACTGAGCTGTGTTGACCTCAGAGTCAATCAGATTTCTGTGCCCATTGGCTTGAGGTTGAGAACTGTGACAGTATGATGGCATATTAGTGCAAAACTCGTTAACAAATCAAAAACACAACAGCAAATCAGAAAATGCAACAACATTATCTTCAAATGGAAACAGTAGGTCTTTATTGAACACATTCTCATATCTGATTGGACATGATGTATAACTATGATGAGGAAAAAAAATTTTTTTCAGTCTGTTTTCTAGTTATCCTACTAATCTTATAATAGTGAGGAGTAGTTCTTTCTTCTGAATAACCCAATTCTTACTTTAGGTAAACATTGTCCAGTTCTCTGTTTCCTCGCTGTAGCCAATCAGCAATGAGGACATACCCTTTCTGTTTTGAGTTAATATTGATGTGTTTTTGATTTTGCTGTTGCATTTTCACATTTGTTGTTTTTGGTTTTGCTGTTATTTATTAGTTTGGTTGTTTTTCATTCTACTGTTGCATATTTGGTTTTGTTGGTACATTTTCTGATTTGTTGTTGCGTTCATGTGTTTTGCACGTTGTGTCAATCTATTAATGTGAGCCAGATCAATAATTGAAATACCAAAAAATGTTTTATTTTTGCTGTTTAAAGTTTGAGCAAAAATTTCATCTGCCACATCAGTAGAACGTCAGGCAGCAGTGTGCTGTTCAAGAGACTGATTTATGCCACAAATCAAAGGATGCTGAGAGAATGGATGGCATCTCTGGGAAAATACTTTTCATTCAATGGACCAAACAGGGCTGTAAACACATACAGAGCTGTACCCTCCAGTGCAGTATTTTCCATAAGGATCGTTCTCTGTGTGTTTCTATCTCTGTCTGGCAGTGCTTGTTTATGTGCTGATGTTAAACTTGAGCTCTTAGATGATAAGATCTTAGAGGGGAGTCGTCATCCCCCACACACAGACCACCTTACAGAGTTCTCAATGTGAGCAGGGCCACTGGGGGCCGCAGTTCCCACATCCGGGACCCTTTGAGGCAATGTTTACACAGATGTTTGGCTCCAAAGATGTGACCTGCCCTCTTCATCCCCTCCATCTCCCTCCTGGGGCTCTTATTAGAGCACAGCCTAGATGCCAGGGCTGCCACTGTGACCATCTGCTGATGAAGGCTCACATTCTGATCAAATTGGGAGAGGGGGGAGAATGTCAGGCCAGCTGTGGAATGTCTAAATGTATTGTGGTTGTGGATGTTTATTTGCTGAAGCCTGACCACATCAGCTTTAGCTCCACTTGACTCCTCCCCTTCCTCCACAGACTGCCTCTGCTTACTATGAACATTGTTGTGCTTCTGCTAAAGCATGATGTTACATATGGATTTTGATGCTGCCCCATGATTTACATGAAATAGTGTTGCAAATAAAATTAAATACACAGGAGACTCCAAAAGTCTGAGCTTCTTATGATTTTTGATTCGTTAGTTTGATTCACTGACACAAAAAACTACTACAACCTTTTTATTTTGGTTTATATGTATTATTCATTATACTAAAGCAATACTGGATGCTCAGTTCTGATTGGTCAGAATTGGTGATTCATTTTTTAACAACATTCTATGACATTTTCAGCTGGAAGGTTTATATTAATGCACTTGTTCTAATATGTTATCATTTCTATAGTAATGAATTAAACAGTGGCTTGTATGGGGAACATACCACATAAACAGATTTTAAAAACCTATGTAATCTTTGGCGTGGTGAAACTTTCTGGGAAGAGATGTTTATTTAGCATTTTTGGAAGGACTCTACAGTGTCAGTGCTTTCCTGAGACATGAATGTCTTCAGGATGGAGCACTTTCTGGATTCTTACTAACATGGCAAGCTGCATTTCTTTTATTATTAACATTAGGTGAGAGAAAAATGGGAGGCTGGTGAAGTAACGACTGTTTATAGTGTTTATATTTGTTTCAATCAAGTGATAACAGGATCTAATTTGTTTCATGGATGTTCCCACACTATTAAGTTCAGATCAGGTTTTAGATGACTTACATTGTAATTTTGGTCTTTGGCATTTAAAAGTCAAGCAGTAAAGAAATGCATCAGACTTTGCAGATGAATTAAAAGCAATGCAGATTTCAGTTGCGGTATCATATGATTGAGTAGAATGTGCATTTTCATCCGTCTTGTTTTCCAGCATTGTGAAACTGACATGTCTTGCTTTCTTTCTTTTACAGGTATTCAGGAGGGGAATGAATGTACTAAATGTAAAAACGACTGGGCACTAAGAGCAGCCATTGCTCTCTTGTACGTCCTGTGTGCACTGCTCACAATAGCTGTGGCTGTATTAGGATACAAAGGTATGCTGTTACCCATTTTCTTCTAATGTTCTTATACAGATCAGTACAGAACAGGTCATATTAGAAAATACATGATTTACACACACACAGTCCCCTCCAAAAGTATTGGAAAGGCAAGATCAATTCTTTTATTTTTGTTTTTGAACACTGAAGACATTTGGGTTTGAGATAAAATTAATTTGAGATGATTGATCAGAATTTCAGCTTTCGTTTGCTGATATTTACATCTAGAGATGTCAAACAACTTAGAACATGGCACATTTGGTTGCAGACCACCCAATTTTTAGTTGAGCAAAAATATAGGAATGGATAATATTACAGTAAATGACTAAATAATGTAAATAACACTTAATATTTAGTTGCAGATCCCTTGATTACAATAATTGCATCAAGCCGGTGACTCACTGACCACGAAATTGTTACATTCTTTTTTTGTGATGCATTTCCAAGCTTGTACTGCAGCTTCTTTCCGTTGTTGTTTGTTTTGGGGGGTTTCTCCCTCCAGTCTTCTCTTCAGGAGGCGAAATGCTGCTCAATTGGGTTAAGGTCTGGTGATTGACTTGGTCAGTCTGAAACCTTCCACTTTTCCCCTGATGAAGTCCTTTATTGAGATGGCATTGTGTTTTGGGTCATTGTCTTGCTCCATGATGAAGTTTTTCCCAATTAGGTTGGATGCATTTCTCTGTAAATTGGCAGCCAGAATGCTCCTGTAAACGTCTGAGTTCATTCTGCTGCTGCCATCATGAGTTACATGAGTGAGCCTGTTCCAGAAGCAGCCATGCAAGCCCAATACATAACACTACCTCCACAATGCTTGACCGATGAGCTTGTATGTTTTGGATCATGACCAGATCCTTTCTTTCTCCACACTTTGGCCTTTCCATCACTTTGATAGAGGTCAATCTTGGTTCCAGAACTTTTGCGACTCATCTCTGTATTTCTTTGCGAATTCCAGTCTGGCATTCTGATTCTTACTGCTGAAGAGTGGTTTGTATCTTGTGGTATGGCTTTAAATTTCTGTCTTCTTCAAACATGATACCTTCACCCCTGCCCTGTGGAGGCTGGTTGTTGGTGATGTTGTTGATATTTTGTTTTTGTTTTTTTCTTCACAGCTCTCACAATGTTTCTGTCATCAACTGCTGTTGTTTTCCTTGGCCTGTTCCATGTCTGGTTGATCTGGTTGAGTACACCAGTGGTTTCTTTCTTTTTGCAGGACATTTTGTTGTGTTGGCTATGCCCAATGCTTGTTGAATGGCTCTGATCATTTTCTCTTCTTTTCTCAGGTTCAAAATGGCTTGCTTTCCTCCCATAGAAAGCTTTCTGGTCTTCATTTTGGTTTATCCTTTTTAACAACAAATCTTCACAGGCAAAACCCAGGGCTCAAACCAAGAGTAGATATTCAGCGCTATTAATTGTTTAAACAATCAGTCTAACAGGGCACACCTGGGCAACAAGAAACACCTGTCAGTCACATGTTGTAATATTTTTGATCACTTGATCAAACACATCTAGATGTAAATATCAGGAAAATTTAAGCTGAAATACTGATCTGTCAGCTCATATTCCAATACTTTCAGAGTGGACTGCACATAGTTCATTATTCTCTTGAAGAATTTTAGTTTAAATTTAGTTTAAATTATACACAGTAGCAGTAAGTTGAATTGGATACAGTTACATTAAAGTATGATGCATCTATACATTGATTAATGTTCAGGCAAAACAAAGGCTTCTGTCTAAACACTTTGCTTGTTTAGTCTACAGGCAGCTGAAAATTGTCAAAACGTTTCCACTGTTTGTCAGAATATTTGTGTTATTCCGCCAGACATTTTGTCCGAAGGCCATATTGTTTCTTAGAAACAGGATGTTTTTACAAACATTATCTTCAGGATCTTCATTCTAGTGACATTTCTACTCTTTGTGAACTTAAAATATTGTGAAACCCACTTGAGAATCATGTGTAAATCATTAATTTTATGCACTGCTGTTAACCATGGCTTCAGGACAAAAGGGTTTGAAGTCAATACCTCACAAAACTGCCTCTGGAGTCAAAACAGCTGTGAACATCTTCAAGATTTGAGATGATTCAATCTAAATAGGGTTCAATACAAAACTATTCAACCATTCAATGAATTGTTTTGGAGATACAAGCCTTTTCTAAGGCAGTTCCTCCTGAAAACTAAACCAGAATAGTTTATTATTTTGAACAGAACAAAAGACTAATATACTAAAAGTTTTTGTAGATCATAATTCTGCCCCTGTTTATGTGGTGTCATTTCTGAATTCAAAGCCATTAAATATTTGTCCAAAAAGAACAACCTAACTACTGAAATAAAATCCAATGTACCGAGACATTATGAGATACAGGACTATCCTGGGTTATGTGTTTTCTTCTATGAATATCCTTTATGCCTTAGTGTAAGCATAAGGGAATTTTACTTCTTGTCCTAGCAACCACATTTTATGTAGTATGTTTATGTAGTTCTCGGCGGCCATGTTTGTAGGCTGCATTGTTGTCTGGGAATTGTATTTGGACGCCGATTCTGGCATTGACATGACACACATATTGACAGTTGATTTGGTTGTCTAAATTACTTTGCTTTCCAATACTTTGGTGCTTAGACACAAGGCACTTCCAGTCTGTCCCAAATAACTGTTAACCAGATTGCACATTAATCATGACTCAAATCTTCACCCACTTTCCCAAAAGCAGGGATGTAACCCTAATTAGACAGTATAGTTTAAATTCTTAACACTGTAAATAACATCCTTTGTTTAGATAAGTATAGAAGCAGCAGATTGACTATAAGGCACTTTTTGTCTCCAGTCAGAACCAGAATGAGACTGCCATGTCATTACAATTTGGCCCTGTGCTCCTGAGGATAGAGGTGAGGATAGAGACAGACAGCAAGACAGCTTGGGCCTCCCACTGATGGACTCCCAGTGAGAGGCGAACAAACAAGCCTTTGAAATGGACCTCCATGCGAAGCATGTTATTGCTTTGTGTTTGGTTACACAAGTGTTGACTGGAATGATAATATTCAGTGTTTTTTGTTTGTTTGTTTGTTTGTTTGTTTTTGCGTGGGTTTCAGTTTTAACGATGATGAAACAAGCTTCACTGAATAACGAATCAGTGGAAGAAAATAAAAACAAAAAGTACAAATTAATTGTGGACTCACATTTGTGGTTCACAATTGTGGATCACTGCACTCTTTTCAGAATTTTTACTCATTCATATTTGTTTAAATGAGAATAAACGGCGTACTAGTTTAAGAAGAAGCTCTGTAATTATAGGTATGAGCCTTGACCTGTAAACACGGGAAACGGAACTTTTGTTTCTCTTAAACATACACTGTTTATGGAAAACAGTGTAACACAAGTGAAGTAGATGAATGCTGCACCCTCTAGTGGTGAAAGCTATATGTGGACATGTGACAAGAATCCAAAAGTGAATCAGAATAATTTTGGACAATTTTAAAATCTTTATTTCTGCAAACATTCGTGTGTGAATTGATTTGGCTGTTCATACTAATTACACACATACTAGTTCTGTATGAGACATATCCCACAAGTAGATGTAACCAAGATTATACAAGCTGACTAAGATGGTTGAAACCAAGAGAGGTGGCTTAGGGGGCTTATACCAGTGTAATTTGTGCATTATTAACACACGATGTATAACAGCATGGCCTGAAGTGTGTTACTCCACTTATACCACAGTAATTATGATTACATTTTTAAACATTTATTAATGAACAAATAAAACACACTTATTAACAGTTTATATTTACATTTAATGTTGTGGAGTATCCAACTTAGTCCCTGTTGTTGGTTACCATATAGCAGCTATAAACTCTCACCAGCCTCTCCTGTATTCTCTCTCTTCTGAAATTTAATAAGACTAAAAAAAAAAAAAAAAAAAATCAATTTTTTTTTTTAATGAAGCTTGTTATGTTGCTGAGAAACCAGAAAGCACACAGTCCTTTTTCCTGAAAACTGTCCTGTTTCAGGAAATTTATTGACACCTGAAACTCCTTTGATAAATGTTACATAAACATTTCCTAACAGAATATGCCATATGAGTGCCTGTGAAAGAGCTGTTACTATAGAAACAATAACATATTGGAATGAGCACATTAATATAAATCTATTACTTATGTCAGAGCAATGGTTTTACAGAAAATTAATACCTTCTGATTTGAGAATTCAGCCACGCTGTGGTATAAATTAAATTAAGAAATCCAGATTATCACAGTAAATGCGACAAATGCTAACAGTATGTCTATATAGTAGAGGAATATAAACAGTAATTAATTCAATTAAGAAATCCAAATGATCACAGTAAATGCAACAAATGCTAACAGTGTGTCTATGTTTTAGAGGAATGTAAAAGAAAAATCAAGAGAAGAAAAAAAATGCTTAAAGAACAATGCTTATTTAAGCAGTAGTATTTAAACAGTAGGGGTGGTGCCAGAGATACTGATAGGGAACACCAATGCAGTTCAGGAGACACCCAGATATTCAGAGCATGATCTCTTAGTGGCTACTCGACATTCCAGAGGAAATTAAATGTCATGCATTTCCTGTGTGACTGTGCATATGGTATGCATTCCCACTGTGTATGCTGTGCATGTGTGTGATTGGCAGTTATTGTGACAAAACAATCTATACTTCTGCATCGCTTGTGGATTACATTGTATGCCTGCTTTGTCAAATCGAATTAAATAAATACATTTCCTCTGCCTGACAGTAGATGGTGCAATTGATTAAGACTAGTTACCGGTACATTACAGTACAGTTGGATGACAGTGACTTGTGCTTTGATTGAGAAGATTAATCCAGTTCCATAGTTTGTTGCTGTCATTGACAACCGTTTTTAACAACTAAAGTGGCATACTGTAACTAGCAAATATTAATGTTGGCTAAGGAATGTTAAGTGATAGGATGAATATTTTATTCTTGGTTTATTGTTGTTTAATTATTGAGGCTGAAAATGCATGTGTAAAGCACATGCTTGTCTCATTCATTGGCCAGAAACATGGTGACCGAAAAAAGTATATAAACCTTTGCCAAGTGCATGGTGAAATGATAAAAATCACCAGCACATGGAGAACACAGAGCTGACAATCAATAAATTACTAGATAATTATATTAAAACCTAGTGTTTGTTTTCTCTTTTTGTCAGTCAAAATGCCATAAAAACATGGCATTTCTGCAGTACTCCAGCTCTGTCTTTTGGCTCAGTTTGTGACTCAGGGCTCAGTTTAGCAGCTCACATCTACAGAAAAATGTAGATGAAAAAAAAAAATATAGATTAAAAATCAGCATAGATTCAGAAACATTCTCACTGCAGTCAAACTGGGCAAGAGTTGGAACCGGACTGCTTGGTTTGATCTGCACCTACAGTAAGTGTGATTGCTGTGTTCTCACCCCCTAAACGAACCACACCAAAGAGGAAAACACACCAGAGTCTGAATAGACTAACTGGTGGAAGCTGTGTGTGAACTAGCCTGAACCAAGATGGATAGAAGGTGTTATGGATTTGTCAGGAAAGATGGCTGATGTTCAAAGTTGTCCATATCTGCGGCGAAATGTTTGAAAGTGTAATGAGCCTGTTAATTGTTGAATTGATTTATAACAATTAAAACAATCATTTTCTGTAGTTTTAACCTACAGTTAAGTAAGTACCAGTTTGGGAATTATGGACTGTGTGTTTAATATGAATAACAGTGTCATTAAAATTCCAATGTAACAATTCAAAATAAAATGCCCCCTCTGTTTTGTTGTTGTTGTTGTTGTTGTTTTAAACAAATTGCTCCCTGTGTAAAGGCATCAGTTTGTTTCTCTGTTGGATGAATATTTTATTCTCTATTCTCTGCTGTACTGTTACAGTGGGTCTAATTACCCACTAAAAACCCACAACATATCCATCCATGCATTAAAAAAAAAAAAAAAGTACCGTGCATATTTGTCTCTAGCACGTTTCTGTAAATGTCCTTTTGGTTTGGTCTAAAATTCATATCTTTGTGTTTTTTTTTGTTGTGTATGTGTTTCTCAGTGGTCCAGAGGATGGATGATGTGACTGAGGGGATGGAAAACTATGAAAGCAAAATTACTGCTGTAGAGACAGACTTGAAGAAGCTTGGTGAGTTCTATCTAAAGACACACCACAACACCACAAGTGCTTTTATTCAGTGTGATTAATGCATATTTGGTTTAACGGAATTTAATATTTCCATCCAGATGATCAAACAGGAGAGAAGTCAGAGAATGCCACAAGTGAAATCCTATCATTCAAGACAGAAATCCAGACACTGCAGAACCAAATTAATGACATTGCCCTGAGTGCATCTAGCAACAGAGCAGCTTTGGATGAGCTACGGGGTGTAGGTGAGGATATACAGAGTGGCCATGTATCACTGAGAGACCTTCTAGAGAGCAATACCAACACCATCCTCACTGTCAATCGTACACTAACCACATACAACAACCTGATTGGTGGACTGAAGTCAGATACGGAACGGCTTCAATCAGATCTTCAGGTACAGACGAGGGAGCAGAGTCGCTCCACCCACAGCCTTAATGTTCTTAACTTTACTCAGAGCCAGCAAAGAAGTCTCATCAGCACACTCCAGAGTTCAGTGGAGGATACCAGCCAGGCAGTCCAGAAGCTGAAGAATGACTACCAGAGCCTACAACAGGTCGCCAGGCAGACCAAGGCAGATGCTGACTGGCTCAGAGAAAAAGTGCAGAACCTCCAGTTGCTGACTGTTAACAACTCAGCACTGGCCCGTTCCAATATTGATGCACTTGAAGACATAGCATCACAGCTCAGTTCACTGTCTGAGCAGTTTCAGAATGCTTCGGTTATTACGGACAATCATGACCAGAATCTGCGTGAGCTCATGGATCAGCAGCGCGATCATGACAATGCCACCACCAACAGGTTTGACACTTTAGAGGCACGTCTGGATCACAACGAGGAGGACATGGACCGCATCACAGGGAATGTGAGCTTTGCTACACAGCTGCTAGGATCCATCAGTACTGACCTGAATGGTCTTCGCACCTGTGCTGAGACAGTGACAAGGCACTCGGACCTGCTGCTGGCCCTCAACAACAGCATTGTGGAAGCCAGGGCAGATGGCACTGAGCTCAAAACCCAGCAAGAAGAGCTTGCTGCCAGGCTTGACAAAGAAGTGAGCAGCCTCTCCATAGTCATGGAAGAAATGAAACTGGTGGACAGCAAGCACTCCCAACTCATAACCAACTTCACTATCCTTCAAGGTAGTGGTTAAATATGTTAAAGGTTTGAATATTAGGCTTGAGGGATCATGAAGAATGAACTAATGGAATTTTAATAATATTCTGTTTACAGGTCCTCCTGGTCCTAGAGGCCCTCGGGGAGACAGAGGACCCCAAGGGCCTGCAGGAAAACAAGGTGAGAAAGGTGACAGTGGAGAAAAGGGTGTTCCAGGTCTGCCAGGCCCTAAAGGGGACAGAGGCCCCCCCGGAATGCCAGGGGTCCCTGGCTTCAAAGGTCCTCCTGGACCAAGGGGAAACCCTGGGTCAAAGGGTTCAAGAGGATCAGGAGGTCGCGCTGGGCCTCCTGGGGAGAGGGGTGACCCTGGTTTACCTGGTCTTGCTGGCAGAGATGGTCAACCAGGTCCTCAGGGGCTTCAGGGGCTCCCGGGGCCACAAGGGCAAGCAGGACCTCCAGGACCACAAGGACCTCCTGGCCCTGCTGGTCCTATTGGTCTACAGGGACCACCTGGCCCAACTGGACCACCTCCTCAAGTGGCTAAACCATTGCGACCAATAGACCCACAAAGCTCTATGTCACGTCAAGTTTATGAACCTCCTCCCACCAGCACACCAGGTAAAGCCTTCTGGGTGGCTATTGAAGTAAATTTGAGGTTTTGTTATTGTCAAACAATTACAACAAAGTGACTAACCATTTATTTTAGCCAGAAACGTAATACACACGATTGCTTTAAGACTCACTAGGAAGCATGGCTTTCTTTAAAATTTGATTAAAAATGCCACAATTAAATGGTTAATAATGAGGCTATATTGTCTATATCTCTGTGTTTTGGCTATATTACTGATCCTTGAGGTCATTATTCAAGTGAATAAAATTGATAAAACTTGGCCCTATCTCACTGCATTGTCACATCAAAACCTTGCTGGTAAAGCTGGTCTTGCTGGTCTACAATATTTTTCGTATTCTCAGCAGAAATTATATACTATAGCTGATAAGCTGACAGGTGGTGCTTCTTAAGTCATTTGAGAAGCATGGTATGACAGACAATTTTCTGCAAGTATCAGCAACATAGTTCAACTTAAAATAAATAAATAAATAAATAAATAAATTTGACAACAGCAAACAGAGGCAACTGCAGTTCTATGGAAATAGAGTACTAATGTAAAGAAGCTTTATTCTGTTTTCTAAGCCATCTTTGTCCATTTGTAACATATTTGTTTTACTTTACTTTTACTTATTTTACTTACCATGAAATAGGGACAAGAAATAATTAATGCTCTTCATTTATACTTACTCTTTCACTCTTTAGGATGCCCACCTCAGTGGAAGAGCTACAAAGACAAGTGCTACTACTTTTCAGCTCCATCAGAGCAATTGAATTTCGATGAAACAAAAGAAATGTGCAAAAATAAGACTTCTATTATGCTTACCATCCATAATGAGGATGAACAGGTATATACAGTTTGCAAATTTTGTTTTCGCTGCTTAATATTAAACTGCACTGAATGAAACCCCTATGCATTTTTAATGTACTGGAAAACAACCTTGTTCATATGTAAATGTGCATATGTGTGTATCGGTGTGTTTTGTTTGTAGATTTGGATTCGAAGGCAAATTGCAGGAAAGGGTTACTTTTGGCTGGGTCTTACAGACATGGAAAAGGAAAACATCTGGAGATGGGTCGATGGGACCCTTCCCTCCTTCATGTGAGTAAATGTGTTACATCATAAGAAACAAAGGAATAAATTTACCTAAAATATTTGTGTATCAGCCTCCCTGTGAGCCATTTACATACGGTATATAATAAATCTGTTGTATCCACACATGTGAAACTAGGAATTGGAAACCAGGCCAACCAGATAACTGGAGCCATGGCCATGAAGAAGGAGAAGACTGTGCAGGACTCATCCATGAGGCCAAATGGAATGACTTCTTCTGCACAGACCGCATTGGATACATTTGTCAACGGGCGAATGAAAGTAAGTAATAATTTCACTCGCAACAAATATTAATGTACAGTGAATATAAAAATTCAACATACCCCTGTTAAAATTGCAGGTTTTTGTGATATAAAAAATTAAACCAAGATAAATGATGTCAGAGCCTTTTCCGCCTTTAATATGATATAGCAACCAACAAAATTCAAGTGAAAAACAAATAGAAATCTTTTTAGGAAAAAGAGTAAAAGTAAAAACTTACAATAACCTGGATGCATAAGTGTGCATACCCCTTAACTAATACTTTGATAAAGCACCCTTTGCTTGTAATACAGCACCCAGTGTCTTTGGGTACCAACTTAACACTTCTTGTTTTGGCTATTTTATTCCACGGTTTTTTTTTTTTTTTCTTTTTTCTTTTTTTTTTTGCAAAAATGCTCCAGATCTATCAAACTGTGAGGGGATCTCCTGTACACAGCCGTCTTCAAGTCATTCCACAATATTTTTGATAGGATTTACATCAGGGCTTTGATTGTGACAATCTTTGAGTTTTTTCACAATACAAAACATTGATCTTCTTCTGAAGCTATTCCTTTGTTGACTTGGATTTGTGCTTCAGGTCATTATTATGCTGGAAGGTGAAACTTTTCTTCATCTTTGGGTGTCTAACAGAGGCTTGCCGGTTTTGTGCCAAAATAGACTGCATATTATGGAGCTGTACATGATTCTCTCTATCTTGACTATAGCCCCAGTCCCAGCTGAAGAGAAGCAGCCCCATTCCATGATGCAGCCACCACTATGCTTCATTGTGGTATGGTGTTCTTTGGGTAATAAGCATTCTTGTTTTTGCTCCAAATGTATCTTTTAGAATTATGCCCAAAAAGTTCTACCTTGGTCTCATCAAACCATAACACATTTTGCCAGGCAGGCGTGGATTTTTCTTTTCTTTTCTTTTTTTTTGGAAGAAAGGGCTTCTGCCTAGCCATCCTATTCAATTCAATTCAATTCAATTCAGTTCAATTTTATTTGTATAGCACTTATAACAATGGACACTGTCAAAAAGCAGCTTTAAATATATAAATTAAGGATATACATTTTTACATTTATAAATTTAACCCTACCCCAGAGCCCACACATGTGAAAAATACAAGAGATTGTTGTCACATGCAGGGAGTGAGCAGCTCCTTTAATATTGCTGTAGGTCTCTTGGCAGCCTTCCTGATAAGTTTTCATCTACTTCTTTGATCAATTCTGGATGGACTTCACAGTGTTCCATCTAATGTACATGTAATCGATACCTTTTGACAAATAGATCCCACACATACTTTGTATGCTCTTTGCAGACCATGTTTTCAGCAATCAGATGAAACCAAGAAGATGTCAAGAAAACCCTAAAGAAACAGCTGTCACATCTTAATTTGGGGTTAATCAGAATCATTTTAGAATCACTTTGCTGATGACTGGTGTATTATAATTACTTTTGAACATGAGTTTGAATGCGATTGGTTAATTCTGAGCACAGTCACATGCCCCATTATAAAAGGGTATGCACACTTATCCAACCAGGTTATTGTACTTTTTTCTATTTCTTTTTTCCCCTAAAACATTATCACATTAAAGGTGAAAAGAGATCTGACATGATTTATTTGTTTTAATTTTTTTTACATCACAAAAACCTGCCATTTTAACAGGGGTGTGTAGTTTTAAACCAGATTATTAAGTTTATCTTGGTATCCCTATAGTGCAAGTTCCAGTTTTATAGCATCCATTGATGAGAAAAGAAAAGAACAGACATGACAGTCATGGAGAATACTCAGGTGGTCACTGCTACAAGACATCCTTCCAAAGCAAGGAGAAACATGGTTTTGCCAAAAGACAATTTTATATGATACTAGATGGACAAGAAAGAAGACAACAAATAATAAGTCATGTGCCATGGCCACAAACTGTGTTAGACTTAGAGATTGCCAGTCATGTTCATGTAAAATTGGAAATGCTGTAAAGTATTATAAGCACACAATTGTAAATAACGTTTATTAAATCTTTCTACTTATGTAATAAACAAAATTCATGCCAGTTATCCAGTGCAATATAGCAAGCTTTATCTACTTTAATTGAAGTGAGCTAGAATCACGTAACACCATAAGCTACACAGATTTTTTGTTTAAATAAAAAAGAAAGAAAGAAAGAAGAGAAAAGAAAAAAATAAACTGTTTATTCAGTTGTGAATATACTGTTGTTCACATGAAGGCCACCAGGTTATATTTTTGTTTGTATTTTTTTTTTATTGTCTAGATTATCAGTGGTATGATTTATGATAAATTAATCTCTCACAAATATATGCAGTAGTTAGTTATAAATAGAACGCTACATTTGAACTTACAGTATACATGTAATCATTCTATTTTTAAAAAAAATCTGAAATAAAATACAGTTGGTATTTTTCCAATAATTGTTGAGTTTATAAATGGAGTGTTTTGGCTTAAAATGGAAATGGTCTTTAATGTAATGACTGAATGACTTCACAACTACTACAGAGAAATGTATGCCCTATTTTTTTATTTCTTTGTTTCCATGTAGATAATGGATGTTGAATTTATTAAAGAAATCTTTAGACACACTTCTTGTGTAATACAATAATGTAATACAATAATGAGCAATTATATTGTTTTTATCTTCACATAGCAAAATGACACTAATTAAGTCTTTACTCTCCACTGCAGAATGCACTGTATGCAATGTTGATCCTTTTCCTCAATCTGATTAACTGACATTCTGTGATAATGTGTGTTTATGCGCAATGAATGTATATGAATATTGAATATTGCTCCATATACTATCATTGTCTGCAACAAATGGAATAAAAAATGTCAAGGACATTTGCAAACCATTTACTTTTTTTGAAGGACTCATTTGGGTGAATTGAACAAACCAATTTCCAAGGATGAACAAATTGAAAAGTTTTTTTGTCTACACAATGAAACACAAGTTTTGGGTTTCAGATATGAAGTAATGTGCTAACAAATGATCTCAGATTCTTGATTCACTTCTGATACTCCCATTTATCTTTTTAAAGTGCTAGTTCACTGAATCTAATTCATGACTCTTGGGTAGTTGGCAAACAAAATTGTGAAGAAAATTGTAAATTTGGTTTGTGTGACTATCATCACATAACCAATGTTATTTATTTCAAATTTTTTGTTTTGCAAGGAAAGCACTACTATGAAACCATGAACATTGTATGTTCCTGGATTCCATCCTGAGTTGTGAATCAAATGAATCAAAGCTTTCTCAGTCTAATTCAGTTAAATCTGCAATTATTGAAAGTGAGATGCAATACTTATCCTTCAGCTTTAGTGCCAGGGTAATCAATTGGATTTGACCTGGGCCAGATTGTCAGGAAGCAAATACTATAATGGGCCCAAGCCCTAATTATATCCCGCTTTAGTCATTAAAGCAGTGTCACTACAGAATGATCGGCGGGAGTCAGCAGCCATTCAGGTGAGAGAGTAAAAAAATTACAAACAGTAATTAGAGTGAGTCAATATAATAAAATAAGAGGAAAAAAAGATTCAGGACTAATAGAGTCCATCTGACCATCATGCACATCACAGTAGCATGATGATTTCTCAGGCAATGCCGCCTGAGGGCTCGAAGGTCATGCACATTCCACAGTGGTTTCCAGCCTTGCCCTTTATGCAATGAGATTTCTCCAGATTCCCCAAATATTTTCACAATATTATGCACTGTAGATGGTGAAAGACCTAAATTCTTTGCAATCTTGCGTTGAGCAATGTTCTTTTTGAACTGACTGACAATCCTCTCACCAAGTTCCTGCTTGCAAAGGCTGAGCTTTTGGTGGATGCTCCTCGTATGCCCAATCCTGATACCCTCCCCTGTTACCAATTAACCTGATCCTCCAAAATGGTTTTACTTGAATATTCTATAACCTTTTTTTGAGTGTGTTGAAGGCATCAAATTCTAAATTTGTTTATATTTACAAAATACAATTAAGTTGGTCAGTGAAAACATTGAATATCTTTTCTTTGTACTTTTGTCAGTTAATTAAAGTTTCAAGAGACTTGACAAATCACAGATTTTTGTTTTTATTGCATTTTAGAAAAAATCCCAACTTTTCTGGAAATGGGGTTAGTACACTACATGGCTAAAAGTATGTAGACACCTGACCAGCACACCCATGTGACTACTGAACATTCCATTCGAGATTTAGTCCCTCTTTGCTGTTATAATAATCCATTCTTCTGGGAAGGCTTTCCACTAGATTTTGTAACATTGCTGTGGTGATTTGTGCCCATTCAGCCACATGAGCATTAGTGAGGTCAGGCACCGATGTTGGGCAAGGGACGCCTGGGGCGCAGTCTGCTTTCCTATTCCTCCCAAAGGTGTTCATTGGGGTTGAGGTCAGGGCTCTGTGCAGGACACTCATGTTCTTCCACTCCAACCTTGGCAAACCATAATGGACCTCACTTTGTGCACTGGAATATTGCCATGCTGAAACAGGTTTTGGCCTCTTGGTTCCAGTGAAGGGAAACTGTAATGCTACAGCATACAAAGACATTCTTTACAAGTGTGTGCTTCCAACTTTGTGGCAACAGTTTGGGGAAGGCCAACATATGGGTGTGATGGACAGGTGTCCACAAACTTTAGGCCATATAGTGTATGTACTCAATTCATTATGTAAAGCCTATCACTTAAGCAGTTTGTCATTCAAGCACTTATTACATATTGCATTTGCATGCCTCTCCAGGAGTAACATTGGTAATTCCATACCCAACTTCATCCCTTTCACCAGTAATGTGTGTTTACAGGATGTCACCACATTTTCTTTTCCAAACAGACTGACATGGTGATGGAGTGAAGGGGCACTGAGGACTTCTTCTTTTCCTTTCGGCTGTTCCCTTCAGGGGTCGCCACAGCGAATCATCTGCCTCCATCTAGCCCTATCCCCTGCATCCTCTTCTCTCAGACCGACTACCTTCATGTCCTCCTTCACTACATCCATAAACCTCCTCTTTGGTCTTCCTCTCGGCCTCCTGCCTGGCAGCTCTAACCTCAGCATCCTTTTACCGATATATTCACTCTCCCTCCTCTGAACATGTCCAAACCATCTCAACCTGGCCTCTCTAACTTTGTCTCCAAAACATCTCACATGTGCTGTCCCCCTGATGTACTCATTCCTGATCCTATCCAACCTCGTTACTCCCAAAGAGAACCTCAACATCTTCAGCTCTGCTACCTCTAACTCTTTCTCCTGTCTTTTCCTAAGTGCAACTGTCTCCAAACCATACAACATCGCTGGTCTCACTACTGTCCTGTACACCTTTCCTTTCATTCTTGCTGGTACTCTTTTATCACACAACAGACCTGACACTTTTCTCCACCCATTCCAACCTGCCTGCACACGCTTCTTCACCTCTTTTCCACACTCCCCGTTGCTCTGGACTGTTGACCCTAAGTACTTAAAATCCTGCACCTTCTTTATCTCTTCTCCCTGTAACCTCACTGTTCCACTTGGATTCCTCTCATTCACACACATGTATTCTGTCTTGCTGCGACTAACCTTCATTCCTCTTCTCTCCAGAGCAAACCTCCACCTCTCTAGAGTTTCCTCCACCTGCTCCCTGCTCTCACTACAGATCACATTGTCATCCGCAAACATCATAGTCCATGGAGATTCCTGTCTGACCTCATCTGTCAGCCTGTCCATCACCACCGCAAACAAGAAGGGGCTCAGAGCCGATCCTTGATGCAGTCCCATCTTCACCGTGAACTCCTCTGTCACACCTACCGCACACCTTACCATTGTCCTACTGCTCTCATACATTTCCTGCACCACTCTAACATACTTCTCTGCCACTCCAGACCTCCTCATACAATACCACAGCTCCTCTCTTGGCACCCTGTCATACGCTTTCTCTAAATCTACAAAGACACAATGCAGCTCTTTCTGACCCTCTCTATACTTCTCCATCAACATTCTCAAAGCAAATATTGCATCTGTAGTGCTCTTTCTTGGCATGAAACCATATTGCTGCTCACAAATGCTCACTTCTCCCCTTAGCCTTGCTTCCACTACTCTTTCACACAACTTCATTGTATGGCTCATCAGCTTAATACCTCTGTAGTTTCCACAACTCTGCACATCTCCCTTGTTCTTAAAAATCGGCACCAAAACACTTCTCCTCCATTCCTCAGGCATCCTCTCACTCTCTAAGACCTCGTTGAACAACCTAGTTAAAAACTCTACTGCCATCTCTCCTAGACACTTCCATACCTCCACTGGTATGTCATCAGGACCAACCGCCTTTCCTCTCTGCATCCTCTTCAAAGCTCTCCTAACTTCACCCTTGCTAATCCTTTCTACTTCCTGCTCAACAATATTTGCCTCTACTACTCTTCTCTCTCTGTCATTTTCCTCATTCATCAGTTCCTCAAAGTACTCCTTCCATCTTTCCCTCACCCTCCTGTCACCTGTCAACACATTTCCATCTCTATCTTTAATCACTCTAACCTGCTGCACATCCTTACCATCTCTATCCCTCTGCCTCGCCAACCGATACAAATCCCTCTCACCTTCCTTACTATCTAACCTTGCATACATGTCCTCATAAGCTTTCTGTTTAGCCTTTGCCACCTCTATCTTAACCTCACGCTGCATCTCCCTATATTCCTGTCTACTTTCCTCCGTCCTCTCACTGTCCCACTTCTTCCTAGCTAACCTCTTCTTCTGGATACTCTCCTGAACTGCCTCATTCTCCTTGTCTTCTTTCCTCCTTCCAGATGACACACCTAGCACCTTCCTACCTGTCTCCCTGATCACTTTGGCTGTAGTAGTCCAGTCATCTGGAAGCACCTCCTGACAACCTAAAGCCTGTCTCAACTCCGCCCTGAAAACCGCACAGCACTCTTCCTTTTCCAACTTCCACCACTTTGTCTTCTGCTCTGCCTTTGCTCTCTTCATCTTCCTCACCACCAGAGTCATCTCCATACTTTTAGCAAAGTCTACCAACCTCTGTCCTTCTGGGTTCCTTACCTGAAGACCAAACCTGCCCATCACTTCCTCATCCCCACTATTCCCTTCACCAACATGTCCATTAAAGTCTGCCCCTATCACCACTCTCTCACATCTGGGAACACTCTGCATCACTTCCTCAAGCTCACTCCAGAATCTGTCTTTCTCCTCTTGCTCACAACCTACTTGTGGAGCGTAAGCACTAACAACATTCAACATCACACCTTCAATTTCCAGCTTCAGACTCATCAACCTATCTGACACTCTCTTTACCTCCAGAACATTCTTCACAAACTCCTCCTTCAGGATCACTCCTACTCCATTTCTCTTCCTGTCCACCCCATGATAAAACAGTTTAACCCTGCTCCAATGCTTCTAGCCTTGCTCCCTTTCCACCTGGTCTCCTGGACACACAGAATGTCGACTTTCCTCCTCTGCATCATATCTGCCAGCTCTCTGCCTTTACCTGTCATTGTACCAACATTCAAAGTCCCTACTTTCAGTCCTAAACTCCTGCCTTTCCTCTTCTCTCTCTGCCTACGGACATGCCTTCCTCCTCTAACACACCTTCCTCCTCTCCTTCTTCAACCAACAGTAGCCCAATTTCCACCAGTGCCCTGTAAGTCAACGGCACCGATGGCGGTCGTTGTTAACCCGGGCCCCGACCGATCCGGTATGGAAGTCATTTTAGTGATTCGCATATTGAATTTGGCAAAGGTTTTACGTCGGATGCCTTTCCTGACACAACCCTCTCTATTTATCTGGGCTTGGGACCGGCACAAAAAGTACACTGGCTTGTGACCTCCTGTGGCTAGATAGAATGGGCACTGAGGACATGTCTAGAAAAAGACCCACGTAAACACAGACAAGCATTCTGTAGTGGACCACAGCTTTCCAAAAGGATTTTTTCAGCCACATAATAGACTTGTGTTGATCTCATTGCTTAAATAATTCATTATGTCTTTGATATTTTCCAGGTTATTTGTGCTAGTAAGCAAAATACCATCTGTGATGACGTTGCTTATTGTGCCCAATGGTTTACGCGATTAACATAGTACAGAATAACATTAATATATAGATGGCTGAACACCACTGTGTTTGATCATTCTTAAAGATATAAAGATTCATTTTTGTACTGAAATATCATGTCACAATAAAGTACAAGCTTTTTATTTATTTTTTTAAAATAATGTAACTCAACCCAATAGGTTGGAAGTGCGCATATTTATTGTTGCTTTTTATATGTAGATTTACCGTTAGCGGTATTAGTCTAAAATTTATATATATATATATATATATATATATATATATATATATATATATATATATATATATATATATATATATATATATATATATATATATATATATATACAGCATCTCACAAAAGTGAGTACACCCCTCACATTTTTGTAAATATTTTATTATATCTTTTCATGGGACATTATATCTTTACATGACACTTTGCTACAATGTAAAGTAGTGAGTGTACAGCTTGTATAATAGTGTAAATTTGCTGTCGCCTCAAAATAACTCAGCACACAGCCATTAATGTCTAAACCGCTGGCAACAAAAGTGAGTACACCCCTAAGTGAAAATGTCCAAATTGGGCCCAATTAGCCATTTTCCCTCCCCGGTGTCATGTGACTCGTTAGTGTTACAAGGTCTCAGATGTGAATGGGGAGCAGGTGTGTTAAGTTTGGTGTTATTGCTCTCACACTCTCTCATACTGGACACTGGAAGTTCAACATGGCACCACATGGCAAAGAACTCTCTGAGAATCTGAAAAAAAGAATTGGTGCTCTACATAAAGATGGCCTAGGCTATAAGAAGATTGCCAACACCCTGAAACTGAGCTGCAGCACGGCGGCCAAGACCATACAGCGGTTTAACAGGACAGGTTCCACTCAGAACAGGCCTCGCCATGGTCGACCAAAGAAGTTGAGTGCACATGCTCAGCATCATATCCAGAGGTTGGCTTTGCAGAATAGACGTATGAGTGCTGCCAGCATTGCTGCAGAGGTTGAAGGGGTGGGGGGTCAGCCTGTCAGTGCTCAGACCATACGCTGCACACTGCATCAAATTGGTCCGCATGGCTGTCGTCCCAGAAGGAAGCCTCTTCTAAAGATGATGCACAAGGAAGCCTGCAAACAGTTTGCTGATAAACTTTTTTTTTAAACCAAGATAAACTTTTTTGGTTCAGATGGTGTCAAGCGTGTGTGGCGGCAACAAGGTGAGGAGTACAAAGACAAGTGTGTCTTGCCTACAGTCAAGCATGTTGGTAGGAGTGTCATGGTCTGGGGCTGCATGAGTGCTGCCGGCACTGGGGAGCTACAGTTCATTAAGGGAACCATGAATGCCAACATGTACTGTGACATACTGAAGCAGAGCATGATCCCCTCCCTTCGGAAACTGGGCTGCAGGGCAGAATTCCAACATGATAACGACCCCAAACACACCTCCAAGACGACCACTGCCTTGCTAAAGAAGCTGAGGGTAAAGGTGGTGGATTGGCCAGGCATGTCTCCAGACCTAAACCTTATTGAGCATCTGTGGGGCATCCTCAAAGGTGGAGGAGCGCAAGGTCTCTAACATCCACCAGCTCGGTGATGTCGTCATGGAGGAGTGGAAGAGGACTCCAGTGGCAACCTGTGAAGCTCTGGTGAACTCCACGCCCAACAGGGTTAAGGTAGTGCTGGAAAATAATGGTGGCCACACAAAATATTGACACTTTGGGCCCAATTTGGACATTTTCACATAGGGGTGTACTCACTTTTGTTGCCAGTGGTTTAGACATTAATGGCTGTGTGTTGAGTTATTTTGAGGGGACAGCAAATTTACACTAAGTAAGTAACTATATACAAGCTGTACACTCACTACTTTACATTGTAGCAAAGTGTCATTTCGTCAGTGTTGTCCCATGAAAAGATATAATAAAATATTTACAAAAATGTGAGGGGTGTACTCACTTTTGTGAGATACTGTATATACACATACAGTACTGTGAAAAGTTTTAGGCACATGCAAAGAAATGCTGTAGAGCAAAGATGCCTTCAAAATAATGAAATTAAATGTGTCTACATTTAAAAAAAAAAAAAATACCGTAAAGAGCAGTAAACAGTAGTAAATGAAACAAAGTCAGTATTTGGTGTGACAAAAAATACAAATAAAAATAGTAGCCTCCGGTACAGTTTGTGTAGTTTTATAAGGAAATGAGCTGGTAAGTTTTATTGAGCATCTTGCAGAACCAGCCACAGTTCTTCTGGAGACTTTGACTTTCGCACTTGCTTCTTATTTTTGCAGCAAAACCCATTCATTGTGTTTTTTTTGTCTGAAAAGTGGTCTCTTATGTAATATGCTACTTTCTTTAATGACATACAAACATTTTTCTGTTAAATTTAATTTTGTGCTAGAAAATTAATGTTTGGGAATCTAAAATGTTTTTTGTACTGACTTGATCATGTAGAAGTCATAAAATAAAGAAATCTATAACAAAGTTTGTACAAAAAAAATAGGGTGCCTAAAATTTACCAGCTTTATATATACACAGGTGCATCTCAATAAATTAGAATATCATGGAAAAGTTCATTTATTTCAGTAATTCAACTCAAATTGTGAAACTCATGTATTAAATAAATTTAATGCACACAGACTGAAGTAGTTTAAGTCTTTGGTTCTTTTAATTGTGATGATTTTGGCTCACATTTAACAAAAGCCCACCAATTCACTCTCTCAACAAATTAGAATACTTCATAAGACCAATAAAAAAAACATTTTTAGTGAATTGTTGGCCTTCTGGAAAGTATGTTCATTTACTGTACATGTACTCAATACTTGGTAGGGGCTCCTTTTGCTTTAATTACTGCCTCAATTCGGTGTGGCATGGAGGTGATCAGTTTGTGGCACTGCTGAGGTGGTGTGGAAGCCCAGGTTTCTTTGACAGTGGCCTTCAGCTCATCTGCATTTTCTGGTCTCTTGTTTCTCATTTTCCTCTTGACAATACCCCATAGATTCTCTATGGGGTTCAGGTCTGGTGAGTTTGCTGGCCACTCAAGCACACCAACACCATGGTAATTTAACCAACTTTTGGTGCTTTTGGCAGTGTGGGCAGATGCTAAATCCTGCTGGAAAATGAAATCAGTATCTTCAAAAAGCTGGTCAGCAGAAGGAAGCATGAAGTGCTCCAAAATTTCTTGGTAAACGGGTGCAGTGACTTTGGTTTTCAAAAAACACAATGGACCAACACCAGCAGATGACATTGCACCCCAAATCATCACAGACTATGGAAACTTAACACTGGACTTCAAGCAACTTGGGCCATGAGCTTCTCCACCCTTCCTCTAGACTCTAGAACCTTGGTTTCCAAATGAGATACAAAACTTGCTCTCATCTGAAAAGAGGACTTTGGACCACTGGGCAACAGTCCAGTTCTTCTTCTCCTTAGCCGAGGTAAGACGCCTCTGACGTTGTCTGTGGTTCAGGAGTGGCTTAACAAGAGGAATATGACAACTGTAGCCAAATTCCTTGACACGTCTGTGTGTGGTGGCTCTTGATGCCTTGACCCCAGCCTCAGTCCATTCCTTGTGAAGTTCACTCAAATTCTTGAATCGATTTTGCTTGACAATCCTCATAAGGCTGCGGTTCTCTCGGTTGGTTGTGCATCTTTTTCTTCCACACTTTTTCCTTCCACTCAACTTTCTGTTAACATGCTTGGATACAGCACTCTGTGAACAGCCAGCTTCTTTGGCAATGAATGTTTGTGGCTTACCTAATGAACCAAACTGAGAGACCATTTTGAAGGCTCAGGAAACCTTTGCAAGTGTTTTGAGTTGATTAGCTGATTTGCATGTCACCATATTCTAATTTGTTGAGATAGTGAATTGGTGGGTTTTTGTTAAATGTGAGCCAAAATCATCACAATTAAAAGAACCAAAGACTTAAACTACTTCAGTCTGTGTGCACTGAATTTATTTAATACACGAGTTTCACAATTTGAGTTGAGTTACTGAAATAAATGGACTTTTCCCACGACATTCTAATTTATTGAGATGCACCTGTGTATATACCAATAAAAATCTGTATCATCTGCACTAGTCCTGAGTAAAAAGCTCACATACAATATTGTCTTTCCTGCAGTCAGCTGTACAATGGAGAACCCAAAAGGAGATTGGCTGATTGCTTTGTGAAGCACTTTTATGGCATCAAAATAAAAGGATTGCTTTCAACACCAATGGACATAACATTAATGACATCTCTGTTTGCATAGCTAGTTGTTGTTATGGGAGAAATAAAGTGTAGAAACGTAAGGAGAAGTTGTTCATCTACACTCTTGGAGCCCCATGGATTGAATGTTTTACTTACAGCTATTACAGCATGCTAGTCTTAAAAGCACTATAATTGCACAGCTGATGAAGAACGTTTGGCCAAAACATCCTGTTTCTATGGAAACTTTTTGTACTACTACATTCACTGTCATTACTGTTGTACACTAGTTACTTTATTCTACAATGTTGTTAAACTCTGATTTAATATTTGTGTGTTTTACACAAGCTGGAAGACCTTCTAAGACCTCTTTCACGGACTGCCGGTCTTTCCTATACCCTCATGTGTCCTTAATACACACTGTTATTATATCTACCTTAGCAATGTGTTTGACGTATTCATCGTTATTATGAAATCTCAGACAAGCAGGGATGATTTCATTCGCGCGTGTGACTGTGTAAAAGGTCAGTCATGTGATTAAATCATATGATTAAAGAATTTTCCCTTGTCCTCATTTGTTTTAAGGAGATTTATAAGGAATACAAATACTAAATATATTATATGAATCCAATATTTACACGACGTATATTGTAAACAACGTAGTTACCCTTAAATATATGATTAGCACGTTCAAACTTGTGTATTTATTTTTGTTTAACACCCGTATTCATAAAGCCCCACCCACGGAGCAGTGATTGGCTATATTCCGTGCCCCGTCAGTATTGACAGTGCCGGTTTACTTGCGCGATTGAACTACAAAACAAAAGTAGGTGGGCTTTGTAGAACTACGGGTGGAAAATAAGGCAGCTTTGCTAGGCATCCCCAGGCTGGTGGGTTATTTTTTTTTACCCATAATGCACCAACTATAGGCTACTAAGGAGTGACTGTCTAACTGTTAGAGCTGCTATATTTTTTTATTATGTCTGTTAATTTATTAAACAGCTAAGTAGTGACAGAGAGGAGAAAAGAAGAGCTCAGAGCCGTCTTGCTGTTGTTCCTGTTTATATCCCGGCGATGCCTCTTTTCACGTCCAATCCTTTTGATCAAGATGTTGGTAAGTTGTAATGTCGTGGAGCTTGTTAGCGAGCTAGCCCACACACAGGCTAGCTAAGTGATGCTGTATTGTTGTTAGCTTAGCAGCTGTCCACATTTCCCTGATGATTTATGTCTGTGTATTTTGCTGCGACTGTACGTGAAAATAACAGCAAAAACAACGCCATTTTGCCGCAGATATGTCTTTGTTTCCTAGCAGTAGACTTGAATAGGGTAAAAATTGACTGGCCGATTTGCTAGAGTTAGCTAGTTAATGTCAGCACCTAGCTTGGCACGTCATTTCCACTGTGCTTAAGTACACTCACAATATCTACACGGGTGTAAAATGTCAGAACACAATTTCGGTCCTGAATGAAAACTGGAGTGAAAGTTGTCATGGCCAGGACTGCCATTTTAGTGTTTGGGCTTTACCCAGGAGCTACAGTGACAATGCAAATGCTCAGCTGGACTCGGGAGGCTAGGGAGCGGCTAGCTAACGGAGCCAGCCGGCTTTATTCTAACCAGAGGTCTTTTCTGGTAGCACCGCTATCAGGTCAAAGGCGGTGCTGCCAAATATGAGGTCATAGACTCATTTGCATATCAAAGCATGTTACGTGACGGTTTTAGAATAGAAAGTAAGTACACAACGGGGCGTGCTGTTATAGGAAAATAATCAACGATGAGTCATTGTGACTGGTTACCCCAAAGTTGATTATATTTCTATACCAGTGCTTCCCAAAGTGTTTCATTCCTCTTATACCACATCAATTCGCCAATGATTTTATATATATATATATATATATATATATATATATATATATATATATATATATATATATATAAAACGAGGTATACAGTATATCAGAATATTACGAAAATAATCAGCAACAGAGTGGTGTAATACAGCTTGACACGGAGCTAAGGCTACCACCCTGAAATGGAATATTTTACTATAACAGCATGTTCCTGAAGTGTTTTATTCCTTTTACATTTTTTAATTCATTAATAAGTGATACATTGTGCTTTTTAACTGCTTATAGTTGCATTTAATGTTATGGGATGTCCGCGAGACAAGTTGTGTTCTATTATCACTAACATCAGAGCAGCTAAACAGTTGTTCCATCACCAGGCTCTCTTGAAGTAACAAAAAAAAAAAATTCTCAGCTTGTTGTGTTACTGCAAAAACAGAAAGTTCTCTGTTCAACAGTGCTAAGGTATAATAGATTATTAACTTATTTCTTATAGAAAGAAGGGGGCTTTGGTCAAACATGTCCATCCATTTATTACACACAGACTCTCACTGTAATATTTGAAAGGCTTGAATTGAGTCCTAATAATGGGTCAGATATCATGATATGGCAACATGCAGAAAGTTGTGATCTGCTTTCTGGTTAATCGTTAGATTCACAGTTATATGATGGGTTTGTTTCAGCAGTCTCTCCACATGATTACATGTTTTTTGTGCAGGACTGTGGAATTTCCTGGCACCCATTTTTAGAACTATAATATTCAGCAAATATTTGGGGGAAAAAGTCTGAATATTCAGTTGTCAAAATATGACCAGGTATACTAAGCTTCTCCATCCACTGTCTCTAGATATTTCTAGATGTCCAGAGTCCAGCATGCTTTAAAGATTTCACTGCTCAAAGACACCTGATTAAACCAGTTAATCCCTAGGTTAACTGGGGCGTCCAAGCAGGAAAATCTGTGCTGCACCCTACCCCTGAAGTCGTGCATCCCAATTCTACACTAATGCACATGACATTTATTTTTTATTTATTTATTTATTTTTTCAGTACAGTACTGTACACATTGACTGATTTATTTATTTTTTTTCACAAGGAAAAGGCATATTTTAAGGTAGTCATCAAATAATCACATGATTATGTTGTTAATATTATGAAGCAATGATGAAGGTTAGTGTTTATGGAGCAAGTATATATATATAGAACATGTATGGAAATACCATAAGTTCATTGGGATAATGAGCAAAGTTCGACCGATTGATTGGTTTTGCAGATTAATCGGCATTGATAACTGATTGCTGGAAATATCAGTTATTGGGAAAAATCCACACAGTTTTTCTGGGTTGCGTCCGTTGCAGGAGCGGCTGAGAACGTTCCGCTGTCATTATACAGTACGAGAGCGGCCTCTAGAGGTGAAATAAAAACTGACAAATTTTGTTGTGTTATTTGAAGTGTTTTTTTTTTATTCATTTTGGATGTTTATTTTGATTTATTTGGAGTGTTGCCTTTTGGTTCAGTTTGGATGTAAACTTTTATTTACTTTAATATTTATTAATTGTTAATATATATTAATATTTATATTTTATTTCCTTTAAAAAAGTACAGTACACTTTCATGGTTCAGGCAGTACTGTTTATTTTTGTAATAAAGTTCAGCAATATTTTACTTTAGGTGTTGTTTTCATTTAGTATCAATTTAAAAAATATCGGTTGATTAATCAGTGATCGGCAGGTACTGCCCAACTTAGTTATCGGTATCAGTAAAATTCACTATTGGTCGACCTCTAATAATAAGACAATTTAACTACTAACTGCTACTGTTAATTATTGGAGAAAATGTTTCATGGTGTGGTTTTTAATACAGTTAGGGCAAACCTGTATGGCAAAAATATATAACAACACTTGAAGACCTTCACAAAACATGCATATCAATTTTCAGATATATTTGACCTATTTAAAAAATCAGACAAACAAGCATTTTCAGGTATATTTTCATTTTATGTCTATAATAATAATAATAATAATGATAATAAGTTAGTACAAATGATGATTTTAACATGCTGTCATGAGTAATGAAAGACTGTGTAAGTCTGCCACATGGTGTCCTTCAGTAGTTTTTAAAAAATGTATATGTAATTTTTTTTATATTGCTCTGCAGAGAAAGCAACCAGTGAGATGAACACGGCTGAGGACTGGGGCCTCATACTGGACATATGCGATAAGATAGGACAGTCACGCACTGGGTGAGTGAGCCTCCTACCTAGTCCTAAATTCTATTCATCTTCTGGCTGATTGAGTGTCTAGATACAGTATATCAGAGCAAATGAAGGTTGATGGTTAGTTTTTTGCATTTTGTAGACCTAAAGAATGCCTTCGCTCCATTATGAGACGAGTCAACCACAAGGATCCCCATGTGGCCATGCAGGCACTGACAGTATGTTTGTTCATCCTCTCCTCAATTCTTGTGAAGTGGTTTTGGTTTTACTGATGTCATACAGCCCCCTCTGAAGGTACTGGAATGATTAAAATATTGGGACATGTGACTGACAGGTGTTTCTTGTTGCCCAGGTGTGCCCTGTTAGATTGTTGTTTAAACAGTTAATAGCTCTGAATGTCTACTCTTGGTTTGATGACTGGGTTTTGCCTGTGAAGACTGCATTTGTTGTTAAAACAGGTAAACCAATATGAAGACCAGAAAGCTGTCTATCGGAGAAGGAGGGAAATTTGATCAGTGCCATTGCACAAGTATTAACCATAGCCAATACAACAATTTGGAGAAAGAAACCACTGGTGTACTAACAACCAGACATTGAACAGGTCACCCAAGGAAAACAACAGCAGTTTATGACAGATAAATTTGAGAGCTGTGAAGAAAAACTCAGAACTAACAGTCAGTGACATCACCAACAATCTCCATGGGGCAGGGGTGAAAGTATCACAATCCACTGTTCAAAGAAGACTGAGAGGAGAACTATAGAGGCCATACCACAAGATTCAAACCACTCACCATGCTCACCTAAAAATTGGGTGTTCTAAGTTGTTTGACACATTTGAGATGCAAATATCAGAAAATGAAAGCTGAAATTGTGATCTATCGTCTCATATAGATCTTTTGATCCCAAACTGAAATGTTTTCAATGTATAGCAAAATCAAAAGAATTGGCCTTGCCATTCCAGTACTTTCGGAGGAGCCTGTATGTTGTTGTCCTGTCATGGGGAACAAGTCTGCTTCTTTTAAAGTCACGTGACTGTGACGAGTCTGTACTTTTTCGACTGAACATCTTTTTTTTTTCTCCTGCACAGTTATTAGGGGCTTGTGTGTCAAACTGTGGGAAAATCTTCCATTTGGAGGTGTGCTCGCGAGAGTTTGCCAGTGAAGTTAGCAATGTCTTGAACAAGGTATGTTCACTGGTTTATGAGAGTGTGGTCCTTCCATTAATTTTTAGCCAACACTGAGACTGAGAATTAGTTGTTGTATTAATCAGGGCCACCCAAAAGTATGTGAGAAGCTCAAGGCCCTCATGGTGGAATGGGCTGAGGACTTCCGAAACGACCCTCAGCTCAGTCTCATATCAGCTATGATCAAGAACCTGAGAGAGCAGGGTGTCACCTTCCCCGCTGTCGGCTCCCAGGTTAGTACACTAATGCTGTTTCCACTCTCCTCCCCTGCAGCTGCTGGAGAGTTTCAGTAAACAATGCCTGTTAGTAAGGAGAAGTACAATTCTAAATGACCTGTATAACTGAAGATCGTGAGTTTGGTGAATCCCAACATGATGTCATAGCCATCAGTGGTCAGGAGTCCAAGAGAGCAAAATTGGACATTGTGTCTGGATGGCAGAGGAGACATACCCTATCAGTCACAGTGACACTAGCTAGTTGTGGGCATCTGTGAGCGTCTGTATGCAGACGAAGGTGGATAGCGCTTTCCTCCAAGTGTGTTACGCTGTCCTGTGACGCAGCATGAGCAGCAGCTTAAAAAGATGCTGTTAGCCATAACCCTTCCTTGTTGGTAGCTGCTGTATTATAGGGGAGACTTGGCAAGTGGGTGGGAATTGGACATTTATTTGGAACTAAATGGGGAGGAGTAAAAAAAAAAAAAAACAATATCCATCCGTCCATTTTTTTCCCTCCCTCCCAAAACATAAAATTACTGGACAGGCATCTAAACCGTAGTTTAAATTTTAGGAACATGCAAGTTGGATCAATGACTTGTATGTTGTTTTGCAGGCAGCAGAGCAAGCAAAAGCCAGCCCTGCTTTAGTGGCCAAAGACCCAGCAACATCCACAACCAAGAAAGAGGAAGAGGACTTGGCCAAAGGTGCGCCTCTCAAACAGTACTGCCTTAGTGACCTCATTTTATAAATTGTAGTCTTTACATTCAGGGACAAAAAATGAGCCAGGCAAATATGTGCATAGAATTTTAATTTAGCAATAAATAAAAAAAATGAACATTATTTTTCCAATAATTGTCTTGTGATGTGATAAACCTGCTGAAAGCCTTTTACACACGTACATCTCAGTATTGTTCCATTCAGTTGTAATGGCCCCAGATGACAGACAGGCTTTTAAGAAGCTGTGTTAAATGTATTTGCATGAAGAGTTTGTTTCAGTGCCATGCCTTACCACACTGTACACTGTAATAGTGTAAAAGTGTAGAAGGTTGACTTTGATTTTGTATCCTACGTGCAGCGATTGAGTTGTCCTTAAAGGAGCAGCGGCTGCCTAACCAGACCTCATTCTCTGGGCTTTACCCAAGCGCTAGCAGCCTTCTCACCTCCCACAAAGCCGAGGGAAGGAAGGTTCGGGCTATTTACGATTTTGAGGCAGCAGAGGACAACGAGCTGACCTTCAAATCTGGAGAGATCATCACCATTTTAGATGACAGGTCGCCCTCTACCTTAAAACAGTGCTGGAATTGAAACTTTATATGGCTTTTTGATGAATCTGAGCATACTTGATATTTACTGCCAGTTGGGTATGCTCATATGGTTTGATAATGAATGATTTATTTATTTATTACAGTGACCCCAACTGGTGGAAAGGTGAGACATATCAGGGCGTGGGCCTTTTTCCATCCAACTTTGTCACAGCAGACCTGACAGCAGAGCCAGAGATGAGTGAGTAGATTGATTATCTTTGTCGTCTTTTGTCTATTGTCACTACTACCCAGCGTTTTTTCAGTTTCATTTATTTATTTCAGTGCCATTTGACTACTCTAATTTTCTCCTACTCTACTCCTCTGTCTTTGCATTTCTGTTTCATGATGTTCTTACATTTTAGAGCTGAGTTCACGCAGATGTCTTTGTTACTCTGTTTGCCCAGTGAAAACGGAGAAAAAGACAGTGCAGTTCAACGAGGACATCCAGGTGGAGACCATTGAACCGGAGCCTGAGCCAGTCTACATAGACGAGGTGATGGTTCTTCTTATAGGGAAAGTATTTTACATAGTAAAATGCACTGCATTAATTTGAGCTGCACAAATCAATGCGTTATGCTCTTATTAGCAGTTTTAGTTCCTGTGCATTATGTCTTGTAAATGGATCAGTAGCTGTATAAACTCAATAAAAGGTACCTGCTTTCATTAATAGTAGCACTGATTGACCCTTTCATATGGGAGTAATTTTGTGATACTGTAATACACACAGGAGAAAATGGACCAGTTGCTCCAGATGATCCAGAGTGCAGATCCAACAGATAATGAGTCAGATGCCTGTGAGCTGCTCCAGCTGGAGGGTAGGGCACAGGGCCTTTCCTTGGATGCTATATATACAGACTTCCTCTTTAATATTTTATTTGGATCTGTGTGTTTAATTGTTTTTTCTTTTTCTGTTCAGCTGCCTGCAACCAAATGGGTCCACTCATTGATCAGAAACTGGAAGAAATTGACAGGTATTGATAGAATTAATAGATTCATTGATAGAATTGATACTAACCCCATTTCCATAAAAGTTGGGATTTTTTGAGGATACTAATTGTTGCAGTTTTGCAAGTGGGCTTTTTTGTGCTCATTCTTGCTTGATACAAGACTTCAGCTGCTCAACAGTCCTTGGTCGCCATTGTCTGATTCTCCTCTTCACGATGCGCCATAAGAGATAGATCTGGACTGCTGGCAGGCCAGTCAAGCACACACACTCTGTGTCTACGAAGCCAAGCTGAAATAACCATGGACTTCCTGGGAAAAGATGTTGCCTTGATGGCAGCATATGTCTCTTTAAAGTCCCAATATACGTCTCCGCGTCAGTGGTACCCTCACACATATGCAAGTCACCCATGCCGTGGGCACTGATGCGCCCCCATACCATCACAGATGCTTTTGCACCTTTCGCTTATAACAGTCTGGTTGGTCTTTTTCATCTTTGGCACGGAGAACTCGATGTCTGTTTTTCCCGAAAACTACAGAAAACATCTGACCACAGCACACATTTCCACTGCCTTTCAGTCCATCCAAGATGAGCTTGGGCCCAGAGAACTCGGCGGCGTTCCTGCATAGAGTTGATGTGTGGCTTCCTCCTTGCGTAATAGTTTCAGGTTGCATTTCTCGATGCAGCAGCAGACTGTGTTAAGTGACAACAGTTTTCTACAGTAGCATGACGATTTCTGAGGGCACGAAGGTCACGCACATTCAACAGTGGTTTCCAGCCTTCCCCTTTACACAATGAGATTTCTCAGGATTCCCTGAATCTTTTCACAATATTATGCACTGTAGATGGTGAAAGACCTAAATTCTTTGCAATCTTATGTTGAGCAATGTTCTTTTTGAACTGACTGACAATTCTCTCACAAAGTTTGGCAAAAAGTGGTGAGCCATGACCCATCTTTGCTTGCAAAGACTGAGCTTTTGGTGGATGCCTCTTTTATGCCCAGACCTGATACCCTCCCCTGTTACCAATTAACCTGATCCTCCAAAATGGTGTTACTTTCAGGAAGCACTCAGAGCTGTCTGAGCTTAATGTGAAGGTGATGGAGGCACTCTCATTGTATGCCAAGCTGATGAACGAGGACCCTGTGTATGCCATGTATGCCAAACTGCAGAGTCAGCAGTACTACATGCAGCAGCCTGGCACCTCACAGCAGGTGAGCAGCTCCCTCAAATTTACTTTACAAAAACAAAACTGTTACAGCGATCATGTTTGTTGAGTGACTCAAAACCATCGCAGACACCGAAATATTTTGTTCCTTGATTTTGGGGTTTACCTGGAAAAGGACTCCATCTCAGTACAATTGGTCATGCTCCATATTTGAGTAATGCTGTGTGTCAGCAGGTGTATCCAGGGCAGACAGCTGCAGGACAGTATGCGGTGGCTGCTACAGGGGTGCAGGGTTACAATGTTCCTGTGGAGCAGATTCCTGCCATGAACCAGGTGCCTCCTCCTTTACCAGGTCAACCAGTGCCCAGGTAACAACTGATCACTCTACTGCTCTCCCGAAAAATACATAAATTATATCAATATTATTGTCAGGGCTTGAAATTAACATTGATCCACTGCTCTGGTACAAATTTTGGCACCTTATCATACTGCTAAGTGAAAAATGTGTCCATGCACTTGCAAGTTTTTTTCCACTCGGCTTGACTGTTTCATAGCTAGATAAATAAACTGCAATTTCTATACAAAACCTTTAGTATGACCCAACTAATAGGCTATTGTTTTGTCAAGACTGTAAGTGCTGGAAATAATAAGGTAAGAAACATACTGTGTAGCATTCTGTCATGCAGTCTTCAACAATTAATAAGTATGGAATAAAACACAGTGTGGTATGCTGTTATAGGAAAATAATCAACGACTGCTTGGTTTGTTCAGTTACCACCATGAAGTTGATTATTTTGATGTCCTGAAGTGTTTTTGTCCCCCTTATACCACAGCAATTTGCCAAAGATTATAATTTCTTATGTTAGAATCATTAAAGAATGACATACCATACTTTTGATTAATTTACATTTACATTTATTCATTTAGCAGATGCTTTTATCCAAAGTGACGTACAAATGAGGAAAATACAAGCAAAGCGATATATCAAGCAGAGAATACAACTAGTGCTACCATACAAGATTTTTAATTGAGTGCTAGAGGAGCAAAGTGCACAGAGTAGAGGTGTAAGAGCCTAGGATTTGTTTTATATAGTTTATAGTTACATTCCATCCATGTGAACGTGTTGTTACTATAGAAAGGATTAGATTAGAGAACGATTAGAGAACATTCAGATTCAGCTCATTGACATAAACCTGTGACTTGAATTGCATTCAACACTGTCAGAGCTGCTACTATAGAAAATAAACCATTCATCAAGTCGATGGATTTAAGATGTACACAGTTGCATTTGGGGCAGTAATATTTTAGATTGTGAAAATTCTGACTCCCTACCACATTAGTGGGAAAAAAAACTTCTTACATTGACTGGAGAACTAACAGTGTTAATTTCCAGCCCTGGATATTATATAATTCCTTGTAATCTGTTCAACGTTCAACATGTGTATTTCTTCACCAGTGATGTGCACATGTACATAGGCCAGGCGCCCATGTACAGCACTCCTGCAGGCAGCATGGCTCCTGCTGAAGTGCAGCAGGCATACCAGAACACCGCCAGTGGACAGGCAGGCCTGACCCAAAATCAAAGCTATAGCTGTGCCAATCCCACAGATCTTCAACAGAGCCCTTACCCAGAAAAAGCCCTCTTATAGGACCCACACACATGACTCTCGTCTCTCTTCTCCAGTATACATACACACATTTCTCATGAACAAAGAGGTGCAAGCTAACACTAAAACAACATGGCTACACAGCACGGGTGCCGACTGATCCGCACTCCTAGTTCACTGTCGTCGTTTCTGATGAACATACATATGTCCATACACACTACTGTCTTTCACCCAGAGGGTAGAAACACTCTGTCTGACCAAGTAAAAGACACCGAATATTGATTCACTACTGACTGGTTACATTATGCAATTTGAAGAAAGGCAGACAGAGGAGTCCCTCTCTCTCTCTCTCTCTCTCTCTCTCTCTCTCTCTCTCTCTCTCTCTCTCTCTCTCTCTCTCTCTCTCTCTCTCTCTCTCTCTCTCTCTCTCTCTCTCTCTCTCTCTCTCTCTCTCTCTCTCTCTCTCTCTCTCTCTCTCTCACTCACTCACTATATCTCTCTATCTTGCAATCTCTCTCACACTCTTGAAATATATCTAGATCTCTCAAGCTACAGATCTCAATCTTGCTATCTGTTTTATCTCTATTATGATGTCTGTTTCTTTTTCTCATGCTATATCCTCTATTTTGCTATCTATCTCTCTTATCTCCATCGTTCTTTCTATTTCTCTATCTCGCTATCTGTCTGACTCGCTATCTCCATCCTACCATTTTTGTCTCACTGTCTCCGTCTTTCCTGCTTTCTCTCCATCTCCGTCTTTCTCTGTCTATCTCACTATCTATGTCTCTCAAGTTCTATCTCTCTCTCACTCTTAAGTTATTTGACTGAGTTGGTGCCACCCTAATGCCTACTACAGACTCACACTTACTTGTTTGGGAAAAGCGGAAACACAAACGGAGCATGCACATGTACATAATTTTCCCTACTGTTATGGAACTTCTGACAGTCACAGGTGTTTGTTGCTACAGGGTTTTATTGGAGAAGTTTTCATTTTCCTGTGCGTCTGTGGAGGTCAGTCTGCATACATGAGTGCACAGCCTTCATGTGTCATTAGATTTCAAAAAGCATAGCAGCCATTCCACCTCTCCTGTGGGACTATGTAGCAGTGCACCAGCATGGTTCCTAACAGAGTGGCATAGTCCATGCAGCAACCCCTGCAGTTCTCAGCAGGATGGCGCAGCCCATCTTCCTAGCTTCTTGAAGCATTTCTTTAACACAGTGTTAAATTGATTCTTAATTGTAGTATGTCTTTATTTATTTTGACTGTCATTTTAAATGCACTGTACTTTGATATAAGAGAAGGATGATATTCTGCTTAAAAATGTAGATGTGTATATATGAGAACCTATGTTACAGCAGCTGCTCCTTCCGATGAAAGAGCACAGTGAAAGGCATGTAGTAATATTACTCAATGATGTTATGCACTTTTGATTTTGACTCACAGTCTCAAGTTTCAGCTTGCCTCAAGTTGTAAAACATTTTAACCACAAAGGGACTAAAGCGGCTAACAGAAAAATTCAAATATTTAGGCACTGGGTATTTTAAGATTTCAACACACTAAAAATTGCCTTGTACATTTTGATATCTCAATTCCCCTGCATCGAGAACCAGTTGTGTATGATGTATATGGGAATGTAGTTCACCCTAATGTCACTACATTTTTAATCATTTTGGGAGATGGCAGAGGCTGAAATTAAGTTCATTAGGATGTGTTATTGGGATCAGAGGTTGTATCCTCTTTGCCCTGGTATCATCTGTGTAGGTGGAATATCTAAATATTAAAGAGTTGCTAAAAGATCTTGACCTGGGGACAATGAGCCAGTTCCACTGTGGTCCACCGCTTTTTACACACAGCTGTGATCCTGATATAAACTTTATTCACATGGAGAATGACGCTTCCATGTTTTAAAGGTTCTTGGTGTGTCAGTTCTGTTAAATCTATCTAGTTGTTTATGTACTATTTTAATCATCTGAATGATTAGTATTCACAATAAAATTAGGCCAAATGTACATTCTGGTGTGGTGTGGTGTGTTGGGGGCTTATTACAGTGATAAATAATGAGAAGGACACATTATCTTAACGTTAATGCTTAATGCACTTAAATAAAGATTTTGTTTTAAAGAAAAATAAGCAGTAAATAAGCATTAGGTCTGTTGATTATTTACTTCTAATGCACAACGTGATACTGGTTGGGAGTAATGATCTAAGATCACTGGCTAAAACTATGACTACTGAAACTCAACTGTACCTAAAATATAACTATATTGCAATATTATATACCATTTACTGTAAATGGTAAAAATAAAATGCCAGTTTATACAGTACTGTGCAAAAGTTTTTGGCAGGTGTGAAAAAATGCTGTAAAGTAAGAATGCTTTCGAAAATAGATGTGTTAATAGTTTATATTTATCAGTTAACAAAATGCAAAGTGAGTGAACAGAATAAAAAATCTACATCAAATCAATATTTGGTGTGACCACCCTTTGCCTTCAAAACAGCCTCAATTCTTCTAGGTACACTTGCACAAAGTCAGGGATTTTGTAGGCATATAGTCAGGTGTATGATTAAACAACTATACGAAAACAGGTGCTAATGATCATCAATTCAATATGTAGGTTGGAACACAATCATTAACTGAAACAGAAAAAACTCTGTAGGAGGAATAAAACTGGGTGAGGAACAGCCAAACTCAGCTAACAAGGTGAGGTTGCTGAAGTTTACTGTCAAAAGTCATACATCATGGCAAGACTAAGGACATCATCAAGTCTGTCTGGGATTACATGAAGATAGAGAAGCAACTGAGGCTGCCTAAATCCACAGAAGAACTGTGGTTAGTTATCCAAGATGTTTGGGCCAACCTACCTGCAGAGTTCCTTCAAAAACTGTTAATTGATAAATATAAACTCTTAACATGTCTATTTTTGAAATCATTCTTACTATACAGAATTTTTACACACCTGCCTAAAACTTTTGCACAGTAGTGTATATAAAAAATAATTATACCCATTTAGATGTTAATAGTAGCATTTACACTCACTGTCCAGTTTATTAGGAACACCTGCACATTTATGTAGTAATCATGTGGCAGCTGTGCAATGCAAAATCTCATGCAGATACAGGTCAAGAGCTTAAGTTACTGTTCACATCACACATCAGAATGAAGAAAAAGTGTGATCTCTGTGACTTTGATCATGGCATGGTTGTTGGTGCCAGATGGACTGGTTTGAGTATTTCAGAAACTGCTGATCTCCTGGGAATTTCACACATAACAGTCTATAGAGTTTACACAGAATGATGCAAAAAAACAGCACTGAGTCAGCAACAGTTCTGTGGGTGGAAATGCCTTGTTGATAATAGAAGTCAGAGTAAAACGGTTCGAGCTGCCAGGAAGGATATAGTAACTTATATAATCACACTTTACACCTGTGGTGAGCAGAAAGCATCTCAGCATGCACAAAATGAAAGTTGAGGTGGATGGGCTACAACAGCAGAAGATTCCACTCCTGTCAGCCAAGAACAGAAGCCTGAGTCTATCATGGGCAACTGGACAGTTGGGGGGAAAAAATCACCTGGTCTTTTTCCAGTCTTCAATTGTCCAGTTTCAGTGAGTCTGTGCTCATGACTGGGGAAAAAGTTTGTGAAGTGTTAAAAATTCTGAATTTTACAGGTCAATATGAGGGGAAAACATTAACATATTTCTATATTCATGGCTTTACTTTTTTGTCATATTTTTTTTTTTCTTCTACTAGAGGGAAATCTGTTTCTTGAAGCACATTTGGATTCAAGTTTGCATGCAATTCCTAAAAGCTGTTTATATAAACCCACCGGCCACTTTATTAGGAACAGCTGTACACCTGCTCACTCATACAATTATCTAATCAGCCAATCATGTGGCAGCAGCATAATACATAAACCATAAACCAGTCTGGTCATTCTCCTCTGCCCTCTGTCATCAACAAAATGTTCTTGGCCACAAAATTGCCACTTGCTGGATGTTTTTTGTGTTTCACACCATTCTGTTGTGTGTGAAAATCAGGTCATCAGTTTCTGAAATACTCAAACCGCCCTGTCTGGCACAAACAGCAATGCCAAGGCCAGAGTCACTGAAATCACAACTTTCCCCATTGTGATGTTTGATTTGAACATTAACTGAAGCTCTTTACCTGTATCTGTATATTATGCATTGCGCTGCTTCCACAGTACTGGCTGATTGGATAATTGCATGAATGAGCATAAGCACATATGTTCCTATTAAAGAGGTCAGTGAGTTTTTTATTTACATATATGAACGGATATTTACATATCCATCACCTCTCCGCAATTTCATGCTCACATCAAAACCGAAGATATACAAAGTATAGTTTTAATTTGGCCACTTGACTGGATTCTTTGTGACCACCATAAAAAGAGAAGCATGACTTCTTCATCGTTAAGACAATAAAAATGAATAGGACTGGAAATGCAGTGTAAGCAGTAGCAGCGTCCAGAGTCCATAGTAGCAGTCAGTTAGCTGTGTGTGAACAAGTGTGTGTCAGTGGATGCACCTGACTTGGCTGTCACTCTGACGGGTTACTTCTGGACTATTTTCACACAGACACACCAAGTCAGGATGCCTTCTGGAAGGACAGTCAAGCTTATCCTGTATGAGGTGTTAGAGTTTGCATGTCTCTGTGTGCCTGTGTTCGTGGTTCTGGAGCGATTTGCGTCGCTTATGAGCTTTGTGAAATTCAACGACACTACAGCTTACTGGTTGGTGGTGGCAGCATCCATAGCCTATGTGACCTCTGTATCCCTGTTTGTCTGGGTGCCACTGAAGTACTGCATCCTGAAGTCCAGGGGAATTTTTAAAGAAGTTACCATCTGGTAAGTGTGTGTTGCCTTTGTACATAATCACCCTCAGTGACCATTAACCCTTATGTTCTGTTCACTCTCTTCAGTGTATCTTAACTTCACCTCACATGAAATAAAATCAAATGCAGAAATACACAGAAAATCTCTTTACAAGTGCAGGAATCCTCCTAATGGCTAGAGGTGTAGCAATGTAATTGCAAATAAGAGTGGGAGATGTCACATGGGAAAAATCATCTTCTCGGGAAAAGGAATCTGAATGTTTACCCAATTTTGCTACTCATTTTGCTAAAATGACTTCAAATTATCATTTATTAAGTCAGTCATCTTTAGTAACCACTTTATCCTGGTCAGGGTCACAGTGAAACCAGAGCCTATCCGGTGATACACCCTGGATTAGATGCCAGTCCATCACAGAGCACCATGCACACACTCATTCAAGTTTAATTTAGCCAGTCCACCTAACAGTATCTTGTTGGGAGGTGGGAGAAAACTGGAAATGAGGAAACCCACATAAACACGGTGAGAACATGAGAAACTCCACACAAGCAGTAACCCAAGCTTTGAATTAACCCAGGACACTGGAGCTGTGAGGGTGCAACATCACCATCATGCATCATACAATCCCAATTCCAAAAAAGTGGGGATGCTGTGTAAAATGTAAGTAAAAACAGAATGCAATGATTTTCAAATCTCATAAACCCATATGTTATTCACAATAGAACATAGAAAACATATCAAATGTTGAAACTGAGGAAATTTACAATTTTAAGAAATAAATAAGGTAATTTTGAATTTGATGGCCACAACACATCTCAAAAAAGTTGGGACAGGGGCAACAAAAGGCTAGAAAAGTAAGTGTTACTAAAAAGAAACAACTGGAGGAACATTTTGCAACTAATTAGGTTAATTGGCAACAGGTCAGTAACATGATTGGGTATAAAAAGAGTATCTTAGAAAGGCAGAGTGTCTCAGAAGTAAAGGTTCACCAAGCTGCGAAAAACTGCATCTACAATTTGTGGAACAATTTGAAGAATAATGTTCCTCAATGTAAAATTGCGAAGACTTTGAATATCTCATCATTTACAGTAGATAATATCATCAAAATATTCCGAGAATCTGGAGAAATCTCTGTGCGCAAAGGACAAGGGTGAAAATCAATACTGCATGCCTGTGATCTTCAGGCCCTCAGATGGCACTGCATTAAAAACAGGCATGATTATGTAATGGAAATCACTGCATGGGCTCAGAAACACCTCTAATCACCTATATACAAGTTTTAGAGCAACATATGCTTCCATCCAGATGTTTTTTTTCAAGGAAGGCCTTGCATATTTCAGCAAGACAATGCTAAACCACATACTGCATCTATTACAACAGCATGGCTTTGTAGTAGAAGAGTCCGTGTGCTGAACTTGTCTGCCTGCAGTCCAGACCTTTCACCAATTTAAAACATTTGGCGCATCATGAAACGAAAGATACTACAAAGAAGACCCAGGACTGTTGAGCAGCCATCAAATTCAAAATTACCTTATTTTTTAAAATGGTACATTTCCTCAGTTTAAATATTTGATGTTTTCTATGTTCTATTGTGAATAAAATATGGGTTTATGAGATTTGCAAATATTGCAATCTGTTTTTATATACATTTTACACAGCGTCCCAATTTTTTTGGAATTGGGGTTGCACTTAATAGAGAAGTATGATTTTTGAAAAATGTAAGAAGGTAGATCATGTACAAGAAGTATGTACTAAAAAAATCTTCTAGTTTGTTCTGCTTTTAGTAAAAATGTAAACTGGCCTATTTTGACCAAAACATTAAATATACAGTAGGATATAATCTGGTGGTGTTTAGCCTGTACAAAACCCATAAGTCATGTCTTCCTAGTATTTGAAATAATTTATGTTTTAATAGAATTAAATGCCTATAGCTTGACATATCTGAGGAGTTTCCTCTGCACCATAGATGTGTATCCTGATTAAACTGAACATGTTAACATCAAAATCTGTGCTTTCACAGGAGGCCTGTGACTCTCGCCCATGCACTTCTCTGCACGCTTCCATGTTTTGCCATTCTCATTGCCAGCTCAAAGGTAATATCATGATCATATACTACTTCCCCTTAGCATCTCGTTCAACATTTCATCGTTGGCAGATTCCAAATTCTAATGTCACTGAGGTCTTTACTTCTTTACAAAACACGTGACAATTTGAGAGTTGGTGTTGAAAGCTAACCCACCTGAAAATAGCCACTTGAGTTTTTTTTTTTTTTTAAACAAATTTTCACTTGAATTTTTTACAGAGATTTTTTTTTTTTAACTTACATTAAATGTGGGTAGAAGGTCAACACAAGTTTGGTGTCCAAATTCTGCTTCTCTAGCTTTGCCCAGGGGCTAGAAGGCTAGCATACTCCAAATAATAGTAAGAAATTATAAATCTGTAGTTACAGCTATTTGATATTAGAAGGCCATAATGCTAGTGTTCCTAAACCAAACAGTATAATTTGAGGCAAATGTGTGATGCTTTTTCAGTATAAATTATTTCTTGTAGAGTTTTGAAAGAAAGGTGAATGGTCCTGTATGTGGTATTTAGTAAGCCACACTAAAAACAACAGTTTTATTATTAACTTGAGCTGTACCTGTGGAATGTCAATGGTTTTCTATTACAACCAACAGAAGGCTTTGATTAGGATTGTTTAAGGTTATGAGTATGTGGCTGGCAAGCATAACAACTTCCTTGATGAAATATGTCTTATGTCCTGCAGTACAATAGGTACATATATTTATTTACTTAAATACTTTTGCATATATGACAGATTGACAATTATTTTTCAGAATTTCTCACAGGTAGTGTTCAACAGCTATCCTGACTCCTCTTTATGTCTTGGCAGGTTCAGTTGGACACAGGAGTTTTATATGACCACTTTAGTGAGCTTCCTGTCTCACTGGTGCTCTTTGCCCTCATCTCCATGGACATTGTAGAGAGAATTCGTCCATATCGCCTGAGAGGACAAGGTATGGCTTACTGAAGTTATTGATCTGAAATAAATACTGTATTTATAGCAATATACAAGTCTTCAAATATTTTTCAACTGTAGACAAACATATAAACATTATACAGTATGTTAGAACTGAGAGATAATTCGGTATATACTAAAATGCTTTTAATTACAATACAAATATACACTCACTGTCCACTTTAATAGGAACACCTGTACACCTCCTCATTCATGCAATTATGCAGCTAATCATGTGGCGGTAGCACAACGCAAATCATGCAGATACATGTCAAGAGCTTCTCAGGTAATGTTCACATCAAACATCAGAATGGGGAAAATGTGATCTTATTGAATCTGAGGCTACATGGTCACTGGCTCAACAAAACTGGACAGTTGAAGATTGTAAAAAGGCACAGCAATTTTCTCTTTTTTTTCTTCTTCAATCTTTAATGTCCAGTATCTGTGAACCTGTGCTGACTGTCTCAGTGTCAGATTCCTGTTCTTGGCGGACAGGAGTGGAGCTTCATTTCTTTGGCTGTTGTAGCCCAACCACCTCAGGATTTGGCATGTTATACGTATGTTCTGGGATGCTTTTCCTATCAGCTCGAACCAGATGACCATTCTACCCTGACCTCTCTCATCAACAATGTTATAGTACTCAAACTGGCACCAACACCCACACCATGGTCAAATCACTGAGATCATATTTTTTCCACATTCTGAAGTTTGATGTGAACATTAACTGAAGCAAGGGACCTGTATCTGCATGTTTTTTATGCATTGTGCTGCTGCTACATGATTGGCTGATTGGATAATTGCATGAATGAGCAGGTGTACAGGTGTTCCTATTAAAATACCCAGTGAGTGTATGCTCTTGAAAGTTAAATTGACTAATTAAATTACTATTAATGGGTTTAAATTAAATTAATTCATTTTAAAATGAGGTTTTAAATGGTTTTGTCTCATGAAGCAGATAGTCTGGACTTTGATGGTCCTGGGCCTGTTCTGACTGACCTGGAGCAGGTGTCCACTGTGTCATCACAAATACAGGCTAACAGAGGTGCAAATGGCTCGATGCTGAGCTCAGAAGTCACGAGCACATCACCATCAGGACACTGGGCAGACATAGATGGCATCACACGTTCTTCCAGTATGGCCTACTTGTACTCCTCCCACACTGACTCAGGCTCTCTTCGCTTCCTCTGGGTTCGAGACCCTCGCCCTGAGCTCTTCCTGGAGACATTTTTGTTCTGGCTGGACACAGTGGAGATGATCAGAGTGGCTGGGGTTCAGGAGGTCTACAACTCAAACTGGGTCTTTCCTATCTACAGCCTAAGCTTTTTCTCCATTCTGCGTGTGGTTATAACTCCTAACAATCCAATTCTAGCTTCTTTAGGAGTCGTAGCACAGGACCTGCCCTTTGTGGTTTTACGGATCTGCCTGGTAACTGTCTTTGGTTATGTGACTCCAGTACTCTACATCATGAAGAATCTGCTCACATGTCTGACTTTTGTTTACTTTCACTTACTGACAAAGCTGAAGTTGTTCAACAGAGGAAGCTTGTTCTGAGACCTCTGGAGGGGAAGCTACTAGGGACCGCTTTGGGTAAAGAAATGTATGGGGTGGATATTAACAACTACTAATAGCACTGAACACACTCTTTTTTCACTAATGTTACTTCAGAGAAGACAAACTAATAATAGGAGTCCACATAGGTTTTTCTTTCTTTTTTTTTTTTTTTAAAGAAAGTAATGCAAGTTACTGTAATGTTTCTAGGTATAATTCACAATGACAGATGTAATATTGCAGAATACCAATAATTTTAAAGCAGTATTAATTGAAATATCAGTTTATAATTTAATTGCTATTAATCTTAAAACACTACTCATCCACTGTTTGTTTTCATGGATGTTGACGCTAAACACAATCTTCTGAAGAATAATACCAATATTTTAGCTATAGTCGGGTCCATAAATATTTGACCATTGACAAAGTTCTTGTTATTTTAGCTGTCTACCACAGTACATTGGAGTTTATTAAATAATTAAATAACATTAATGATAAGTGCTGCAATTCCTACACCATCCTGATTTGTATATACACTCACCAAACACTTTATTGGGAACACTATATTAATAATGGGTACGGTCTCCCTTTGCTCTCAAAACTTCTCAAAGAATCTCAATTCTTTACGGCATGAATTCCACAAAATATTGGAGATATTCCTTTGAGATTCTGGTCCATGTTGACATGATTGCATTACACAATTCCTGCAGATTTTTAGGTGCACTTTCATGCTGAGAATCTCTCATTCTACCACATCCCAAAGGAGTTCTTTTGGATTCAGATCTGAAAGGTCATGATCATTGAACTCACAGTCATGTTTATGGAACCAGTTTGAGATGATTTTTGCTTTGTGACATGGTACATTATCATGCTGGAAGTAGCCATTAGAAGATGGGTAAATTGTAGCCATGAAGGGATGCATGGTCAGCAACAATATTCAAATAGCCTGTGGCATTCAACCAATGACTGATTAATGGACCCAAGTGTGCCAAGAAAACATTCCTCATATCATTACACCACTACCACCAGCCTGGACTGTTGACAGGCAGGTGGGTTCATGGATTCATGCCGTTCTTTCATGAATGATAGGTGTACAGGTGTTCCTAATAAAGTGCTAATACCCGGTGTAAGTACCCTCAAATTAAAGCTGAAAGTCATATTAATTACTTAATTTCAACTCCAATATACTGTGGTAGATAGTAAAAATAACAACAACTTGTCAACGTTCAAACATTAATGGGCCTGACTGTATGACTGTATTAAAGGTTCTATATTATTTGCTTCAGTATTTTCAAATAGGATCTGAATCTAGTGTGATCCTGACCAGAATTAAGTGGTTACTGAAGATGAATGAAGGAAAGAATAATTTTCTAATGGTGATTTGCTTATAAGCTAAAAGCTATAAGCAAAAAATGACCTGACTCTTTTAACAGTAGTTTACTGCACTACTAGTAGTGTTACTACACTACACTTATGATCACCGGCAAATATGGCTCCCCCGGTTTATTTGTGAAAGTTTGGGGTGGCTACTAGCAACAGCTAGTAGCTGCTTGAATCATGTTTATTAACAGACGTATTTTTTTTTTTTTTAATTGTCTAAGCTTATTTGGGTTTATAGCAGTATCGCACATTTATGTTCATATTTATCATTTTTATCTTTCCTGTTCTGTCAGAAAACATTATCTCATGTATGGCTAGTCTATGTGATAAACTTTTTCTCACTTCCAAACATAACTCATGTCATGAAGCTTGTGCATTTTGCAGTGGTGGGCAGTAGTGTTGCATTTCTTAGCATACACAATATACAGTATATTTTTAATAAATGTTGTGTGTCAAGACATCAAGTTTCCATTCTTCTTTTGGTTCCCATTGAAGTCAATCCCAAAAAGAGTTGATTCATTGATGCCAGTCATAGAAAACTAAGAGTCAATCCCAAAGCTTTGGAGTCAATTCCACATGGCATATGAATTTGTCTAGTCATAATTAAACAAGTCAGGGCTTGAAATTCAGATTAAAGATACAGTAGCTTGCAAAAGTATTCACCTCCCCTGAACAAATCATAAATATACTGTATATATTCCTGTCAGTATTTTGATTGCAAACTCATGTTCTCTTATAGTGAAATTTCCAAGTCAAAATTTCAAAGAAAATCAAAAATAGAGAAATATTGCTTGCGGAAATATTTTTTAAAAATAATATCAATATCTTTCATCCAATGAAAGATATTGATATAATATAATATCTTTCATCTAATGAAAGCTATTGTATTAACAAAGACTTCACCAGTGGCCTTCACCAGGATAATTGGCCTTCACCAGTGAAATATTAAAAAACTCCCATTTCCCGGACAAAAACCATCCTAACTTTGATTGAAAACACTAACTAGACAAGGCCCCTTCCTCAAAACTCTGTACCAGAACAAGAAAGAGAGTGGTGAGGGAAGCCACAGTGAGGCCAACAGTCACTCTGAAGGTGGTACAGTGGCTGAGAGTGGAGTGAAGGTGCACCAGACAACCATTTCAGGAGCTCTGCATAATTGAGGACTGTGGGAAGGTGGCAAATAAGAAACTAAAAAGAGCCATATGGAAGCAGAGTGACTCAGTGAAGATGTGCGTGCTCTTTTTGTGTGATGAGACCAAGATCAAGAAGCTGTATTTAGGCGAGTTTCAAAGCGCTATGTGTGGTACAAACCTAGCGCAAGCCATACCTCAATTAACACTATTCCTATAGTGAAATATGGTGGGGGCAGCATCATGCTCTGAGGATGCTTTTCATTCTCAGAACTTGGACTTCTTTTCAAAATTGAAGACAGAATAGATGTAGCAATATACAGGGGGATATTAGAAGAGAACCTGTTTCTAGGAGTGGCTTGGGAGAAACTTCACCTTTCAGCAGGACAATGGTCCTAAACACAAAGCCAAAGCAACACAGAAGAGATTAAAGCCAAAAAGGTCTTCAGTGGCAAAGTTCAGATGTGACATCCATTGAGAATTTGTGGCAATGTTTGAAAATTCCAGTTAACAAACAATATCCAACCAACCTGAAGCAATTCTGATAGGGAAAATGGGTGAAAATCACTCCCAGTATGCAAAGCTAGTAGGAATTTACCCCAACAGACTTAAGACTGTTGTAATTAGCAAAAGGTGGTTCTACCAAGTACTAGTCTGAACAGGTTGAATGCAAGCAGCATTTTCACTTTTTGATTTCTTTATGTGTCTGCTGACAAATAATGAATTTTGACTTTGAGAATTTACTTTAAGAGTATATTGTTTGCAATAAAAATACTAGCTGGAACAATCTGTGCACGTGTCATTTATAATCCAGACACATCTCATGATTTTTAACGGAGCTGAATACTTTTGCAAGGCACTGTATAGTTGCAAAAAAAAAAAAAAAAAACCTATGTTTAACCAGTAAAACAGTGACAGAATACCATACTTTATGCTAGTTTGGGTGTCTCATTTGGTCAATATATGAACTTGATAATATTCTTATGCTGTGACAGATTATCTGTTAAATGTCAGTAATGTAGCATTGCAGCTAGTGACCTGTTTATTAATTAAGCCTAATTAAGAGTAGCAGTTTAATTGTTTAAAATGCTGTAAATGTACAGTGCCCTCCTGTTACGGCGGACCCAGGGGAGCTGGATGCATGCGCTGGGGAAACGTCAGTTTACTAAGAAGTAACCAAAAATATAAGGACAGGGGAAAATGCAAAACCATAAGTATTTGGACAGGGGAAAAAGGCAGGGTCAAAACAAATAATATTCCACAAGGTAGTAAATCCACATTGTAGTTAATCCACAGAAGAACGAAACATAAATCCAAAAAGGCAGGGCATTAATCCATACAGATATCGAGGTAAGGGTCCATGGTCCAGGAAACGCAAGCAGAGTGCAAATGCAAAGAACCGACATGCACAACATATGTCTATCTAAATCTAATACTCCACCTCTAAGCGGACAAAAGAAAAGGTTTAAATACATAAACGAAAACATGCTGTAACTAAAAACACCTGAAACTAATAACGAAACAATAAATGTTAAAACAATGAACGAACAGGGGCGGAGACATGACATGAACCAAAAATAACGAACCAATCACCATACAGAGGCGGAGACATGACGTAAACCAAAACAAAGGAGCACAAACAAAACCAGAGTCTGTGAATAGAATGCGGGGAATGCGGAAGTATGCTACTCACTAGCTTTCGCGAGTAGCGCCGGGTGAGAGGAGGACTCTAACAGAGCCCCCCCCAAAGGCGCTTCTCCCGAAGTGCCGAAAGTTCCAACCGCTCTGGCGGACCTGGGCCCCTGGGCAGGATAACAATATCTGCCCCCCTGGACCCGAGGCTGGCAATGTCTAGTGTTCCAAGGCCAGAGCGGAGCGTGTCTGGCCATCCCGTTGGCCACGGATGAGAACTTGGATGAGAACTTGGACGGGAAACCGGCTTGGTGCTTGGCTTGGTGCTTGGCTTGGTGCTTGGAGCAGCGCTTGACCTGGTGCTTGACCTGGTGCTTGGATTGGTGCTTGACCTGGTGCTTGGCTTGGTGCTTGACTTGGTGCTTGACCTGGCGCATGCCTTGGTGCTTGGCCTGGTGCTTGGCCTGGAACCTGGACTGGAACCTGGCTTGGCACCTGGACTGGAACCCAACTTGGCATTTGGACTGGAACCTGACTTGGCACCTGGACTGGAACCTGACTTGGCACCTGAACTGGAAACAGAACTGGAAACAGAACTGGAACCCGACTTAGCACCTGGACTGGAAACAGGACTGGAAACAGAACTGGAACCTGACTTGGCATTTGGACTGGAAACCGACTTGGCACCTGGACTGGAAACAGATTTGGCACCTGGACTGGAAACAGGACTGCAAACTAAACTAGAAACCGGACTGGAAACTAAACTAGATTCTGGACTGGATTCAGGACTGGAAACTAGACTGGATACTGAACTGTGACCTAGACTGGAAACCAGACTGGAAACCAGACTGGAAACCGGACTGGATTCAGGACTGGAAACTGGACTGGAAACTAGACTGGATACTGAACTGTGATCTAGACTGGAAACTGGACCTGAAACTGGACTGGGAACAGGACTGGGAACAGGACTGGGAACTAAACTAGAAACCGGACCTGAAACTGGACTGGAAACTGGACTGGGAACAGGACTGGTAACAGGACTGGGAACTAAACTAGAAACTGGACTGGAAACTGGACTGGGAACAGGACTGGTAACAGGACTGGGAACTAAACTAGAAACCGGACCTGAAACTGGACTGGAAACTGGACTGGGAACAGGACTGGTAACAGGATCGGGAACAGGACTGGAAACTAAACTAGATTCTGGACTGGAACCTAAACTAGAAACTGGACTGGAACCTAAACTAGAAACTGAACTGGAAACTGACCTGGAAACTGGATTGGAAACAGGACTGGAACTTGGACTGAAAACGAAACTAGAAACTGGATTGGGACCTAAACAGGAACCTGGACAGGAACCTGGACTGGGAACTAAACTAGAAACCGGACTGGAAATGAAACTAGAAACCGGACTGGAACCTAAACTAGAAACTGAACTGGAAACTGAACTGGAAACTGGATTGGAACCAGGATGGAACTTGGACTGGAAACGAAACTAGAAACTGGATTGGGGCCTAAACAGGAACCTGGACGGGAACCTGGACTGGGAACAGACTCTGGATGTGACTTTGGGCCTGAACTGAGTCATGGGTTGGAACATGACTCTAGATTTGGACATGGACCTGGACTGGGACATGGACTTGGATATGGGTTAGGACAGAAACCTGGACCTGGACTTGGACATGGACTTAGACTAGAATATGGACTTGGATTAGAACATGGAAAGGGACTAGGGTAGGAACCTGGACATGGACTTGGACATGGACTTGGACTAGGACATAGATTTGGACTTGGACATGGACTAGGACTTGGAAAGGAGGTCTCTCCATGGGCCTCCGGCATGAACTTAACTTGGGAGAAGGTCATCCCGTGGACCTCCGACATGGACTTGGCTTGGGAGGAGGTCATCCCGTGGACCTCCGACATGGACTTGGCTTGGGAGGAGGTCATCCCGTGGACCTCCGACAGGAACATGGCTTGGGAAGAGGTCCCCTCGTGGACCACCAGCAGGAACGTGGCTTGGGTGGAGGTCCCCTCGTGGAGCCCCAGCAGGAACGTGACTTGGGCGGAGGTCCCCTCGTGGACCTCTGGCAGGAAAAGGACAGGAGCGGAGGTCTCCTCGTGGACCCCCGACAGGAACAGGGCTGGAGCAGAGGTCTCCTCGTGGACCCCCAGTCTGAGCTCCGCTGAGGAGACCTCCTGCTGGGTCTCCGGCTGGAGCTCGGGGCTGGAGGTTGCCACGTTAACCTCCAGAGGGAGCTCCGCTGAGGAGACCTCCTGCTGGGGCTCCGGCTGGAACTCGGGGCTGGAGGTCGCCATGTTAACCTCCAGGTGGAGCTCCGCTGGGGAGACCTCCTGCTGGGTCTCCAGCTGGAGCTCGGGGTTGGCATGCCACAAAGTGGCCTGCCCGATGCAGCCCCCGATCATGCCCTTCTGGGTCCAGGGCTGAGAGGTGCCGGCCGCCACGTTGGTCCGCTCCCTCCCATAGTGCTCCAGGAAAAACTGGCCGGGCTGATCGGGCAGGCGAACGTTGTTTAACAGGGTGTTTAGGTGCTCGAATTCTGGGCTTCCATACTCCTGGATCAGGAGATCCACGAAACCTGAAACAGTGTTCAGTTCTATGTATCCACTGTCGAGGTGGACCTCTGCCCACCAGTGAGCCAAGCCGACCAAACGGGATTGGAGGAACCTCACCCATTGTTCCTTGCTGGGTTTGGGGTCCTCCAAACTGAGGAAATAACCCTGGGCCTGTAAAAGCAAATATTGGGGATACCAGGAAAAACCATCGTACGCGGTAGGAGGAGGAATACAGGCCCGAAAAGAAATTGAGTCCAGGGGGGGAACAAAAAGTTTGGCGCGGCTTGCTAATAATTTACCCACTGCATGCATGTTTAGGCAGAGTATTCTGTTACGGCGGACACAGGGGATCTGGATGCATGTGCTGGGGAAACGTCAGTTTATTAAGAAGTAACCAAAAATATAAGGACAGGGGAAAACAAAAAGAACCATAAGTATTTGGACAGGGGAAAAAAGAACACAAAGGCAGGGTCAAAACAAATAATAATCCACAAGGTAGTAAATCCACATTGTAGTTAATCCACAGAAGAACGAAATATAAATCCAAAAAGGCAGGGCATTAATCCATACAGATATCGAGGTAAGGGTCCATGGTCCAGGAAACGCGAGCAGAGTGCAAATGCAAAGAACCGACATGCACAACATACGTCTATCTAAATCTAATACTCCACCTCTAAGCGGACAAAAGAAAAGGTTTAAATACATAAACGAAAATATGCTGTAACTAAAAACACCTGAAACTAATAACGAAACAATAAACGGTAAACCAATGAACAAACAGGGGTGGAGACATGACATGAACCAAAAACAAAGAACCAATCAACATACAGAGGCGGAGACATGACGTAAACCAAAACAAAGGAGCACATGGTGACATAAACAAAACCAGAGTCTGTGAATGGAATGCGGGGAATGCGGAAGTATGCTACTCGCTAGTTTTTGCGAGTAGTGCCGAGTGCAAGGAGGACTCTAACACCTCCACTAATATTGGCACCCTTGGTAAATATGAGCAAAGAAGGCTGTGGTCTTTATTGTTTAACCTTTTGATCTTTTGTTTAAAAAAAATTCACAAAAATACTCTGCTCTCATGAATATCAAACAATTGCAAACACAACACAGGTTTATCAAAAAAATAAATAAAATCTTTGTTAAATATATGTGTGCCACATGTGTGCTCACAGGTTGTGAGTTCAAATCCCAGCACCGCCAAGCTGCCACTGTTGGGCACTTGAGCAAGGCCCTTAACCCTCAACTGCTCCCCGGGCGCCGCAGCAAAAATGGCTGCCCACTGCTCTGGGTGTGTTCACGGTTTGTAGTGTGTGTGTTCACTACTCACAACTCCTAATGTGTGTGCACTAACTTGGATGGGTTAAATGCAGAGGACAAATTCCAAGTATGGGTTATCATACCATACATGGCCTTCACATGTCACTTTCACTTTTCACTTTCACAATTATTGGCACTCTTTTAGTCAATACTATGTGCTACCTCCCTTTGGCATGATAACAACTCTGAGTCTTCTCCTATAATGCCTGATGAGGTTGGAGAACACATGGCAAGGGATCTGAGACAATTCCTCCATACAGAATCTCTCCAGAGCCTTCAAATTTCGATGTCCATGCTGGTGGACTCTCCTCTTCAGTTCACCCACAGGTTTTCTATGGGGTTCAAGTCAGGGGACTGGGATGGCCATGGGAGGACCTTGATTTTGTGGTCAGTAAACCATTTTTGTGTTGATTTTAATGTATGTTTTGGTTCACTGTCCTGATGGAAGATCCAACCATGGCCCATTTTAAGCTTTCTGGCAGAGGCAGTCAGGTTTTAATTTAATATCTGTTGATATTTGATAGAGTCCATGATGCCATGTATCCTAACAAAATGTCCAGGTCCTCAGGCAGAAAAACAGCCCCAAAACATTAAAGAGCCACCAGCATATTTAACCGTGGGCATGAGGTACTTTTCCATATGGCTACCTCTATGTGTGCGCCAAAACCACCACATTTGGTTTCATTTGACCATAGAATCTGATCCCATTTGAAGTTCCAGTAGTGTCTGGCAAACTGAAGAAGCTTGAGTTTGTTTTAGGATGAGAGTAGAGGCTTTTTTCTTGAAACCCACAAACAATTTGTGGTGATGTAGGTGACTTCAGATTGTAGTTTTGGAGACTTTCTGACCCCAAGATGCAACTAACTTCTGCAATTCTCCAGCTGTGATCTTTGGAGATTTTTTGGCCACTCGAACCATCCTCTTCTCAGTGCGCTGAGACAATATAGACACACGTCCAATTCCAGGTTGATTCATAACATTTTCAGTTGACTGGAACTTCTTAATTATTGCCCTGATGGTGGAAATGGACATTTTCAGTGCTTTTGCTATATTCTTATAGCCTCTTATCATTTCGTGAAGCTCAACAACCTTTTGCCGCACATCACAGCTATATTCCTTGGTCTTACCCATTGTTATGAATGACTAAGGGAATTTGGCCTATGTGTTACCTCATATTTATAACCCTGTGAAACAGGAAGTCAAGGTTGAACAATTTCCTGTTCCTAGTCACCCACGGTGGACTAAAAAATGTAAATTATCACTGGGAATATGCTTGTGTTTGCATTTGTTTGATATCCATGAGAGCAGAGTATTTTTGTGATTTCTTTTAACAAAAGATCAAAAGGTTAAATAATAAAGACAGTTTTTCTCAGCCTTCTTTGCTCATATTTACCAAGGGTGCCAATATTATTGGAGGGCACTGTATATATTAAAATAATTTTCTAATTATCCATCTAACAGAGTAATAGAAATAAAAATAATTACTCTATTTTCAAAATAATCGTTAGTTGCATCCTCACAAAGAATATCACCAAAAATACTAAACGAGTACCAATAGGTGTTATCAGAGTAAACAAGATTGAAAACCACACCACAGCACCGCACAATCACATTCCTTTGGTTGTTAACTAGTAACTATGATGAATAATTACAATATTTGATTCTATAAAATGAAACAATAAACCAGCCAGAGTGGAACTATTCAAGTGTCTCTTTTGGCTGTATAAAAAGAGGTGAATTTGAAATTATTCAGTTTAAATGTATGCAGTGTATTACATTATGCATGCTCTCGTTCTTCTTGTGAGTAATTGAAAAGAGAGAGAGTACAGAGAGAGAGAAAAGACATGCTGATTCAGTACACAGATAAAAGAATCTGATAAAATGGGAATGATGAGGAGAGAGTGTATGTTCTGATTGGCTAACAGGAGAGGAGGGGAGCACTGTATGCCGCTGAGCCACATTTGAATTCAGGCAGCGTGTCTCATGCGCTACCTACTCTGGCATGTTGTTTAGCAACATGGATGGACATCAAAAACTGAGAAAAAAAAGTATGTAGCTGCAAGCCACAATACAGTTGTGTGGGTAGTATCAGGTGATTAGGGGAACTGAATGAGAGATAGAAAGAGACAGATCGGGGTGGGGTGGGGGGGTGAGACAATAATGAGAAGTTGTAAAGGAATTACTGTAAGGAGAATAAGGCAAAGAGAGAGAAAGAGATCTCTGGGGAGGGACATTTGTGAGGAGTTGTTGAGGTAAAGGACTGGGAAGAAAAAGTACAGAGAAAGGGAGGGAGTGTTAGCTCAAGCCTCTGCCTAAACGGACTGGAGACAGAGATGCTCACCGAGACGCTGCACTGCTCTCTGCTCTCATTGGCTGGAGTGGGAGGGAGAGACTGACGCAGGGAAAGTCAGATGGAAAATGACATTTACGCTGCCGTGAATCAATCCTTAAACTCTGAGCTGGTGTGTGTGTGTGTGTGTGTGTGTGTGTGTGTGTGTGTGTGTGTGTGTGTGTGTGTGTATAATAGGAGTGTTAGGGTGTGTGTGTGTGTGTGTGTGTGTGTGTGTGTGTGTGTATAAATAAATAAAGCAGACTCACATTAGAGGTATCATAGGGATGATCACAAGGATGAGACATACACACCTGAAGCGTGTGCCTGTGGAATCCCAAGCCGGAGAAGATTTAAATCTGTGTTTTTGAATGTAACACTCAATCATTTGGTTCAACTCATCCACCAGAGGTAGGTTGGAGTTTCTCGGCTCTTGTCTGTGTGCTGCAGATATGAGTGGAGTCTATATGGACAACACTCTCTCATGACAAATCTAATGGGTCTCCCTTTTGGGAAATTAATAGCTCAATGGGAGCTGTGAAGTGACTGTTGCTTCGCTTGGGATGTTGCCTCATCTTGACCTCTGGATGTGCTCTTGATGCTTTGCTGTGGTCTGGGACACTGGCGGAGAGTACAGTCCACCTATGTAAGTAAAATGTGCTTAATATGATCTATGTTGGCGAGAGATGTGGTTGAAACAGAGTGTAGGTTTCCTCAGCAGTGTAACATCAAATCATAATGAATTAATCTGAGGGTGAAGAAAAGTACACATACAGTTGTTGTAGATTTGGAGATATCGAAAAGATCTGTTAATGTAATACTGCATTTTTTTTCAAAGTTGTATTCAAACATTGTTCATTTGGCTGAAATAAAATTTTAAGGATTTTTTGTGAATGGAAAAATACCAACCTGTTAATACAGGGCCAGATGTTCAGGGTGGCAGTGCGCTCCTCTCTGCGTGACTCTTCCTGATTTGACCAGCTGAGCCCCTGCCACCTGCCAGCAAGTGTATATGGTTCCATATTTTGGTAGTTTCAGCAACATCCTCCTAAACTGCAGTATAAGACACCGAAGTGAGGTGACCTGTTTGGCTGAATCCTCCTGTGCATTGCAAGCACTAAATTCCATTGAAAATAGTTTATGTCTATATGTTTAATTAAGACAGCAACCTTAGTCGCTAAGGTTTAACCCACTCAGAAGTTCTTCTATGCGTTACAGTACACTGGATCTCCAGTGTGCTACTCATCAAAAAAAAAAAAAGAAAAAAAAGGGTGCTACACCTCACACTAACAATGAATCACTAATTTTTTAAATACCTGCAATGTCTACTTGAAATTATTCATGCAAGTGTTTGTATGAACCTCAGCAACAAGTTGTTTCTCAAAACAGTCTGTTCTTATAATTGCACCACATTACAATTAGTTTTGAAATTTTTAGATGTGCATGGCACTGCAGAAGACAAACTGGGCACATTAAGACATGTGTCTGTTTTTTGCCAAATCATTTTGGCTTTTTGGACCCTTGTAGATGCATCAGGCAGTCTGTGAAATGGAAAGCCAAATTCAGTTTTATTTGTATAGCGCTTTTAGGCCTGTAAATTCCTCAAGAACATCTATTTAATATACAAAGCACATCAAAATTAATTAGGAAAAAATAAGATGACACTGAGGTGCCTTTGATATGACAAAAATGGTAAATAGTCATGAATCTCTTGTCCTCTATAAAGTACACCATTTTTGTACATGTTTTATGTAGCATAGTAGTTTACTGAGTGGCTCAATACATTTGTTACTGCTGTTCAATTCAGCATGTCAACTTGCACATGACAGAACTCTATCTTCATGATGATTTATTAAATCTCTGCACTATGTGATAAAACAGATTTAACTAATAATCTACATTTTGAGGGTGTTATTTAGTCAGTAACACAGAAAGAAGAATAGTAAGAATAGTAAGAACATCTATCACCTGTGAGCCTAAATGACATTGTGTTGATGTCTACCCAGTTCGCAAACAACCTTCAATTTGTGCACAATGTGCCGATGTTAGTTAGATGTGTATGTGATGTCTGGGTAGATACTACTGTAGAGCGCCACTGAACAGGAAAAAAAAATGTGTTTAGTTAACACATGGGGTGGAAAAGTACTTGAGTACATGGTTCACTGTAACAGTACTTTTTTTGAGTACAAGTAATCCATAGTACTTTTACTTGATTTTTTTAAAAATAAAACACTTTCAACATTTATTTTTGATCACCATTACAGAGTAAAAAATTTGCTTTTAATGTAGGAAAACTGTAAACCAATTAAAAGATAATAGGTGCAAGTTAAAATTAGGGGTTAGTTAAAATTTCCTGCTAAAACTCTACGTCACATCTGTTTGGGACAGTTCACCACCATGCCACCAGAGGGCCTCCATTCAGTTTCAACTCCCCCACATCTGGTTCACAGCATGAGTAACCAAAACCTGTTCGCTAACCTTCATCCTGTGTCTTATTCAACCAGAAAAATATGATGGGTCTCCTGGTTTATGCAAGGGTTTTCTTATGCAGTATACAATTCTGTTTGCTAGTTCCCCCTTCTGCTTTCCCAAGAGACTTCCCTCTCTCAGCGCTTACCTGGGCCATTGCCATGTTTGATTAGACAACAGTACAACAAACATTCAGAATTCAAACAGGAGTTCTGGGAGGTTTTTTGATCTACCTATTGAAAGAAAGGATGCAGGTGAGAGACTCTTAACACACAGAAAACAGTCAACTGCAGATTAAGCATTACCCATTCACATGCTCGCAGTGGAAAGCAGATGGAAAGAACCAGCACTTAAAATACTCTTTTGCCAGGATCTTAATGAAATACTGCAAACCGAACTTGCAGTTTGTGACAACTCTCTCTCATTCAATCAGTTTATCCAGTTAGCCATCTGCACGGACAACTTAATCGAAGCTCAAAGACCACACACCTTCACCTGGAGACAATAACTGCTGTAGATAAGGTGGAATGTGTCTATCCTATGGTAACAGGACATTTTTTAGGTTATGTGCAGCCAAAAGGGTCAAGATATGCCCAGGTGAATGAACATGTTACACCAATGATAGACAATGGAAGAATAACGGTACCAGTAAATTTATCATAGTCTTCACAAACCAACTATGTTCCTGTTCTCATTGACTCTGGGGAGGCAGGGAACTTCATGGATGAAAAAATAGCTGAAATGCTGAATATTCCACTTGTTTCCCTCAAAAGCCCCTTGACAGTAAAAGCATTAGATGGCTCGCCATTGAGAAAAGGAAAAAACATTACCCAGTGCACAATTCCCCTCCAGAAGTACGTACGCACTCTACACCTGGAAAACATTTCACATTGCAGCAATGCATAGACTACTGAGGACTATATTCCATCACAGTGACATACAGATATACTCTTATATTGCTACCCTCAGCCCTAGAACAGGTAGGAGGAACAAAAATATTCTCAAAGTTGGACTTAAGTGCCTATAATCTTATTTGTATCTGGGAAAGTGATGAGTGGAAAATAGCATTCATTACCACGTCTAGCCACTATAAATACATTGTCGTGCCATTTGGGCTCGCAAATGGTCCTTCTGTGTTCCAGGAATTTGTCAAGAACATGCTGAGATCAAGTTGATTTCCTGAAACAATTTGCCATTGTGTACATCGACTATATACGAAAAGAACATTTCCTCCATATCTGGCTGCTACTGCAGAATCCTCTGGAAAACCACCTTTTTGTAAAGCTTGAAAAATGTGTATTCCATTGTCTTTCAGTCCTAGGTTATATGCTGACAATTAAAGGTGATCAATTGAATGTGGAAGCCATAAGAGCATGACCTCAACCTCAGACCACTGATGAACTTTTTTGGGATTCTCAAACATTTATTGGTCCTTTATCTAGGGGTTCAGCTCTGTGGCTGCTCTGCTAACATGCCTCCTCAAGGGGAAACCTAAGCTTCTGAAGTTGATGGAGAAGACCATTCAAACTTTCCATACGCATCCATTCACAAATGCAGCCATTCTCTGCCATCCGGATCCTCCATTCCTGTTTATGGTCAAACTAGACGCATCTGAAAGCAACATTGGTGAAAGCAACATCAGCACTGTATATCTCAACCAAATGGTCACTTGGACTTGGACTTTTGGTTAGACTCTGCCCAGGTAGGAGGAGCTGGATCAGGCCTAACTCCACCCCGTGGACTTTTGGTTCTGCACCAAGAGGTACTCAAATTAATCAACAGTTATTATAAAAAAGCCAGAGTTAGGTAGTATTTCAGCATGAGAAATGTATATCTTAGAAATGACTGCTTAGTTATTAGTGAACTATACCAATTACTAGCATTTCAGTGCACAATTGTCCCTGACTTTTTCTGCACATGACAAATAATCTTGAAACAAGTGTTACAGAAGCACTATTCATTCATTCCTGCTTAGTCCCTGCATAGTTACTTATTAACTATGGAATAGTCTTTTAAAGGGTTAGCCAGGATAAGTATAGCATGACTGAGTTGACTGAAACAACTGTGTGCACCAGTTTTGCTTTAAGTCCACAGTGCTCAAAATAATGATCAGTGAGTCATGATTGAGGTGGCCTGTTACTAATGATATGTGTAAGGTTTATTTGTATTGTCAAAGAACAGCACTATAAGACTTTTCTTTAAAGATTATTATGAAATAATTATTAGATTAGATTATAAGATTATGGTTATAAGATAAACATATTTTAGAACATATTAAGTTTGAAATAATCTTGTTTTGTTGGCAGACAATTTGACTTATTTTAAGTGTGTTAGGTTAAACCGCAACATAGACCCCATTTCCCAGCATACACAGTAGCCTACAAACATGGCCGCCCCAGACTCCACTTCCCACAATACATCCACACTCATACGTTCACAGTCACCGGACTTTTAATAATTCACACCTGTTCACAATCACACACTTATCACTGTGCACCTTTATAAACCACATTTAGTCTCAGTCTCTTTGCGAAGTATTTGCTCAGTTTCCTTAGTGTTCTGTCATTACCAAGCCATTGATTTTGCTCTGTGTTTTCTGGTTTTTGATCTTTTGCCTTTACTCATGTTTTGGATTACTGTTTTGCTTCTGATATCCTGTTTGATCACTCTACCCTGGACTGTTTCTGACCATGAGTTTGCTTTATGATTTGGATTTCTTTGCTTTTTAATAAACTATACGCTCTTCTGCAATTGCATCCTGCCTTGACTCTGTATTCTAACAGAATACTTCACCTATGGATGCAGCATGAGAATTACACCAAACCATCACGGCGCATGGACAGCTACTAGGAGAGCAGCAGCAGCGTCTGGCGGAACTTAATAATAATCTTCACCTCCTGTCTCAAGCAGTCACCACCAAAACTGTGCCAGGTGTTTCAGCTCCTCCAGCTCCCGGTTCCACTTTCCGAGCACCCATGCCGACGCCAGAAAAATTCGCTGGTGAGCCGTCATTATAAAAGGAATTTCTTTTGCAATGTTCCTTATATTTTGCCTGTCAAGAAGGTATGTCAGAAGGGGAAAAAAATCGCACGCTTCATGAACATGCTCACGGGCAAAGCTTTGCTTTGTAGGCTACGGCCATATGGGAGCTTGGAGGCAAGCCGATGACGTCCTATGCTCAGTTCACTGCCATGTTACACCGCGTTTTGACCACTCGCCAGAGAGTAAGGAGGTGGGTGAACACCTCCTCACACTACGCCAAGGGCCACTCAGAGTTTCGGAGTTTGCTCTCGAATTTTGCACCATTGTGGCCGGAAGTGGATGGAACAACACTGCCCTTAAAGCCACATTTTGACAAGGTCTGAACCCTGAGATACTCACCGAGATGGCATGTCGCGATAAACCTCTCACTCTGGATTCCCTCATTGACCTAGCTATTCATCTGGACCATCTTCTTCAAAGTCACAGCCGCTATCAAGAGCTAGGGAGTCTTCTGGGAATAACCGCCCCTCCTGAACCTATGCAACTTGGGCACACGAAGATCAGTAAGGGAGCGAGAGAGAGAAGATGCCACGAACAACGCTGTTTCTACTGTGGCCAAGCAGACCATCTCATCAGCCAGTGCCCCTTACGCACTCAGAGCAGCACAACCACGTGCAGTAGCTCTCTCTCCCACTTGCTAATGGTGAGTCCGAACTAGTTGTTTACAGCATTAATTAATTCATTCATTCATTCATTCATTCATTCATTCATTCATTAGTTTACAGCAATAATTAACTCTGGAGCAGCAAGCAGTTTCATAGATGAGGAGACTGTTCATCAGCTTGGCCTCCCCACAAAACCACTGCTTCAGAGATCCAAGCCATCAATGGAGGACCCACCTCCATGAGACATCCCATCATACTGGGGCTGACCTGGATGGAACAACATGACCCACATAGGCAACCCACCAGCTGGTTTCCTTACCGCCACCGTCACTGTCTTCACAAACCAGCACTGGTGGTAGCCTCCACCTCCATCGAAAGCCCAGAGACACCAGCCATCATTCACCTACCCCCCGAGTATCAGGACCTCAGGGAGGTCTTCAGTAAGGTAAAAGCTAATGGCCTTCCCCCACATCGACCCTATGATTGCACGATCGACCTGCTGCCTGGCATCTTGCCACCCCATGGCCGGATTTACTCCTTATTAGTTGCGGAACAGAAAGCTATGGAGGAATACATCCAAGAAGCACTCCAACAATGCTATATCCGGCACTCTGTCATCTGCAGCAGCAGGTTTTTTCTTTGTGGCCAAGAAAGGGGGAGGTCTCAGATCATGTATTGACTATCGGGGGCTCAACCAGTGCACAGTCAAGTACCCATATCCATTCAGCCCTGGAGCAGCTGAGAACCTCTAAGTACTTCACCAAGTTGGACCTCCACAGTGCATATAACCTGGTACAGATAAGGAAGGGGGACGAGTGGAAAACGGCGTTCAGTACCACCACAGGCCACTATGAATACCTCGTCATGCCATATGGGCTCTCTAGCGCCCCCTCAGTGTTCCAGTGTCTCATAAACGATGTGCTAAGAGACATGCTGGGACAGTTTATAATAGCTTACATCGATATCATTCTCATGTATTCCCTTACCTACGAGACCCATGTTAGCCATGTACACAGAATTCTGAAAAGACATCTGGATCATCAGCTCTACGTAAAGGGGGAGAAGTGTGAATTCCACCAGTGCAACATCTTGTTCCTGGGTTACATGATCAGTCCCGAGGGGGTGTCTGTGGATGAGACCAAGGTAGCGGCAGTGGTGCAATGGCCCACTCCCACTCTGTCAAGGAGTTACAACGCTTCCTTGGCTTTGCCAATTTCTAACGGGGCTTCAGTACCATTGCGCTCCCCTTCACATCCCTTCTACGAGGAAGTCCCAGAAGTCTAAAGTGGAATCCGAATGCTGAACAATCCCTGTCCCAGCTGAAAGCAGCCTTCACCATAGACCCCATCCTTAAGCACCCTGATCCCTCTTGACCCTTTACAGTCGAGGTGGATGCCTCAGAGACTGGAGTGGGAGCCATCCTCTCGCTTTGGGGAGAGACCCAAGCTCCATCCAGTTGTGTTCTTCTCTAAGAAACGGTCAGCAGCCGAATGGAACTACGATGTGGGTGATTGTGAGCTACTTGCCGTTAAGTTGGCACTGGAGGAATGGAGACACTGGTTGGAGGGGGCGAAATACCCATTTAGTATTTTCACAGACTATAAGAATCTGGAGTACCTGCGTACAGTCAAGCGTCTGAATCCTCGACAAGCCTGCTGGTCATTGTTTTTTGCAAGGTTCAATTTTACCCTTTCCTACAGACCAGGCTCTAAGAATGTCAAAGCTGACATGCTGTCCCACATGTATTCGACCGATCCCCAACCAGTAAGCCGGAGCTGAAACTGCCTCCTTCATGCATTGTGGGGGTCATCCAATGGGAATCGGATCAAGTCCTGGCCCGAGTTCCACGCTGCCAAGTACCCACTGCTTGCCCTCTGAACAAACTCTTTGTCCCATGCTCATTACATATCCAGCTTATCATGTGGGCCCACACTTCAGTCGGTACAGGCCACCCAGGGGTTCAACGCTCCTACCACCTGCTGCAAGCCAGGTACTTGTGGCCACAGATGTTCAGAGATATCTATCAAGCAGTAACCTCATGCACCTTATGCGCCTAGACCAACGTTCCTAGAACCCTGCCAGCAGGTAAACTGATGCCGTTGCCCATTCCCCTCATTATGTTTCACCTTCAGCCACTGCAGAACTACTGTTCATGCATGTATTCCATTATTTGCCATTCCAGGAGAAATAGTAAGTAAATGTGGGTAAAAATAGACTTTATATAAGTCTAATATACAGTCCCCTGTGAAAGTACTGGAGCGGCAAGGACAATTCTTTTATTTTTGCTATACACTGAATACATTTGAGTTTGAGATCAAAAGATGAATATGAGATGGTAGATCAGAATTTCAGCTTTCATCTCCTAATATTTACATCTAGATGTCTTAAACAACTTAGAACATGGTACCTTTTGTGGCAGACCACCTAATTTTTAGGTGAGCAAAAATAATTAAACAGATAGTTAATAACACATATTATTTGGTTGCATATCCCTTGCTTGCAATAACTACATCAAGCTGGTGACCCACTCACATCAACAAACTGTTGCATTTTTCTTTTGTGTTGCTTTTCCAGGCTTGTACTGCAGTTTCTTCAGTTGTTGTTTGTTTCGGAGGGCTTCTCTCTTCAGGAGGTGAAATGCCTGCTCAGCTGGGTTAAGATCTGGTGATTGACTTGGCTAAAACCTTCGGCTTTTTCACCTGATGAAGTTCTTTGTTGTGTTGGCAGTGCTTTTTGCTTTGCTGCATTATGAAGTTCCTCCCAATTAGATTGTATGCATTTCTCTGTACAAACAGATTGTTTCTGTAGACTGATGAGTTCATTCTGCTGCTGTCATCATGAGTTACATCATCAATAAATATTAGTGAACATGCTTGACTGATAAGCTTCTATGTTTTGGATCATGATCAGATCCATTCTTTCTCCACACTTTGGCCTTCCCATCACTTTGGTAGAAGGTAATCTTGATTCCAGAACTTTTGTGGCTCATCTCTGTATTTCTTTGCAAATTCCACCTTCTGATTCTTACTGTGGAGTGGTTTGCATCTTGTGGTATGACCTCTTTACTTTTGCACTTGAAGTCTTGTTCAAATGGTGGATTGTGATACCTTCACCCCTGCCCTGTAAAGGTTGTCGGTGATGTCACTAACTGTTGTTTTTGGGTTTTTTGTCATAGCTCTTACAATGTTTCAGTCATCAACTGCTGTTGTTTTCCTTGGTCGACTTGTTCGATGTCTGGTTGTTAGTACACCAGTGGTTTGTTTTTTCTTTTTTCAGAACATTCCAAATTGTTGTATTGGCTATGCCCAATGCTTGTGCAGTGGCTCTGATATATTTTCCCTCTTTTCTCAGCTTCAAAATGACTTGCTTTTCTCACATCGACAGCTCTCTGGTCTTCATGTTGGTTTTTCCTTTTTGACAACAAATGCAGTCTTTACAGACGAAACCTAGGGCACAAACCAATAGAAGACATTATGAGCTATTAATTATTTAAACAATCATTTAACAGGGCATACATGAGCAGCAAGAATCACTGATCAGTCATAATTTCCAATATTTTTGATCACTTGAAAAAATTAGTGGGTTCAAACAAAATGTGCCATCTAGATGTAAATATGAGGAAAAGAAAGCTGAAATTCTGATCTGTCGTCTCATGTTCATCTTTTGTTCTCAAACCCAAATGTCTTCCATGTATAACAAAAACAATAAATTGGCTTTGGCATTCCAATATTTTCAGAGGGTCTGTAAGTATTTTATAATAACCTTGTACTAAGAAATTTTACGTAAATTTGTCTATAGTCAATTTCTTGGTTTCATTTTTGCAGTGCATATGACATAAGTTAACCAAGGTATTTTTCTAATAAGCACACTTTAGTCATAGATACATTTCTTGTAGGGCTAATATAAAATTTGTTGCAGGAAATTGATGGCTACAAGTGATAACTCTCATACACAGAATTGTCCTGCTTAGCAAATGAGATGACACATTAGTGAATTAACCAAGAACAAAGTGAAGAAAACAGGCTTCTATGCTCACTTCAAGGTTCAGTTCATTGGCCCTCATATAACACTCTCCTTTCCCACACTCACTCTTTTGTTGGCACTAAGGGAAGTTGAATTATATTAAGTGTTTGTCTGGCTGTCTAGCCACTGGCTTACTGCAGGATGACTTTCTCTGCTGTGTGCTATGATGCTCTCTCTCTCTCTCGCTCTCTCTCTCTCTCTCTCTCTCTCTCTCTCTCTCTCTCTCTCTATGCACCAGTATGACAGGCTACGCAGAGCACCAGGTGAAGGACACGCATACATTAAGACCTGTTTTTGGCACATGTATATGCCATATTATATATAAATGAAAAAGCTCCAGCAGGCTTGTGAACTTCCAGGAGAAGTGGGATGTCTGGAATTTGATTAAAATGGAGTCTCACATATGCATGATTCTGACCCTGAATTTAAGGGCATTATTCTTGAGTGATACTGGCTCAAGTGAGAAGCAATATTAAGCAATATTCGCGGGGGGGGGGGTCTGGAGCCTAGCCCACATGGCACAGTCATGCCAACACACATCCACACATCATCCAAATCAGCCTACAACACGTCTTTGGACTGGGGGAGGAAACTGGAGTACTCTTCGGAAACTCCTCATACAAACTCTGCACACATAGGGCGGATATATTATTAATGCCAATAATATAAAAGAGTGGTTTTCAAAAAAAATAAAAAATTCTCGATGGTATTCTTAGTCCTTGTGTATATTTTTGGCAATTAACAAAGCAAAATTATGTAACCAAACAAGTTGAGGCCCTACCTTAAAAGCACCAGTTTTGATCTGTTTGAGAGGATTATATTGAGCAATGCTCAACCTAGATAGAGAGAGATGCTTGATCTGTCTGAAAACACTATGGGCCTATGCTCCTCGTTTATCCCTCTCTCCATCTCACTCTTAAATCTCTTCTCCCAGCTGTTGACTGACTTGGATTGACCAAGAAATAGAAAAAAAAGATGGTGAGGGAAGTATAAAATAAAAATAAAAAAAATCCAAAGATTACAGTTACAGAATTGCAGTTTAGTTTAGAATATCTAATCCTATATACATTTGAGTTATATACTGCCTCTGTCTGTGATTGCTAACATCTCAGTGGTGGTGGATTCTGGGTGTACCATGTCTGTAGGCCGTAGTGTATTCTGAGAGACTGAGTCCACAGATTGGGTTGACCTAACAAGCATGTGGTTACAAACAGGGATTATGGGGAAAAAGGAAATGAAGTGCTCTCCTAGGATTCTAGCTAGACAATTAAATATATTATATTTAGTGCAACAAAGTAGATTATAAAAATCTGTAGAAATATTTTGTTCTGGTACAGGTCTTAGGCCTTAGGTCTTAGATACAAGCCTTTACTCCCAAGCTGTATGAACAGAACTGCATGAAGCTTGTAGACCATTTTTCTGGCTGGTATTTTTGGTGTGATGTGTGCATGGCCATACCCTGTCCACTGTGTATTACAGAGTACTGCTTTACACTGACACACCATGCTCTAAGAGGCTTACAGACAGATATGTGTATGTGTGTGGTGGGGGTTGAGGGGAGCAATCATAAAAGTGGAGATGTGATTAATGGCGTATGTACAAGCCATGCCTGGCATTAAACTTACATTGGAGTGTACATATGTGACTGACTAAATGACTTATGTTAGTCTATTTAGTAATTATCAGCAGAGGCTCATGACCATAGATTTTGGTGGGGCAGGACAAAATTAATAACAACATGGACTAAAGCAAAACTGAGAGGCTAACACACTTGAATTATGCTGTACAGTGCTATATTGTGAGTTTTTAGAGTAACCCTGTAATAGCTAATTGAGTTTCAACAACATACAGACAAACAGTGGAAAACAGAAAAGACCTAAAACTATCCCAAAAACTAAGGTATTAGGAAAGGGAGACACATTTTTCTTCTTTTTTATAAGCCTTTGAGTGGGAAACAAGGTCATGGTGGTTCACACACATTTCTGGTCCACTCCACATTCCCCCTTTCCCTCTCCCAATCTTTATATCTCTTTATACAATCTTAATATATCTTACAACAGAAATGGTTCTGTCTGTACTTAGACTTGTTTGAGAAAATTTATCTTGGGCCCTCTCCCTTAATCCAGCAAAAAGATCTATTGAAAGATTTTAAAAAGACACAGACATTTAAAAAGTCAAAGCACCTGTCAATGTATTTTCATAATTAGATTCTTATTATTAGCTATTGATTCTGTGGTGAATTTACCATCGACTGCAAACTGTTGTTTTTCTTAATAACAATAATAATAATATTAATGTAATAACAATTGTAACAATAATAGTAACAATTGTTTTCATCACAATCTTAATAACTAATAACTTTAATAACTAAAAAAAAAACGTATTCATTTGCACACTGCTGTGGTATAAGAGGAATAAAACACTTTGGGACGTACTGTTGTAGGAAAATAAGCAGTGCGTACAGGATTAAATTTTTTTGTAACTGTTGCAGGTTTTTTTCAAAATTTTCGAAAAGAGTTTTTTTTTTTTGTGGAAAACTACTTGAATTGGCGAAATTGCAATTGCACGAAATTGTCTTTGTTGGTAAGTTACACCTTTTAGCTGTACTCATGTTCGACACACATGAATTGAAGAGGGCTTTGGCTGAATGCGCTTTGTGATGTCGTCACATGACGCCTCTTATCCCAAATCTGTGGTAATTTTTAAAAATTGTAAGCTCCTCCGAATATTGCAGAGTTTGCTTGATTTTGCTTTCATTTCTGCGATCGCAAAATCAAATTTTTCATTTATTTACTAGGGATGTAGTGATGCATCATGATACGATACATTGCGATGCAAAAATGTGAAGATGTGCATTGTGGAAATGCGTGATATCAGCATTCTATTATTTATGCATCTTATGCAGTCGCACTGTTTGAACACCAGAGGTTCCAATCTGCGCAACCCATACAGTTCAAATATATAGAGAGCATGCTGGTCACATGAGCCTGTGTCATTACTGGGAATCATCTGCACTTGTGAGGTATCCTATAGCCTATAGCCCGATAGCTTCGGATTGCAATGACTGACACACATTATAGGTTATATTGAGTACACAACCACGTTATAACATAAAAAGCTCTCTTCAGTAGGCTTCAAACAACACCAGCCCCACACCTCTGTGATCTACGGTGCCTAAGAAAGAGGTCGCAGAATTTGGGCATTTTAGCTGACTTTGGAGCTCTATTTATGGCTAAAATGATGTCTCAGGTGCTGCAGCAGAGCTCATTATGTTTCACTAGATCATTTTCCCCAAGTCTGAGACTTTGATTATTCAGTGAAATTGAGAGAATTTATACATTTATTTCTTTTTAAAATATGGTCAACCTGTAGTACATTTTGTTTACAATATTTAACCTCTTTTCATAGCAATTTTTATACAAAAAAGCACATTGTTTTTGCTCTGTTTATGACTCATTAATTTAAAAAAAAATCTTTTCAGTCATAATTTTTCTTTATTAAATAAAGTATTGTAAATCGAATCATGACTGGAGTGTACTATGTACAGTGGGGGAAAAAAGTATTTGATCCCCTGCTGATTTTGTACGTTTGCCCACTGACAAAGAAATCAGTCTATAATTTTAATGGTGGGTGTATTTTAACAGTGAGAGACAGAATAACAACAAAAAAATCCAGAAAAACGCATTTCAAAAAGTTATAAATTGATTTGCATTTTAATGAGGGAAATAACTATTTGATCCCCTATCAATCAGCAAGATTTCTGGCTCCCAGGTGTCTTTTACACAGGTAATGAGCTGATATTAGGAGCACTCTTTTAAAGGGAGTGCTCCTAATCTCAGTTTGTTACCTGTAAAAAGACACCCGTCCACAGAAGCAATCAGATTCCAAACTCTCCACCATGGCCAAGACCAAAGAGCTGTCCAAGGATGTCAGGGACAAGATCGTAGACCTACACAAGGCTGGAATGGGCTACAAGACCATCGCCAAGCAGCTTGGTGAGAAGGTGACAACAGTTGGTGCGATTATTCGCAAATGGAAGAAACTGTCAGTCTCCCTCGGTCTGGGCCTCCATGCAAAATCTCACCTTGTGGAGTTTCAATGATCATGAGAACGGTGAGGAATCAGCCCAGAACTACACGGGAGGATCTTGTTAATGATCTCAAGGCAGCTGGGACCATAGTCACCAAGAAAACAATTGGTAACACACTACGCCGTGAAGGACAGAAATCCTGCAGCACCCACAAGGTCCCCCTGCTCAAGAAAGCACATGTACAGGCCTGTCTGAAGTTTGCCTGAATGATTCAGAGGAGAACTGGGTGAAAGTTTTGTGGTCAGGTGTGGTCAGATCTCTTTGGCATCAACTCAACTCGCCGTATTTGGAGGAGGAGGAATGCTGCCTATGACCCCAAGTCATAACACCACCCCCACCGTCAAACATGGAGGTGGGAACATTATGCTTTGGGGGTGTTTTTCTGCTAAGAGGATAGGACAACTGCACCGCATCAAAGGGATGATGGACGGGGCCATGTACCGTCAAATCTTGGGTGAGAACCTCCTTCCCTCAGTCAGGGCATTGAAAATGACCTTAATGACTTGGAGAGGATCTGCAAAGAGGAGTGGGACAAAATCCCTCCTGAGATGTGTGCAAACCTGGTGGCCAACTATAAAAAACGTCTGACCTCTGTGATTGCCAACAAAGGTTTCACCACCAAGTACTAAGTCGAAGGGGTCAAATACTTATTTCCCTCATTAAAATGCAAATCAATTTATAACTTTTTTGAAATGCGTTTTTCTGGATTTTTTTGTTGTTATTCTGTCTCTCACTGTTAAAATACACCTACCATTAAAATCACAGACTGATAATTTCTTTGTCAGTGGGCAAATGTACAAAGCAGGGGATCAAATACTTTTTTCCCCCACTGTATGTCTGAGAGACCTTTGTGAATGTAATGTTTTCAGTACACTTCTGCAATAGGTCCTGAGCAGCAGTGTCATTTACATTTATAATTGTCATTTATAAAACTGAGCAGTTGAGGGTTAAGGGCCTTGCTCAAGGGCCCAGCGGTGGCAGCTTGGCAGTGCTGGGATTTTTAACCCACAGCCTTCTTATTAGTAGTCCAGCGTCTTAACCACTGAGCTACCGCTGCCAGTGTCAAAGCTTGGGGTTCAGGCAGTTTGCTAGATAGACAGTTTTCTATCCTGTTTGGCCTGAATTTGGTTGGACTGTGCCGAGATAAAAATGTCCTTGGGCATGTGGACAGAACTGGGCTCCTTTGTAAGGACTGAAATTTGATTATTTGGTATAGTGTTTCCTGAATTGTTTTTACAATGTTAATAAATAATAAATGTTGGCATATTGATACAGTTGTTGTAACACATTTTGCACATGAATCATGTTTTCCATAGCTACAGCACTGTTTTGGAAAACCATTTTAGTATAGCCAAATACAGTTTTTGCAACAGCTAGTGGACAGTTGCCTTAAAGTTTTCTTAAAGTTTTGCTGTGGATGTGAAACTCTTGCTACTGTGACATTATCCTAACACCACTACACCATCCCACTTAAAGTTTTACTATTCAAGCCCCAATCACAGCAAATAATGGTGTGAGTACATGGGTGCCTTGTGTTTTTGGAATAGCTGGATTCCTGAACGTTATGAGAGAAGCTAACAGTTTTGTCAATAATAGACCACATTGTTACCTTTAACTTATTTTAGCTCCATTGACTTGACAATTCAGATTCTTTTGCTGACTTCGTGAAAATTTCTTAAGAGCTGCTAAACATTTGGATGGATTCATAGCACACTTAGGCTACATTACCAATCAGTAGATTTTCCATGAAAGTTTATCTCAATACTTTTTACTGGCACAATTTTCACACCTCATGTAGGGACAGTTTGTTCTATTTGTTTCAAAATTTGAAGGATTTTTTATTTATTTATTTATTTTTTTGCTAGCTGTTTATTTGCTAGGTACCTTACTTTGGGTGAATCAGGCTTAGAGTCGTTTGCTGGAGTTCAGGTCATAGAAGGATGCAGGGAGAAAGCAACAGATGCCACACTCGAGAAATAAGCCCTCAAAGCCGCTGAGTCCCCCCACCCCCCAAACACACACACACACACACACACACACACACACACACTGGTAGAGTATGAGATGCGCTCAAGGCTTCGGTGTTGCCGGACAGACGCTCCTTTTGTTCAGGGTTTTTTCTTTTTCTTTTTTTTTTGCATTTGTGGTACAGCAAGAGGAAGCAATGATCACCAAACACAGGAAGCAAGTCTTGCTTTAGCATGCACATTTAAGTAATTGGTCATCTGTTCTAGAAAGGAGAGGATCAAAGGGGATCTCATGTACTTTCCTGGGTGAGATTGCAAACAGTTCACTTGTGCAGTAGTCGTGGAGCTACAAGCAACAAACAAGTGTAGTCGGTATGCCACCCAAGAAAAAGGTAAGACGCATTCCCTTTGAGTGTCGTGTGTGTGTGTGTGTGTGTGTGTGTGTGTGTGTGTGTGTGTGAGATGGGTGATGAGGTAGGCTATATTTGAAAGTGCCATCCGAGGAGAGGGCCATCTGTTGCATTCAGCCATAATCCATGTGAGCCTGAGTATCTCCTCTTCACTGCTTTTAGTTGCCGTATACTGAGATTGAGACTGTACTGTTTATTGTACTGTATATTGATATTGTATAACCATTTCAATATCATTTCATATTTCTAGGGCTGCACAATATCATTCATTCATTCATCTTCAGTAACCACGTTATCGTGATTTGACTTGTAGTGGAACTGGAGCACATCCCAGGAACATTGGGCAGAAATACCACTAGGAATACACTGGTTGCCAGTCAATCATAGGGCACCATGTACACACACATTTACACACTCATTCACACCTAGGGGCCAATTTAGCATAGACAATCCTCTACTGGCATGTTTTTGGGAGGTGGAAGAAAACCAGAGAACCCAGAAGAAACCCAGATGGGAGAAACTCCACACAGATAGTAACCCGAGGTAATGATTGAACCAGGGTCAATGAAACTGTGAGGGGCAGCGCTAACTGCTGTTCAAACATGCCTCCAATTACCTTTGCACATCATTTGTAACTTCACAAACAACATATTTTGCAACCCTAGGTTATTCAAGCTAGTTACTAAAAATATAACAGTTTTTACACTTGTGTGGACATGATTATTGTAGGCTGAAGTAAACAATACAAAAAAATAAAGTGGTCAATTATTTTCCCATGCAATTTCATTCAGTAGATTTGTCTTTATAAACAATCTGGCTCCATATCTTTACAGCTGTAACAATACAGCTATAACAATCAGGTGCATTTCTAAGCGGAACATTTGGTTGCGCTGGAAGACATCAGAAAGTCTACTATAGCAGAAAATACTGGTTCTGCTATAATAAATGTTTTTAATTACATACACACCGTTGTTTTACACAAAGCAACAGGTTTATTCATACGTTAATGGGGAACAAATCACAATTCTTTCCCAGATTTAATGGAAAGGTTTTTCTGTTGCACTGAAATGGGACATGTATCTCTATTTGCAGTCTTATAAGGCTGATTGACCAAGAGGATTTTGCATTTGTCTCTCCCTCTTTCTCTCTAAATCCTGGACTGACCTATGTGATCTTAATCTCCTTACAAAGAAGCAATCATGACTGACAACAGTAAGGCAGAGATAGAGGACTTATCTGGCATTGTAGCTTAGTCTGGTGTTTCTGTCACACCATTCACTTGCATGTCATTTATTGTTCATCCATCCATCCATCTATCCATCCATTCTTCTATAGAAACCACTTTATCCTGGTCAGAGTTGCAGAGGATTTTGATCCTATCCTGGGAGCACTGGATGTGATGCAATCTTAAGGCTATTATAGAGACATTCTCAGCAGCAGTGAATGATTCCCATGAGAAGGAAGCTGCAAGCAGAAGTAAAGCATCAGGCAAGTCTGGCAGGCAGAAGGAGTCAAGATCAGGCATCACCATGAGGCAGCAGGAGTACATGTATACTGTAGCTTGGCAAAGGAATGTACATTGTGATTGAATGTAAGCAGGGACTCCAGAAGGACAAGTTATGACAGCATAACTAGTAGGGAGAGAGGGAGAGCCAGAAGTTAACACAGACATGAGGGCACCCTGGGACATAAAGTGTCCTGCCACTCCACTATAAACAAACCTGAGTGAATCTGTGTGGTGGTTAGGGGGCTAACACCATCAAAATATCCCAGTTTACCAAAACTCTCTATGCCCATGAACTCCCAGACCTTTTCCTATGAGAAGAGTTATTTAACAAAAAAGCTTGACCAAACAAATAGGTTTTCAGCCAGAAAATTGTCCCGAACACTCACTGGAAAGCAGTTCAGAGCTCGGGGGCTTTATAGGAAATTGTAATTAATAAATAGGTTTAGTTTAGTTTTATTTAAAGTTTGACATGACAGGATATTGCAGCACAAAACCCTGAAATGTGTCAAACATACAAATACTCCAAGACAATCATTACTTAGTGTAAAACGAATAAAAGATAGCTGATATACAGGCATAATTTTTTTTTTAAAAAAACAAGAAAATACTAATATATATATATATATACATACACATATACATACATATACATATATATATATATATATATATATATATATATATATATATATATATATATATATATATATATGTATATGTATATACATATACATACATATACATATATATATATATATATATATATATATATATATATATATATATATATATATATATATATATATATATATATAGATATATATACACACACATACACACACACACACACACACATATATACATATATATATATATACATACATACACATACACACATATATCTATATTTATGACTAACACAGATTCACAGAAAAGGCATCCTAATCAAAGACCTGTAAGTTATCCATACAACAGTTTTAAAGCACGGGGAATAAAGGAGAGTTCATGACGTTTAGTTTTGCTCCTGGGTACAACAAATGTCTTGTGCCACTGAAGAGAATAAGTAGGTGTTGGAGCCATAGGCAGGAAACAATGCAACGGTGATGAATTGTCCTTGAGTATTTTAGTAAGAGTACGTATGGTGGCTTCCTCACGCCTCTCACTCAGTTTTGGGAGAGATGAAGTTGGAATGCCTATTATCCGACAGCATCGCTTTTGAATCCTCTCTAACTCCTCAGAGATACCTTTAGGTAGACCACCCCATACTGGACTAGCATATTCGAGAACTGGCCGTATAAAAGTCAAATATACTTGCACTAAAACATCACAAGGAAGACCCGCTTTTTTTGCAGTGCAAAGATAATATATTCTGGGGCACACCTTCGAAATCATGTACTTAATGTGGGCATCCCATGACAAGTCAGAGGATATTTGAACTCCAAGCAGTTTAAAGGTGGAAACTCTACTAATTGCATGTCCTGAGATAACAGGAGAGGGAGGGGAGGGAATGTTGTCCTCTCTCCTGGCACTAATTACCATGTCCACAGTCTTAGCTCCATTCATTGCCAATGTAAATGCCTGTCCCCATTCCACTACAGAGTCCAAGGCCTTCTGAGTGAGTCCAGGTAAAGATCCCATTAGAAATTCTGTGATTGTTAGATCATCAGCATATTTCACAGGTATTACCGAAGGAGGCAAATATGAATCCAGGCTATTTATACATATGACAAAAAGTAGAGGGGATAGAAGTCCCCCTTGAGGAACACCAGCTGGAACTGGAGTTAGACACAGGAGCCCCACTTCACCCTCTGCTCTCTGTTACTCAGATAGCTCCTTACAATAAGCCAAAGGGGTCATCTGACATGCAAGTCAACTAAGGAATGTAGCAGTCGACAATGTTCAATTGTGTCAAATGCTCGAGTGAAGTCAACAAAAACAGCGTGTATATCCATTTTAGGGGAGCTGTTAAGTGCTTCATGCCAGTGCTGCAGAATTTGAATCAAGGCAGTGTCAGTTGATCTGTTCCTCATAAAGCCATGTTGTGATGGTTCGATCCTAGTAACTGTATCCTCCAGAATGGCATCTCTGAGGATTCCTTCAAACACTTTTCCAACACAGCTGAGTAGTGAGATCTGGCGATAATCTGCTGGAAAACTAGGCTTTGCTTTTTTAGGAACAGCTTTGACTATAGCCTCCTTCCATTGTTTTGGAAAAATGTTATGCTGGATGCATGTATTGAAGATGTCACATAACCCAGATCGGAAGGTCGTGAGTTCAAATCCCAGCACTGCCAAGCTGCCACTGTTGGGCACTTGAGCAAGGCCCTTAACCCTCAACTATTCCCTGGGCACCATAGCAAAAATGGCTGCCCACTGCTCCGGGTGTGTTCACGGTTTGTAGTGTGTGTGTTCATTACTCACAACTCCTAGTGTGTGTGCACTAACTTGGATGGGTTAAATGCAGAGGACAAATTCCAAGTATGGGTTACCATACATTGGCCTTCACATGTCACTTTACACTTTACTTTACAAGGAGGAACACAGTCGGGACCAGCAGCCTTGGCTGCATTCACTTTACAGAGTCTAGTCTTAACTTGTCCAATACTCAGAGGAGGTACACTACAATTTGACAACTTGCAGGTAATTTCATCCACAGACAAAGAAATATGGCTCGCATAATTCCACACAGAAGCAAAGTGCCTAGCCAGAGTGTCACACTCACGTTGCGTGATGTTTTGATCCTGAGGTAATTGTAGTATTAATAAATAAGGTGTACCTTTTAATCACAGCAGGTGTGGCAAATGATAATAGCCCAAAAGGTCAGTCAGGTATCATGGTAGGAGACCATTCAGGGCTTTACAGGTCATTAGTAATATTTAATGATCTATGCAAAATTTTACTGGGAGCCAGTGCAGTGTGGATAAGATAGGAGGAATATGAACAAATTGTCTAGTTCTAGTAAAGAACCCTGCTGCTGCATTATGAATTAACTGGAGCTTGTTTATGCAGCTGCTGGAACATTCAGACAGCAAGGCATTACATTAGTTCAACCTAGAGATAACAAAAGTGTGAACTCGTTTTTCTGCATCATGTAGTGACATTTCTGATAAGGTAATAATGTAATCATGAGTTACCATACTGAATAGCAGCATTACTGTAATGTGTAACTGGAACAGTCATTTTAATGTTTGACTCTGGGATGATCAGAGAATAAATGAATATGCAGGCAACCTGCCAGTGCTCAGTTGGTGACAGGGAGGAAATTAGTCTAAATTAGTTTACTGAGGTGTTTTACATTAGGATGTACTCAGCTCCTGGTGGCAGGTAGCATTTTTCATGCGTGATGTATAAGGTCAAGCCTGAGCAGAACATCCCAGCACACAAACCTGGCAAATACACTTTATACTTATGGAAATGATGGGAAATTCTTTTGACTTGTTAACCGTCATTAGTCTGTGATTAAGTGTTAAATCAAGCAAAAATATCAACCAAATATACTTTCTCAACAGTGGGCCTCATTTATTACACTGGATCCGAAACAAATTTATTTGTAAATCATTTGCAGGAGCATTTACACAAGAAATATGACGTTCATGAAAATCCAATTAGTTTGGAAAAATGTTTGTATCCTATAAGAGCTCCTGCATTTGAGTAAATTCACATATATGGAAGAAAGCATTCCAAAAGAAAATCATAAATGAAGAAAAATGAGACAAGCTCATGAGTGGAACCCTGAGGACAAATTTACAGTGGCACCGAGAGCATTACAGAATGACCTCCATAGCTCAGATATAAATTGTGGTCCACGGTCAGAGATGATGTCCTGGGGAATTCCATGCAGCCTGAAAACCTGGCTGACCAAGAGATCTGCAGTTTCATGTGCTGTAGGAAGCTTGGGGTGAGCCACTGCCTTGGAAAAGCGGTCTATGATGAGGATGGTACGTTGTGATGTGGAAAGACCAGTGACAAAGTCCAAGGCGATGTCGGACCTGGAGCAGCTGGGAACAGGCAAGAGATGAAGAAGGCAGGCAGGTGGGCAGTATGAAACTTTACCTCTGGCGCACACTGAGCAAGCAGCGACAAAGGCCTTGTGTTGGCATCCATGGTCAGCCACCAGAGGTGTTGCCTCAGCAGACCCAACATGTGGCTGGAACCAGGGTGACAGGCAAACCAGGAGGAGTGACCCCACTGGAGGACCTGGGAACACATAGTCTCAGGGACAAATAGGCTGCCTGGGGGGATGTTACCTTGGTTGGTTTGGGTGTGTTGATCCTCCTTGATCTGGGCTTTGATCTACCACATGACTGCCCCACCACACAGCAAGGTGGAGGCTTTTAACACAGGGCTCGAGGGGGCTTCTTCAGAGGCAAATTTATGGGAGAGGGAAATTGAATCAGCCAAAGAACAAGGCCCAGCATGCCTGGAGAAAGTTGAGATGTTTCATGGTTTGCACGTAGGCTAGGTTCTTATGGTTGGTCCATATGATGAAGGGCTATTCAGCCCCCTCGAGCCAGTGTCTCCACCCATCCAGTGCCAACTTGACCACCAGCAATTTGCGATTCCCTACATCATAGTTGTGTTCAATGGGTGACAGCCAGCAGGAGAAGAAGGCACACGGGTACAATTTCTGGTCTGGGGCTGTGCATTGGGACAGGACCACACTTACTTCTGAGTCCGAGGCATGTACCTCCACTATGAAATGTCAAGAGGGATCAGGCTGAATTAACATGAGGGTGGAGGCGAACAACTTTTTGAGATTGGCAAAGGGGTGCACCACTTCAGGGGTCCAGACAAAGGGAGTGGAGGTGGAGGTGAGCCTGAAGAGGGGTGCTGCTATCTGGCTGTAATACCTGCTGAAGCAGCGGTAAAAGTTAGTGAACCACAGGAACCATTGTAGCTGCTTCAAGGTGGTGGGTCTGAGCTACTCGGCAATGGCCCGGATCTTCTTGGGATCGGCCTTCACCTGTTCACTCTCTATGACGTACCCCAGGAAAGGGTGACTGAGCGAGCATGGAATTGGCACTTCTCTGCTCTAACAAACAGGTGGTTCTCTAGCAGCTGCTGCAGGACCTGATGGATGTAGAGAGTGTGCTCAGTGGAGGTGCAAATAAAGATTAGAATGTTGTCTAGGTACACAAGAATTAAGTGGTTCAGGAAAGCCCGGAGGATACTGGAACACTGCTGGGGCATTAGTGAGGCCAAACAGCATGATCAGGTACTCAAAGTGGCCCAGGGCGGTGTTAAATGCTGTCTTCCACTCATCCACCTTGCTGATCCTGACAAGGTGGTATACATTCTGCAGGTCCAATTTGGTAAAAATGGTGGCCCTGTGAAGAGGCTCGAATGCAGAATTGAGGAGAGGCAGGGGGTACTTATTTTTACTGTGGTGCTGTTCAAGCCCTGGTAATCAATGCAAAGGCAGAGGGAGTGGTTTTTCTTGGCCACAAAAAAGAAACCGGCACCCAGGGGGGAAGAGGAGGGTTGGATAATGCCGGCAGCAAGGGAGTCATTGACATACTGTTCCATGGCCTCTCTTTCCAAGCAGAACAGTTTATACAGTTGGCTGGATGGCAGGGTAACCCCAGGGAGCAGGTCTATGGCCCAGTCATACAGGTAGTGAGGTGGGAAGGAGAGGGCCTGTTCCTTGCTAAAGACCCAAAGAAGTGGATGTTCAGCTCACCAGCAGCCCCCTCTCTACTGGTGAGCCCTCCCTTTTAGCCAGAGCAGGCAGGTAACCAAGAAATGGCCCAGTTGACCACAGTAAATGCACTCGCCCACCTTTAAAATTAACTGCAGGTGCTAGTCCACAGAAACAAAAGCTTTTTCACATGACTTTCTGTTGCCCATGTTATGAGATTTGCATGAAATTTCATGCCATGGGCCACTGGATGGGATAGAATAAGCAGCATAGCCTTTTAGCATGGCTGAGCAGCTTATAGTGTTGTTTAATAATTCAGCACTGTTTTGTACTGTGCTTGGCATGACATTGAGTCGCGGGAGGTGTGATGCTGGGCGAACAGATGCCTATGGAAAACAAAAAAAGCTCCTTTTCTTGACTGAGCTAATGGGAAACAGTCCTTTCTGTGCTCCTCCTATATCATCATCTATTGCTCCTTAGTCTCATGTTAATATAGAATTAATTTACAGAAAATTAATTAAGACCACAAGTAAAATATTTTACATTATTTCTAACTAAATCACTAATTGACAACAAACTCAGACTGGAAAGTCATAAACTATCATAACCAGGTGAACAAATTTTAATGCAGCTACTAGTTTGTTAGCTAACAGCTGCAGAGTCCCTGGTTTGATCCTGGGTGTTGCTTACTTTCTGTGCAGAGTTTCTCTGCATGTTCTCCCTGTATCTATGTGGGTTTCACCCCACCTCCCAAAAACATGCCAATAGGTGAATTGGATACTCTAAATTGCTCCTAGGAGTTAATATAATGTGAAAATGTGTGTATTTATGGTGCTCTGCGATGGACTGGTGTCCCATCCAGGGTGTATTCCCTCTCCTGCCCCTCCAGTGTTCTCAGGATAGGCTCTGGATCTACCCTGGAAGACCCTGATCAGGAGATAGCAGTAACTGAAAATGAGTGAATGAATGAATGAATGAATGAATGAATGAATAGTATGCTTGATGCAGTGTAGTTAAAGGCCACTATTTGCTGAAAGAACTAGATTGTTGTCATATTAGTAAGTATTTATTTGAGTATTTATTTATTTTTGGAGAGGAAGCATTGAGTCGAGCCCAAATGTAATGCTTGCACAGGGGGCCCACTGTGACAAAATTATGCCACGACCTTTTCAGACTACAGATTGTATATTATTTCATTTGTTCAGGGATACTATTTCTCAGCAGCCTCGCAGATCACATGGGCTGTAATCACCCTATTTAAGTCCCGTTTCCTCTGTGTTTCCGTGCTTAGTTTTTGTCATGTGTAGCCTATTGTCACCTATGTATATATTTCTTGCCTCATGCTCATAGCTCATATTTAGCCTTCTTGTTCCCATTTTCTTTGTTTCCTGTGTGTTTTCTTTAATAAACTGCATGCACTTGCATCCACCTCCTTTATCTGAAACCTGACATTCTTTCCAGCAATACATTTGTAATGGATTCCTGAAGGATAATGCCACAGTGCACAATAGCTGGAACTAGCGCATCCCTAATCCCAGCAAAGTGGGGGCTAAATCTGGAATGGGATGTTCAACAAGCACATATTGATGTGATGGTCAGGTGTCCACATACTTTTATATAGTGCATCACAGCTCACTAATTGATTTTAAGACAGGTATAAATTGCTACATCATGAATGTGATTTTCATTATGATTTTCAGTCCACATCTGTGCTTGCTATGCTGTGTATTTAATGTAATTTGATGGGAAAATCCAGAAAATGTATAGCTAAAAAGTCTCTCCTACCATGAGCATTTTGTGCAGACTACAAACTGGTAAAAAAATTTAATTTGCTGGTAAAAGACATTGCTAATTTATTTGTGTTTAAGACAATTTCCCCCATTTTGAATTTGCGACACTAAACTGAAACAGCATAGTACACTGTAAGTGACAAAGAAAACATTGAACTCATTTGTATACGTTATGTCAGCCTGCTGGTTCTTTTCACCGGTAAAATATTGGACTGAAATCTAAATGAAATCCAGTCATTGTATTATGAAAAAAAGGAAACTCACATTATTTGATATCATGGCAGTATGATAGAACACATGTTTTGATAATTATTCTAAATCATGACCTGTTTTCAATTGTGCCAATTTTTTGCCAGTGGCATATGTGTCATGATCACTTAGATGGGTACCAGACTGTTTTCTCTATTTTTTATTTAATGGCATTGGTGTATTTTTGCATTTTATGGTGAGTAGGGCTGACCTGAACATAAAGAATAGTATCAACAAGCATGGTTCTTAAAGGCAAGAACCATTTGTGGTGTGGATTGTGTGCATAGGAAGATTTTGGGTTAATCTCTTTTGCCTTTTTTCTGTCAGGGTTTGGCGGACCGTCAGGACTCAGGGGCCACTGAGGAGAAGGAGAAGAATGCTCAGGTCCAGCTGGAGAAGGCCAAGGTACACTACATTTCTTTCAATCCAGGCTATAACAAATGTATGTACTGATTCTATGTATGCATTGTCCTGTGGACACTTTTCATGCACAGCCTAAAAAAGCAGACATAATAAATAAATTGCAGTGATTTGTAATGAGCAGTCAGGGGTGGGATGAGTTTGTAAACTCAGTGGATTATTTATTAAAGTACACCTATTTTGATTTTTCAGACATTACCTTTCATGTAGTGTGTTATATAGCTGCTTGTGAATGTAAAAAGTCTGCAAAGGTTCAAAAATTGAAAAAAAAAGTGCACAACAAATGGAGTTATTGACTCGCAAAAGAAAGGACCGATTCTGAACAGCTGAAACGAGTCGTTAGTAATTCCAGACTTACTTCCTGTACAAACCTACGTAGGTTTGTAACAAAAAACCCGCCTCTGGTCTTCAATGGCTGCTCGCGAACAATGTGTGCTTTGAACCACCCTCAAACATTACAGTTGAGGTTGCGTCCCGAAAGAGTTTGTGTTTAGAAGACGTTGTTTTCTGCACTACAAAAGTAAAACCACTTTTCATGGACTCCCAAAGGATGAGGATATAAAGTGTCAGTGGTTAAAATTCATATTAAAATGATACCACAGCAGTTCAACTCCGACCTTCGTTTGTGTTCCTGTCATGTCACTGACGACTGCTTCTCAAATCTAGCTGAAGTCAACGCGGGATTTACGAAATGATTATTCGTTAAAGATGGGGCCATACCCACTTTATTTGGACCATCTTGTGCCTCTGGATCACAACCTGCAAGTATGATTAATTATTTATGTATATATTTTCTACTGAGTGTTCCAAATGCATGGTTTTGTGTTGTATATGTGTACAGCCAGTGCACAGCTGTTAGCCTGTTAGCTGTTAGCCTCCGCTTACCGGCTAACTCACGTTATTGCCAAACAACATATAAACTTACCACTGAGAAACGTCCTGTTCTCGTCATGCGTGTAATGGTGGTTATCTTCTGATGTATCACTATCAGACTCAGGCTCAAATTGGTAAGGTAAAACATTATTACGGAGCTGAAACTCTGATATGGTAGTGGGTGTTTCCTTTCCAACACATGCTATAAGCGGTAGACCAATCACAACAGACTGGGACATCTGACCAATTAAAGGAGGAGTTTAGAGTGAATGGATCCTTGAACAAGTCATTTGTGACACTGGGGAAAAAAAGGTAATGCTGCAATGTAAATTATGAAAACATTAAAGTATTTTTTGACCTTGGAGGCATATAAATCTATCGTATGAGACCTTTAAAACAACATTAAGCACATTTAAAAATGATAATAGGTGCACTTTAAGGGCATTAAAAATGTCATCATCGAAGTTCATAGCACTGGTGAAAAAACAGGAAGGCAATCTCATGTGAGACAGATCCATGATCTAAACAAAAGGGCAGACACAATTTGGAAAACCAGAATACACAGTGATAGGAAATAAGAATTAGAAACATACACTAACAATAATGTTGCATAGAGACAAAGGAACAGGAAGGTATAAATAACTAAGCTAATTAAGGGCTGCACACATTAAGGAACAGACCAATGATAGGACAGGGATAAACACAGGAAGAGTGACCAAAACAAAAGTGCATGTAAAGGCACATGCAGCAACAACCAAGCTGGGAAACATGCCGTGCACTGAGTCAGGTTTAAATGTCTTAGGAATAACTTTTACTCTAGCCTTAACTCCAGTTGATAGCCATCAGAGGAGTCACTGTAGAAATGACAATTACTTATAATCAGTCATTCTAGAATTCCTGTTCACCCAAATCCTTTCAGGGCTCCATCTAACCACTGCTATGCTGATCTACAAGTAAAAAGATTTTAGAAGTTTGCCAATTTATATTAATGGATTTTATGTATAATTTTCAAGTAGTCTGTCTTGATGTTCAAGTGTGACCATTATACCAGGGTGCTAGCTGGTTTCCCCTAATTACTCTCCTTTAAATGGGGCCACATTATCTAGCATGAAACAGTGATTTTAAGTATTTAGTCACTTGATTGTCTTCTGTGGGTTATGTTACTTATATTTATGCCAAAGGCATGACTGTGTTGTCTATATTCATGCCAAATGTAATGAGTAGGTCATGTTCTCATACCACAAACAATAGGTTCTAGCCAATTAACCCAGTTCCTATCCTCTTTGCAAACATGAGTCATATTTTTGACGGACTACTTAAATCACTCAACCAGTGTATCCTCCTGGGGATAGTAAACACCGATGCAAATTGCCCAATAATTAGAACACTTTGCATAGTGTGTGTAACACTACATGAAAGTGGTCTCTTGTTCTGCCAGAATCTCTTTTGGGATTCCAGCTCTGTAGATTATTTGGGAGAGTGGTGCCCGGCTAGCTCACTAGGTGGAGCATGAGACTCGAAATCTACGCTAGGCACAAAACTCAGCCACTGGCATTGCACTAGCTGGTGCACTCTCAGTGCCAGTCCGGATAAAATGAAGGGTTGCATCAGGGAGGGCATCTGGTATAAAACCTGTGCCAAATCAAATAAGCGGATCATAAACCAGATTTCCATAATGGAGACAGATGATCCGCTGTGGCGACCCCTAACTGGTGCAGCCGAAAGAAGAAGATTATTTGGGAGAGTGTCTCTGCAACACTACATGCTGAGATATTCAGTAGAGGCACCACTAGAACTAATACTAAACACTTAAAGCAGCCCTCTTGTGCATTTCTATCCAGTGGCCCAATTCATATGAAGGGGGCCTTAATTGGAGTCATACAGTGGCATTTTTGGGGTGGCTGGGAGTTAATTTACAGAAATTCCACCTGTGTACATCACTGCGAATACCTTGCCAATAGAAGTGGGCCATAAATGTCTTACCCTGATGTAAATATCAAGTTATGGGATAAAGATAAGCTAGAATATCTTTAATCACTTAAAAGACTGCAACCCACAGCTGGACATATAGACCATTGACACTATTTTGAAAGGTGTCAAGGTGGGGTCTCATGTTCATCTTCCCACTCTCTGATGCCTTCTGTTCTGGAGCAGCAGCCAATGTCCATGAAATGACTACACAGTGAATGCTGCACAAATCTCACAACTTTTCTTGTTAGTGCAGGCCCTGCATACAAATATGGGTTTAGGTGAGGAGCAGGAGTAGGGGACGGGAAAGGATTATGAGAGAAATGTGGTATGGGGTGCCGGTTACGGGGTTAGAGAGCATACCTCTCCTGGACTGTCAACACCATCTTCCTAACCAAGAAGGGCCAGCAGTGCCATCCTTTGGTTGAGGGGCAGCTGTTGATCATGCTAGCTTATGGGGATTTAATGTATAGATAATGTGTTAGAGTTGGATGCAGAAGGATGGCGGGGACAGATAAAACAAGCAGGTAAAGAATAATGATTTACCCCTGTCAGCTCCTTGACCTCCAACATTTCAAGTAATTGACAAAAGAGCAGATTCAAATCGACAGGTGCTCCGGGGTTGCTGCAGCCCTCTGCTATTATAGCTGAAGCTGTTCATCACTCAACTCCCAGAAGGACCTGCCCTACAGCTGATTCTGTTGTCCTGTGTAGTCAACGTGCACTGTCCTGTGTATTTACTGTCCTGTGTACTTATTTTCCAGTGTGTTTATTGCCCTACGCTCATCTAACACTCTTTTGTATATCTGGAACACTTCAACTGTTTTTACAGATTCCCATTTCCATACCTAAAAATTGGTAATGCACTAAACAGATTGTGTTTTGTATGAGTTTAGCTAGTCACTCTCTCATATTGTCCAAAATAGAGCAAGTAATTACCCTGGTGGCATTTCACTGCTGTACATGGAACTTAAAGCATGAGTCATTTGAGTTGTGAATAAATTAAATAATTAATAATAAATTAATAATAAATTAATGAGTGTCACATTTGCTTTCACTTGAAAAACAATGAAGAACTTTAACATTGAAGAACATTTCTTTACTCATAGTATTACTAAACAATGATATGGTGCCCCTGGAGCAGATAGGGTTAAGGGCCTGGCTTAATGGCCCAACCATGGCAGTTTGGCATTGCTGGAGCTTGAACCCTCAACCAGGAGGATCAGTAACCCGGAGCCTTAACCATTGATCCACCACTGCGAAATTCTTATTTCTCATTTTATTTGCATATTTCTCATTTTATTTGCATAGCACATGTGGTGAATAAATGAACAAATGTTCTCCTGAAGTTCTGCCCCAGCTTGACTGCATTACTATGAACTAGTCGGCTATGAACAATAGTGTAATTTCACTCACTTACTGTAGGTAACTGCTTTAGCCTGGTCAGGGTCACTGTGGATCCAGAACCTATACTGGGGACACTGGGAATGACATGAGAATACACCATGGATGGGATACCAGTCCATCACATGGCACTACACAAACAAACATTCACACACTAATTCACACCTAGAGAGTGAGAACCTGGAGGAAACCCACATGGAGAACATGAGCAGAACTCTGCACAGACAGTAACCCAAGCTCAGGATCGAACCCAGGGATCCTGGTTGCCTCGGAGGCAACAATGCTACCCCCTGAACCACTGTGCCATCTCAAGCTAATCAAACTAATTAATGAAAATTCTGAAACCAATTGATGACTATGTTACCAGTTGTCAGTGATACAGTGGATATAAAAAGTCTACATACCACTGTTAAAATGGCAATTTTTTTGTGATGAAAAATTAAAATGAAACCATATCAGAACTTTTCCCACCCTCAATGTGAAATTACAACATATAACAATTGAGTGAAAAACAATCAGAAACATTTTAGGGAAAATAGGAAAAATAAAAAATAAAAGTTTTAAATAATAATGTTGTTGCCTAAGCATGCACACACTTTTATAATTGGGGATGTGGCTGGGTAAAGAATGAACCAATCACATTCAATCAAAAGTAATTATACAGCTGTCATCAATGAAATTATTCTGATTATCTCCAAATAAAGTCCAACTGTTTCTGTAGGATTTTCTTCACATCTTCTTGTTTTCAGAAGAGCTGACAGGATCTCATTGTCGAAAGGAATCGATCAGGAGAAGAGTACAATGCAATTTCCAAAACATTAGATGTACCATGGAACACTGTGAAAGCCATCATCAACAAGTGGAGACAATAGAGCACCATGGTGATATTACCAAGAACAGGATGTCCCTCTAAAATTTACAAAAGGACAAGACAAAAAGTTACCATGGAGGCTGCAAAGAGACCAACTGCAACATTAAAGTTGCTGCGGGAATATCTGACAAGTACTGATTACTCTCTGCATGTGACAACAATTTCTCATATTCTTCACATGTCTGGGCTATGGGGTAGGGTGGCTAGACAGAAGCCCTTTCTCACAAAAAAAAACAAAAAACATCCATGCATAACTAAATCACCCCAGACCATGTGGCAAAATGTGTTATGGTCTGATGAGACCAATTCCAAAAGGTATAATAATGCCATAATTCTATAAGGTATGTCTGGCGCAAAAAATACCACATCAACAAAAGTACACCATACCCACAGTGAAGCATGGTGGTGGCAGCATCATGCTTTAGGGCTACTTTTCTTCAGCCAGAACTGTGGCTTTTATCAAGGTGTAGGGAATACAAATACCAGCCAATTTTGCTGGTATACATCCAAATCAACAATGGAATGGATTAACCAAAAGAAAATCAATGTTTCTGAGTGGCTTAGCCAGAGCCCCAGACCAGAATCCAACTAAAAATCCGTGGGGTGACCTGAAGCAGGCTGTGCAAAGGAGATGCCCTTTCTAGAATGTTTTTGCAAGAAAGAGTGGGAAGATCTGACAGACTCTTATCAAAATAGACTGAGTGGTATAATAAAATCAAAAGGTGCTTCAACAAACTATTAGCTTAGGGGTGTGAACACTTATGCAAATTGTTATTTTTTTGTTTTTATTTTATTTTCCCTAAAAAGTTTGATTTTTTTTCACTTTATTTGTATATTTGCAATTGCACATTAAATGTGGGAAAAGATCTGCCATGATTTATCTTAATGTCATTCATTTGCTTCACAAAAACCTGCCATTTTAACAGGGGTGTGTAGACTTTTTATATCCATTGTAGTGGGCCATGATATTAGATGAGAGGGCTAATATTTTAATGTCTCTCAATAGCTTGACAATGAAACTATTAGGGTTGAGCAATGCATTATATCACAAGGTCTCATTGATGATAAAGTAGATAATCTACCTTGTTTGCATTTATTACAGCTATGGCTGTATTTCACATGCACCTTCTCAGTCACAGCTGATGATGTGTTTCAGACATGTCAGAGACATGAGCTGAAAATATCATTTCAAATGGATATCAAATCATTTCTTTTCACTCTCATCACCTGACATGATTGTCACTGATAGGCTGCAGGAATCTACAGTCTGGGTTAGAGAGAAATCAGCCCCAGCCTCACTTCTTCATACCTTTCTGTGTATTTTTCTTACAACCATTGGTGGTGGTGTTGTGCTTGGTTCCATATACAGTGAGGGGAAAAAAGTATTTGATCCCCTGCTGATTTTGTACGTTTGCCCACTGACAAAGAAATGATCAGTCTATAATTTTAATGGTTGATGTATTTTAACATTGAGAGACAGAATAACAACAACAAAAAAATCCAGAAAAACACATTTTAATGAGTGAAATAAGTATTTGACCTCTTCGACTTAGTACTTGGTGGCAAAACCCTTGTTGGCAATCACAGAGGTCAGACATTTCTTGTAGTTGGCCACCAGGTTTGCACACATCTCAGGAGGGAATTTGTCCCACTCCTCTTTGCAGACCCTCTCCAAGTCATTAAGGTCTCAAGGCTGACATTTGGCAACTCGAACCTTCAGCTCCCTCCACAGATTTTCTATGGGATTAAGGTCTGGAGACTGGCTAGGCCACTCCAGGACCTTAATGTGCTTCTTCTTGAGCCACTCCTTTGTTGCCTTGGCTGTGTGTTTTGGGTCATTGTCATGCTGGAATACCCATCCATGACCCATTTTCAATGCCCTGGCTGAGGGAAGGAGGTTCTCACCCAAGATTTGACGGTACATGGCCCCGTCTATCGTCCCTTTGATGCGGTGCAGTTGTCCTGTCCCCTTAGCAGAAAAACACCCCCAAAGCATAATGTTTCCACCTCCATGTTTGACGGTGGGGATGGTGTTCTTGGGGTCATAGGCAGCATCCTTCCTCCTCCAAACACAGTGTGTTCAGTTGATGCCAAAGAGCTTGATTTTGGTCTCATCTGACCACAACACTTTCACCCAGTTCTCCTCTGAATCATTCAGGCAAACTTCAGACGGGCCTGTACATTTGCTTTTTTGAGCAGGGGGACCTTGCGGGCACTGCAGAATTTCAGTCCTTCATGGTGTAGTTTGTTACCAATTGTTTTCTTGGTGACTATGGTCCCAGCTGCCTTGAGATCATTAACAAGATCCTCCCTTGTAGTTCTGGGCTGATTCCTCACAGTTCTTATGATCATTGAAACTTTTGCATGGAGCCCCAGACTGAGGGAGACTGACAGTTATTTTGTGTTTCTTCCATTTGCGAATAATCACACCAACTGTTGTCACCTTCTCACCAAGCTGCTTGGCGATGGTCTTGTAGCCCATTCCAGCCTTGTGTAGGTCTACAATCTTTTCCCTGACATCCTTGGACAGCTCTTTGGTCTTGGCCATAGTGGAGAGTTTGGAATCTGATTGATCGATTGCTTCTGTGGACAGGTGTCTTTTATACAGGTAATAAACTGAGATTAGGAGCACTCATGTTAAGAGAGTCAGAGCCAGAAATCTTGCTGATTGATTTGGGGATCAAATACTTATTTCACTCATTAAAATGCAAATCAATTTATAACTTTTTTTGAAATGCATTTTTCTGGATTTTTTTTTGTTGTTATTCTGTCTCTCACTGTTAAAATACACCTACCATTAAAATTATAGACTGATCATTTCTTTGTCAGTGGGCAAACGTACAAAATCAGCAGGGGATCAAATACTTTTTTCCCTCACTGTAAGTCAAAACAGTCAAGTAAATTTGTTAACAGCAAATAATTTAATGGGGATGCCAAAAATTAAACCTTATATTGATGTCTTTTTATCTCTGAAACACAGCACCTTAGCCCCTCAAGCCTATTTATACCACCCGCCCCTGCCAATTCTCACAATTCATAACAGACATTTACATTTCTTAATAATTTTCACTTCTAATTTGTTTAAATTTTAAAGTTCTGCTTACCTAAAACAAGCAGACTAGCAGAATATACAGTACTGTGCAAAGGTTTTAGGCACATGCAAAGAAATGCTGTAGAGCAAAGATGCCTTCAAAATAATTAAATTAAATGTTTCCACATTAAAAACAAAACAAAACTGTAAAGAGCAGTAAGCAGTGGTAAATGAAACAAAGTCAATATTTGATGTGACAAAAATAAAAAATTAAAATACAAGTAGTAGTCTCCCATATAATTAGGAAATTAGTTGGTAAGATTTATTGAGTTTTAACAGTTCTTCTGGAGACTTTGACATTCACATTTGCTTCTTATTTTTGCAGCAAAACCCAGCAGCCTTCATTGTGTTTTTTGTCTGAAAAGTGGTCTCTTATGTAATATGCTGCTTTCTTTAATGACATACAAACATTTTTCTGTAACAATTCATTTTGTGCTAGAAAACTAATGTTTGGGAATCTAAAATGTTTTTTGTACTGACTTGATAATGTAGATGTCATAAAATAAAAAATCTATAACAAAGTTTGTACTAAAAAAATTAGGGTGCCTAAAACTTTTGCACAGTATTATATATATATATATATATATAAGATACATAATATGTAACATACTGTATACCATTTCAATTGTCTTGCCTGTTTCTCATTGGCAGTCTAAACCTGTTGCATTTGCTGTACGCACAAACTACACCTACACCCCTGCCGATGACGACAATGTTCCTATCCCAGGACATGGAGTTGCCTTTGAGGCTAAAGACTTCCTGCATGTCAAAGAGGTGAGGGAGCACTAGACACTGCCCCATAAACCACCTACATTTTAGCAACATAAAAATTATGTGTATACACTCTTTTACAGAAATTCAATAATGACTGGTGGATCGGGCGGCTGGTGAAAGAAGGTGGGGAAGTGGGTTTCATCCCCAGCCCAGTCAATCTGGAGACTATTCTCATTCGGAGAGAGGTGCAAGCCAGGAAGGCCGCCAAAGCTCTAGCCAAGTATATCACTCATTCCTCACAAAGCAGCCTATACACATATGTCAAGCACCTTTTATGCTGTTAGCTGCAGAAAACCTTTTGCATGGCAGTGTAAAAATTTTAGACATACTGAAGGTGATCAAATGATCATTTTACCTGCTTGTCATTTCAGCAAAGCAGCAAGTTCTACCAAAGATGATATGAACTCGAAGAAAGTCACTCCTCCAACAACAGGTGAGCTCAGATGAATCAGTAGGCAAACTTAACTTGCTGAATACCTGCAGTGTTTTAGTCTCCTCCTTTATTTATTAGTATTCCAATTAGGTTAGACCATACATGATTATGATGGATTCTGTCTAGCAGAATGTCTAACAAGACTAATTCCATTAAACTGTACACATTAATAATTTTGAGAAGTGAGTGAATGGATTATATTATTATTTTTTCACTAAATGTAATCTATCTTGTCTAAATCTTAAACTACAGTTCAGCAAGTGAAGAAGAAATCAGTAAGTATGCAGCTCTGATACTGTACCTCCAAAGTGACATAATGTATTTTCCAGAATTAACATTCTGCTAATTCTCATTTCCTCATACTGTTGTTATTGATGTGCCTCCCTTGTATCAACCATTAGCTTCACTCTGCCTGTCAATCAATGAACTGTCATCCTAAATAACTGCACTTATAGTTTAAATCATAACATCTAAAACACATTTTTATTATTGACTTTGGTAGGGAGAACAACTGGCAGCATATGACGTTGTGCCTTCCATGCGTCCTGTCGTGCTGATGGGGCCTTCACTCAAGGGTTATGAGGTGATTGAATCTTTTCTAATGTCTTCCCTTTGTTAGGCCCTGCCTTTCAGGCCAATTTTTTATGACATGAATTTTTCTGGCACCTAAGCGTGTAGCGAGGCACACATCACCAGATAGCCAAACACTTGAGTGAAGTAGCACTAGGTAGCTTCAATGATGAAGGAGCATAAAGTGAGTTATCAATGTGCACTTGTACATCTGTTTAATGATACAGCACTTCCATGTGGTCAAGTTGTTAAAAGTGTGAAACTATAAATAATACAAAAGTGACTATGAAATAATGTAAACAAATATTATGAAATACAATGAAATATGAGCAGAAATAATTTCTAAAAACATAGATGAACTAATCTACTCATAGATAACTTTAAAGCTTCTCCAAGGATCACACAGGCAGATGGAGCCAGATTAAAAGAGGTCTTGAATCATGGGCTGCATCTGAAATCGCATACTGTGACAGTACCTACTGCTGGGCCGTTGAACTGCTCAGTATATGTGTGTAGTATGAATAAAATCCAGACATACTACATCTGCCGTGTTGGCACTGTCATGTGACCTACAACTTCAAAAGAGCCGACGTGCTGCATTCCGCCATTTTGGATTCTGACAGCTCTTCCGCGCCAGTCCCATTGCCTTATGGGATAGCGCAGTATCCACTGGTTCCCAACTGCAGAATTTCGGCAGAAGCAGTAGTATCGGGTATATCTCACCTACTGTTTTATGAATACTGAGAATTCAGACATATTACTCCTTTGGCGTACTGCTTTTCACCTACTGCATATTAGGGTAGTAGGTATATTCGGACACAGCCATACAGTTTTCTAGCTTGTTTTACAGGAAAAATGACTGCTCTGATCACGTTACTAACAAGCAATGTGGCTTTAAACAACCAATGAGATTACAGATACCTGAAATAACAGGAATTAGTGACATTCATTTAATAGCCTATAGGAGGTGCTAGAAACACTTGTAAGCACTTGCATGTACAGTCAGCCCTCCATATTCACAAGTTTAACAGTCAGGAATTTACATTTATGGCATTTGGCAGACACCCTTATCCAGAGCGACTTTAATTAACATTAATTTCATTTATACACCTGAGCAATTGAGGGTTAAGGGCCTTGCTCAAGGGCCCAACAGTGGCGGTTTGGCGGTGCTGGGATTTGAACTCATGACTTTCCAGTCAGTAGCCCAACGTCTACTGATTGGACGTCAACGTCAACGTCAAAGTTTGCCATCAATAATTACATGGGAATTTTTGTTTTGCTAAGTTAAGTAAGTCATAAATGCATAAAAATATATGTATTATTAATCTATTAACATTTACTGCCATAAATATATACACAAATTTATTATAATAAGTTAAATTTTGTAAAAAAAAAAGTTGTAAAAAGTATGCACTCATGTCTCTCAGTGTGTGGTGTATCTCATCTTTCTCTCAACCTTTTGCAACTTAAAAGTGCAATAAAATATCTGTAATCATGGGTCCAAAGCGTAGTGCTTCTAGTGCTTCTGAAAGTGCTCCCAAGAGGCAAAAGAAAGTGAAGACCTTTCAAGAAAAGCTCAAATTATAAGATATACTTCGTACAGCATACCTCCCTGACGATCCACTTCCAGTGCTCAAATAAACGACTGTGCATATTGTTCTTTACTGTACATACAGTAACTGTGTTTTATAAATGTTAATAATTTCACTGCTATCTAAATACTGTACATGTATTGCATAACATTCTGTATGTGTACTGGATTGCCTCTCTCTCACTCTGTGTTTGTGTGTGTGTGTGTGTGTGTGTGTGTGTTAGCCTACATTGCTGATACTTTATAAAACATACTGTTGTAGTACAGTGTATTGTTTTACTTTTTTGTGTGTTAAATATGGGGCCTAGAGATATTCATGGTTTTTTAATGTTACAGTCGGCCCCCGACATTCTGTTGGTTTTTCCACATTCGCGGGGGTTCTGCGCCCCTAAACCCCAGCAAAAGTGGGAAAACCAACAGAATGTGGAGGGCAGACTGTAACATTGCATTCATGGCTGAACATGTCTATGTTTTCAGGCATTCAGGTTATTATAAGATGTCTAGCAGAAGTTATTAACCATTTTGAAATTGTATCCATGCATTCTGAACTGATGAAGCTTAAATTTAATCACCTTGATTCACTCCTTTTGGACATATCAGCTTAAATCACTGTATTTTCAATCCCAAGCAAGCAATAACAAGTGCAGTTTGGAAAAATAAGTTGTCATGTTCAAATATGTTGCACAAGGGTTGTTTTATAAACAGGGGATACTGCACCCTCTGCTGTACAACATGCATTTTGCGGTCTACTTCCTCAAGATTTAACATGAACAGATTATATGGTGATGAACAAAAAATAAACAAATCTGCTGTGTCTTTGCAGGTTACAGACATGATGCAGAAGGCCCTCTTTGATTTTTTAAAACACAGATTTGAAGGCAGGTATGTAGTTACTTCATGTTGGTAGAATAGTTCTTGTAATTATTTTGTTGTTCTTTTATTGTTGGTCAGTAAAGTTTTATCAGGTTTTTAGTTATTCTATTGCCATCTGTTATTTAATGCTGCTTAAAAAAGAGTTAAATTGTAGGGTATTAAATCTATATGGTGGGAAATCTCTCTCTTTTTTTCCTTTGATAGAATAACCATCACTCGAGTGACAGCAGACATTGCCCTTGCTAAGCGGTCAATCCTAAACAACCCTAGCAAACATGCTATAATGGATCGCTCCAACACACGCTCTAGCCTTGGTAAGATACCAACCTATGCCAAGTGTACTGATAAACGAGTTAATAGAGTATCAGGAAAAACTGTCAAGGAAACACAGTCAATTCATTTTATTACTTTTCAGTAATTTCTGTAATGTTTTTGTTATAGTCCTATCCCATTTTTAATCACAACTACAGAGGTTTATATATATTTATTTATGTATGTGCTTTGGGATTATATAGAATCCTTTGTTTACTAAACAGTAGAAAGCACATATTTATTTTTTCTGTGAGGTGTGGACAAATGTGAAGTACCAACATTATATAAGGGAATCTAAACTGGTTCTCTCCACTCTGTTCCACATATTGCCTCAGATGCGGCTGGTATGTATTGCTCCCAAACCTATTCCTGTTTGGTAGTAGTAATCAGAAAATGCTAGAGAACCTTTATATATGTAGCTTGTTAAATATGAGGCTGTGTTGTAGGCTGTGACATTTTTCCACAACAAAATCTTGTATTGTGTATATTGTGTTTTTTTTCTGCATTAATATTACACATACATGCCTGTTTGTATTAATATCACAGTAATAAAATTTTTAGTTGTCTTTATGAGTATGAGGTGTTTTATTAAAATAAATAGAAATAGAATCTCCATTCTGGTAATGGATTAACTATTGATTTTTGTTTTCTTTGAATAGAGTCTGTGGCAGTTAAGATAGCCTTAAGACTATTGTGTTTCAAGGGAACTCTTCTTTCTCATTTTCATGGTTTGACTAGAAGGGGGTGTTAAAAACTCTCTTTAACTAGGGTATGTTGGTTTAATATAAAGCATATCTATGTGTGCCTGTAGCTCAGATCCAAGGGGAGATTGAGAGGATCTTTGAGCTTTCGCGTAGCCTGCAGCTGGTGGTTCTGGATGCAGACACTATAAACCACCCGCTCCAACTCAGCAAGACCTCCCTGGCCCCAATTCTCGTCTATGTCAAGATCTCTTCTCC